>CP136060.1:358381424-358981424 GCA_032464435.1 Aegilops umbellulata
CCTCCATGACTCTCCGGATTATTTATGTGTGTTGCTGGTGCGGCAGGAAGACATCACAAGATGTGTACCACGGTATGGTCATTGAGGACACACCTGCACTTGAGAGATTACTTGTAGTTGATCAAGAAGGTCCAACAAGAATCAATGTCATTTCTCCGCCGAAATTGACAGTGGTGGGCTACTCGTCTCACAAATACTCCGAACATGTTATTGGATCCACACCCGTTCAGGTACAACAGCCGCCTTCCACCACTCCTTCTACAAATTAACATTATTTCTAATTTTGAAGATGTGTGTTCGTTTGTCATTCAGAAAATGATGCCGACAAGCTTGACCCTGAAACTATGGATAGTGAATGTCTTGGCACTAGAATCTATCAGCCCCAACTTGGAGCAAGTTGTCAGTTTCCTAAGATGCTTTCTGTGCCTGGAGAATCTATATATCGAGGTGATGTTCCTTTCCTGTTAAATGTTAACCATAAGGGAGTTCAATTTGTGACACCTTTTTCCAAGTTTACAATGACAATGTACTACGATTTCTAAAGGTTCTTTTGGAGGACTTCAGTACACACATGTCCCCCCCCCCATATTGGTTGCTTGATCCATATGGTTACAATCAATAAGCATTTCTCCTTTGGATTCATCTGTACTAGTTTTCTTAGGGAACTTTTCATCCACTCCAACCTCTTGTGAACAAGGCTACATTTTTCTAGAATGTAATCAAATGCCCATGTTAATCATGTCAGATCGAAGATGGCATATTAGTGCATTTTACAAATCCTGCAAACCAAATAGGCATGTAGTAATGTTCAAAACTGCATGTAGGCACTAACACGTTTTCTTCTTTTGTAGATAAGATTAGGCCCAGTGGTGGATAATGTGATACAATATAATAATCACGTCAAATGCCTAGATCTGCATCTCTCAGAAATTACTTTGAACTCCTACCGAGGGACCTTACCGGAGATTATATTCGCTAGGTTCTTTGTTCTCAGAGCAAGCGTGCTGAAGGAAATGAGATTTACCCTACATTTATTTTGCAAAAATGAATGGTTTGTTGATCAGCGCCGGCGCCTGCGGCAGAATGGACTAGGCTCCAAAAATGCTGAATTTCATTTTGGAACTTCAGATGACAAAGTAATCGAAAGTCATCGTGTCAACCCCATACATGACTTCTCAGTGGTTGACCCCTTTGCAAAAATTGTGAGGTTTCGAAACCAGACTTAGAAGCGGTGATATTAGTTTGAACCTGTCTGATATCCATGTTCAGCGGACCAGCGAGAGCATTTGCAGCTGATGAGCTGAATTGCATTTCTAATATCAGTTTGAACCTTGTAATCTTTGAATTTGAGCCATATAACTCTGGAATTTGAACCTTGTAACATTTCGAGCTTTTGTGGTACAATCGTTGAAATGGCATCATACGAGACTCGTATATTGCTAGCACTATTTTGACCTTAATATGCAATGGTCATAGGTTTTATTAACCATTCTCGAATCAGTTTACATTGTCGATCTCACAGCACACGATCTGTATAGCTAACTCGACTGTGATCTTCGACATTATTACACAAAGTTGGTTTCATCCACCGTGTGCATTGTAGAGCGCAGAATTAATTATCGCACTCGAGTCTCCATCATGACCCTTCTGTGTACACGGGTAAACTTATAATCGAAGTCATTCCACACACTTTGTTTTTACAAAGCTTTTTGCCAATAAACGCCCATGATTTGTCCCTCTTCTAGCCGACGCGTGGCCAAACTAGCCGAGCGGGAAGCTTGCGCGGTAAACAGCGCGGTAGCGCGGGAACAGGCTCACCGACCATACATTTGGCGCCTCTTCGAGCCCACATGTGCGGTGCGGTGTTGTCAAGCATGCACTGGAATCCTCTGCTATGAACGCAGTGACAAGACGTGGCGACTACAGGCTGGTCGGCCCCCATTTATTACAGCGGCCATTTAACCATTGTGTCTCTTCAACCTTTTGATCGCGCCCCACCATTGCAAGAAGCACGCCCACCACGAGAAATTCTTAGAGGGTATCCTACGCGGCTCCAATGGCGCTCCGAGCGACTGTCGACGACGAGTAGCACTTCACCGTGCGTGCCATGATGGACACCCACAGAAGGTTCATGGACCTCTCGGTGGTGTACAGCAACGACCCGGTCTGGGTGGAGCACTCCATCCACATCATGGAGCTGTTGCTTGCCGAGGAGAAGTACAAGGTGGTCGGGTTCGACCTCGAGTACACCCGCGCTCGTGCCGGGTCTCGTCCCAAGGTCGCCGTCGCCTAGATGTGCATGCGCCACCACGTCCTCGTCTACCACTACTGCCTGGCCACAAGGCCTTGCAAGCGTTTCGCCATGTTTGTCAACAGCCCCCACTACATGTTCGCTATGGTGGACATCACCAATGATGTAAAGGCGCTTAAGAATTCGGGCATCACCTGCTAGAATCTTGTCGACATCCAGGGCCAATACAAGATCTGGGGCAGCAAGGAGCATAAGAAGGACTCACTGGTTCACCTCGCCGAGGCCATCATCGACCCCTACTACAGAGACATGAAGGATTCATGCAACAAGGACAAGCGTGCATGGCACTCGGCCTGGATGGAGAAACTCAACAAAGCTCACATCGTGTACGCGGCCAAGGAGGCGTGCACGAGCTACGACATGTACAAGCGGATCGTTGACATGAGGAAGTGCCTCCTTCCCCAAAACGGCCAGGGATCTAGCCAGAAGCAGAGCAATGGCAAGCGTCGTCGCAACAATAAGTAGATGATTAGATCCTCGTTTCTCCTACTTTAGTATGAATGTAATTTCTTACTTTGGTGTGTGGAAATGTTATGTGTGTAGTCACTTGTGTAATTGTATGCTTAATTTGGTTATGCAATGCTGTCTTTTTAAGTATATATGTTGATGCTCTGTAGACAAAGCATAGATGTTATGCGGACAAAGAAAATCACATCACACACGGACTAAACAATGGAACCCGTCGGTGATGTTTTCATCAATCACTCACAATTGTATCAGCAATAGTTTGCTCACAAAACACACGGCTTGTTAGCAGTAATCGTTTGTGTTGTTATCGGTCCTCGCACACGTTTCCGATTACCAACCTGTTTGCCTCATATCACACACATCTTGTTCATTTGAACTATTTCTGTTCTCATGTCTCAACGCAAACAGTTCATCTGACTGAACTGCATGCCGTATATCGCACACACCTTTGATATGCCTGACCGTTTCTTTTGTGTTGCCTAATCACAAATAGTTCATCTGAGTGAACCGTATGATGTACATCGCACACACCTTCATCTGGCTGCCTGTTTCTTTTGTTCCTCCTCACCGCAAACAGTTAATTGAGCGGAACCGTATGCCCTGCATCGCACACGCAACTAAAATCTGAACCGTGTTTGATGCATCCTCGATCGCAAACATTTTGCACCTTTTTTGACGGGTTTTTTTTACACCATCATTTGTGATTATGGCATCGCACACAGTTTCATCGAAAGGTCTCTGATTGTAGTGTCGCGTTAGCAGCATCCTGCAGTAGTGTAGATCCGATCTTGCAAGTCATATGCACCTGCTACGTCTTGTGATCCTTAAACCCCAGGGTGACAGTAACTGAGATACTTTCCGGTGATGACGGTAGTTTGAGGATTTCATCTATTCACTATGTGTTAATGCTTTGTTTCGGTTCTCTATTAAAAGGAGGCCTTAATATCCCTTTGTTTCCTTATGGACCCCGCTGCCACGGGAGGGTAGGACAAAATATGTCATGCAAGTTTTTTTCCATAAGCATGTATGATTGTTTATGGAATACATGCCTACATTATATTTATGAACTGGAGCTAGTTTTGTATCGGCCTAGGCTATGACTGTTATGTGATGAATATCATCCAACGAATTCATCGATCCAATGCCTACAAGTTTTCCACGTTTTGTTATTGCTGTGTTACTACTGGTACTGCTACTGCTACTATTACAACTCCTACAAAATTATTGCTATCACTGTTACCGTTACTACTGTTGTTACCACTGCTATCAAAACTATCATATTACTATGCTACTGATCACTTTGCTGTAGATATTTAATCTCTAGGTGTGGTTGAATTCACAAATCAAGTGCTAATACTTACAAATATTCTTTGGGCCCCCTTGTATCGAAAATATAAATTTGGGTTGAATATTCTACCATCGAAAACTGTTGCGATCCCCTATACTTATGGGTTATCATGCCCCCCTACTCCCTAGGTTCAAGGCATGTGGCCAGGATGCATTGGCCCTATGCTTCCCTGAGTCCCACTTTTGGCATGTGTCTCCTCCAATGAATAACATTTGATTTTTTTTATGGATTTTACTGAGTTCGGGAAGGTTCATGTACCCACAGAGATAAAATCATGCAACTAGCCCGACTGACACTTTATTAACAGAGTAATCCAACTGAACATAAAACAATGTTTAATATGATAAGAAAATGGGATGAGAACTTCAAATACTATAGATAAGTTTAGGGCATATCCCACGCTATGAGGAGAGCGGCTAAGCGATACGTTATGTCGCATGATGAAATTATTAATCAGGAGGAAGATAATTAGAGCGTGTTGTGCCTGTAAAACAAGATCAATTAGAACCGTTGAATGATATTTATTTAAGGGTTAAGATGTGTTTTTGTAAGCTCTAACTTGTACCTTTCATATTAGTAGGGAGAGAATATTAGAGCATGGACACTTACATTAATCTCTCTAGTAGACTAGTTTGAAATATCAAAGTGATTGCATTTGTTGAGAAACTTAGGATATGGTTCAATATCCTAATTAATGGGCACATATTTCCGAAAATGATCTTATGAGCGCGAGCACAGGTGGTTGCGGTATCCCCCCGCTTGCTCGCCTCGTGATCCAGAAACACGAGCGTACATGCCCAGGTATTATTCATGTATAGTGTTTTTTGAACAGTTCACATGGCCCACGTCTGCGTGCACGGCCTTACAACGTCGTGAGTCACCTGGGCTCTGGCTCATACGTACTCAAACGAGGTGGGTTGTTTTCGCGCTGATTTTGGGCCAACGCTGGCTGCTGCTCTTTTACTGTTGTGCCGCTTCACCACCTTACCCATCACGATTCATTCATCCCCTTCCCTCTCGCTCATTCTACTCTACACTTAACCTAGCATAGTGTTAGAAATAGCTTCCTTCCAATGCTTGCTAAACTTAGATTAGATCAAGGAGAAACTAACCTTTGCAGATACTCCATCCACCTCAGCACTTGGATCTGATTTTGTAAGCCCAGACAACAAGAGAGATAGCATGGTTGGAACCATGGCGAGATCTGCCTTCTAATGGTCGGTCTCTGTTTTACCAGTACAGAGGAATGGCTCAGCCCAGGCAGTCTGCTCCGCTCCTTATCTACTTGCTGCTGCTCGTCTTCCCGCTCACAGACTTTGAAATTTGAAAGGGATTACAACAACAATGGGCGCGCGGTATCCCAGAGAGCATGCACCTGTCATTCAGAAATACAGACACCAAAAATTCAGAAACCAAGACTCGTTTTTAGTCATCCAATTTCCATAATGCATCCTCACATTGCAACATAATCCAGAAATTATTACATTACATGAGTTCTACTATGGAACATAATTCAGAAACTAAGACAGTAATCAAAATTCCATAATGCATCATCACATTGGAACAAAATTCAGAAAATCATGACAGTCCAGAAGCTCCATTGTGGCACAAAATTCAGAAATCATGACAGTAGAGAAGTTCTACTAACGGAACTACCGATGAACCCTCATACACACAGTTCCAAACCATTTGTAGCATACAGTAGCTTCAGATTATACATAGTTTGCAAAACAGCAGCTGAATACACCCAGCAAGCATGGAAATAAAGAAGTTCTAGTGATGGAACTACCAACGCACACATGATGTTCTAAAGGTTCATAGTCTAAACAAACAGATTCTTGCAATTGCTCACAGCCCAATCATCCGCAGACCACCCACTTTGTGGCAGTTGTTTCGCCTGTGCCCTTCGATTCCACAATTTTTGCACCTCATTGGCTTGCGAACACGCTTCGGGGCATCACGCATGTCCGGGCATGTAGTCCTCTTGTGCCCCTGCCACCGACATATGCTGCCGAACCTTGTCCGTTTGCTGAGCCCCTCATACGGTGTCTTCTCACGCCTGGTGGTTGGGCGCCCCATTTCTTTCCTCTTCTTTGGCGCCAATAAACCAGCGAGTCTGTTGCCACTCTCATTTGCAGAAATAGCATCATGATTCACCATAGCCATAACTGCACTGTCACTTGCTGCAGCAAGAGGTGCTTGTACTGGTAGTTGATTAACAACACCTCCATGTTCAGCTACCCTATCCTCCAAACCCGCGTCCCTGGTCCACCGTTTGACAATGTGCTTCTGTGGTATTTCCATAGTACGGATGAAATCCAGCACCTTCATTTTTCAAATTGCTCATTTAGTGCATCACAGACTACACATAGGGTATACACATCTCAAAAACATATTCTTCATTTTTTTTAGAAACCATACCTTCAGAACATGGCTGCAAAGGAGCCCCATGTGTTCTAATTGCCCGCACTCACAGTCGAATTCCTCACCTCCTTCAAGAACATTCACCTTATATGATACCCTACACCATTTTTCTCTTTGTGTGGCTTCCGTATGAATTTCAAGATACAGTTTCCCTTTCTCGAGCTCTTGGTATGCGCCGCACTCATAGAGAATATGCCCAAACTGCTCAAACATAGCTCGTGTGTATATCTTGCCGGCATGTCTCTCAATAGCTAAGTTTGCTTTTTGTAGTGGTCTGCCCTGAAATATTAGATGCACCAAATTAGTGACCAAAATTTACTACTGCACATCTGGTGCAAAATTATGAAAAAGGTCTTACTATTTGTGTCCGCTTCTCCTTGTAGTTCTCCTCAACTTCGTCAACTGAAGTCTCATGTATTTCTTCACAAACAAATGCATTGGACAACCAAGCGGGACATAGTTCTTCATCATGTGATTCGCACTTTCGTTGCGCTGGGTGCTGGTCATCTTAGCACAGAAAACACCTTTAAAATACGGTTTCACACATTTGTGTCTTATGTCATACAGCTGTGTCATGTAGTCGTGTGTCTTCAGAATGTATTTCTCCACCAATATCTTCCAACCTTCCTCGAATTCATCAATTGTAAGCATGTGATTTACTACCTTGTGGAAATCTGCCCTGAACTCGCTCTTCTTGGTGCAGAACGAGCTGAGTGATTCCTCCGCCTTCTTCAGCACATGCCACTTGCACCATCGGTGTGCTATTTGAGGCATCACATTTTTAATGGCGACCTCCATCGATCGGTTTTGATTTGCACAACAACACCAAATTATATTAGACAACCATGCTTTCGTAACATCAATACAAACATTTGTCACACATAGAGTATGTACAGTATGAATTCACACCTGTCAGAATGGTTTTTGGTGCACTTCCGCCCATCATCCTAACAATTCTGTGAAAACCTACTCAAATGTCTCGACTTTCTCATCATGGACCAAAACCCCAGCTAGGATGATGCTCTGGAAATGATTATTCACACCTACAAACAGACCAAATGGCATGTTGTACAAGTTTGTTCTATATGTCGTATCGAAGGTAACAACATCTCCGAAGAATGTGTAATGTAGCCTGCTACTCCCATTTTCCCACATAAGAGTCGTTTTCCACCCATCCTGGTCCGCTTGGACACCATACGTGAAGTGTGGATCTTTTGAACTCAGATCCACAAAAACCTCCATCGTTTTCCTCACATCATCCTCTGCTTGCTCTCTGCTGATTGTACCACACAAATTTTCAGAGCCCTTTTTGTGAAAGGCACCTTTTCCATTGAACCAAAAAAGCTCCCAATCATACTGTGTACTTTCGCTAAATTCACATTGTTCTCCCGTAACTGCTCCACCAAGTCTCTGCTATAGGCATCAATGTGCTTGTGGGACGGCCAGTGAATCGTCTACCCATATGTTGGAGATAGCGAATGATTGTGTTGTTCATGATGTTCAGGTAGTACCAACCATTGTCCTTCAAACGGAGCAACCTTATTAATGATGGGCATTCGCATCGGCATGATCTAGTGTTCTCCACCTCTGCTTTGCCCTGCAAAACACCAATCATCAAGAACATGCAAAAATCAGGTTTCACAGACTCAAGAAGCAGACCAAATTTATGAAATAATCCAAGAGGGTACAAATACATACCGCACATCCACAAACAATTTTCTACATGCATTTTGTTCTCTCCACATTCAGCCTACTCTTCCCGTACCTTATTCCAAATCCCTTGAAAAAGCATAGGCCTCCCCAAGTGTATCGAAGCTTGTCCCCAGTGCTGGCACGATTGCAATGAGGCCTGGCTTGTCAGCAAAACCCCTTATTGCCTTCTCAAGGGCGCTGGGTTGCCCAGGGCAAGGCGCCCTCCCAGGAGCAGCAGCTCCAATTCTGACCCTGCATTTTTTATAGATCAATATGTCACAGCTTGTATGTGTACTGGAATGAAGTTGACGATATCCTCCTTATGCCTACATCCAGAGTTTTCAACATTTCGATTTCATACTCCTTCGCATTATCCATAATCCACGACCCCTGGCATTTTTTTGTCCCCCTCAAGTTGCATATCAGAAACCTTCCGAACGAAATTGCAGTATCCTGATCCAGGACTGCTTTGCCTTTTTGTTATCCTAGTACACCTACTGGTAGGCACCCAGGTTAAGGCTAACATCATGACATGTTTACCAAATTGAAATTATATTCGTGTTTCATGAATGACCAATTTTTATTTATCATGTCAAACAAGCCCGCCTTTTAGTCCACGCTCTAATTTATATTATTACTTTCCCTGTATTCCATGATCCAATTTTCAAACTGCTAGTTCCCAGCTCAATTCCGCTATCTATCCCCTACTATCAGAATCCAGTATCCATAAACAAATACCAACACTGCTATGCTTTATATTAACCATCTTTCCCTGCTAGTTTGCAAAGTATTGCCTATGAGGGAAGAACACAAGCGTTTTCCATAATGTTTTATACAACTATTCCAATTTTCAGAGCATCGTCTTTATCCAAAAAATTCATATACAACCTACTGGTAAACTGACCTGACTACACACAAATCAGAATGTGGCATTTGCATAGTATACTTCAAAGTGGACAAACACCGTTAGCCAATAGATTACCTGCGAGTACAGCCAGGAGTTTTTGGATCAATTTGACCTATGGATTGCTCAGATGCTTGCGGTTCATCACCCCCCGTCTGCCGCGACTGTCACATCCGCCACACAAATCTGCCCGTCAAAGCTACCTGTGTCCATTGGGGCAGCTCTTCGGCTCCTGCCACCACAGCTGGGTAGAGCAGAGGCTCCATTGGTAGCGCGTTGTCGTTCACCTCCTCCATCACCGCGGTCCTGCAGTCCACCAAATCCATGGACGAGAGGCACATATCCACCAACAGGAACTCTCTTAAGACGGGGAGGGGCGGGGGTGTGATGACCCACAAGTATAGGGGATCAATTGTAGCTCTTTTCGATAAGTAAGAGTGTCGAACCCGACGAGGAGTAGAAGGAAAAGGAAATGACAAGTAGTTTTCAGTAAGGTAATGTCTGCAAGTCCTGAAATTGTAAGTAGCGGAGTAGTTTGATAGCAAAATAATTTGTAACGAGCAAGTAACGATAGTAGTAAAAAAATATGCAGCAATTAGCCCAATCCTTTTGAGGCAAAGGACAAGCCAAAACGGTCTCTTATGATAAGCAAAGTGTTCTTGAGGGTACACGGGATTTTCATCTAGTCACTTTCATCATGTTGGTTTAATTCGTGTTTGCTACTTTGATAATTTGATATGTGGGTGGACCGGTGTTGTGGTGCTATTCTTACTTGAACAAACCTCCTACTTATGATTAACCCTCTCGCAAGCATCCGCAACTACGAGAAAAGTATTAAGAATAAATTCTAACCATAGCATTAAACTTTTGGATCCAATCGGTCCCTTACGGAATAGCGCATAAACTGGGGTTTAAGCTTCTGTCACTCTCGCAACCCATCATCTAATTGCTACTCCAATGCATTCCCTTAGGCCCAAATATGGTGAAGTGTCATATAGTCGACGTTCACATGACACCACTAAGGGAATCACAACATACATACTATCAAAATATCGAACACATGTCAAATTCACATGATTACTTGCAACATGATTTATCCCATGACCTCAAGAACAAAAGTAACTACTCACAAATGATAAACATGTTCATTATTAGAGGAGTATTAAATAGCATAATGGATCTGAACATATAATCTTCCACCAAATAAACTATATAGTAATCAACTACAAGATGTAATCAACACTACTAATCACCCACAAACACCAATCTATAGTTCCGGTAACAAGATTGAACACAAGAGATGAACTAGGGTTTGAGATGAGATGGTGTTGTTGAAGATGTTGATGGAGATTGCCCTCCCTGAGATGGGAGAGTTGTTGGTGATGATGAGGACGATGATTTCCCCCTCCGGGAGGGAAGTTCCTCCCGGCGGAATCACTCCACTGGAGGGCAAAAGTGCTCCTGCACAAGTTCCGCCTCGAGACGGCGGCGCTCCGTCCTGAAAGTCCTCTCCTTATTTTTTCGAGGTCAAAATGACCTATATACCAGAAGATGGGCACCGGAGGTGGGCTGAGGAGGGCACAACCCTCCAGGGCGCGCCAGGGAGCCCCTGGCGCGCCCAGGTGGGTTGTGCCCACTTGGTGGGCCCCCTCTGGTAGTTATTTGCTCCAATAATTTTTATATATTCCATAAAAAATCTCCGTCAAGTCTCAGCTTATTTGGAGTTGTGCGGAATAGGTGGCTTGACGTAACTTTTCCAGGCCCAGATTTCTAGTTGTCGGAATTCTCCCTCTTTGTGTGTACCATGTAAATTATGAGAGAAAAGGCATTAGAATTACTCCAAAAGGCATTATTATGGATAAAAACATTATAAATAAGAGTAAGAAAACATGATGCAAAATGGACGTGTCAGGGTGGTGGGGTGGTGGAACGGGGCTGGGGGATTTGGTTTACCTTCTAATCAGTTGCATGAGGAACTCCATCCGGGAATCGCCGCCGAGTTTTCCTTCCGCCGAAGACCTCGACGAGCGTCAATGGCACTGCAGGATAACGTGGCCACGGGTGGGAGAAAGCTCCTTCCATCTGACTCATCAATTACTACGCTGCCCACCGCCCCCTACCAGAGACCCATTACCTGAGCCACAGATCGGGAGTAGAACGCAGACCCGAGCCACGGCTCAGGGAATATCCCGTCATGACCCCAACCACAGCCTCCGTCACCAGCGGTTCGTACGCCACAGACCCATTCAGTATTCTTTCCTCCCATGAATTAAAAAGGAAGGAACAACTGGCGAGAGACAAATCTCGAAGCCCTATCGAGCCGTCTTGAAATAGAAATTGTCTCGGTTATCTGGACGACTCGATAGGGCTTGAGAGACAAATCTCGAAGCCCTATCGAGCCGTCCTGAAACAACCGCGTCCAACCAGAACAACCAGAACACATAGAAATTGTCTCGGTTTCACGTACCTGTGAATATGTCAGAAATATAATCTGCCATATATATGTTAGGAAATGATCTTACCGGGGTTGCTCTGCCCTGGAGTATATATTATGCATGTTATATGTGACAATATAGTGATGAATATTTCATTGAAAATAGTACAAATGCAACCAACTCTCTCATTAGGAGATACAGTGCAATATTGTTCAATGACATATTTGGTGCATATTATTTGACTCGTCCATGTCTAATGAAACTCAACTAGGTCTAAATAAAATAATACTATTGCAGCTACCATATATTTTGTTGCACTTCACAAAATGAAAGAAGAGATGAGAAAGTCTTAGGGGTAGTAGGCCCGAGCAACTTCAGAATCCTCACTTTGGATACGGGTGTGCACAAGTGGCAGAAGAGGTAAATAGTTTCTTAGGATCTGAAACAAGTGTTGGAAGATTCTGCCATCTCCAGACACATAACAAATATCCACTTGCTGCTTCTTGGAGAAACCGAGGGAGTCCTCGAGCAGAGTCTATTAAACTTAGATTTTATATTCTTAACTACATTTGTATTAAATGAACCAATGAATATTTTAAGTTAATTGTCTTGGAAAATTCTTGTGCGCGGACTTACATTTTAGTGGCACTGCACAATAGAAGATGGCCAAGGGGTCTATGAAGTAGGAGAGAGATCGGTGAGAAAATATATGACCTCCCTCTAGTTTGTTAAGAGGCTCAAAGTGCGTAGCTTTGGCTAGTATTCTTGATTTGTTGGTTCACAATCTAGTATGTTAAGAGGCTCAACTATGAAGCGTGTATCTTTGGCTAGTATTTTTGAATTGTTGGATGTAAGCCGTGTAAATGTACATGCGAATTTTGTTACAAAAGCAAAAAAATATGCAAATGAATGATTATACCTATGTATTATGTTCCTATTTTCTATAAATTTTGTTTGCATTGCTAGTCACATAGATAAATAAAGCGCACACATGCAAATGGTTAACAATATCGTTATCACTGACCAGTTGGCGTTCAGAACTAGTACCACATCACTGACCGGCCGGTTGGCCGGTCTCCAATGAGCAAGTCATCACTGACCCCAAGGCACTAACCCGCCAGAAACCAATCGGTGATGATGTAATTTGGCCAGTTAGTATTATTCAGATCTTTAGTAGTGCCTTGTGATAGGTACCAAGCATGGTGTTAGTGTTGGGGAACGTAGTATTTCAAAAAAAATCCTACGATCACGCAAGATCTATCTAGGAGAAGCATAGCAACGAGCAGGGAGAGTGTGTCCACGTACCTGCGTAGATCGAAAGCGGAAGCGTTTAGTAACACGGTTGATGTAGTCTAACATCTTTGCGATCCAACCGATCCAAGTACCGAATGCACGGCACCTCCGCGATCTGCACATGTTCATCTCAGTGACGTCCCTCGAACTCTTGATCCAGTTGAGGCCGAGGGAGAGTCTCGTCAGCATGACGGCATGGTGACGGTGATGATGAAGTTACCGGCGCAGGGCTTCGCCTAAGCACTACGACGATATGACCGAGGTGTGTTTCTGTGGAGGCGGGCACCGCACATGGCTAAAAGATCAACCTGTGTGTTCTAGGGTGCCCCCTCCCCATGTATATAAAGGAGGGAGGGAGGAGGAGGCCGGCCAAGGGTGGCGCGCCCAAGGGGTGGGGGAGTCCTTCTCCTAGTAGGATTCGCCCCCCCCCCCCTTTCCTATTCCTACAAGCAGAAGGGGGAAAGAGGAGGAGGAGAGAAAGGAAAGGGGCCGCCCCCAACCCCTCGTCCAATTCGGTTTGGGCTTGGGGGGGCGCCTCCACCTGGCTGCTGCTTCCTCTCTTCCATTAGGGCCCATGAAGGCCCATTAAACCCCCGGGGGGTTCCGGTAACCCCCCCGGTACTCCGGAAAATACCCGATACACTTCGAAACCATTCCGGTGTCCGAATATAACCTTCCAATATATCAATCTTTATGTCTCGACCATTTCGAGACTCATCGTCATGTCTGTGATCTCAACCGGGACTCCGAACAACCTTCGGTACATCAAACCACATAAACTCATAATACGAATCGTCATCGAACGTTAAGCGTGCGGATCCTACGAGTTCGAGAACTATGTAGACATGACCGAGACACATCTCCGGTCAATAACCAATAGCGGAACTTGGATCCTCATATTGGCTCCTACATATTCTACGAAGATCTTTATCGGTCAAACCACATAACAACATACGTTGTTCCCTTTGTCATGGGTATGTTACTTGCCCAAGATTCGATCATCGGTATCTCAATACTTACTTCAATCTCGTTACCGGTAAGTCTCTTTACTCGTTCCGTAATGCATCATCCCGTAACTAACTCATTAGTCACATTGCTTGCAAGGCTTATAGTGATATGCATTACCGACAGGGGCCAAAGATACCTCTCCGACAATCGGAGTGACAAATCCTAATCTCAATCTATGCCAACTCAACAAACACCATTGGAGACACCTGTAGAGCATCTTTATAATCACCCAGCTACGTTCTGATGTTTGATAGCACACTAAGTGTTCCTCCGGTATTCAGGAGTTGCATAATCTCATAGTCATAGGAACATGTCACTAGTGCAGACCCGGGCAATAGCACCGATTCGTAAGGGCCTTTAGTGCCGGTTCTGTAACCGGCACTAAAGTGTGGTCACTAAAGGCCCCCCCCTTTAGTACCGGTTCAGCATGAACCGGTGCTAAAGGCCAACCACGTGGCGTGAGCTCGCGCCCTGGTATGGGGGACCTTTAGTACCGGTTGGTGTTACCAACCGGTACTAAAGGTTTTTTTTTGAAAAAAAATATTGGAAATATTGGAAAAAAATTGATTTTTTTTCGATTTTTAATTTTTCTGAATTATTTGATGATTTAGTCTCTAATCACCTCTCTTAACTGCTCAAGTGTGGATCACTCATTCCAAATCATCTACTTCCCGACCAGTCACCCATCCCTCTCACTACTCCAGCCCGAGCATGCTTAAATTTCGGGTTCTATTCTCCTTCGTTTCCGAGTCTGCACTTGTTGTTTTCCTGACAATAGTAAGATGTCAATCCTATTAACCCTTAGGAGTTTAGCTTGAGCATGAAGTCACACATTTCATTGTTTGAGTTTGAAACTATTATTCTAAAAAACAGTAATTATTTAGTAAGACTAATATTTCTTGAATAAGTTTGACCATAGTTTGACCACAGTTTGACCATAGTTTGACCAGATTTGACCAAAATTAAAAAAATGAAATAATTATTTAGTAACACTAATATTCTTGAATAATTATGTAGTAACATTAATACTTCTTGAATAAGTAGTTTGACCAGATTTAACCAATTTTTTTAAAAAAACTGAAATTTGACCATATCTTTTTTTCCTTTTGGAATTTGAGGATTCTAAAAAATTCCAAACACACCATATCTTTTTTTCCTTTTGGAATTTGAGGATTCTAAAAAATTCTAAAAATTCTAAAAAATTTGACCATATCTTTTTTTCTTTCTTTTTCCTTTTTTCCTTTTGGAATTTGAGGATTCCGACATCGTATGCAAAAGTTATAGCCGTTTTACATTTTCCCTACACTTTTTGCAAAACATGTCCAAATTTAAGTTTTCAAATTTTCCTAACTAGTAGATGTAGTAATATAACTACCTCTCGAAGGATTTTATTTTTTTGAAGTTTTTATCATTTTCTTTTGATTTTTTCAAAACTGAAATGGCGATACACAGGGGGGGGTAGAGTTTGAAAATTGTCCTATAGTCCCGGTTTGTGTCTCCAACCGGGACTATAGGTCAGACCCCTTTAGTACCGGTTCATGGCATGAAGACCTTTAGTACCGGTTCGTGCCACGAACCGATACTAAAGGTGATCGTGGGGCCCCGGCCTGACGCCAGCCTGCCACAGCCTCTTTATTACCGGTTCGTGTCATGAACCGGTACTAAAGGTTCGCCACGAACCGGTACTATTGATCGCCACCACGAACCGGTACTATTGATCACATTAGTGCCGGCTTTTTTACAAACCGGCACTAATGTGCTTCACATTTGACCCTTTTTCTACTAGTGTGTATAAGTCATGAAGAAAGCAATAACAATAAACTAAACGATGATAGTGCTAAGCTAACGGATGGGTCTTGTCCATCACATCATTCTCTAATGACAACACATGTCTATGGCTAGGAAACTTAACCATCTTTGATTAACAAGCTAGTCTAGTAGAGGCATACTAGGGACATTCTGTTTGTCTATGTATTCACACATGTCCTAAATTTCCGGTTAATACAATTCTAGCGTGAATAATAAACATTTATCATGATATAAGGAAATATAAATAACAACTTTAATATTGCCTCTAGGGCATATTTCCTTCAGTTAGGGTAACTCTAACGCGGATCACAAAATCACCACTAAATGTCCTGACAAGAAAATCTGATCATTTTCTACCATCAGATGTCGGCCACCAAACTTGTTTGGACAAGTTCAAACTTTCGAAATCTTACAAATCAAAACCAAATGTAGAGGAGGTTTGCGCGCTCTAGACGTCCGCCACAGGCCTTTGACAACAGGGACCTGTGAAAATAAAAACCTTGTCTCGGTCAAGCGGGCGCAATGGATGAGACGCTAGGTCATTTCACTACACACATTCGAGCGAGAAGCCTACTAAGGCCACTGGCTGTGTTGCAGCAAAGTCGGTCAGACTGCCCTGGCTATTTAAGCCGACCTTCCGCGGATGCAAAACATACACCGCCACCTCTCCTCTCCCCAAATCCAAATAACTCCAATTTCGGCCGCCGCAATGGGCAAGTCAGAGAACTCGAATTAGTTCTCTGCACCTGCACCATCTCGGGGTTGAGGGGCCTCTAGCTCTTGGAGCCGCCGACTGCGTTCTTCGGGCCCGTCGGCATCAACCCAACTTGTTTGCCCTAAGCAGAGCCGGCGGAGTGGCTACGTCGCGAGCGCACTGCATTGATCGATCAAGGCTGCCACAACCCTTGGAGGGCCTTCTGCTACTGTAAGGACAACGATGGTGTGACACTCCAAAAATTTCATTTGGGTTTTTGCAAAATCCTTGCTGGATTTTCCTTGAAATTTGAGGCTTTCAGTAAAACAACCTTCTTAAAATTTCCTTTTCCTTGACTAGGGTTTTTCTGTTTTCTCCTTCAAGCCCTGGGTTTGACCTTCTTAAAAACTCCTTCTCTCTATTGTTTCCCTTCTCAAATTTGTTTTATTGGAATTTTCTTTTTAAGAAAAACTCTATGAAAAGGATTTGGGATTTTCATTCTCTTGGAAACCATCCATGACCTTGTATCTTGCCCATGAGGCAAAACCACTCCAACATCTTCACCCCTCCTTGTCAACAACTCAAATTCCCTATCCCAACTCATCCAAACAAGTTTTGGATTTTATTTTATCTCTCAAATATTTTCTGTCAATTATTTTGAGCCTGTTGGATTTTCAAAGCAAGTACCCTTTTCCATTTGAGATTTGACTTCAAACCAACTCTACTGGCTAGTCCTTTGCACCCACAACCCAGAACCATCTTGATCCACTCATCTTCTTTTCAAATTTTTCAACTTACACTCCCTGC
Organism: Aegilops umbellulata; assembly: GCA_032464435.1. Classification (NCBI taxonomy): domain Eukaryota; kingdom Viridiplantae; phylum Streptophyta; class Magnoliopsida; order Poales; family Poaceae; genus Aegilops; species Aegilops umbellulata. The sequence continues at coordinate 358,398,618 of CP136060.1, forward strand.
AAGTTTGGACCAGATTTGTCAAATTTGGTGAAATTCATATCTACACTTCTCCAAAAATTACACCAAAAATCAGGCAGCCTACTAGAGCAATGAGAAGTCACTCCACCAAAAATCAGCCCAAGGAAAAATCCCTACATGCCTGGATCATTCTGTCGAACACCTTGCATGCACTGTTCAAACACATTCAGCAATTTCAGTCTTCAGTGTTGATTTCTTCAGATCATCTTCAGTCATGCGCACACAGTGCCCTTGGCACGTTGCTCGCCACCTGGTCTGCGTGTCCAGAGCCCCGCACGCGCGCTTGGCTTCTTCCTGGCGTCGGTGGCGCTCTGACCCGACCGCGCCGGCGTGTCCCGCGGCGGCTGAACCGCCGTGGCAGCCAACAGGGAGCAGAACGGCGGCTCAACGCCGTTCCGCGCCGCACAGCCCCGCTGGTGGCTCCGCGTGTCCACCTCCACGCCAGCGCACGCATGCAGCACAGCCGTCGTGGCGCGGCACGCACAGAGCGTGCTCTCTGCCGCCGATGGACCCGCGCCGTCCCGTTCCGTCGAGCTCCACCTCAGCAAGCTTAAACCAACGCCGTTGGCTCCAAAATGGACTCCGCGAACCTCCACGACGGTGCTCAACTCCTAATCTCCCCCGACCAAGCACTGCACCACCGTAATCACTCGCCGGAGAACGCCGTTCACGGCCACCGCCTCGGATCGCCTATAAAAGGAGACCCCGAGCCCTTCCGCGAGCACGCACCACCCCTACACTCCACCAACGCCGTGCCAGGTCACTGGGAGGGCCTCGAGGAGGTCTCCTCCCCCGACTCCAGCCACCCCGCTCCGCCTCGGCCTCCAGCTCGATTCGCTCCGGTGAGGCCGTCTCCGGCGCCCAAACTCCGTCCATCTCCCTCTCTAGCTACCAAATTCTTAACCCCCTCCTCAATTTGATCAGTGCAGCTCTCTCCGGCGACCTCCAACCACGCCCGAACCGCCGTCCGCCGGAGCAGGGGCCACGCCAACGTGGTGCATCCCGGCGACCACCTCGACCACCACCCAACGCGGAATGGCACCCTGAGCACGGAGGTAACCTCCGATCTCTCTGCCTCGTCGTGGATCGCCGCCGGCGACCACCGCGGCTCTCGGGCGCCAGCGAGCCCGACCCGCCTCTTTTAAATTTTAAACCTGACAGATGGGACCCGCCTGTCAGCTTCTCTGTCTTTTCTATTCGAATCGTTTTCTGAAAACGCCTTCGGGCAAAATACGTTTTCTCCGTTGCGCTTGCGCATTTCCTATCGAACCGTTTTCTGTTTTCTCAGTTAGAACCCTGGAAAGTTTCTGTTTCATTACAGATGAGTCCCTGGGCAAAAACCTTTATAACTTTTTATCAGAAGCATATTTTTGAGTGATTCTTTTTCTGTTCTCTTCAAAATTTTGTCTAGTTTTTTATCAGATTTATTTGAAAAATATTTGCAATACTTTTTCTGCACCTCTCGGTATTCACGTTAGCGCGTATGCTTTCTCTGTACCGTAGATACCGACGGAGGTGGCGGGACCGCGAACTTCACCGAGCTAGGCTCCGACTACTCTGAACCAGGCAAGCATGTTCGAACTTTTGATATGATGAGTGTATTGGCATGGTTGCATGTACATAGTTTCATGGCATGCGTGGAGCATACCGATGGACCGTTCGTTATGCATTGTTGGGGCAAGTAAGCCCGATGATTCCACACGTCGATGGACGTGAGTATGTAAGGCCATGTGTTGGCATGAAGATGGGTAAGATGGCAGTGTTGTAGCATGCCAGTCTTAGGCCATGCAAGTTATCTTCAGTACCAACCCGTATCGGTTGGTTCATATCCATTCCCTTTCCCTGTACTACCGCATGTTTCCCGAAAGGGATATGGCTTAGTAAGTCGCAAACCGCTTTCTTGGTACACACCAAAAAGGAGAGGCCGGGATGCTGGTTCCATGGCCCTGGATTAAAGCCAGGCATCCGGTCAGGGGGCATGGGTGTTTCCGGTTGGGACCGAGAGGGGGGCACCCCTTAGAGCGCGCGTATATAAATTTGATCCCATGCTATTCGATATTGTGATCTCCCCGTCTCAATAGTTTTTCATGGACGATGTTGAGGGTGATTCCTGGCATCGAAGAGTTGGATGGGTGTGTACTAGATTGCTGTGTTTTCTTCTGAAATACCATAACGGAACTAGTCCTAGGGACTACGGAAATCCGTCGACTGTGGGAAACTTTTGTACAAACTCTGCAGAGCTCCATATCCTTAAATCGTCTTATCCATTTCCAAGTTCCCTGCTAACAGTCATGTGCCAGTTTGGTGACAGATTTCCCGATGGGACGCATGAGCTCTAAGACCGGTTAAATGTTTATTCTTGTGGATGGACTAACCCGTTTAATTCCATGAGTTGATTATATTTATGATGAGTACACTATTCCCTTATCAGTCAAAAGCCCTTTATGTGGTGTCGCTCAGACGCCCGACTGTGGCATTTCTTTTAAAGCCCTTTATGTGGTGTCGCTCAGACGCCCGACTGTGGCATTTCTTTTAAAGCCCTTTATGTGGTGTCGCTCAGACGCCCGACTGTGGCATTTCTTTTAAAGCCCTTTATGTGGTGTCGCTCAGACGCCCGACTGTGGCATTTCTGTTAAAGCCCTTTTTGTGGTGTCGCTCAGACGCCCGATTGTGGCATTATTATTCCACATTTTCCGCTCGAGGAGTCTTTCAGACACTCGTTTGGCACCAGCATTATTATTCCGCATTTTTCGCTCGAGGAGTCTTTCAGACACTCGTTTGGCACCAGTATTATTATTCCGCACTTTCCGCTCGAGGAGTCTTTCAGACACTCGTTTGGTACCAGCATTATTATTCCGCATTTTCCGCTCGAGGAGTCTTTCAGACCCTCGTTTGGCACCCAGCATTATCACTTCTATGTCTGACCGTACTGGTTGTTTATCCATGTATTTCATGTTGGCATTTGTTATATCTTACGTCCGTACTGTCTTGCGAGTACTTTCAAAGTACTCACTGGCTTGTTGATTTGGCCAGATGCTGACGAAGGTGATCTCATGGATGAAGAGTTCGATAGCGAATCCGACGCCTAGAGGAGTCCCAGTCAGTCTCGTGCAACCCTGGAGTTGGTCACTGTTTCATGTCCGCTTCCGCTACCCTAATAAATTCTTCGAGCTTCACCTCGACGCTCGATGGGATGTTAGTTTGAGAATCCCATAACCACTCCCACTGTGTTACTCCACCCCTACCTTATTTGCGAGTCAGTAGTATGCCACCACTCCCTTGAGCCATTATTCGCCTTTATGTATAATTATTGGCACGCGTGTAATAAATTGTTGGGCATCGTCAGCTCAACCCTGTAATATATTTATGCTACTGGCTTATTGTATCAAAAGTTTGTCGACCAGTGAGGAGGCTTTATCTCAAACTGGGTTCTAAAGATTGGTTTCTCAATAAATATTTTTATTGGGAAAACCGGTCGTGACAAGCTTGGTACCAGAGCCAGGCTGACTGTAGGAAGCCACTAGGTGCGATCGCTAATCGGTTATGAGCATGATAGAGCTTATTCATGTTTTTACAATAGTAGTCATTTTTCTGACAGTCAGCATATATTTATGATCTGACCATTCAGGATTTTTGCCTACTTTTGTAGATGGCCGACCGCAGCTGCGAGTCTCAGACCTTCGCCAACGTACCCGATGGGTTCGTCAAGCTTCTCTCCTTCGTCGTTCAGGTCGCGATGGGGCCGTCTGTGCGCCCAGTCGTCACTCTCTGTCAGCACAGGGTCAACGACAGTCTGACTATGCACCAGGCCGCGGTGCAGTTCAAGGGAGGGCGTGGTGATCTACGCCGCTTCCGATTCTTGGGGAGAGCCATGCCTTCAGAGAAGCATGCCATCCAGATGGCAGCCCGCGAGGCGATAGCTCGTCTCAGGGATGTCCTTCCCGCGATGAAGGCTCGTCGCTACCGCTATCTACCTTGCCATGTGCCCTACACCTGTCACTACGCATTCTCCTGCCACAGAGGAGAACGGGACGAGGCTTTCGAAATGCTTATTGAGTATCTCCGGGCCTTGGAGGCAGCCTTCGACAACTTGGTGGATGACTTTGTGGCTGCCCGCATGGACTCAGTCCACGGTTGTGCCGCCAACAGGAGGGAGCTCCTGCCCACCGCACCGCCACTGACTTTCGTCTCGTCCTCTGCATCCCATGCTCTTGCTCGTCGCCTGCCTACCACCGAGGAGTTCAACCAGGTCATTGCGCCCACTCCAGCGCGCACTGCTCCGCCACTCGCACCAACTCCAATCCGTGTCGTTCCGCCCCTGGCACCCGCTCCATCTACTCGGCGCGGTACTACTCGCATAGAGCCTATCAGCGAGGAGGTCGAGTCCCCGGCTTCGCTACGCCTCACCCTTGGCAGGGCCAAGGACGTCGTCAACATCTCCGACTGAGTACGCGTAGCCGCCATGCGTTGCATCGCCATGTAAGAGGTTGTGAGAAGTAGCTTGTTTGCGCATCATGTAGGATCTGGAGAAGTGCACTAGCCTAAATAACATGTCAGGACTATGTACGCATATCCTGAGTGATGTATTGTATAATTATCGCCGCGTGTAAGATACGTAATGATGCAGTCCTTCTCTATGCGCAAATCAATTTGTTTTTCCCTTGAGGATCTTTGTTAAAATTTTATTTGTCAACCTCGTGCATTTTGGGTTTTATCTTTGCAACCCTTCCATTTTTTTTTCTTATGGTTTTATAAATACATCCCCAGAGTGAAAAATGTCTCGTCCTTGGACTCGCTCCATGCCCACTCCACCAGAGGAAGATTATGGCAACCAACCGGGCAACAACTTTGCACGAGGGCAGTCAAGTCAACACTATAATACTCAATCAGGCAACAATTTTACTCGAGGTCAGACAAGTCAACAGGACAGTGAAACGGCACTTTCCCAAATGTGCCGCCTTTATGAACAGAGTCAGCAACAACATCGGGAAATGATGAACCAAGTCATTAACATGGGAAATCACCATGGGCAGTATCCGCAGCATTCCAAGCTATCTGAGCTACAAAAGACACGTCCCCCAACATTTTCTCATACTGACAAGCCACTTGAGGCCGAAGACTGGCTTCGCGATATGGAGAGAAAGTTAATTATTGCAAAATGCTCAGACCCAGAAAAGGTACTGTACGCACCGCATTATCTCACGGGAGCAGCCGCATCCTGGTGGGAAAATTTTCTGCACATGCATCCCAACGAAAATGATATAACATGGGATGATTTCAAGGAAGGTTTCCGTGGCGCGCATATTCCTAAGAGTATTATGAAAATCAAGAAAAGAGAGTTCGATGACCTCAAGCAAAGGAACATGACAGTGTCAGATTACAACAGCCAATTTACTCTATTATCACGCTACGCCAACGAAGAGCGTATGACTGAAAGCAAGAAAATGGAGAAGTTCCTTGACGGCCTAGCACCCGCGCTTAAATGCCAACTGGTCATACACACTTTCCCAGATTTTAAGACGCTGGTGGATAAAGCCATTACTCTGGAAAATGAAAGACGCAGTTTGGATGATATCCGCAAGCGAAAAAGGGACCAGACTAACCATGCTCGCAATCACCGAAGTAAGACCGATTTTCAGAAGGGTGGGACGCACAAATCATCATCCAACGTCTCACGCCCAACCAGGAATTTTCATGCTAGGGACAAGGAGTTCACCTATCGCCCAGGTGTTACTTGTTACGCCTGTGGAGAAGAAGGACACTATGCCAAGCAGTGTCCCAAGCCAAGAAGCTCAGCACCAAAGCCGAACAACGGCAACAATAATTCAGCGCCCAAGCGAAACAACTTCAATCCCAACAATAACCACAGGAAAGGTCATTTGAACCACGTGACCAAAGAGGAGGCACAAAATGCTCCAGATATCGTACTCGGTACGTTCCCTGTCAACACAATACCTGCAACGGTTTTGTTTGATTCTGGAGCTTCTCACTCTTTTATTTCGAAAAATTTTGCTTCGCAAAATAATTTTTCGATGCTTCCTTTGGAGAAATCCATGATCATCAAGTCCCCTGGAATTCAGCAAGTTACTCAGAATTACTGTCAGGATGTGATTATTGAGTTCAAAGGATTGAAGTTTCACGCCAATCTCATTGTGTTGGAAAATAAAGGACTAGATATCATCCTAGGGATGGACTGGTTAACCACCAACAAAGGTTTCATTGATTGTTTCAATCGGACCGTGATTCTCACACACCACCATGGTAAGACAATAAGAGTATCCGCCAAAGAAAGGGAAATGCCCAGACAACCAAGACTGAACAAGGTGGACATTTCTGAATTAAACAAGGTTCCAGTAGTACATGAATTTCCAGACGTATTTCCCGAAGAGCTACCAGGCATGCCACCCGACCGAGAGATAGAGTTCAGCATTGAGCTAGCACCAGGAACCACCCCCATATACAAGAAACCATACAGAATGGCACCATCCGAGTTGGTTGAACTGAAGAAACAAATAAAGGAATTGCTTGACAAGGGATACATTCGAGCCAGTTCCTCACCATGGGGATCACCAATTTTGTTTGCCAAAAAGAAAGATGGAACACTGCGATTGTGTATTGACTACCGAGCACTCAACATGGTCACAATCAAGAACAAATACCCGATGCCAAGAATAAATGATTTATTCGATCAACTCGCTAAGGCCAAGGTATTCTCAAAAATCGACTTAAGGTCAGGTTACCATCAATTAAAAGTACGAACAGAAGATATCCCCAAGACAGCCTTCACCTCCAGATATGGACTGTATGAGTTCACAGTAATGCCTTTTGGATTAACAAATGCCCCTGCATATTTTGTTCACCTCATGAACAAAGTATTTATGAAGTTTATGGACAAGTTCGTTGTGGTATTCATCGACGATATTTTAGTATACTCCAAGACACCAGAAGAACACGCTGAACATCTCAGAATGGTACTAGGAGAACTCAGGAAACACCAATTGTACGCCAAGTTCAGCAAGTGTGAATTTTGGTTAAGGCAAGTAGGCTTTCTAGGCCACGTGCTAACCCAAGACGGGATCGCCGTGGACCCAGAGAAAGTCAAGGCCGTACTTGGCTGGAAGTCACCAGCCAGTGTAACGGACATACGGAGTTTCTTGGGAATGGCAGGATATTACCGCAGATTTATTGAAGGATTCTCCACCATAGCCAAGCCAATGACGCAATTGCTCAAGAAAGATAAGAAATTTGAATGGACAGAAGCCTGTGAGAAAATTTTCCAAGAGCTAAAACGTAAATTAACAACAGCACCAGTATTGATTGTGCCGGACATACGCAAGAATTTTGAAGTATTTTGTGACGCGTCCAGGAAGGGACTCGGATGCGTATTAATGCAAGAAGGCAAGGTTGTCGCATATGCTTCAAGGCAACTTCGCAAGCATGAGGAAAACTATCCCACTCATGACTTAGAAATGGCAGCAGTTATTCATGCACTCAAGGAATGGAGGCACTTCCTACTTGGAAATCGATGTGAAATATATACGGACCATAAAAGTCTCAAATATATTTTCACACAGCTAGAGCTGAATTTAAGGCAACGACGCTGGTTGGAACTAGTGAAGGATTATGATGTCGGAATCCACTATCATCCTGGAAAGGCAAATGTAGTAGCCGATGCTCTTAGTCGGAACCCCAGCGCCAACAACAACAATCTGCCCAACTTAAGACCCGAATTCCAACAGGAATTTGCCAGACTCAACTTGTTGATGATAGCAGAAGGCACCATAACAAACTTGGAGATACAGCCCAACCTTGTGACAAGAATCAAAGAAGCCCAGCCCGGTCACTCCAGCATTGAAGGTATCAAAAGAAAGGTGAGTATGGGCAAGGCCTCGGAATTCATCATAGACGAAGAAGGGACACTATGGTACGGAAACAGACTCTGCGTACCGGACGTAGAGGACCTCAAACGGCAGATTCTAGCTGAAGCCCACACCGCTCCATATTCGATCCACCCTGGAGGAACCAAGATGTATAAGGATATCCAAGAAGGATTTTGGTGGCATGGTATGAAAAGGTACATAGCCACCTTCATTGCATGCTGCGACTCTTGTCAACGTATAAAGGCCGAACATCAGAGACCAACTGGACTACTGCAACCAAATAAAATACCTGAGTGGAAATGGGATGAAATAGGGATGGATTTCATTGTCGGACTACCTCGATCACGACACGGGAATGATGCCATATGGGTTATCACCGACAGATTGACTAAGGTGGCACATTTCATTCCAGTAAAGACGACCCACACCACTCAGAAGCTTGCCAAAATATATCTCTCTCGCATAGTTTGTCTACACGGTGTCCCGAAGACTATAATATCCGACAGAGGAACACAGTTCGTCTCAAGATTCTGGGAGCAGTTACAACAGGCTCTAGGGACTCAACTAGCCTTCAGCACGGCATACCACCCTCAGACAGATGGACAAATAGAACGGGTAAACCAGATTTTAGAAGACATGCTGAGAGCATGTGTCCTTACCTACGGAGCCAGTTGGGAAGACAGCCTGCCATACGCCGAGTTCGCGTACAACAACAGTTATCAGGCCAGCCTGCAAATGGCACCATTTGAAGCCTTGTATGGACAAAGATGTCGTACCCCGTTAAATTGGTCAGAGACCGGAGACAGCCGTATCTTCGGCCCAGACGTGCTCAAGGAAGCCGAGGAAAAGGTCCAGTTAATCAGAGATCGACTCAAGACCGCCCAAAGCCGACAAAAGAGTTATTACGATCAGAAACATCGTGGGGTCAACTTCGAACCAGGTGAATTCATGTACCTACGGGTGTCACCTATGAGGGGGCTGCAGCGATTCAAAATTAAGGGAAAGCTAGCGCTAAGATTCATCGGGCCATTCGGTATATTGGCACGGAAAGGCGCAGTAGCATACCAACTAGACCTACCTGAGGAACTGTTAGATATCCACAACGTGTTCCACATATCGCAATTGAGGAAATGCGTGAGCAACCCAGAGAAACAAGTATCCCATGAGAACATAGACGTGCAGCCAGACCTCACTTATCGGGAACACCCAGTAAAGATATTAGAGGAGTCGGAAAGGAGGACCCGACAGAAAACCGTCAAATTTTTCAAAGTTCAGTGGAGTAATCACACCGAAAGTGAAGCAACATGGGAAAGAGAGGATTTTCTTCGAGCAGAGCATCCACACTTATTTAAGTATCAACTGAAATCTCGGGGACGAGATTTTTCCTAAGGGGGTAGGTGTTGTGACACTCCAAAAATTTCATTTGGGTTTTTGCAAAATCCTTGCTGGATTTTCCTTGAAATTTGAGGCTTTCAGTAAAACAACCTTCTTAAAATTTCCTTTTCCTTGACTAGGGTTTTTCTGTTTTCTCCTTCAAGCCCTGGGTTTGACCTTCTTAAAAACTCCTTCTCTCTATTGTTTCCCTTCTCAAATTTGTTTTATTGGAATTTTCTTTTTAAGAAAAACTCTATGAAAAGGATTTGGGATTTTCATTCTATTGGAAACCATCCATGACCTTGTATCTTGCCCATGAGGCAAAACCACTCCAACATCTTCACCCCTCCTTGTCAACAACTCAAATTCCCTATCCCAACTCATCCAAACAAGTTTTGGATTTTATTTTATCTCTCAAATATTTTCTGTCAATTATTTTGAGCCTGTTGGATTTTCAAAGCAAGTACCCTTTTCCATTTGAGATTTGACTTCAAACCAACTCTACTGGCTAGTCCTTTGCACCCACAACCCAGAACCATCTTGATCCACTCATCTTCTTTTCAAATTTTTCAACTTACACTCCCTGCAAGTTTGGACCAGATTTGTCAAATTTGGTGAAATTCATATCTACACTTCTCCAAAAATTCCACCAAAAATCAGGCAGTCTACTAGAGCAATGAGAAGTCACTCCACCAAAAATCAGCCCAAGGAAAAATCCCTACATGCCTGGATCATTCTGTCGAACACCTTGCATGCACTGTTCAAACACATTCAGCAATTTCAGTCTTCAGTGTTGATTTCTTCAGATCATCTTCAGTCACGCGCACACAGTGCCCTTGGCACGTTGCTCGCCACCTGGTCTGCGTGTCCAGAGCCCCGCACGCGCGCTTGGCTTCTTCCTGGCGTCGGTGGCGCTCTGACCCGACCGCGCCGGCGTGTCCCGCGGCGGCTGAACCGCCGTGGCAGCCAACAGGGAGCAGAACGGCGGCTCAACGTTGTTCCGCGCCGCACAGCCCCGCTGGTGGCTCCGCGTGTCCACCTCCACGCCAGCGCACGCATGCAGCACAGCCGTCGTGGCGCGGCACGCACAGAGCGTGCTCTCTGCCGCCGATGGACCCGCGCCGTCCCGTTCCGTCGAGCTCCACCTCAGCAAGCTTAAACCAACGCCGTTGGCTCCAAAATGGACTCCGCGAACCTCCACGACGGTGCTCAACTCCTAAACTCCCCCGACCAAGCACTGCACCATCGTAATCACTCGCCGGAGAACGCCGTTCTCGGCCACCGCCTCGGATCGCCTATAAAAGGAGACCCCGAGCACTTCCGCGAGCACGCACCACCCCTACACTCCACCAACGCCGTGCCAGGTCACTGGGAGGGCCTCGAGGAGGTCTCCTCCCCCGACTCCGGCCACCCCGCTCCGCCTCGGCCTCCAGCTCGATTCGCTCCGGTGAGGCCGTCTCCGGCGCCCAAACTCCATCCATCTCCCTCTCTAGCTACCAGATTCTTAACCCCCTCCTCAATTTGATCAGTGCAGCTCTCTCCGGCGACCTCCAACCACGCCCGAACCGCTGTCCGCCGGAGCAGGGGCCACCGCCAACGTGGTGCATCCCGGCGACCACCTCGACCACCACCCAACGCGGAATGGCACCCTGAGCACGGAGGTAACCTCCGATCTCTCTGCCTCGCCGTGGATCGCCGCCAGCGACCACCGCGGCTCTCGGGCGCCAGCGAGCCCGACCCGCCTCTTTTAAATTTTAAACCTGACAGATGGGACCCGCCTGTCAGCTTCTCTGTCTTTTCTATTCGAATCGTTTTCTGAAAACGCCTTCGGGCAAAATACGTTTTCTCCGTTGCGCTTGCGCATTTCCTATCGAACCGTTTTCTGTTTTCTCAGTTAGAACCCTGGAAAGTTTCTGTTTCATTACAGATGAGTCCCTGGGCAAAAACCTTTATAACTTTTTATCAGAAGCATATTTTTGAGTGATTCTTTTTCTGTTCTCTTCAAAATTTTGTCCAGTTTTTTATCAGATTTATTTGAAAATTATTTGCAATACTTTTTCTGCACCTCTCGGTATTCACGTTAGCGCGTATGCTTTCTCTGTACCGTAGATACCGACGGAGGTGGCGGGACCGCGAACTTCACCGAGCTAGGCTCCGACTACTCTGAACCAGGCAAGCATGTTCGAACTTTTGATATGATGAGTGTATTGGCATGGTTGCATGTAGATAGTTTCATGGCATGCGTGGAGCATACCGATGGACCGTTCGTTATGCATTGTTGGGGCAAGTAAGCCCGATGATTCCACACGTCGATGGACGTGAGTATGTAAGGCCATGTGTTGGCATGAAGATGGGTAAGATGGAAGTGTTGTAGCATGCCAGTCTTAGGCCATGCAAGTTATCTTCAGTACCAACCCGTATCGGTTGGTTCATATCCATTCCCTTTCCCTGTACTACCGCATGTTTCCCGAAAGGGATATGGCTTAGTAAGTCGCAAACCGCTTTCTTGGTACACACCAAAAAGGAGAGGCCGGGATGCTGGTTCCATGGCCCTGGATTAAAGCCAGGCATCCGGTCAGGGGGCATGGGTGTTTCCGGTTGGGATCGAGAGGGGGGCACCCCTTAGAGCGCGCGTATATAAATTTGATCCCATGCTATTCGAGATTGTGATCTCCCCGTCTCAATAGTTTTTCTTGGACGATGTTGAGGGTGATTCCTGGCATCGAAGAGTTGGATGGGTGTGTACTAGATTGCTGTGTTTTCTTCTGAAATACCGTAACGGAACTAGTCCTAGGGACTACGGAAATCCGTCGACTGTGGGAAACTTTTGTACAAACTCTACAGAGCTCCATATCCTTAAATCGTCTTATCCATTTCCAAGTTCCCTGCTAACAGTCATGTGCCAGTTTGGTGACAGATTTCCCGGTGGGACGCATGAGCTCTAAGACCGGTTAAATGTTTATTCTTGTGGATGGACTAACCCGTTTAATTCCATGAGTTGATTATATTTATGATGAGTACACTATTCCCTTATCAGTCAAAAGCCCTTTATGTGGTGTCGCTCAGACACCCGACTGTGGCATTTCTTTTAAAGCCCTTTATGTGGTGTCGCTCAGACGCCCGACTGTGGCATTTCTTTTAAAGCCCTTTATGTGGTGTCGCTCAGACGCCCGACTGTGGCATTTCTTTTAAAGCCCTTTATGTGGTGTCGCTCAGACGCCCGACTGTGGCATTTCTGTTAAAGCCCTTTTTGTGGTGTCGCTTAGACGCCCGGTTGTGGCATTATTATTCCGCATTTTCCGCTCGAGGAGTCTTTCAGACACTCGTTTGGCACAAGCATTATTATTCCACATTTTTCGCTCGAGGAGTCTTTCAGACACTTGTTTGGCACCAGTATTATTATTCCGCACTTTCCGCTCGAGGAGTCTTTCAGACACTCGTTTGGCACCAGCATTATTATTCCGCATTTTCCGCTCGAGGAGTCTTTCAGACCCTCGTTTGGCACCCAGCATTATCACTTCTATGTCTGACCGTACTGGTTGTTTATCCATGTATTTCATGTTGGCATTTGTTATATCTTACGTCCGTACTGTCTTGCGAGTACTTTCAAAGTACTCACTGGCTTGTTGATTTGGCCAGATGCTGACGAAGGTGATCTCATGGATGAAGAGTTCGATAGCGAATCCGACGCCTAGAGGAGTCCCAGTCAGTCTCGTGCAACCCTGGAGTTGGTCACTGTTTCATGTCCGCTTCCGCTACCCTAATAAATTCTTCGAGCTTCACCTCGACGCTCGATGGGATGTTAGTTTGAGAATCCCATAACCACTCCCACTGTGTTACTCCACCCCTACCTTATTTGCGAGTCAGTAGTATGCCACCACTCCCTTGAGCCATTATTCGCCTTTATGTATAATTATTGGCACGCGTGTAATAAATTGTTGGGCATCGTCAGCTCAACCCTGTAATATATTTATGCTACTGGCTTATTGTATCAAAAGTTTGTCGACCAGTGAGGAGGCTTTATCTCAAACTGGGTTCTAAAGATTGGTTTCTCAATAAATATTTTTGTTGGGAAAACCGGTCGTGACAGATGGCTCCGACGACAATGATGGCGACAACAACGATGGAGGGGCCGACAGCCTTGGAGGCCATACCTATGAGGTAATATCCTCTAGTACCACACGTAGTTTAGTTTATATTTAGTTAGTTCGTTTGGTTTAGTTGAAAATTTGTTAAATTTCATCAATTATGATTGTAATATATCAAAATTTAACATATATCATCCAATTTAGCATGAATTTTATTCATTTTTTGAAAGATCCGTTTTAAATGACACAGACAATTGATGCATGCGGTTGGATAACCTCTACACTATAGTCGAACGTGTACGCAGACATTTGGTGGGGTTTGTTTTGATGGCCCATGTTGGAATTGCCCTCATTCCGAGAGCAACTAATTAAGGAGTACTCATTCGGGGGCCCTCCCAAGGGCCACTTGGACTGGGCTGGGAGCCCTCCACTTGGCGCGCTCTCAACCGCCAGCATGTGCCACGCCCTGGGTGCTTCCTCCAGATTTTATTTTTCTGCACGCGTTTTTGGCTTTTAGGTGTTTTTTGGGGTTTGTTTTGGCTTTCGGTTTACCCCCGGTTTTTCTTAGCTTTAGGACTAAATAAAAAATTTCAAAAAAATTGTGCTAAAAAATAGGTCTTCTTTCTGTCTTCTCGTGGAGGCACAGAGTTGCTTACGCATGAGGCATGGTCGTGCCTTTTGCCGAAGGGGAAAACATGATTTTTTTTCTTCTTCCGTGATAGGCATGTTTTACTTCTCGTGGAGGCACGGATTGGCTTCTGCGAGAGGCATGGTCGTCCCCTTTTTTTCCTTCCGCGAGAGGCACACATTTAATTACGAGAAGCACGACTGTGTTCTCGGAAAAGGAGAAAATATGTTTTCTTTTGCCTCCTTCCGGGGGAGGCACAGATTTACTTCTCATCGAGGCATGGATTGGCTTTGGCGAGAGGCACAGTCGTGCCTCTTGAAAAAGGAAAAAAAGGTTTTTCCTTTCATGAGAGGCACTGATTTACTTCTTGTGGAGGCACGAATTTGCTTCCACGAGAGGCCGTGCCTCTCAGAAAAATAAAGAAACCACGTTTTTTTTCCGTCTGTGAGAGGCATGGTCGTGCCTTCGAAAAAGGAAAAAGAACATTGAGGGAGTCCTAGATTAGGGGGTGTTCGGGTACCCGGACTATACCTTCAGCCGGACTCCTGGGCTATGAAGATACAAAATTGAAGACTTCGTCCCGTGTCCGGATGGGACTTTCCCTGGCGTGGAAGGCAAGCTTGGCGATGCGGATATTTAGATCTCCTACCATTGTAACCGACTTTGTGTAACCCTAACCCTATCCGTGTCTATATAAACCGGAGGGCTTTAGTCCGTAGGACAACACAACATACAACAATCATACCATAGGCTAGCTTCTAGGGTTTAGCCTCCTTGATCTCGTGGTAGATCTGCTCTTGTACTACCCATATCATCAATATTTATCAAGCAGGACGTAGGGTTTTACCTCCATCGAGAGGGCCTGAACCTGGGTAAAACTTCGTGTCCCTTGTCTCCTGTTACCATCCACCTAGACGCACAGTTTGGGACCCCCTACCCGAGATCCGCCGGTTTTGACACCGACATTGGTGCTTTCATTGAGAGTTCCTCTGTGTCATCGCAATCAGGAAGGATGCCTCTTCCTGTCTTTAAAGACGGCGTCGTTACTAAGGGAGCTTGGCTGTCGGCCAAACTCTCCGGCTAGGCGGTTTTCTTATGACCACCTGTTCGGCTGTTGCGCCGACGGTGACCTCTCGGGTCATCAAAAGCAATCTTCACGTCAGCTCGGAACTCATCGAGCAATTAGATCCAATGGAGCTCTCTTCCGTAAACGAGCACTTGGATCGCATCGCCGCCCTGGGGGTCGCTACAGATTACGACCAAGTTGGGCTTAAACCCGATCTAAGAGAAATTAACTCTCCCCAAGCCACCCATCATGTTGCCGTGGTCGAGGCGCAGTGCGGCGATCCTTCATCTATCTTAAGGACTAGCTACGTCTGGATTCCCGATCCCTCCAAGCCGGATACCCGCGGAGGGGAGGACGTAACTCAAGACCTGAACTTAGAATCAGGCAGCGGGCTGGATTCATTGGACAACTTCCAAGAATCCAAACTTCAGAGTTCGGAAACCCCTTGGCCTTTGAGTCTCAGATTGGGTGAGGTTTCAGATTTAATTACACCCACCCACCCGAACGTAAGCGATCTATCCCAAATCAGGCAAAAGCCCGAAGAAACAGTACATCATTACTAGGCCAGATTCCTCCTGGTTATGAACTGGATAAAGGACTGCCGCGAGGAAGACGCAATTTCAATATTCTGCAATAATTGCACAGACAAGGGAATCCTCAACGCCATAAGTCATCGCGATATTACGCGCTTCGCTGACTTGGCGTCCATAGTACAAAAGTACTGTGCGATGGAAAGCGCGTGGAAAACCGAAATAAAATTTTGGGACAATCCGGCCCTGAATAGAAACCCCGTCCGAAATAAAAGGGTGCATCATCGTCAAACACCCGAGTTAAACACCAAAAAAACAAAACCCTCTACAGGGCATAGAACCGTACAGGAAGGATGGCTTAATGGACCCTGTAAAATTCACAGTACAGAGGGCGCCACGCCAACTCATAGCCTTAGAGCATGTTGGATACTCCGGCAGGTGGCCAAAATTGGCGAAGATCTCCTAATTCCGGAGGCTGCAGAAAGCCACCCCAGGGTCACCAGTACAGTCTTAACTATCTTCGAGACTTTCGCATCAAATAATATATGAAAAAGAACACTCCGCAGCCTCGCCGAAGTCTACCAAGTAGCAACAATAAACCCATGGAGTGACACGGCTATTACTTTTAATGCCAGTGATGAACCTAAATTCCGAATAGCCCGAGCACCAGCCGCACTGGTCCTTAGTCTAATAGTGGACGACTTTCGCCTCACCAAGGTACTCATGGATGGAGGCAGCGGATTGAACCTCATTTACGAGGAAACCCTTCAAAAAATGGAAATAGACTGGAACCGCATTGAGCGAAGCAGCACAACCTTTAGAGGAATAATCCCCAGTCAGGAAGCGCGTTGTACAGGAAAAATCACACTAGATGTGGTGTTCGGCACGCCGGATAATTACAGGTCCGAAGAGGTCATGTTCCATGTGGCCCCGTTCAGTAGCGGATACCACGCTCTGCTCGGGCGGGAAGCATTTACAATCTTCCAAGCAATACCCCATTACGGGTACATGAAGCTCAAGATGCCCGGGCAAAATGGAATCATCACTCTCGCTAGTGATCCGGACACAGCACTCCGCGCCGAAAATAAGACAGCCGCACTGGCCCTTGAGGCACTATCCGAAGCCCTAGCAGCTGAGGAGCTGACCGCGCTGCGCTCCACGGTGAACAGGGACGATGTGATACTTGACAAGAGATCCAAATCCACCTCCTTTAAACCAGCGGATGAAATAATCAAATTCCAGGTCCATCCAACGGACCCCAATAAAACAGCTTCCATCGGGGCGCAATTAAACCCTGATGTAGACGCCGCACTGCGATAATTCCTACGTGAAAATTGGGACATCTTCGCCTGGCACCCTTCAGACATGCCAGGAATCCCACGCAGGCTGACCGAACATAGCTTAAATATCCTAAAAGGATTCAAACCTGTCAAACAAGCTTTTTTGGCGTTTTTCCGAACCTAAGAGACAGGCCATGGGAGAGGAGCTAGCCAAGCTATTGGAGGCCGGATTGATCAGAGATATAAAACATCCGGACTGGCTAGCAAACCTGGTGATGGTACCAAAGAAGGACAAATCCTGGCGCCTGTGCGTTGATTTTAAAGACCTTAACAAGGCTTGCCCAAAGGATCCCTTCCCCCTCCCCCGCATCGATCAAATTGTCGACGCTACTGCAGGACACGATTCGTTGTGCTTCCTCAACGCATATTCAGGCTACCATCAAATCAAGATGGCAGAATCTGACCAAGCCGCAACGGCATTCATCACACCATACGGCCCATTCTGCTTCAACACAATGCCCTTTGGGCTCAAAAACGCCGGCGCAACATATCAGCGCATGATTCAAACATGTCTGTCAAACCAGATCGGCAAAATAGTGGAGGCATACGTGGATGATGTGGTCGTAAAAACAAGACATGTCGAATCTCTAGTAGACGACTTGAGGCTTACATTTGACAATCTCCGAACATACGACATAAAGCTCAACCCAGAAAAATGCGTTTTCGGCGTTCCAGCCGGAAAGCTCTTGGGCTTCATTGTATTCGGTAGAGGAATTGAAGCAAATCCAGCCAAGATCCGAGCTTTGTCACAACTGTACATCTCAAAGGACCTCAAACAAATACAAAAATTAACAGGATGCGTGGCGGCTCTAAGCCGCTTTATCTCCCGTCTGGGAGAAAAGGCTCTACCTCTTTACCGCCTCCTTCGGCGCACCGAACACTTCGAGTGGACGGATGCCGCCACGGCCGGACTCAACGAAATAAAGGCCATATTGGCAACAAACCCAGTCCTGGCCACGCCAAATATCGGTGAACCAATGCTATTGTACATTGCAGCTACCCACCAGGTTGTTAGCACAGTGCTCGTCGTCGAACGAGAAACGGACGGACACAAATACCCCCTTCAAAAGCCGGTCTACTATGTGTCCATTGTCCTCACTCCATGCAAATCACGGTACCCGCATTATCAAAAGATTGCATACGCGGTATTCATGGCATCCCGGAAGCTGCGACACTACTTTCAAGAGTGTTCGATAACAGTAGCCTCTGAAGTACCACTTAATGATATTATAAACAACCGCGAAGCAATGGGCCGGATTGCAAAATGGGCCATCGAGCTCCTCCCATTCGATATAACTTATAATCCATGGCGAGCTATTAAGTCGCAAGTTTTGGCCGACTTTGTCGCAGAATGGACGGAGGCCGAACTCCCTAAAGAGTACAGCACATACTAAAACTGGATCATGCATTTCGACGGCTCTAAAATGTTGGCCGGTCTGGGGGATAGCGTCATTTTGACGTCCCCCACGGGAGACACAGTCCAATACATACTCCAGATTATGTACACAGACTCCAACAATGCAGCCGAATATGAGGCCCTTTTACGCGATCTCCGGATGGCAGTATCCATGGGCATTCAACGCCTAGAGGTGCGAGGGGATTCGAACCTCGCAATATCCCAAATAAATGGAGACTTCGATGCCAAGGATCCAAAAATGGTAGCTTATCGCAACGCCATCCTAAAAATGTCAGCTCGGTTCGAAGGGCTCGAATTTCATCATATAGCCCGGGAGAACAATCAGGCGGCAGACGTCCTGGCACACATCGGCGCAAAACGCGACGCAGTCCCCCCCCCCCCCCCCACAACTTCTTGGAACGGCTGTTCAATCCATCCGTTGTATGGGAAGGGGAATCCGGCAATAACATTCCGGACTCAATCGCACTGCCCGATGACGAACAATCTGACACAATCGGAGGCTCCGCCAATGAAGTCACACCTTCAGCCCATGTAATAATGGCCGTTATCGCCCCGTGGACAGAATCATTCCTAGCTTACCTTACTAGGCAGGAACTCCTAGAGGACCAAAACGAGGCACGCTGCATAGTACGGAGATCTAAAGCCTATAAAGTCCATGAGGGAGAGCTTTATAAGAAAAGCACTACCGGAGTCCTTCAAAGGTGCATCTCCGAAGAGGAAGGGCGGAACTTGCTGGCTGAAATTCACGCCGGACTCGGTGGTCATCACGCTGCAGCTCGGTCCATTGTAAGCAAGGCTTTCCGTACTGGCTTTATTGGCCAACGGCCCGGGCAGACGCTCAGGACTTAGTCCAACGATGCGTCGGTTGCCAGCTTTTCGCAAACCAAAGCCATATGCCACCCACCGCCCTCCAAACTATCCCCATAACATGGCCCTTTGCGGTATGGGGGCTTGACATGGTGGGACCCCTTAAAGGTGGAACCCACAAAAAAAATACTTACTGGTCATGGTGGATAAATTCACCAAATGGATAGAAGCCAAGCCTATTAAGACGGACGAATCTGGACCGGTGATAGACTTCATATCCGGGGTCGTACACCGTTACGGCGTCCCCCACAGCATCATCACTGATAACGGCACGAACTTTACGGCCGACGAGGTAAAACTCTGGTGCAAAAACATGGGCATCAAGCTCGATTATGCCTCCGTCTATCACCCACATACTAACGACCAGGTCGAACGTGCAAATGGTCTTGTTATGAGAGGCATCAAACCCAGATTAGTGCGATCCCTCAAGTAATCCAACACGCATTGGGTAGAGGAGCTCGACTCCGTACTCTGGGGGCTGCGGACCATGCCGAATCGCACCACCGGATACACACCATTTTTTATGGTGTACGGCGCAGAGGCCGTTTTGCCTTGCGACATAGTTCGTGACTCACCTCGAGTGCGCATGTACGAAGAAAGAGAAGCTGAACTCGATCGGCAGGACAGTTTGGACACCTTGGAGGAGGAGCGTGACGTGGCAAAAGCCCGTTGCGCATTCTATCAACAGCAGGCTCGAAGATATCAAAGCAGAGAAGTACGGGCCAAAAATTACAATATTGGCGAACTAGTTCTATGCCTGCCGGACAAGAAAAAGGACAAACTGAAGCCCAAGTGGGAAGGTCCCTTCATAATCGACCAGGTCCTGACTGGTGGAGCGTACTGCCTGCGAGATGCATCGGATAACCGACTCGAGCCGAACCCATGGAACGCAGCCCGTCTCCGAAGATTCTATGCCTAGCGCCGGACTCTGTGTTCGTCTCCTTCCTCTGTCCATTTTTTACATTTTCTGTCTTACATTTCTCTCCTTCCCCCCTTTCTTTTTTTCTCTCTTATAGCCCTTAAAGGCTCATCAAGTGACGCGCTACCCGCGCTCACTAAACCTGGGGGCTTCTTTAAACAGAAGCTTATTTATACGGGCTTCTTGCCCAACACATGTGTCAAACTTTCGCATGTACCTTTTATTCACCATTATATGCATCGATATGACTTAAGTTTTGGCCAAGCTGGGTTGCCTGGCTCCTGTGCTTACCCCTACGTTCCCGATTGTTCGGCTAGGTGGTAAAGGGAGCACCTCTGCGATTGATACTGCCGGGTCAGCCGGATGTGTACCTCAGACTAGGTGAAGCCGAAAGCTAGCGTTCTTAAGGGAATATTCGGTCGGTGAACTAAAGATGACCTTTTTACTTATTTACTTATGTGCCCCCAAATGCTTTTTCTGCGTTCGCAGTCCAGACATGCACTTTAGGGCATGCCTCCCAAAGAAAGGAACCCCTAACGGAACTATTCTCTCTGGAAGATGTTTCTTACTAACCATGTAATATAACATAACTAGTTGGGCACTTGTCTGTTCAAGCACTAATGACCCCTACGCCTGGTCTCCATGCATACCTCGGTTCTTATATAAACGCAAGGGTATTCGGACACACTCTGGACCGTCAGGTCCCGAGGTCAAAGCGAAAAGGTCGGCAATGACAAACGATCTACAATCCGGCTAGAAGTCATTATAAATGTCAATTAATTTACATAGTCATTTTGACTGACTGTATTCCTCTTCAATACCATCTAACAGGCTATCTAATTTACAGTCCTGCTGGGAATACTTTGCGGCTAATTCTACTTGGTCGTATACTAAGCTTATAGGGATCTCCTTCCCATCGGGCCCCATAGGTCTGACCTCGGCCATGTGGTTTGGGTCAGCCTTTGTGTACCGCGTCTTCACCATGGCCCAGGCCTCCCTAGCGCCTTAACGGCAGGCCGATATCTTCCACAATCGGAAGCGCCGTCGTGCTCCTTTCAGCTTCTCCGCAAGCTCTCCAAGGCCCCCAGGCATGGAGAGGGATGGCCATAAGGCTTGGGCAACGCCTTGCATCGCCTGCCGAACTCGCTCGTGCAGTTGCGAGAGCTCGGGAAGAAGGTCACCCGTAGAACCGGGCATCTCCTCTGCAGGACGACCTATTAGCATACCTACAGACATCACTCTGTTAGTCGACTTCTTCGCCGAACTCTTTTTTTTCAAAGTTCGTTCAAGCACTTACTAAATATGCCGCGTCGAAGCCGCTGATTCTCCTTAATGGAGTCCGACAGCTGGGCTCGAACATCTTTCAGTTCAACACCCAGCTTGGTGTTGGCATCCTAAAGATCATTCTTCTCCCGCCTCACCTTTGTCAGCACACTCTCGCCAGACTTTAGCCGGCGTAGGAGTTGTTGCCTGTCCGGATCTAGTCCGACGCCATCTGCAATTTCATTTGTCAGATTTGCATATATGCCGCATTTCTCACTTATCTTTTTGAAGCATATATTACCATAAGGGGTCTCCTTAGTCTCCCCTGTCGCGGCCAGTGCGGCCTCAAGTTGGGCTTGGCACTCTTTTAACTCCTGAGACAACTGGGTATTCTTCTCTGAAAGAACCTGCATATTACATGATCCTTAAATCAGTTATTCTCACTGCTTCAAGTCTCGGGGGCTACTGGTATATATAACCATTAAAATTTTCTCACCCGTATGTCTTTTACATATTGCTCCATGGCTCTGGCTAGACCATTCTGAGCGGCACGGAGATATGCATCTCCCGAATTGAAGGCGTCCAACGCCTCTTGGGAGAAACCGGCGTCGCGAAGAACTGTCCGGCGACGCATGTGGTTCATGGCACTTTCCACCTCGGAAGGGGTGGCAGACAGCCTGTCCGTGTCCTCTGTCGGAGGAGCGTCCGGTGCGCGCCTCGTGTTCGCCTCCGCCTCCGGTCCGGCTTTGGAGTGAAAGCACAAGTGCTCCCCAGGTGGTTTTGGTAATTAATGTCAACATATCTCTTGTTGGACTAATACTTTTATCTAGTATATTTCAGATAAGTTCAACAATGGAGTGGCATGGACTAGAGGTTGTGGGAACTCCTTCAAGATGCTAAGGACAAAGGATTGGCTAAAGCTTCAAGCTCAAGACTCTTCATTTTACATTTTTAGTGATCCAAGATCACATTGAGTCCATAGGAAAAGCCAATACTATCAAGGAGGGATGAGGTGTTGCTTAATGAGCCTTTTGCTTCATGTGCTTGATGATATGCTCCAAAACCCTCAGCTACTTTCCCACTTCCACATATGACCTAAACCCAAAGTCAAACTCAGTCCTACCGATTCTTTCTATCTGGCGCCACCGAGTTTCACATGTCATAAGCCACTGCCAAACCCTAGCAAATCGGTTCTACCGATAGGGATCTCGGTCTCACCGAGATGGGATTGCAATCTCACTCTGTATGTCCATTGTCAAAATCGGTCCCGCCGAGTTTAGGCAATCGGTACTACCGAGATTACAATGTAAACTCTCTGTTTCCCTTTTGTAACTTTTCGGTCTCACCGAAAGAGCAAATCGGTCCCACCGAGTTTACCTGACCAACTCTCTGGTTAGCTAATTACCAAATCGGTCTCACCGAGTTTGTGCAATCGGTCTCACCGAGATTACGTTATGCCCTAACCCTAACCATATCGGTCCTACCGAGTTGCATGTCAGTCCCACCAAAAATCTCTAACGGTCACTAGGTTTACTATTTCGGTCTGACCGAGTTTGTTGATTCGGTCCCACCGAGATTGGTAAATTGTGTGTAACGGTTGGATTTTGTGTGGAGGCTATATATACCCCTCCACCTCCTCTTCATTCGTGGAGAGAGCCATCAGAACACATCTACACTTCCAACTCATATGTTCTGAGAGAGAACCACCTACCCTTGTGTTGAGGCCAAGATATTCCATTCCTACCATATGAATCCTGATCTCTAGCCTTCCCCAAGTTGCTTTCCACTCAAATCTTCTTTCCACCAAATCCAAATCCTGTGACAGAGAGTTGAGTGTTGGGGAGACTATCATTTGAAGCACAAGAGCAAGGAGTTCATCATCAACACACCATTTGTTACTTCTTGGAGAGTGGTGTCTCCTAGATTGGCTAGGTGTCACTTGGGAGCCTCCGACAAGATTGTGGAGTTGAACCAAAGAGTTTGTAAGGGCAAGGAGATCGCCTACTTCGCGAAGATCTATCGCTAGTGAGGCAAGTCCTTCGTGGGCGATGGCCATGGTGGGATTGACAAGGTTGCTTCTTCGTGGACCCTTCGTGGGTGGAGCCCTCCGTGGACTCGCGCAACCGTTACCCTTCGTGGGTTGAAGTCTCCATCAACGTGGATGTAGGATAGCACCACCTATCCGAACCACGGGAAAAACATCCGTTTCTCCAATTGCGTTTGAATTCTCCAAACCCTTCCCTTTACATTATTGCAAGTTGCATGCTTTACATTCCGCTGCTCATATACTCTTTGCATGCTTGCTTGATATGTATTGTGTATGTTGAAATTGTGCCTAAAACTCCACTCGAACCGAAAAATCTTAAAAATTGCAACTTTAGCACTAAGTGTCTAATCACCCCCCCCCCCTCTAGACACACCTACTTCTAGATCCTACAAGTGGTATCAGAGCTTTGGTCTCCATTGCCTTGGTTTAATCACCATTGGAGGAAGATGGATGTGTCTACTTTAGGGAGTCTTAGACATAGAGTGCCTATTCTTGATGGAGAGTATTTTCATGAGTGGAAAATGAGATGCTTGTGATTTTCAATCAACATCAATTGAACAAGTATATTGCTAGTCCTTGTGCTCCTCATGTTGATCTTATGCATCCCACCCTAGATGAAGATATTGACATGGTTCACAATCTTAGAACCGTTGAGCTCATCATTAGAGGATTGCCCAAAAACTTGATTGCTAGTTTACCTACTCTTAATTGTGCCTATACAATATGGAAATTTCTTGAGGAACGATTCCCCGATTATTCCTTGAAAAATTTGGATGAAATTCTCCATAAATCTATTGCCTTGAGTAAAATGAACTCTAGTGATCCTAGTCTTGGTGATTGTCTACTTGAGCTTACTAATCTCATGCATGCTAGAGGAAATGTTGGAATCATTAGTGATATTATATCCGAAGCTATAAGAATTCATAAAAGTGACCACTTTGATGATCATTTATCTAATGAATCACTCTCTCTAGGAAATGATGAATCACAAGATCATGTTGAACATGGATACTACGATGAGAATGATGATAGTGACTTCGATCTTGATGATGCAATGAGACACTTTGGTCTTATGGCTAATCTTCGAGGATATGTGTCAGGAGGAAAGGAATGGGTTCTCGATAGTGGATGTACTGATCGTATGACCGGAGACGAAGAGATGTTCCGTGAGCTCGCTGAAAATGACGGCCCTCGAAAGTATGTCACCTTTGGTGATAATTCAAAGGGTAAGGTGGTTGGCCTTGGTAAGGTGGCCATCTCACACGATAGCTCCATTCAAAATGTCACGCTCATTGAATCTCTTGGCTACAACTTACTTTCGGTATCTAGACTTGCTTATTTCGGTTTGAATATCCTATTTACTGAGGTAGATTGCCAAGTGTTTCGTCGAGACAATCATAAAATGGTTTTTACCGGTATACGTAGAGGTGACCTTTACATTGTCAATTTCTCTAAAAGGGCACAACCTAAAACTTGCTTTATTGCTAAATCCTCAAAAGGTTGGTTGTGGCATAGACAACTAGGTCACGTTGGCATGAGAAACCTTGACAAGCTTATTAAAGGAAATCATATCCTTGGAGTTAACGATGTCATATTTGATAAGGATAGACTTTGTAGTGCTTGTCAAGCAGGTAAACAGGTTGGAGGAAGGCATCCCGTGAAGAACATCATGACCACAAGGAGGCCACTCGAGCCACTTCATATGGATCTTTTTGGTCCCAATGCCTACAAGAGTCTCGGTGGAAACTCTTTTGGTCTAGTTATAGTTGATGATTTTTCAAGATTTACGTGGGTGTTCTTTCTTGATGATAAATCGCAGGTCCAAAAGATCTTCAAAAACTTCGCTAGGAAGGCCCAAAATCAGTTTGACGTGAAGATCAAGAAGGTTCGGAGTGACAACGGAACGGAGTTCAAGAACGCAAATGTGGACACCTTTCTTGACGAAGAAGGGATATCACACGAGTTCTCGGCTACGTACACACCTCAACAAAATGGATTTGTTGAGAGAAAGAACCGGACGCTCATCAAAATGGTGAGAACGATGCTTGATGAGTACAAGATGCCAAAGCACTTTTGGGTAGAAGCGGTTGAGACGGCTTGTCATGCAACAAATCGCTTGTATCTTCACAAGCTACTCGGCAAGACGGCATACGAGCTCCTCACCGGTAACAAACCCCAAGTTGGATACTTTCGAGTATTCGGCTCAAAGTGCTACATTCTTGATAAGCATCGTCGTTCAAAGTTTGCTCCTAAATCTCATGAAGGTTTCCTACTTGGTTATGGCTCAAACTCTCACACTTATCGTGTCTACAACAATTTCACCCGAAAGGTTGAAGAAACGGTAGATGTGAAGTTTGATGAATCTAATGGCTCGCAAGTAGAGCAATTGCCAATTGATGTAGGAGACAAAGACCCTTCAGAAGCAATCCAAGACTTGTCTATTGGCAAAATTCGCCCAACGGAGGTGAAGGAGAGTACCTCGTCCGTCCAAGTGGAAGCTTCTACTTCACGACAAGGTGAACCAAGAATTGACCCGGAAGCATCCACAAGTGGGACACACCAAGATGAAGGAAACGAGGAAATGCGTCAAGACGAGCATCAACAACCTCCTTCTCCACCATGACAAGAGAACGACAACGCCAACAATGAATAAGACCAAGAAGAAGAAGAACAAGATGAAGAAGATGTTCAACGAAGACCCAAGCAAAAGCTTTCACGAGTTCGAGCAAGAATTGCCAAAGATCATCCCGTCGAGCAAATCTACAATGATATCCAAACCGGGAGAATTACTCGCTCAAAAACTCGTTTAGCTAACTTTTGTGAAAACTATTCATTCATCTCTAGCATTGAACCTATGAAGGATGAAGAAGCATTGGAAGATCCGGATTGGATAAACGCAATGCATGAAGAGCTACACAACTTCGAGAGAAACCAAGTTTGGACATTGGTTGAGAAGCCCGACAACAACCACAACATCATTGGTACCAAATGGGTGTTTCGCAACAAGCAAGATGAAGATGGACAAGTGGTTCGCAACAAAGCACGTCTCGTCACCCAAGGGTACACACAAGTCGAAGGTATGGACTATGGTGAGACATATGCTCCCGTTGCTAGACTTCAATCCATTCGCATCTTACTTGCCTATGCTAATCACCATAATATCACCTTGTACCAAATGGATATTAAAAGTGCTTTTCATAGAGGAGGAAGTTTATGTCAAACAACCTCCCGGCTTTGTCAATCCTAAGAAACCTAATCATGTTTACAAACTTCACAAAGCCCTTTATGGTCTTAAACAAGCTCCTAGAGCATGGTATAAATGCTTGACCAAGTTCCTTATTGCAAGTGGTTTTGAAATTGGAAAGATTGATTCCACACTCTTTACTAAAAGGGTTAATGGAGAACTATTTGTATGCCAAATTTATGTTGATGATATTATATTTGGTTCAACTAACCCTCCTTTTAGTGAAAAGTTTGGAAAGCTAATGTCAAAGAAGTTTGAGATGTCTATGATGAGTGAACTCAAATTCTTTCTCGGTTTGCAAATCAAGCAAACTAAGGAAGGTACATTTATCTCTCAAACGAAGTACACCAAAGACTTATTCAAGAAGTTCAATATGCAAGAATGCAAAGGTATGCCTACACCCATGCCTACTAGTGGACATAATGATTTGACCAAAGATGGTGAACCGGTTGATCAAAAGGTTTATCGCTCTATGATTGGTTCATTGTTATACCTATGTGCCTCACGTCCCGATATTATGCTAAGTGTGTGCATGTGTGCACGATATCAAGCTGCTCCTAAAGAATGTCATCTTAAGGCCGTGAAAAGGATAGTGAGATACTTAATCCATACACCAAATTTTGGCATTTGGTATCCTAAGAGGTCCTCTTTTGATCTTGTTGGCTATTCCGACTCGGATTATGCCGGAGACAAGGTTGATAGAAAGTCCACTTCGGGTACTTGTCAATTTCTTGGTAGATCTCTTGTGTCTTGGTCCTCCAAGAAACAAAACTCAGTATCCTTATCTACCGCCGAAGCGGAATACATTGCCGCTGGTTCATGTTGTGCTCAATTACTTTGGATGACCCAAACTCTTAAAGATTATGGGGTCTATGTGAAACATGTTCCATTGCTTTGTGACAATGAAAGTGCTATCAAAATTGGTCATAATCCTGTGCAACATTCTCGAACTAAGCACATTGAAGTTCGTCATCATTTCATTCGAGATCATGTTGCTAAGGGTGACATTGATCTTAAGCATGTTCGCACCGATAAGCAATTAGCAGATATATTCACTAAACCACTTGATGAGAAAGTGTTTTGCAGGTTGAGAGGAGAATTGAATATCATTGATGCTTCGAACTTGGAGTAGAAACTCCATTGGATACATGCAAGACATGAGCTTATGGCTAATCCTTGATAAATCTCTTATGATGACTATCTTATGTCTTGGATATATTTGTACCTTGCATGTTATCTAACCCATGTAGGTACTTGGTTGAATCTAATTCTATGAGATTGCAACTCACTCACATCTTGAGCAATTTCTACATCACCAAGTCTCTACACAACGGTGGTTGAAGACAAGGAAGCACGAAACCATTCAAACATATCCTTTGACAAATTCTATGTTGAGCTTCATGATTGTCATTCTTGGATCTACAAGTGCTTTTCCTTGCAAGAACTAACCCATGTAGGTAGATGAAATCAAATTCCAAGGGGTGCTCCCAACTCATGATGAGCTACATCAACCTCGAGCATCCACACAAGTTCAACTACATGAGCAAGACCCACACCACCACCCAAGGTATGATATTCCATCTTAGAAAAGCTTTACTCCAAGACATGAGTCAAAGCAACTCAACAAGATGAGAATACATCAAAATGCTTAAACGAAAAATGGTAACCCCATTTGGAGCTTAAACGATGAGTATGACCCATGATCAAGTGTTCTCACTTGACTCCTAAGTCAATATACTCTAACATAGGTGACTATGTCACCGCCCAATTCTAGATGAAGTTCTCTTGTGTTCTTTTGTTATTGCATTTGTCCCTTGCATATTTGTTTCCCTCTTTTCAAACAAAAAAAACTTCATCTAGAACTTCCATTTTCTTTTATTCTTATTCTGCATATTTCTACATGAAATTCCTTGCAAATCTTTCAGTTAATTCATTGCAAATCTTTGTGAGATCTTACTTGACTAGTGAGCTGAGGTGACAAGTGTTTTCTGTGAGATGAACTTGGTTTCACCGGATTGTAATTTTCAGTCCAACTGAATCCCTTCGGTACCACCGAAACATGCCACTCGGTGTCACCGATTTCGTAACAGGAAAAACAGTTTGTCACATCTTCTATATTTCTTCTGATCCAGCTCCACTCAATGAATCTTGTCCTCTACAAGCATCACATTTTTATCCATTGCTTTGTGCTGAATCTCAAGGACCAAACCTATTCGACAGATTCTAGAAAAACCTTCTTGGAAATTGATGTCAAAGGGGGAGAGAGAGATCACATCAAAGCTTATCATCAAGGAGAAAGAGAGAGAAAGTATTAAGGGGGAGAAAGAGATCTCGAGGGGGAGAGAATACTCAAGGATCCCAGATGCTTGATGTTCAAGAGGAGAGATGCCACATGTCTTTTTGGGGGAAAGACATGTTCATATGTGCTCATTTACATTAAGTTCTATTCATTCATATCTTTCAGCTCTGATTTTTTGTTCCCTATCTTCTCCCAATATCCCATGTCAGATTCAGGGGGAGCAAGACATCTAAGGGAAAGAATCATTCAAATTCATTGCATATCTTTACTCTTGGGGACATGTCTAATCCAATGTGGTACCTTGTACTCACTCTCTACATGTCATCCCAGTCTTGGTATTCTTGTGGTTTCTTTTGGTTTGCTCTGGCTAGTGGATGTACCTGTGTTATCTAACCTTGTTTATGCAGGTTCATTTCATCCTAAGTCAACTCAAGACTACAAGGTAAGTACATGCATTAGAACCATGAGTATGAGGAATTCTTGCTTTTGTACATACTGTTTGCAAGAAGGACTCATAAGCATGAAGGTATTTCTCTTAATAATCTTTTGCTCTGATGCATATGGCCAAGATACATGTAACACATTGCCTACTCTGTCATGATTATGCTCTCACATGCTTCTGCATTTTATATTCACATGATTGCATACATGTAGGGGGAGCCTATGTGTGTTACATGTCTTTCCAAAGCTTTACTTGCTATTCTTTGTATCTTTATCTAAAGCTTTGATGTATGTTGCCATCAATTACCAAAAAGGGGGAGATTGAAAGCACAAGTGCTCCCCAGGTGGTTTTGGTAATTAATGTCAACATATCTCTTGTTGGACTAATACTTTTATCTAGTATATTTCAGATAAGTTCAACAATGGAGTGGCATGGACTAGAGGTTGTGGGAACTCCTTCAAGATGCTAAGGACAAAGGATTGGCTAAAGCTTCAAGCTCAAGACTCTTCATTTTACATTTTTAGTGATCCAAGATCACATTGAGTCCATAGGAAAAGCCAATACTATCAAGGAGGGATGAGGTGTTGCTTAATGAGCCTTTTGCTTCATGTGCTTGATGATATGCTCCAAAACCCTCAGCTACTTTCCCACTTCCACATATGACCTAAACCCAAAGTCAAACTCGGTCCTACCGATTCTTTCTATCCGGCGCCACCGAGTTTCACATGTCATAAGCCACTGCCAAACCCTAGCAAATCGGTTCTACCGATAGGGATCTCGGTCTCACCGAGATGGGATTGCAATCTCACTCTGTATGTCCATTGTCAAAATCGGCCCCACCGAGTTTAGGCAATCGGTACTACCGAGATTACAATGTAAACTCTCTGTTTCCCTTTTGTAACTTTTCGGTCTCACCGAAAGAACAAATCGGTCCCACCGAGTTTACATGACCAACTCTCTGGTTAGCTAATTACCAAATCGGTCTCACCGAGTTTGTGTAATCGGTCTCACCGAGATTACGTTATGCCCTAACCCTAACCATATCGGTCCTACCGAGTTGCATGTCAGTCCCACCAAAAATCTCTAATGGTCACTAGGTTTACTATTTCGGTCAGACCGAGTTTGTTGATTCGGTCCCACCGAGATTGGTAAATTGTGTGTAACGGTTGGATTTTGTGTGGAGGCTATATATACCCCTCCACCTCCTCTTCATTCGTGGAGAGAGCCATCAGAACACATCTACACGTCCAACTCATATGTTCTGAGAGAGAACCACCTACCCTTGTGTTGAGGCCAAGATATTCCATTCCTACCATATGAATCTTGATCTCTATCCTTCCCAAAGTTGCTTTCCACTCAAATCTTCTTTCCACCAAATCCAAATCTTGTGAGAGAGAGTTGAGTGTTGGGGAGACTATCCTTTGAAGCACAAGAGCAAGGAGTTCATCATCAACACACCATTTGTTACTTCTTGGAGAGTGGTGTCTCCTAGATTGGCTAGGTGTCACTTGGGAGCCTCCGACAAGATTGTGGAGTTGAACCAAGGAGTTTGTAAGGGCAAGGAGATCGCCTACTTCCTGAAGATCTACCGCTAGTGAGGCAAGTCCTTCGTGGGCGATGGCCATGGTGGGATAGACAAGGTTGCTTCTTCGTGGACCCTTCGTGGGTGGAGCCCTCCGTGGACTCGCGCAACCATTACCCTTCGTGGGTTGAAGTCTCCATCAACGTGGATGTAGGATAGCACCACCTATCCGAACCACGGGAAAAACATCCGTGTCTCCAATTGCGTTTGAATTCTCCAAACCCTTCCCTTTACATTCTTGCAAGTTGCATGCTTTACATTCCGCTGCTCATATACTCTTTGCATGCTTGCTTGATATGTATTGTGTATGTTGAAATTGTGCCTAAAACTCCACTCAAACCGAAAAAGCTTAAAAATTGCAACTTTAGCACTAAGTGTCTAATCACCCCCCCCCCCTCTAGACACACCTACTTCTAGATCCTACATGGAGCCTGGCTGACGGAAGCGCGATTGGCAACCTCTCCAGATATAGTCCGGTGAGGTCTCTTTGCCCTGAACAGAGCATGAGTGTTATTATGCCTTGAAAGAATAACACCTGAGAATAAGAGGGCGCGCTATACCTTTGCACCGGCGCCTCATTCCGGACTTCACTTCTTCTCATCCCATGGGGCCCTGCCGCCCCTTGTTGGCTAGTCGCCGCAGGCTCAGCCTCCCGCCTCGAGAATCTTCCCTGCAAAATACGGTTGTTGTCAGGAAACTGAAAACACACAAGGATGGATTCCTTTTCGAGGTGCTGGGACTTTGGTCTCAGTTAGCTGGGAGGCCGGAAGTTGCCCCAGGTAATCAGCCGTAATGGCCACCAGGGCATTGTCCCTGCTCAGCTGATAAAACACCCTGTCAATCAGCTCCACGGACAGGTCCGGATCCTCTTCGGAGGCTGGATCGAGGGACCGTTCGGGATCCTCGGGCTGCGGGAGAGGGCTGTTTATTTACCTTACTTCCTGGCGCAGTTCCTGCGTTGAAATCATCAGACTATATAACTAATGATGGGAATATAAAATGGATGGGCAAGTAAAATTGTCCACTTACCCAACTCGGAGGATTGTACATAGTAAATCCACCTTGAGGGTTGATGCAGAGAAATTTCTCCTCTTCTCCCTTGTACAAAGCGGACAAGATCTTTATTAGGGCGGCAGCCGAGTCCGGCCCCTTGCGGCCGTGACAGGTGGTGTCACCCTCCCCGTTAAAATCCCACATGGGGTGGCTTCTACACTAAAGCGGTTGCACCCCCCGCATGATGCATGAGGCCATGACTCCGATCATGGTTAGTCCGAATGAGCTAGCAGTCTTATCCGGCCCATCAGGTAAAGGACGTCCCTTTCACTTTCTTTCTGAGAGCTCCGTGGACACCAGCTTAGGCGCTTCTTCAGGGGAGCACTGTTGAACTCGGGGAGGCCGATCCGAACAGGATCCGGTAGCGGGACATCCTCTATATAAAACCATTCCGAAGGCCAGTCCTCAGACGCCTTCTTTGGGGTTCCGGATAAATATCCGGTCCTGGCGATGCGCCGCACTTCGGCTCCGCCCACTTGATATACCGACCCCCTCTGAGAGCGGGGCACCAGGCAGAATAGCCTCTTCCACAGCGCGAAGTGCGCCTCAACACCCAAGAACAGCTCGCAAAGGGCAACGAAGCTCGCGATATGCAAGATAGAGGCAGGCGTGAGGTTGTGCAACTGGAGGCCATAGAACTCCAGAAGACCCCAGAGAAACGGATGAATTGGAAATTATAGGATCGGAAGTATGTCTAGAGGGGGGTGATTAGACTACTTGACCAAATAAAAGGTACGCCTTTTCCCAATTTTAGTTCTTGGCAGATTTTAGCTACTTTAGGACAAGTCAAGCAATCATCACACAATTCAAGCAAGCATGCAAAGAGTATATAGGCAGCGGAAAGTAAAGCATGCAACTTCCAAGAATGTAAAGGGAAGGGTTTGGAGAATTCAAACACTATTGGAGACACGGATGTTTTTCCCGTGGTTCGGTTAGGTGGTGCTATCCTACATCCACGTTAGTGGAGACTTCAACCCACGAAGGGTAACGGTTGCGCGAGTCCACGGAGGGCTCCACCCACGAAGGGTCCACGAAGAAGCAAGCTTGTCTATCCCACCATGGCCATCTCCCACGAAGGACTTGCCTCACTAGCGGTAGATCTTCACGAAGTAGGCGATCTCCTTGCCCTTACAAACTTCTTGGTTCAACTCCACAATCTTGTCGGAGGCTCCCAAGTGACACCTAGCCAATCTAGGAGACACCACTCTCCAAGAAGTAACAAATGGTGTGTTGATGATGAACTCCTTGCTCTTGTGCTTCAAATGATAGTCTCCCCAACACTCAACTCTCTCTCACAAGATTTGGATTTGGTGGAAAGAAGATTTGAGTGGAAAGCAACTTGGGAAAGGCTAGAGATCAAGATTCATATGGTAGGAATGGAATATCTTGGTCTCAACACATGAGTAGGTGGTTCTCTCTCAGAACAAATGAGTTGGAAGTGTAGGTGTGTTATGATGGCTCTCTCCACGAATGAAGAGGAGGTGGAGGGGTATATATAGCCTCCACTTAAAATCCAACCGTTACACACAATCTACCAATCTCGATGGGACCGAATCAACAAACTCGGTCGGACCGAAACGGTAAACCTAGTGACCGTTAGAGATTTTCGGTGGGACTGACGTGCAACTCGGTAGGACCGATATGGTTAGGGTTAGGGCATAACGTAATCTCCGTGAGACTGATTACACAAACTCGTTGAGACCGATTTGGTAATTAGCTAACCAGAGAGTTGGTCAGGCAAACTCGGTTGGACCGATTTGCTCTTTCGGTGAGACCGAAAAGTTACAAAAGGGAAACAGAGAGTTTGCATTGCAATCTCGGTGGGACGGATCCGCTCTTTCAGTGAGACCGAAAAGTTACGAAAAGGAAACAGAGAGGTTGCAATCCCATCTTGGTGAGACCGAGATCCCTATCGGTGAAACCAATTTGCTAGGGTTTGGCAGTGGCTTATGACATATGAGAAACTCGGTGGCGCCGGATAGAAAGAATCGGTAGGACCGAGTTTGGCTTAGGGTTTAGGTCATATGTGGATATGGGAAAGTAGTTGAGGATTTTGGAGCATATCATTAAGCACATAAGGCAAAGAGCTCATTAAGCAACACCTCATCCCTCCTTGATAGTATTGGCTTTTCCTATAGACTCAATGTGATCTTGGATCACTAAAATATAAAATGAAGAGTCTTGAGCTTTTGAGCTTGAGCCAATCCTTTGTCCTTAGCATTTTGAGGGTTCCACTTTCACCATCCATGCCATGCCAGTCATTGAGCTTTCCTAAAATAATTGTCTTGGAATTGCATTAGCTCAATGAGCTATATGTTGTTATGAATTACCAAAACCACCTAGGGATAGTTGCACTTTCAATCTCCCCCTTTTTGGTAATTGATGACAACATATAGATCAAAGCTTCGACAAATGATAATAAGAATGAATTACATCGTCGCTTTGAGAAGTATGTGATAAGTAAGAGCTCCCCCTAAATTTGTGCATATTTAAAATTTGCTTTGGACTGCAAATGCACAAAGAGTTAGAATCATGGGTTACTCTTCCATGTCACATACATCTTGGTGGGGCGCTCAAAATGATAAATAATGAAATGCATGCACTCATCACCAAGGCAAAAGTGAATGACCACATAAGATAGATAAGATATATCAAGCATGCATAAGTGTAGCTTATGATCAAACACATGATCATCAATGTCTCACAAGCATATCAAAGTATCTCAACCAAAAGCAAATAATGTACCAAAGACCACCAAATAAAACCAAATAAAACAAGAGAAAAAAGCAACACTCTCTCTCTCTCGAAGCCTATGATCTATACATCTTCTCCCCCTTTGGCAACAAGTTACCAAAAAGTTCCTAGAAAATGCATAGTGCTATATCGACACTCAGGCTTGATCTTTAGGAGGTGGTGGAGTTCGGATCACTCCAAGGACGAAGGCTTCTGTTGATGCTGATGGAGTTGGAGCTGAAGTGGATGCTGGAGCAGGTTGGGTTGATGCTGCGGCTGGAGCTGAGGCGGTTGCTCTTGTGTCAGGAACTGGCACTGCACTGGACCTCTGAGCTCGTGGAACTCTAGCAAATGCATCTGTAGTTGTCTTCCCTCTCCTCTCATGCATGTCATCCTGGAGCTGCTCCACTGCTGTCTGTATCTCTGTCACCTTGATATCCAAGTCATAGAACTTCTGTTCTACGATCCTCTCTAAGCTCGCCTGGTTCTGAGTTAGGTTGGCCAAACCTTTATCAATGCGCAGGGTGGATGCAATCAGGTAACTGAGCTGCTCTTGATTGGTCTTCAAGAAGTATTCTGATGCCTCCTCTTGAGTTGGCATCCTAGCAGCTTTCTCCTTTCTAGCCTTCTCCTTTTGTGCTTGGGCATGGGCTGAAGATGGTTCATCCTTGTTCATCACAACTTCATTGTCTTCAAACTCAGGATGAATAGGAAGATGTTCCTTATCCAAAAGATATATGCCAGTGCCCATCTTGGAGTTGATCAGTTCTTGGATCTGAGGAGCATATCCACAGCTTCTCTTCTGGTCTGCTGCTGTCCACTTAATTGTCTCTATCATCAGTCTCATGACCTTGAACTTCTGAGGCACATCAAAGATATGAAGCGGGTTGATAGCATGGCCTCTGATCATCTTGTGATCTCCAGACTTGGGTAGCAGAGTGTGCCTTAAGATCCAGTTGATTGTTGGCAATCCTGACAGAAGATAATGTACAGATCCATACTTGAAAGTCTCAAGTGCCTTGTCAGGGATCTCCTTGTACATGTTGATCATTGAGTTGTGGTCCATCTTCTTCTTAGAATAGACATCCAAGTCATCTTCACTTTCTTCTGGGGCATTGATCAGTTGAGCCCATTCTGCAACAGTTGATTGGTACCTCATACCTTCAGACATCCAGACAATCCTCCCATCGGGGTAAAAGTGTGTTGTGGAGTAGAACTGCATGATAAGTTCCTCGTTCCACTTTGTGAGCTTTTGCCCAACAAAGTCTGCTACTCCACAAGCCTTGAAGCTGTCCTGCACTCCTGGGAAGTGCTCTTCATTGTCCTTTATGTATTGCCAATCGACCCATTTCATGTCACAGACAATTGGCTTCTTGTCTAACAGGATTGTCTCATAGAAGTCCTGTTGTTCCTTAGTGTCGAACCTGTAGTCTACAGCAGTTCTTCTCCTTGTAGCATAGGGATCTTCTGCTCTCCATTTTATCAATCCAGAGTCTCTCCTGATATTCATATCCTCGGCCACAGGATGAGCATCATTATGGTCTGGGATCTTGGGCTTCAATTTCCTCAAAACTTGTCCTTCTTCTTCTTCAGCAACATCAGGCACTGGGGCCTTGTTCTTCTCAGCAGCTGGCATATTTCTTGTATTCCTCTTGGGTTTTTGCTTTGGAGCTGTCTTAGGGGCTTCCTTGGGCTTGGATGCAGCTCCCCTTGATCTAATGGCATCACCCATCAGCTTGGGTGCCTTGGGTGCTGGTGCAGCACCTTCCTCTTCCTCTTCTTCTTCATCAGAAGAATGTTGTTCAAACTCAGCCATATGATCTACTTTCTTGCACCATCTGCCTCTTTTCCTCTCTTTCTTCTCTACAGCAACAACTGGCTCCTTGGAAGTGGTTTTGTCAGGAATCTTGGTTGAGGCTCTGGCTTTTGGCATTGGCTTCCTGCCTGCTGGTCTTTTGACCTTCAAGCCTGGCTTGGTGCTCTGTCTTGAACCATGTTCTTTCTTGAGTTCAATTTTCTTGGAGGTTGCCTCCTCCTCTGCCACATAGTCTTCATCTTCTGAATCTGAAGTTCTTTTCTTTCTCTGTCTGGTGGCAGCCTTTGGCAGATTGCTTGGAGTGCTCCTGCTGCCATCATCTGAGGAACTTGAGGGACTAGTGCCCTCACTCATATGCACAAGCTGCTCTGACTGATTCTGACTGTCACTCTGGTCTGACATGTTGAACAAGCTGACTGCTGACTGCTGACCCTGTGAATAGTTTATAGATGAGGTAGAATGGATGAGCATCACAAAAAGCAGAGATTTTTGCAAAAGAATGATTCAAAAACTTAGTTTTAGTTTCCCACAGAAAGCATTTCAGATCTACCGATTTCTAAACTCGGTGATACCGAAGCAGCATTTGGAACCTAAACTAGTGATCTCGGTAAGACCGAGTCATAGTTCGGTGGCACCGAGACTGCTAGGGTTTCACAAAGTTCAAAAATCGGTCACACCGATTAGTTACACTCGGTCAGACCGAGTTTCACTTGTGCAATGGCATAGGCCAAATCGGTGGGACCGAGTTTTTCAACTCGGTGGGTCCGAGATGGTTTCGGCGGAAACCTAACCCTAAATTTTTCGAATCAAACCTAAACTACGAGTTCTTTGACTGGATAGAAGTTTATCAAACGTGGCAAGAATCATTATGATCACAATGTGCTAGGAATCAGATTGGGAATAGCACAAAGATCGAGTCCATACCCTAGTTCGGCGGAGACTCGCTACGGCGGCAACGGTGGAGGTGATTTCCGTTGACTGCGACGGAGACAAGCGACTGGAGGCTGCTGGCGGCGAGAAGACAATCCGGAGACCACGTCGGCAGAGCGAGCTATGGCGCGGGCGAAGGGGTTCGGAGAAATTTCCAAATTTTTGCTCGTGTCTATATATAGCCCGACCCTGTCGGTGTGACCGAGTGGAACGACTCGGTGGCACCGAGATGCAAAACTGTATACAGTTTTTGCAACTCAGTGTGACCGAATAGTTCAAGTCGGTTGCATCGAGATTGAAAACATCGATCATCTTGATGATCTCGGTAGGACCGAAAGTGGAGTATCGGTCAGACCGAGAATCACAAAGAGGTTTTGGAAGTTTAAGTCTATGACGAATCGGGGACTCCGAGTGCTCCTCACACAGAGTGGTTTGAATTTGACTTGATCAATTTGTGATGTAGCATGAATAAAGTTTGAGACGAGAAAAGCATAGATAGCTAGAGGAGGTTCTTAGGCATTCTTGTTCATCCACTTGGCAAAAGAAAAGATAAAGCCAAACAATCAAAACAACAAGTGGATGTCCTCGAATGAGTAAAATATGCAACCAGCATGCTCACACAATAAAATGGCAATAGAAATATGTGACAAAGCATGCACAATCGATTCTAGCATCTATCAAGCAATTGGCGATGACTAGGTCATCTATATATGAGTATATTGACTTAGGAGTCAAATGAGAACATTTGATCATAGGTCATACTCATCGTTTAAGCTCAAGTGGGGTTACCACTTTTACATAAAGCATTGTTGTGTTCACATCATTAGAGTTGCTTTAGCTCAAGTCTTAGAGTAAAGCTCCCCCTAGATGCGATATCCCCCCTAAGAGGGATGAACTAACCTTGGGTTTTGTCGATGATGACTTCATGTAGATGTTGAAGATGTGGATGCTCAATATTGATGTAGATCACTTGGAGCTATCCTTTTGAGTGAACTGCACTTTCAATACCTACATGGGTTAGTCCCACAAGGAACAAGCAAGTATATCCATAGACACAGAGTGATGCACATACAAGAAGATGTCTATGAAAGCTTTTAGATTACCTTGTCCCTTGACTTACCAACAAGAGGGTTTGTGACTCCTTGAACTAGTGCAAGATGTGGAAGTTGATTGCACTTGTTATTGCCAAAATGATAAGAGTGAAGTATATTGGCGGAGTCACCCTCAAGAACTCTCTAGTTCTTCTTCTTTTGGATCCACACCATCTTGATGGGAATCCTTGGAGTTTTAGTCGTACTTGATGAAGTGAAACTTGAAGTAGTCTTGGGAATCCACTTGACTAAGGTCTTAGGAGCTTCTTCAAATGCATATATTTCCTCTTGAAGCTTGTCCTTGCCTTTTTGCTTGTAGTCTTGTGGTGGAAGATCATCTTGAGTTTGTGTCCCCTTGAAAGAAGTTGGATCATACTTCTCTTGTTGAGGAACAAACTATGTCTTGGGGTATTGATCTTCTTCCCACTCAACTCCATTGGCATTGAACTTTCGTTCAAAACCAACACCTTGATTCTTCCGGTGCCTTCCTTGCTTGCGTACAATCTCCTCGAATTGCTTACTACCGGCAAGGCTTTTGTACACTCCTTTCTCTATGATTTCCTTTAATATGATATTTTCTTGCTTAAGTGTAACTTGGCTAACAGAATCATTAGTGGAATCAAGAGAACTACTAGAAGCAACAATATTGGATTTAACGTGATCATTGTTACTACTAGAGGAATAATCTTTCTTGTTTTTGTTATTAGACTTGACTTGAGGCATGTAAGTGGATAAGAGTAAACGTTTGGCAATGTAAGAAGAACTTTTGTTGCGGAGATCATCATTGATTGCCTTTAAAAGCTCATGCTCTTGCTCAAGATTGAGCTTTTCAAAGCGTAACTTCTCATGAGCCCTTAAAAGTTCTCGATGATCTTCGAAGATAGTTTCATGAGCTAACTTAAGAGTGTTTAGTTCTTTAGTTAGAGCCTCAATTTTCTCCTTATCATTGTCATTCGTTTTAGCATGATTAATTGACGTTCCATCATAGGATTCATCACTAGAGTTGTCAACAAGTAAATCATCATCGCCTAACAAGTCATCTTCATCACTATTAAAATCAACATACTCAGGGTGAGTTACCTTAGGACCTTTGGCCATGAAGCATCTTCCAATTCCTTCATTGGGTGAATCAAATATGTCGTAGGAGTTGGTTGACACAAGTGCTAGTCCGGCAACACCTTCATCTTGAGTATATTCGGAGTCGGAGTGATAACTTTTCTCGGATTGGTTGTCGGAGTCGGAGCCGGATACCCATTCACCAACATGAGCTTGATGTCTTCGTTTTGTGTAGCTCCTTGATGATTTTTCCTTCCTTTCCGAATCCTTGCTTCTCCGTGAGTGTCTTCGTTCATAACGATCATCTCTACTCCTTCTCTCTCGTGATGGTGATTCCTCTCTTTTGCTTCTTCTTTTTGGAGAATCTTCTCTTCTTTTGTAGGGAGCCGTACACTCATTGGAATAGTGTCCGGGTCTTCCACAATTGTAGCAGTTTCGCTCTCGACTAGAAGATCTTTTGTCATTGTAGGACCTTGACTTGGAGCTTCTATCTTTGCTTCTACTCTTGTAGAACTTGTTGAAATTCTTCACCATTGAGCTCAATTCTTCATTGAAGTTTTGTTTCTCACTTGATGATGTGGGGGCTTCACATGAGGCTTTATAAGCACCACTTGATTTGTTGTGAAGTTCCTCTTTGTCCTTGAGCGACATCTCATGAGCAACAATTCTTCCAATGACTTCCGTTGGATTGAGATTTTTGTAATTGGGCATCATTTGGATCAATGTACACACGGTATCATATTTTCCATCCAAGGCTCTTAGGATCTTCTAGATGATGAATCTGTCGGTCATCTGTTCACTCCCTAAGCCGGCAATCTCATTTGTGATGAGAGCAAGCCTAGAGTACATTTCAGCGACACCTTGACCATCCTTCATTTTCAACTTGTCAAGTTGACTTTGAAGCACATCCAATTTAGATTCCTTGACGGAGTCGATACCTTCGTGCATATCAATCAAAGTATCCCAAATTTCCTTTGCATTCTCAAGACGGCTGATTTTGTTGAATTCTTCGGGGCACAATCCGTTGAAGAGAATATCACAAGCTTGAGCGTTGTATTGTAGCATCTTCAACTCATCCGCGGTAGCTTCACAGTTTGGTTCTTTCCCTTCGAAGAAGTCACCTTGCAAACCAACAGACGCAATCGCCCAAACGGCAGGGTTATGTCCAAGAATATGCATTTTCTTCCAACTAGAAAAGTTAGTGCCATCAAAGTAAGGACCTCTGCGGTGATAATTTCCCTCACTAGACGCCATACTCTCCTAGGTTGTGAAACCAAGGCTATGACCACCAAAACTTATGGGAATCAAAGCAAATGGAGACCAAAGCTATGATACCACTTATAGGATCGGAAGTATGTCTAGAGGGGGGTGATTAGACTACTTGACCAAATAAAAGGTACGCCTTTTCCCAATTTTAGTTCTTGGCAGATTTTAGCTACTTTAGGACAAGTCAAGCAATCATCACACAATTCAAGCAAGCATGCAAAGAGTATATAGGCAGCGGAAAGTAAAGCATGCAACTTGCAAGAATGTAAAGGGAAGGGTTTGGAGAATTCAAACACTATTGGAGATACGGATGTTTTTCCCATGGTTCGGATAGGTGGTGCTATCCTACATCCACGTTAGTGGAGACTTCAACCCACGAAGGGTAACGGTTGCGCGAGTCCACGGAGGGCTCCACCCACGAAGGGTCCACGAAGAAACAACCTTGTCTATCCCACCATGGCCATCGCCCATGAAGGACTTGCCTCACTAGCGGTAGATCTTCACGAAGTAGGCGATCTCCTTGCCCTTACAAACTCCTTGGTTCAACTCCACAATCTTGTCGGAGGCTCCCAAGTGACACCTAGCCAATCTAGGAGACACCACTCTCCAAGAAGTAACAAATGGTGGGTTGATGATGAACTCCTTGCTCTTGTGCTTCAAATGATAGTCTCCCCAACACTCAGATCTCTCTCATAGGATTTGGATTTGGTGGAAAGAAGATTTGAGTGGAAAGCAACTTGGGAAAGGCTAGAGATCAAGATTCATATGGTAGGAATGGAATATCTTGGTCTCAACACATGAGTAGGTGGTTCTCTCTCAGAACAAATGAGTTGGAAGTGTAGGTGTGTTCTGATGGCTCTCTCCACGAATGAAGAGGAGGTGGAGGGGTATATATAGCCTCCACTTAAAATCCAACCGTTACACACAATCTACCAATCTCGGTGGGACCGAATCAACAAACTCGGTCGGACCGAAACGGTAAACCTAGTGACCGTTAGAGATTTTCGGTGGGACTGACATGCAACTCGGTAGGACCGATATGGTTAGGGTTAGGGCATAACGTAATCTCCGTGAGACTGATTACACAAACTCGTTGAGACCGATTTGGTAATTAGCTAACCAGAGAGTTGGTCACGCAAACTCGGTTGGACCGATTTGCTCTTTCGGTGAGACCGAAAAGTTACAAAAGGGAAACAGAGAGTTTGCATTGCAATCTCGGTGGGACGGATCCGCTCTTTCAGTGAGACCGAAAAGTTACGAAAAGGAAACAGAGAGGTTGCAATCCCATCTTGGTGAGACCGAGATCCCTATCGGTGAAACCGATTTGCTAGGGTTTGGCAGTGGCTTATGACATATGAGAAACTCGGTGGCGCCGGATAGAAAGAATCGGTAGGACCGAGTTTGGCTTAGGGTTTAGGTCATATGTGGATATGGGAAAGTAGTTGAGGATTTTGGAGCATATCATTAAGCACATAAGGCAAAGAGCTCATTAAGCAACACCTCATCCCTCCTTGATAGTATTGGCTTTTCCTATAGACTCAATGTGATCTTGGATCACTAAAATATAAAATGAAGAGTCTTGAGCTTTTGAGCTTGAGCCAATCCTTTGTCCTTAGCATTTTGAGGGTTCCACTTTCACCATCCATGCCATGCCAGTCATTGAGCTTTCCTAAAATAATTGTCTTGGAATTGCATTAGCTCAATGAGCTATATGTTGTTATGAATTACCAAAACCACCTAGGGATAGTTGCACTTTAAATCTCCCCCTTTTTGGTAATTGATGACAACATATAGATCAAAGCTTCGACAAATGATAATAAGAATGAATTACATCGTCGCTTTGAGAAGTATGTGATAAGTAAGAGCTCCCCCTAAATTTGTGCATATTTAAAATTTGCTTTGGACTGCAAATGCACAAAGAGTTAGAATCATGGGTTACTCTTCCATGTCACATACATCTTGGTGGGGCGCTCAAAATGATAAATAATGAAATGCATGCACTCATCACCAAGGCAAAAGTGAATGACCACATAAGATAGATAAGATATATCAAGCATGCATAAGTGTAGCTTATGATCAAACACATGATCATCAATGTCTCACAAGCATATCAAAGTATCTCAACCAAAAGCAAATAATGTACCAAAGACCACCAAATAAAACCAAATAAAACAAGAGAAAAAAGCAACACTCTCTCTCTCTCTCGAAGCCTATGATCTATACATCTTCTCCCCCTTTGGCAACAAGTTACCAAAAAGTTCCTAGAAAATGCATAGTGCTATATCGACACTCAGGCTTGATCTTTAGGAGGTGGTGGAGTTCGGATCACTCCAAGGACGAAGGCTTCTGTTGATGCTGATGGAGTTGGAGCTGAAGTGGATGCTGGAGCAGGTTGGGTTGATGCTGCGGCTGGAGCTGAGGCGGTTGCTCTTGTGTCAGGAACTGGCACTGCACTGGACCTCTGAGCTCGTGGAACTCTAGCAAATGCATCTGTAGTTGTCTTCCCTCTCCTCTCATGCATGTCATCCTGGAGCTGCTCCACTGCTGTCTGTATCTCTGTCACCTTGATATCCAAGTCATAGAACTTCTGTTCTACGATCCTCTCTAAGCTCGCCTGGTTCTGAGTTAGGTTGGCCAAACCTTTATCAATGCGCAGGGTGGATGCAATCAGGTAACTGAGCTGCTCTTGATTGGTCTTCAAGAAGTATTCTGATGCCTCCTCTTGAGTTGGCATCCTAGCAGCTTTCTCCTTTCTAGCCTTCTCCTTTTGTGCTTGGGCATGGGCTGAAGATGGTTCATCCTTGTTCATCACAACTTCATTGTCTTCAAACTCAGGATGAATAGGAAGATGTTCCTTATCCAAAAGATATATGCCAGTGCCCATCTTGGAGTTGATCAGTTCTTGGATCTGAGGAGTATATCCACAGCTTCTCTTCTAGTCTGCTGCTGTCCTCTTAATTGTCTTTATCATCAGGCTCATGACCTTGAACTTCTGAGGCACATCAAAGATATGAAGCGGGTTGATAGCATGGCCTCTGATCATCTTGTGATCTCCAGACTTGGGTAGCAGAGTGTGCCTTAAGATCCAGTTGATTGTTGGCAATCCTGACAG
The DNA here is from genome assembly GCA_032464435.1 of Aegilops umbellulata. Taxonomy (NCBI): domain Eukaryota; kingdom Viridiplantae; phylum Streptophyta; class Magnoliopsida; order Poales; family Poaceae; genus Aegilops; species Aegilops umbellulata. The sequence goes on from CP136060.1 coordinate 358,442,679, forward strand.
AAGATAATGTACAGATCCATACTTGAAAGTTTCAAGTGCCTTGTCAGGGATCTCCTTGTACATGTTGATCATTGAGTTGTGGTCCATCTTCTTCTTAGAATAGACATCCAGGTCATCTTCACTTTCTTATGGGGCATTGATCAGTTGAGCCCATTCTGCAACAGTTGATTGGTACCTCGTACCTTTAGACATCCAGACAATCCTCCCATCGGGGTAAAAGTGTGTTGTGGAGTAGAACTGCATGATAAGTTCCTCGTTCCACTTTGTGAGCTTTTGCCCAACAAAGTCTGCTACTCCACAAGCCTTGAAGCTATCCTACACTCCTGGGAAGTGCTCTTCATTGTCCTTTATGTATTGCCAATCGACCCATTTCATGTCACAAACAATTGGCTTCTTGTCTAACAGGATTGTCTCATAGAAGTCCTGCTGTTCCTTAGTGTGGAACCTGTAGTCTACAGCAGTTCTTCTCCTGGTAGCATAGGGATCTTCTGCTCTCCATTTTCTCAATCCAGAGTCTCTCCTGATATTCATATCCTCAGCCACAGGATGAGCATCATTGTGGTCTGGGATCTTGGGCTTCAATTTCCTCAAAACTTGTCCTTCTTCTTCTTCAGCAACATCAGGCACTGGGGCCTTGTTCTTCTCAGCAGCTAGAATATTTCTTGTATTCCTCTTGGGTTTTTGCTTTGGAGCTGTCTTAGGGGCTTCCTTGGGCTTGGATGCAGCTCCCCTTGATCTAATGGCATCACCCATCAGCTTGGGTGCCTTGGGTGCTGGTGCAGCACCTTCCTCTTCCTCTTCTTCTTCATCAAAAGAATGTTGTTCAAACTCAGCCATAGGATCTACTTTCTTGCACCATCTGCCTCTTTTCATCTCTTTCTTCTCTACAGCAACAACTGGCTCCTTGGAAGTGGTTTTGTCAGGAATCTTGGTTGAGGCTCTGGCTTTTGGCATTGGCTTCCTGCCTGCTGGTCTTTTGACCTTCAAGCCTGGCTTGGTGCTCTGTCTTGAACCATGTTCTTTCTTGAGTTCAATTTTCTTGGAGGTTGCCTCCTCCTCTGCCACATAGTCTTCATCTTCTGAATCTGAAGTTCTTTTCTTTCTCTGTCTGGTGGCAGCCTTTGGCAGATTGCTTGGAGTGCTCCTGCTGCCATCATCTGAGGAACTTGAGGGACTAGTGCCCTCACTCATATGCACAAGCTGCTCTGACTGATTCTGACTGTCACTCTGGTCTGACATGTTGAACAAGCTGACTGCTGACTGCTGACCCTGTGAATAGTTTATAGATGAGGTAGAATGGATGAGCATCACAAAAAGCAGAGATTTTTGCAAAAGAATGATTCAAGAACTTAGTTTTAGTTTCCCACAGAAAGCATTTCGGATCTACCAAGTTCTAAACTCGGTGATACCGAAGCAGCATTTGGAACCTAAACTAGTGATCTCGGTAAGACCGAGTCATAGTTCGGTGGCACCGAGACTTCTAGGGTTTCACAAAGTTCAAAAATCGGTCACACCGATTAGTTACACTCGGTCAGACCGAGTTTCACTTGTGCAATGGCATAGGCCAAATCGGTGGGACCGAGTTTTTCAACTCGGTGTGTCCGAGATGGTTTCGGCGGAAACCTAACCCTAAATTTTTCGAATCAAACCTAAACTACGAGTTCTTTGACTGGATAGAAGTTTATCAAACGTGGCAAGAATCATTATGATCACAATGTGCTAGGAATCAGATTGGGAATAGCACAAAGATCGAGTCCATACCCTAGTTCAGCGGAGACTCGCTACGGCGGCAACGGCGGAGGTGATTTCCGTTGACGGCGACGGAGACCAGCGACTGGAGGCTGCTGGCGGCGAGAAGACGATCCGGAGACCACGTCGGCAGAGCGAGCTATGGCGCGGGCGAAGGGGTTCGGAGAAATTTCCAAATTTTTTACCCGTGTCTATATATAGCCCGACCCTGTCGGTGTGACCGAGTGGAACGACTCGGTGGCACCGAGATGCAAAACTGTATACAGTTTTTGCAACTCGGTGTGACCGAATAGTTCAAGTCGGTTGCACCGAGATTGAAAACATAGATCATCTTGATGATCTCGGTAGGACCGAAAGTGGAGTATCGGTCAGACCAAGAATCACAAAGAGGTTTTGGAAGTTTAAGTCTATGACGAATCGGGGACTCCGAGTGCTCCTCACACAGAGTGGTTTGAATTTGACTTGATCAATTTGTGATGTAGCATGAATAGAGTTTGAGACGAGAAAAGCATAGATAGCTAGAGGAGGTTCTTAGGCATTCTTGTTCATCCACTTGGCAAAAGAAAAGATAAAGCCAAACAATCAAAACAACAAGTGGATGTCCTCGAATGAGTAAAATATGCAACCAGCATGCTCACACAATAAAATGGCAATAGAAATATGTGACAAAGCATGCACAATCGATTCTAGCATCTATCAAGCAATTGGCGATGACTAGGTCATCTATATATGAGTATATTGACTTAGGAGTCAAATGAGAACATTTGATCATAGGTCATACTCATCGTTTAAGCTCAAGTGGGGTTACCACTTTTACATAAAGCATTGTTGTGTTCACATCATTAGAGTTGCTTTAGCTCAAGTCTTAGAGTAAAGCTCCCCCTAGATGCGATATCCCCCCTAAGAGGGATGAACTAACCTTGGGTTTTGTCGATGATGACTTCATGTAGATGTTGAAGATGTGGATGCTCAATATTGATGTAGATCACTTGGAGCTATCCTTTTGAGTGAACTGCACTTTCAATACCTACATGGGTTAGTCCCACAAGGAACAAGCAAGTATATCCATAGACACAGAGTGATGCACATACAAGAAGATGTCTATGAAAGCTTTTAGATTACCTTGTCCCTTGACTTACCAACAAGAGGGTTTGTGACTCCTTGAACTAGTGCAAGATGTGGAAGTTGATTGCACTTGTTCTTGCCAAAATGATAAGAGTGAAGTATATTGGCGGAGTCACCCTCAAGAACTCTCTAGTTCTTCTTCTTTTGGATCCACACCATCTTGATGGGAATCCTTGGAGTTTTAGTCGTACTTGATGAAGTGAAACTTGAAGTAGTCTTGGGAATCCACTTGACTAAGGTCTTAGGAGCTTCTTCAAATGCATATATTTCCTCTTGAAGCTTGTCCTTGCCTTTTTGCTTGTAGTCTTGTGGTGGAAGATCATCTTGAGTTTGTGTCCCCTTGAAAGAAGTTGGATCATACTTCTCTTGTTGAGGAACAAACTATGTCTTGGGGTATTGATCTTCTTCCCACTCAACTCCATTGGCATTGAACTTTCGTTCAAAACCAACACCTTGATTCTTCCGGTGCCTTCCTTGCTTGCGTACAATCTCCTCGAATTGCTTACTACCGGCAAGGCTTTTGTACACTCCTTTCTCTATGATTTCCTTTAATATGATATTTTCTTGCTTAAGTGTAACTTGGCTAACAGAATCATTAGTGGAATCAAGAGAACTACTAGAAGCAACAATATTGGATTTAACGTGATCATTGTTACTACTAGAGGAATAATCTTTCTTGTTTTTGTTATTAGACTTGACTTGAGGCATGTAAGTGGATAAGAGTAAACGTTTGGCAATGTAAGAAGAACTTTTGTTGCGGAGATCATCATTGATTGCCTTTAAAAGCTCATGCTCTTGCTCAAGATTGAGCTTTTCAAAGCGTAACTTCTCATGAGCCCTTAAAAGTTCTCGATGATCTTCGAAGATAGTTTCATGAGCTAACTTAAGAGTGTTTAGTTATTTAGTTAGAGCCTCAATTTTCTCCTTATCATTGTCATTCGTTTTAGCATGATTAATTGATGTTCCATCATAGGATTCATCACTAGAGTTGTCAACAAGTAAATCATCATCGCCTAACAAGTCATCTTCATCACTATTAAAATCAACATACTCAGGGTGAGTTACCTTAGGACCTTTGGCCATGAAGCATCTTCCAATTCCTTCATTGGGTGAATCAAATATGTCGTAGGAGTTGGTTGACACAAGTGCTAGTCCGGCAACACCTTCATCTTGAGTATATTCGGAGTCGGAGTGATAACTTTTCTCGGATTTGTTGTCGGAGTCGGAGCCGGATACCCATTCACCAACATGAGCTTGATGTCTTCGTTTTGTGTAGCTCCTTGATGATTTTTCCTTCCTTTCCGAATCCTTGCTTCTCCGTGAGTGTCTTCGTTCATAACGATCATCTCTACTCCTTCTCTCTCGTGATGGTGATTCCTCTCTTTTGCTTCTTCTTTTTGGAGAATCTTCTCTTCTTTTGTAGGGAGCCGTACACTCATTGGAATAGTGTCCGGGTCTTCCACAATTGTAGCAGTTTCGCTCTCGACTAGAAGATCTTTTGTCATTGTAGGACCTTGACTTGGAGCTTCTATCTTTGCTTATACTCTTGTAGAACTTGTTGAAGTTCTTCACCATTAAGCTCAATTCTTCATTGAAGTTTTGTTTCTCACTTGATGATGTGGGGGCTTCACATGAGGCTTTATAAGCACCACTTGATTTGTTGTGAAGTTCCTCTTTGTCCTTGAGCGACATCTCATGAGCAACAATTCTTCCAATGACTTCCGTTGGCTTGAGATTTTTGTAATTGGGCATCATTTGGATCAATGTACACACGGTATCATACTTTCCATCCAAGGCTCTTAGGATCGTCTTGATGATGAATCTGTCGGTCATCTCTTCACTCCCTAAGCCGGCAATCTCATTTGTGATGAGAGCAAGCCTAGAGTACATTTCAGCGACACCTTGACCATCCTTCATTTTCAACTTGTCAAGTTGACTTTGAAGCACATCCAATTTAGATTCCTTGACGGAGTCGATACCTTCGTGCATATCAATCAAAGTATCCCAAATTTCCTTTGCATTCTCAAGACGGCTGTATTTTTTGAATTCTTCGGGGCACAATCCGTTGAAGAGAATATCACAAGCTTGAGCGTTGTATTGTAGCATCTTCAACTCATCCGCGGTAGATTCACAGTTTTGTTCTTTCCCTTCGAAGAAGTCACCTTGCAAACCAACAGACACAATCGCCCAAACGGCAGGGTTATGTCCAAGAATATGCATTTTCATTTTATGCTTCCAACTAGCAAAGTTAGTGCCATCAAAGTAAGGACCTCTGCGGTGATAATTTCCCTCACTAGACGCCATACTCTCCTAGGTTGTGAAACCAAGGCTATGACCACCAAAACCTATGGGAATCAAAGCAAATGGAGACCAAAGCTCTGATACCACTTATAGGATCGGAAGTATGTCTAGAGGGGGGTGATTAGACTACTTGACCAAATAAAAGGTACGCCTTTTCCCAATTTTAGTTCTTGGCAGATTTTAGCTACTTTAGGACAAGTCAAGTATTCATCACACAATTCAAGCAAGCATGCAAAGAGTATATAGGCAGCGGAAAGTAAAGCATGCAACTTGCAAGAATGTAAAGGGAAGGGTTTGGAGAATTCAAACACTATTGGAGACACGGATGTTTTTCCCGTGGTTCGGATAGGTGGTTCTATCCTACATCCATGTTAGTGGAGACTTCAACCCACGAAGGGTAATGGTTGCGCGAGTCCACGGAGGGCTCCACCAACGAAGGGTCCACGAAGAAGCAAGCTTGTCTATCCCACCATGGCCATCGCCCACGAAGGACTTGCCTCACTAGCGGTAGATCTTCACGAAGTAGGCGATCTCCTTGCCCTTACAAACTCCTTGGTTCAACTCCACAATCTTGTCGGAGGCTCCCAAGTGACACCTAGCCAATCTAGGAGACACCACTCTCCAAGAAGTAACAAATGGTGTGTTGATGATGAACTCCTTGCTCTTATGCTTCAAATGATAGTCTCCCCAACACTCAACTCTCTCTCTCACAGGATTTGGATTTGGTGGAAAGAAGATTTGAGTGGAAAGCAACTTGGGAAAGGCTAGAGATCAAGATTCATATGGTAGGAATGGAATATCTTGGTCTCAACACATGAGTAGGTGGTTCTCTCTCAGAACATATGAGTTGGAAGTGTAGGTGTGTTCTGATGGCTCTCTCCACGAATGAAGAGGAGGTGAGGGGTATATATAGCCTCCACTTAAAATCCAACCGTTACACACAATCTACCAATCTCGGTGGGACCGAATCAACAAACTCGGCCGGACCGAAACGGTAAACCTAGTGACCATTAGAGATTTTCGGTGGGACTGACATGCAACTCGGTAGGACCGATATGGTTAGGGTTTGGGCATAACGTAATCTCGGTGAGACCGATTACACAAACTCGGTGAGACCGATTTGGTAATTAGCTAACCAGAGAGTTGGTCAGGCAAACTCGGTGAGACCGATTTGCTCTTTCGGTGAGACCGAAAAGTTACAAAAGGGAAACAGAGAGTTTGCATTGCAATCTCGGTGGGACCGATCCGCTCTTTCGGTGAGACCGAAAAGTTACGAAAAGGAAACAGAGAGGTTGCAATCCCATCTCGGTGAGACCGAGATCCCTATCGGTGAAACCGATTTGCTAGGGTTTGGCAGTGTCTTATGACATATGAGAAACTCGGTGGCGCCGGATAGAAAGAATCGGTAGGACCGAGTTTGTCTTAGGGTTTAGGTCATATGTGGATATGGGAAAGTAGTTGAGGATTTTGGAGCATATCATTAAGCACATAAGGCAAAGAGCTCATTAAGCAACACCTCATCCCTCCTTGATAGTATTGGCTTTTCCTATAGACTCAATGTGATCTTGGATCACTAAAATATAAAATGAAGAGTCTTGAGCTTTTGAGCTTGAGCCAATCCTTTGTCCTTAGCATTTTGAGGGTTCCACTTTCACCATCCATGCCATGCCAGTCATTGAGCTTTCCTGAAATAATTGTCTTGGAATTGCATTAGCTCAATGAGCTATATGTTGTTATGAATTACCAAAACCACCTAGGGATAGTTGCACTTTCAGAAATCCGAGTCCCCATATTAGATAAGGGACAAGGCATACCCGCTCTCCTTTGGAGGGAGTGGGGGTGCTCTCCGCCTGCTCTCCGCCATTGTAGGTGGCAAGTGTTGGGGAACGTAGCAGAAATTTAAAATTTTCCTACGTGTCACCAAGATCTATCTATGGAGAAACCAGCAACGAGGGGAAAGAGAGTGCATCTACATACCCTTGTAGATCGCTAAGCGGAAGCGTTCAAGTGAACGGGGTTGATGGAGTCGTACTCGTCGTGATCCAAATCACCGATGACCAAGTGCCGAACGGACGGCACCTCCGCGTTCAACACACGTACAGCCCGGTGACGTCTCCCATGCCTTGATCCAGCAAGGAGAGAGTGAGAGGTTGAGGAAGACTCCATCCAGCAGCAGCACGACGGCATGGTGGTGGTGGAGGAGCGTGGCAATCCTGCAAGGCTTCGCCAAGCACCGTGGGAGAGGAGAACAACTTGGGAGAGGGGAAGGGTTGCGCCAGCACATTGGTATGGCTGCCCTCCCACCCCCCACATATATATAGGGGCAAGGGAGAGGGGGGCCGGCCCCCTCAGATCCAATCTGAGGAGGGGGCGGCGGCCAGGGGGGTTCCCTTGCCCCCCAAGGCAAGGGGGGCGCCCCCTGCTAGGGTTCCCCCAAACCCTAAGGCGCATGGGCCCTTGGGGGGGAGGCGCCCAGCCCACTAAGGGGCTGGTCCCTCTCCACATACAGCCCATAGGGCCCTCCGGGGCAGGTGGACCCTCCCGGTGGACCCCGAAACCCCTTTGGTGGTCCCGGTACAATGCCGGTATCCCCCTGAACTCTTCCGGTGACCGTATGATGACTTCCCATATATAAATCTTTACCTCCGGACCATTCCAGAACTCCTCGTGACGTCCGGGATCTCATCCGGGACTCCGAACAACATTCGGTAACCACATACAAACTTCCTTTATAACCCTAGCGTCATCGAACCTTAAGTGTGTAGACCCTACGGGTTCGGGAAGCATGCAGACATGACCGAGACGTTCTCGGGTCAATAACCAACAGCGGGATCTGGATACCCATGTTGGTTCCCACATGTTCCATGATGATCTCATCGGATGAACCACGATGTCGAGGATTCGATAAATCTCGTATACAATTCCCTTTGTCTAGCGGTATTGTACTTGCCCGAGATTCGATCGTCGGTATCCCGATACCTTGTTCAATCTCGTTACTGGCAAGTCTCTTTTACTCGTTCCGTAACACATCATCCCGTGATAAACTCCTTGATCACATTGTGCACATTATGATGATGTCCTATCGAGTGGGCCCAGAGATACCTCTCCGTCACACGGAGTGACAAATCCCAGTATCGATTCGTGCCAACCCAACAGACACTTTCGGAGATACCTGTAGTGTACCTTTATAGCCACCCAGTTACGTTGTGACGTTTGATACACCCAAAGTATTCCTACGGTATCCGAGAGTTGCACAATCTCATGGTCTAAGGAAATGATACTTGACATTAGAAAAGCTTTAGCATACGAACTACACGATCTTTGTGCTAGGCTTAGGATTGGGTCTTGTCCATCACATCATTCTTCTAATGATGTGATCCCGTTATCAATGACATCCAATGTCCATGGTCAGGAAACCGTAACCATCTATTGATCAACGAGCTAGTTAACTAGAGGCTTACTAGGGACATGGTGTTGTCTATGTATCCACACATGTATCTGAGTTTCCTATCAATACAATTCTAGCATGGATAATAAACGATTTATCATGAACAAGGAAATATAATAATAACCTATTTATTATTGCCTCTAGGGCATATTTCCAACAGTCTCCCACTTGCACTAGAGTCAATAATCTAGTTCACATTGCCATGTGATTAACATTCACAGGTCACATCGCCATGTGACCAACATCCAAAGAGTTTACTAGAGTTCATAATCTAGTTCACATCACTATGTGATTAACACTCAATGAGTTCTGGGTTTGATCATGTTGCTTGTGAGAGAGGTTTTAGTCAATGGGTCTGCAACATTCAGATCCGTATGTACTTCGCAAATCTCTACGCTATATTTGGAGCCATTTCAAATAACTGTTCTACTTGGAGCTATTCCAAATTGTTGCTCCATTATACGTATCCGGTATCTTTACTCAAAGCTATCCGGATAGGTGTTAAGCCTGCATCGACGTAACTCTTTACGTCGAACTCTTTATCACCTCCATAACTGAGAAACATATCCTTATTCCTCTAAGGATAATCTTGACCGCTATCTGGAGATCTACTCCTAGATCACCTTTGCACCCTCTAGCCAGACATGTGGAAAGGCACATGTCAGGTGCGGTACACAGCTTAGCATACTATGGAGCCTATGTCTAAGCATAGGGGACGACCTTCGTCCTTTCTCTCTTTTCTGCCGTGGTCGAGCTTTAAGTCTTAACTTCGTACCTTACAACTCAGGCAAGAACTTCCTTCTTTGACTGATCCATCTTGAACACCTTCAAGATCACGTCAAGGTATGTTCTCATTTGAAAGTACCGTTAAGCGTTTTGATCTATCCCTATAGATCTTGATGCTCAATGTTTAAGCAGCCTAATCCAGGTTTTCCATTGAAAAACACTTTTCAAATAACCCTATATGCTTTCCAGAAATTCTACATTATTTCTGATCATCAATATGTCAACAACATATACTCATCAGAAATTCTATAGTGCTCCCACTCACTTCTTTGGAAATGCAAGTTTCTCATAAACTTTGTATAAACCCAAAATCTTTGATCATCTCATCAAAGTGTACATTCCAACTCCGAGATGCTTAATCCAGTCCTTAGAAGGATTGCTGGAGCTTTGCATACTTGTTAGCATCTTTCAGGATCGACAAAATCTTCTGGTTGTATCACATACAACCTTTCCTCAAGAACAAGGAAACAATATTTTGACATCCCATCTGCAAGATTTCATAAATAATGCAGTACCTGCTAATTCCAACAGACTCTTAGCATCGCTACGAGTGAGAAAGTCTCATCGTAGTCAACTCCTTGAACTTGTCGGGAAACACCTTAACGACAAGTCGAGCTTTCTCAATGGTGATACTTACCATCATTGTCTGTCTTCCTTTTAAAATCCATATGTACCCAACAGCCTTACGACCATCAAGTAGTTCTTTCAAAGTCTACACTTTGTTTTCATACATGGATCCTCTCTCGGATTTTATGGCCTCGAGCCATTTTTCGGAATCCGGGCCCACCATCGCTTCTCCACAGCTCATAGGTTCATCGTTGTCCAACGACGTGACCTTTTAAGACAGGGTTACCACTTAGAAGTTGTACACACCCTTGTCAACCTATGAGGTTCGATAGTAACTTGATCTGAAGCTCCATGATCATCATCATTAGCCTTCTCTTCAACTGAGGCAGGGGCCACAGAAACATTTTTCCTGTGCTTGCGCTACTCTCTGCCTGAAGTGAAGGTTCAACAACCTTATCAAGTTCTATCTTCCTCCCACTCAATTCTTTCGAGAGAAACTTTTCCTCGAGAAAGGACCCGATTCTAGAAACAATCCCTATTGCTTTCAGATCTGAATTAGGAGGTATACCCAACTGTTTGGGGTGTCCTATGAAGATGCATTTTATCCGCTTTGGGTTCGAGCTTATCAACCTGAAACTTTTTCACATAAGCGTCGCAGCCCCAAACATTTTAAGAAACGACAACTCAGGTTTCTCCAAACCATAGTTCAAACGGTTTCGTCTCAACGGAATTACGTGGTGCCCTATTAAAGTGAGTGTGGTTGTCTCTAATGCCTAACCCATGAACGATAGTGGTAATTCGATAAGAGACATCATGGTATGCATCATATCCAATAGGGTGCAGTTATGATGTTCGGACACACCATCACACGATGGTGTTCCAGGCGGTACTAGTCATGAAACAATTTCCACAATGTCTCAATTGTGTACCAAACTCACAACTCAGATATTCACCTCTATGATCATATCATAGATATTTTATCCTCTTGTCACGACGATCTTCAACTTCATTCTGAAATTACTTGAACCATTCAATAATTCAGACTTGTGTTTCATCAAGTAAATATGCTCAGTATCTACTCAAATCATCTGTGAAGTAAGAGCATAACGATATCCACTGCGTGCCTCAGCACTCATTGGACTGCACACATCAAAATGTGTTACTTCCAACAAGTTGCTTCCTTATTCCATTTTACTGAAACCGAAGCTTTTAGTCATCTTGCCCATGTGGTATGATTTGCATGTCTCAAGCGATTCAAAATCAAGTGAGTCCAAACGGTCCATCTGCATGGAGTTTCTTCATGCGTATATACCAATAGACATGTTTCACATGTCTCAATCCTTTTCAAAAATGAGTGAGTCCAAAGATCCATCAACATGGAGCTTCTTCATGCGTTTTATGACTTACATGGAAGTGCCACAAGTAGGTGGTACTATCATTACTATCTTATATCTTTTGGCATGAACATGTGTATCACTATGATCGAGATTCAATAAACCATTCATTTTAGGTGCAAGACCATTGAAGGTATTATTCAAATAAATAGAGTAACCGTTATTCTCCTTAAATGAACAACCGTATTGCGATAGACATAATCCAATCATGTCTATGCTCAACGCAAACACCAAATAACAATTATTTAGGTTTAACACCAATCTCGATGGTAGAGGGAGCGTGCGATGCTTGATCATATCAACCTTGGAAACACTTCCAACACATCTCGTCAGCTCACCTTTAGCTAGTCTCCGTTTATTCCGTAGCTTTTATTTCGAGTTACTAACACTTAGCAACCGAACCGGTATCTAATACCCTGATGCTACTAGGAGTACTAGTAAAGTACACACTCACATAATGTATATCCAATATACTTCTATCGACAGCCTTCTCATCTACCAAGTATCTAGGGTAATTCTGCTCCAGTGGTTGTTCCCCTTATTACAGAAGCACTCAGTCTCGGGTTTGGGTTCAACCTTGGGTTTCTCCACTAGAGCAGCAGCTGATTTGCCGTTTCATGAAGTATCCCTTCTTGCCCTTGCCCTTCTTGAAACTAGTGGTTTCACTAACCATCAACAATTGATGCTCCTTCTTGATTTCTACTTTCGCGGTGTCAAACATCGCGAATATTTCAAGGGTCATCATATCTATCCCTGATATGTTATAGTTCATTATGAAGCTCTAGCAGCTTGGTGGCAATGACTTTTGAGAAACATCACTATCTTATCTGGAAGATCAACTCCCACTCAATTCAAGTGATTGTTGTACTCAGACAATCTGAGCACAAGCTCAACGATTGAGCTTTTCTCCCTTAGTTTGCAGACTAAGAAAATTCGTCGGAGGTCTTATACCTCTTGACGTGGACACGAGCCTGAAATCCCAATTTCAGCCCTCGAAACATCTCATATGTTCTGCGACATTTCAAAAATGTCTTCGGTGCCTCAATTCTAAACCATTTAACATTATCGAACTATCATGTAGTCATCAAAACGTGTATGTCGGATGTTCGCAACATCCACAGACCACGTTCGAGGTCCAGCACACCGAGCGGTGCATTAAGGACACAAGCCTTCTACTGTCCGCATAATTGCTACTATCAACTTTCAACTATATTTTCTCTAGGAACATATCTAAAACAGTAGAACTAAAGCGCGAGCTTACGACATAATTTGCAAAGATCTTTTGACTATGTTCAGGATAATTAAGTTCATCTTATGAACTCCCACTCAGATAGACATCCCTCTAGTCATCTAAGTGATTACATGATCCGAGTCAACTAGGCCGTTTCCGATCATCACATGAGACGGACTAGTCATCATCGGTGAACATCTTCATGTTGATCGTATCTACCATACGACTCATGCTCGACCTTTCGGTCTCTTGTGTTCCGAGGCCATGTCTGTACATGCTAGGCTCATCAAGTCAACCTAAGTGTTTCGCGTGTGTAAATCTGTCTTACACCCGTTGTATGTGAACGTAAGAATCTATCACACCCGATCATCACGTGGTGCTTCGAAACGACGAACTTTCGCAACGGTGCACAGTTAGGGGGAACACTTTCTTGAAATTTTAATGAGGGATCATCTTATTTACTACCGTCGTTCTAAGCAAATAAGATGTATAAACATGATAAACATCACATGCAAACAAATAGTGACATGATATGGCCATCATCACTTTGCTCCTTTCGATCTCCATCTTCGGGGCTCCATGATCATCATCGGCACCGGCATGACACCATGATCTCCATCATCATGATCTCCATCATCGTTTCTTCATGAAGTTGTCTCGCCAACTATTACTTCTACTACTACAGCTAACGGTTAGCAATAAAGTAAAGTAATTACATGACGTTTATGTTGACACGCAGGTCATAAATAAATTAAGACAACTCCTATGGCTCCTGCCGGTTGTCATACTCATCGACATGCAAGTCGTGATTCCTATTATAAGAACATGATCAATCTCATACATCACATATATTATACATCACATCCTTTTGGCCATATCACATCACATGGCATACCCTGCAAAAACAAGTTAGACGTCCTCTAATTGTTGTTTGCATGTTTTACGTGGCTGCTATGGGTTTCTAGCAAGAATGTTTCTTACCTACGCAAAATCACAACGTGATATGCCAATTGCTATTTACCCTTCATAAGGACCCTTTTCATCGAATCCGTTCCGACTAAACTGGGAGAGACAGACACCCGCCAGCCACCTTATGCAACTAGTGCATGTCAGTCGGTGGAACCGGTCTCACGTAAGCGTACGTGTAAGGTTGGTCCGGGCCGCTTCATCCCACAATGCCGTCGAAACAAGATTGGACTAGTAACGGTAAGCATACTGAACAAAATCAACGCCCACAACTACTTTGTGTTCTACTCGTGCATAGAATCTACGCAATAGACCTAGCTCATGATGCCACTGTTGGGGAACGTAGCAGAAATTTAAAATTTTCCTACGTGTCACCAAGATCTATCTATGGAGAAACCAGCAACGAGGGGAAAGAGAGTGCATCTACATACCCTTGTAGATCGCTAAGCGGAAGCGTTCAAGTGAACAGGGTTGATGGAGTCGTACTCGTCGTGATCCAAATCACCGATGACCAAGTGCCGAACGGACGGCACCTCCGCGTTCAACACACGTACAGCCCGGTGACGTCTCCCATGCCTTGATCCAGCAAGGAGAGAGGGAGAGGTTGAGGAATACTCCATCCAGCAGCAGCACGACGGCGTGGTGGTGGTGGAGGAGCGTGGCAATCCTGCAGGGCTTCGCCAAGCACCGCGGGAGAGGAGAACGACTTGGGAGAGGGGAAGGGCTGCGCCAGCACATTGGTATGGCTGCCCTCCCACCCCCACATATATATAGGGCAAGGGAGAGAGGGGCCGGCCCCTCAGATCCAATCTGAGGAGGGGGCAGCAGCAAGCGGGGTTCCCTTGCCCCCCAAGGCAAGGGGGGCGCCCCCTTCTAGGGTTCCCCCAAACCCTAAGGCGCATGGGCCCTTGGGGGGGAGGCGCCCAGCCCACTAAGGGGCTGGTCCCTCTCCACATACAGCCCATAGGGCCCTCCGGGGCAGGTGGACCCTCCCGGTGGACCCTCGGAACCCCTTTGGTGGTCCCGGTACAATGCCGGTATCCCCCTGAATGTTGGGGAACGCAGTAATTTCAAAAAATTTCCTACGCACACGCAAGATCATGGTGATGCATAGCAACGAGAGGGGAGAGTGTTTGTCTACGTACCCTCGTAGACCGAAGCGGAAGCGTTGACACAACGTAGAGGAAGCAGTCGTACGTAGAGGAAGTAGTCGTACGTTCTCCTCGCGATCCAACCGATCACAGCACCGTTACTCCGGCACCTCCGAGTTCTTGGCACACGTTCAGCTCGATGACGATCCCCGGGCTCCGATCCAGCAAAGCGTCGGGGAAGAGTTCCGTCAGCACGACGGCGTGGTGACGATCTTGATGTGTTACCGGCGCAGGGCTTCGCCTAAGCACTGCAACGATATAATCGAGGTGGAATTTGGTGGAAGGGGGCACCGCACACGGCTAAGGAACGATCCGTAGATCAACTTGTGTGTCTTTGGGGTGCCCCCTGCCCCCGTATATAAAGGATCCAAGGGGGAGGGGCTGGCCGGCCAGGTTTGGTGCGCCAGGAGAGTCCTACTCCCTCTGGGAGTAGGATTCCCCCCCCCCCCAATCCTAGTTGGACTAGGATTGCTCCAAGGGGGAGAGAGAGAGAGAGGGGGGGGGCGCCCCACTTCTCCTAGTCCTAATAGGACTAGGGAAGGGGGGGAGGCGCGCAGCCCCTAGGGCTGCCCTCTCACCTTTCCTCCAAGGCCCATGTTGGCCCATTATGCTCCCGGGGGGTTCCGGTAACCCTCCCGGTATTCCGGTAAAATCCTGATTTCACCTGGAATGCATCCGATGTCCAAACATAGGCTTCCAATATATAATTCTTTATGTCTCGACCATTTCGAGACTCCTCGTCATGTCCGTGATCACATCCGGGACTCCGAACTCCTTCGGTACATCAAAATGCATAAACTCATAATAACTGTCATCGTAACGTTAAGCGTGCGGACCCTACGGTTCGAGAACAATGTAGACATGACCGAGACACGTTTCCGGTCAATAACCAATAGCGGGACCTGGATGCCCATATTGGCTCCTACATATTCTACGAAGATCTTTATCGGTCAGACCGCATAACAACATACGTTGTTCCCTTTGTCATCGGTATGTTACTTGCCCGAGATTCGATCGTCGGTATCCAATACCTAGTTCAATCTCGTTACCGGCAAGTCTCTTTTCTCGTTCCGTAATACATCATCTCGCAACTAACTCATTGGTTGCAATGCTTGCAAGGCTTTATGTGATGTGCATTACCGAGAAGGCCCTGAGATACCTCTCCGACAATCGGAGTGACAAATCCTAATCTCGAAGTATGCCAACTCAACATGTACCTTCGGAGACACTTGTAGAGCACCTTTATAATCACCCAGTTACGTTGTGACGTTTGGTAGCACACAAAGTGTTCCTACGGTAAATGGGAGTTGCATATTCTCATAGTTAAAGGAACATGTATAAGTCATGGATAAAAGCAATAGCAATATACTAAACGATCGGGTGCTATGCTAATGCAATGGGTCATGTCAATCAGATCATTCAACTAATGATGTGATCTCGTTAATCAAACAACAACTCTTTGTTCATGGCTAGGAAACATAACCATCTTTGATCAATGAGCTAGTCAAGTAGAGGCATACTAGTGACACTCTGTTTGTCTATGTATTCACACATGTATTATGTTTCCAGTTAATACAATTCTAGCATGAATAATAAACATTTATCATGATATAAGGAAATAAATAATAACTTTATTATTGCCTCTAGGGCATATTTCCTTCACTGAACTCTTCCGGTGACCGTATAATGACTTCCCATATATAAATCTTTACCTCCGGACCATTCCGGAACTCCTCGTGACGTCCGGGATCTCATCCGGGACTCCGAACAATATTTGGTAACCACATACAAACTTCCTTTATAACCCTAGCGTCATCGAACCTTAAGTGTGTAGACCCTACGGGTTCGGAAAGCATGCAGACATGACCGAGACGTTCTCCGGTCAATAACCAACAACGGGATCTGGATACCCATGTTGGTTCCCACATGTTCCACGATGATCTCATCGGATGAACCATGATGTCGAGGATTCGATCAATCCCGTATACAATTCCCTTTGTCTAGCGGTATTGTACTTGCCCGAGATTCGATCGTGGGTATCCCGATACCTTGTTCAATCTCGTTACCGGCAAGTCTCTTTTACTCGTTCCGTAACACATCATCCCGTGATCAACTCCTTGATCACATTGTGCACATTATGATGATATCCTATCGAGTGGGCCCAGAGATACCTCTCCGTCACACGGAGTGACAAATCCCAGTCTTGATTCGTGCCAACCCAACAGACACTTTCGGAGATACCTGTAGTGTACCTTTATAGCCACCCAGTTACGTTGTGACGTTTGATACACCCAAAGTATTCCTACGGTATCCGGGAGTTGCACAATCTCATGGTCTAAGGAAATGATACTTGATATTAGAAAAGCTTTAGCATACGAACTACACGATCTTTGTGCTAGGCTTAGGATTGGGTCTTGTCCATCACATCATTCTTCTAATGATGTGATCCCGTTATCAATGACAGCCAATGTCCATGGTCAGGAAACCGTAACCATCTATTGATCAACGAGCTAGTTAACTAGAGGCTTACTAGGGACATGGTGTTGTCTATGTATCCACACATGTATCTGAGTTTCCTATCAATACAATTCTAGCATGGATAATAAACAATTTATCATGAACAAGGAAATATAATAATAACCTATTTATTATTGCCTCTAGGGAAAAGGAAACAAAGAGGTTGCAATCCCATCTCGGTGAGACCGAGATCCCTATCGGTGAAACCGATTTGCTAGGGTTTGGCAGTGGTTTATGACATATGAGAAACTCGGTGGCGCCGGATAGAAAGAATCGGTAGGACCGAGTTTGGCTTAGGGTTTAGGTCATATGTGGATATGGGAAAGTAGTTGAGGATTTTGGAGCATATCATTAAGCACATAAGGCAAAGAGCTCATTAAGCAACACCTCATCCCTCCTTGATAGTATTGGCTTTTCCTATAGACTCAATGTGATCTTGGATCACTAAAATATAAAATGAAGAGTCTTGAGCTTTTGAGCTTGAGCCAATCCTTTGTCCTTAGCATTTTGAGGGTTCCACTTTCACCATCCATGCCATGCCAGTCATTGAGCTTTCCTGAAATAATTGTCTTGGAATTGCATTAGCTCAATGAGCTATATGTTGTTATGAATTACCAAAACCACCTAGGGATAGTTGCACTTTCAGAAATCCGAGTCCCCTTATTAGATAAGGGACAAGGCATACCCGCTCTCCTTTGGAGGGAGTGGGGGTGCTCTCCGCCTGCTCTCCGCCATTGTAGGTGGCAAGTCTGGCTCGAACCGGGACCATGTAGGCCGGAGGGAGGAATCCCTTGGTCTGAAGCGATACTAGCTCGCTATGCGGGATGGAGCACCTCTCCCAGTCTCCAGGCTCAGGACTGGAAGGGCGAGAGGAGGAGTTGCGACGGCTGGCCATGGTGGAATGGATCTTCACTGGATGCGCTCTGATGACTACTCGCGGATGGGAGAAGGTGTGGTTTGGATCTAAATCCCAATTCCCTTAAATAGGCGGCTCATTTACGCGGCTAGGGGTGTGAATGTAAAAACGCCCAGAATTTTCGTATTCGTTCGACACGTGGAAGGCGGCCATTATTGGGCGTAGGAGCCAAGGAGCGCTACATTCGCAAGAAACGGGACATTATTCAACAGGTACATGGAATCTGGAGGAGAACCCGCCTTGCAATGCCGAAGACAATCTGCGTGCCAGACTCATCGTCATTGAAGCCTGGCTCGGGGGCTACTGAGGGAGTCCTGGATTAGGGGATGTTCGCGTAGCCGGACTATACCTTCAGCCGGACTCCTGGGCTATGAAGATACAAGATTGAAGACTTCGTCCCGTGTCCGGATGGGACTTTCCTTGGCGTGGAAGGCAAGCTTGGCGATGCGGATATTTAGATCTCCTACCATTGTAACCAACTTTGTGTAACCCTAACCCTATCCGGTGTCTATATAAACCGGAGGGCTTTAGTCCGTAGGACAACACAACATACAACAATCATACCATAGGTTAGCTTCTAGGGTTTAGCCTCCTTGATCTCGTGGTAGATCTACTCTTGTACTACCCATATCATCAATATTAATCAAGCAGGACGTAGGGTTTTACCTCCATCGAGAGGGCCCGAACCTGGGTAAAACTTCGTGTCCCTTGTCTCCTGTTACCATCCGCCTAGACGCACAGTTCGGGACCCCCTACCCGAGGTCCGCCGGTTTTGACACCGACATTGGTGCTTTCACGATTTGACGTTTGTCGCAACCTCGGGTGATGGGAGTGTCCTTTGCAAAGCGTACTTCTTAATTAGTGATTTCACGTGATTTTCGAAATCATTAATTAAGGAGCACTCTTTGCAAAGGTCACTCCCACCTTCCGGGTTGCGACAAGTGGCGCACATGTAGTGTGTCACTTGTCGCGACCTGGGAGCTTCTCTTTTTTCCGTAGATCCTTTTACTCAAACGTTTTATCTCTTAAACCGCGGGTTCAAATCTCGAACCGTTTTAATCATTGAATTCCTCGCGTCGAGATCTTAAAACTAAATCCTATGTTGATAGATTTTCACAAACTTTTGTTTCGTGAATAAAATGGAAGAAAAAAATCGAACCGGGAGCACACTTTTTTTCCTTTTCGAAGGAGGCACGCACAACTGTGCCTATCATGGAAGTAAATCTTTGTCTCCAAAAGAACTAAACCTGTGCATCTCGCGGAAGGAAAAAACATGTTTTTTCCGTTTCCAAGAGGCACGGCCGTGCCTCTCGTGGAAGGAAAAAACACATTTTTTCCGTTTCCGACAGGCACGGCCGTGCCTCTCGCGGAAGCAAAACCGTGCCTCCTGCTGAAGAAAAAAAACATATTTTTTTCATCTTCGAGAGGCATGTCTGTGCCTCTCGCGGAAGCAAATCCGTGCCTCTTGCGGAAGGAAAAATGAACACATTTTTTTCTGTTTTCGAGAGGTACGGCCGTGCCTCTCGCGAAAGCAAAACCGTGCCTCTCACGGATGAAAAAAAATGTAGTTTTTCAAAAAAAATCCGAAAGCTAAGAAAGACTAGCGAAAAACAAAAAAAAACATCTAAGAAGCCAAAAACACGTGCGAAAAAAATCGAATGAAGCATCCAGAGCGCAACATGTGGCAGCGGCTGAGAGCGCGGCGCTTATCTCAGCCCACCCCGGGTAATTAGGGCAGAGACTCCCGAAAAATCCTATTTGCCGCTCTCTGCGGCAAAGAGTCGGGTTCCCCACACCCTATCGACCGAGCGCTCACGGGCAGCCAGCATGTTAAGCGTTCCAACCCTACCGGTTTTGGGAACCTTCTATGAATGTTCCTAGCCGTTTTTTTCCAGTTTTGGGAACTTTCTAGAAGGTTTCTGGACTGGTTTTTTCTTTTTCGTTTTTATTTTTTACTTTTCTTTATTTTTTCATTTTTTCCCTTTCTATTTTATGTCTTTTTTCTTTCTTCTTTCTCTTTTCTTTTTCAAAATTTTCTATTTTCAACGAATGTTTCAAAAAAAATTAAAAATGAAATTTTTAGATTTTGTTCAATTTTTCGGAAAATGTTCCTGTTTTTAAATTTTTGTTCCGAAATTTCAAAAAAGTTTAGAATTTTAAAACTTGTTCGCTTATTTCCAAAAATTGTTTAAAATTTCAAAAGTGTTGTCTTTTTAAAGTTTGTTCACAAACTAAAAAATGTTCGGTTTAAGAAATTTGTTCCCATTTTCAAAATTTGTTGAAAATTCCATAAAATATTCACTTTTCAAAATTTGTTCACAATTTTAAATAGTGTTCATGTTTTTAAATTTTGTTCACGAATTAGAAAATTCTCAGGAATTTAAAAAATGTTCTCATTTTCGAAATTGTTCACAAAATTTAAAAAAGTTCACATTTTGAAAATTTGTTCACAACTTTAAAAAGTGTTCGTGTTTGTTCACAAATTAGAAAATGCTCAAAAAAATTAAAAAATATTCCTATTGTCGAAATTATTCAGAAGATTGTTTCTATTTTCAAATTTTCTTCGCAAATTCAGAAAACTTTCATGTTTTTCAATTGCACATATTCAAAAATATCTGGGAATTTTAGAAAATGTTCCAGTTTTCCAAGTTTGTACAGAAATACAATAAAATTTCATTTTTCGAACTTTTTTCACAATTTAAGATGTGCTTAGGAATTTCAGAAAATGTTCCTGTTCCAAAATTTGTTTAGAAACTGAGAAAATATTCCTATTTTTGAAAATGTTTCTGTTCGTAATTTTTTTACAAAGTTGAAAAGTTTTGTGTGTTATAAAACACTCAGGGTAGCAATTGCGTTTAAAGATCTTAAAATATGTCAGATCTAGGGTTGGATGTTGCTTCTGAAAGGTTTTACGCTGCTCTATGCTCGATAGCCTTTGTAGTTCGAATGGTAGTACCGCCTGCTCTGTTGATTGAGATCTTGTGTTCGAGCCGCAAAATGCGGCGCATAGGAGCACCCGAGGACAAAATCACTAATTGAGAAGTACTCGGTGCAAAGATCACTCCAACTCACCAGGTTGTAACAAGTGGTGCACATGCAGCATGCCACTTGTCGCAACCTGGGAGTTTTTTTTTTTCGTAGATCCGTTTATTCAAAACATTTTATCTCTCAAATCGTGCGTCCAAATCTCAAACCACTTTCATCGTTGGATTCCTCGTGTCGAGATCTTCAAAATTAGATCCCATGTTGATAGGTTTTGACGAACTTTTTTTTCACGGAAAAAACCGGCCGAAAAAAAACGGATGAAAAAACCGAACCGGGAGCACGGGTTTTTTCCATTTCCGAAAGAGGCACGCCCGTGCCTCTCGCAGAAGCAAAACCGTGACTCTCGCGAAAGGAAAAAAAAAGAGAAAATGCGTTTTTTTTCGTTTCTGAGGAGGCACGGCCGTGACTCTCGCAAAATCACAACCGTGTCTCTCGCGTAAGCAAAACCGTAACTCTCACGAAAGGAAAAAAATAATAAAAAATGCGTTTTTTTTGTTTCCGAGAGGCACGACCATGACTCTCGCGAAAGCACAACCGTGCCTCTCGCGGAAGCGAAACCGTGACTCTCGCGAAAGGGAAAAAAGAGAAAACGCGTTTTTTAGGTTCCGAGAGGCACGGCCGTGACTCTCGCGAAAGCACAACCGTGCCTCTCGCGAAAGTAAAAAAGAACAAGAAAACGCGTTTTTTCGCGAAAAAATGTTTTTTGTTCGAAAATTGTTTTGGTCAAAAAGCTAAGGAAGACCGGTGAAAAACCAAGACGTCGAAAAAACCCGGAAAAAAACCGTTTAAATAGCCGAAAATGTGTGCGAAAAAATAAAAAAACAAAATCCGAAGGGTGCGGTCAGAGCGCGACACGTGGCAAATGGCAGAGTGCACGCCAAGTGGCGTTGATCGTTGCGAGGCTCCCAAAGAAGTGCTTGTTAAGTAGTGGCTCCCACCACCGAAAGAGCGCACTGCCGGGTTAGTTGCTCCCAAACAAATGGGCCAGAAGCTGTGTACGTGTTGAAAGCCCATAACACAAAATAGGATATATGTATATACCGATGGAGGCCCGAAAGCACACAATGCACACCCGAACTCTCTCGTTCAACAAGGTCAAAACGGCTTCACCTCAAAAAAAAGGTCAAAACGGCTAGAAGGACTCCTGCTTGTGTTCCAAGTAATTCTTCGTGATCTGCAGGCGCGTGACTCTGGAGCCTATAAATCCACGCGCGCCGCCTGCCCACACGGCTCATATAAAACCCTAGCAAACACGTCCGCTTCTGTTGCGTGACTTGCGTCGATGGCGGCTCGCGTTTTCATCTCGTCGTCCAGGATCGCCGGCCAGCTCGCAGCCGCAAATAAGCGTGGCGTCCGTTCGTACGCTGCAGCGGCGGCGGCCGTGACGCGGCAGGAGCCTTCAGCAGCCGGGGCGGCGAGCAGGCTGGCAGCAGCGGCAGAGGAGGCGGCCCCGAAGAAGGAGTTCTTCTGGATGAGGGACCCAAAGACGGGGTGCTGGATGCCGGAAAACCACGTCGACGTCGTTGACCCCGCCGATCTCCGCGCGCGGCTGCTATTCTCCAAGAAGGATCAGTTGGTGTGACGACGATCCGACTCGATCGACGATTTTGAGGGATTATATTAGACGGGAGACCTGTATGGTGGAATCTGCTGGAATTGAAGGCTGCCTGGTCGACGGATCTTTCTTGTTTTTAACGCATGTTATCACGAAGTGAAGGAAATTTGTACTGCAAGTTGATTGACATGCATGATATTTTCATTATATTAGCCTCTCTTGTGTTTCCTCTGTATTCACACTAATTGTGTATATGCATGATTTAATTTCCTTGGTCTATCCGTGTTCTTGTCTAAATCCGAGGGCACCTTTCAAAAAGTTATTATTTTGATTTTATTCATTTGTCTATTTCTACTCCCTCTAGCAATCCACACACCAAATCCAAAATTTGATTTTTTTCCTCGAAACGGAGGCAAAAGTATTGCGTCGTCGATTAATTAAGAAGAAGAGAATTGCCTTGTTAATTTATGAAAAAGGGGCTAAAACCTTCCCAACACAGAACAACCCCGTGCGTGTAAAACACAATGAAACCCGAAAGGAACATCTCAACAAAAGATAGTGGACCACACCATAATCACAATGACGACCCAAACCGTCAGGACGAGCAAGGGGCCGAACATTAAGCAGCCGCGGTCGCCTTACCTATGGCGCCACTCTTCTTGCCTTTGCACCTTAGTGACTTATCCTTCACTATACCAGTCTGAGGGCTAACAACCTCCACGTTGACGAGCAAGTCACGAAGCTCTTTTTTCAAAGAGAGCATTGGAATTATCGGTCGGCGAGGGTGGAACGGGTGCCGAAGCCACTTTTGAGCGCCCACGCGAGTTCACCTCACGCAGTTTACATGAAAAGGTTGAATCATGTCCCTCACACGTTGTTGCATGCGTGCCAACCATGGTATGCTCCACTGATAGAGGCGAATTAGAGCTCACACATAGCACTTAAGCTCGGGCATCACCTGTAGCACCGTAGGCACAACCACGGCAATGGCCCCTCCCTCAGCGGAAAACAACACAGTGGGCAAGGCAGACGACGATGGCGAGTTGTCCACAGCTCTAGGGGACAAACAACCATAGAGCTCCGCAACCCTGTTCTCCACTGAGCCACCAACATCGACCTCACTAGGAGGACGCGGCATAGGAACGGACTACAACACAGCTGGCACAAGAGAGAGCTTTCCTAGAGCAGCCTCTGCCTTCTCCAGAAAGCTCCCAATGCGCACCAGCAGCTCAGGCTGCTAGAGTGGACTGCATCAGTACAACGGATGGGGTTGCCAAGTCAACGTGAGCAGAAATGGCCGATGCCTAAGACCTGCGATGAAGCACCTTGGAGGAGAGAGGGGATTCCAATGGACCCCCACAAGGAGTTGGAGCTCAGCAATGCTCGGTGCCGAGGTGAGACAGTGGCTGCATGGCAAGGCATGCTAGTGAGCTGAATGGATGCCAAGCATCGCGACATCCACACACCCAACGGTCCTTCTCCAAACAGCGGGAGCACCTCAACGGATCTCTTCAATTAGTCGCTTGGTGCCCAAGAGCATGACATCTGCAACACCAACCAAAGAGCCAAGCCGGAATAGGACGAGGGGGTAATGTCGCTGTTGGCGACGCGGGACGGCGCCGACCGCGCCAAGGCAACACCTCTTGCCATCCTCCACTCGCCTCCGCCTCATGCATCACACACGGCTCAGCCAGCAGAGAGCTTTCGGCAGCCAGCGGCGTCAACGTGGCCAACTCCTTCTCGTCCCCGTCATCGACATGCTCATCAGCGAGGGAGGCCCAGGATACAGGCCACCCCCTATCCAAGCTCTTGGTCGTCACAAGGATGGGGCGAGCATCAGAGTAGCGGTGAGGCGAGCTCTAGAGGAAGATGGGTCGCTGTCGGGGATGAGTTAAACACGGGCACTACTGAGGACGAGTCGAAGATGGGCGCTGCTAGGGACGACGGTGGTAGGATGAAGGTCGCGCCAGCAGGAGGAGCGGGAGCGGAGGGCGCTATTGTTAGCATAGACGTCGTTGCCTCCTTTTCGAGGAGCGTACGAGTAACCCTCCGCCCATGGGCGGCTGGGTCGGAGCGGCAGGAGGCGAGGATGGCAGTGGCGAGAGCGGTGTCTAGAGCTGGAGCAGCGGGCGGCGGGGAGCCGGTGCACGGCATGGTTGGAGCGGCCGGCGCGGATGTAGACCAAGGGCAAGCAAAAAGCTTGTGCACCACAACAATATTTCAGCAACCCACGCCAAAATTATCTAAAGTTTTTAAAAGTTAGTAGTGGCGGGCATACTCTATTGCCCACCACACATTCGTAAGTGAGAAAAATGGTTGAAAATATATATTTACTAAACCCAGAATAATCTCAGATTTGAGCATGGGACTTCCAATGTATTAAACATAGAAAAGTTTGAAGTGGAAATGATGTAGAAAAATCTAGTTGTGTGTCGTGTCATAACAATCGGATATAAAGTGTGATTATATAACCCACCCACCCACCCCCTCCCCCACCCTGTTAACCTTCCAAAAGTTTTGGCTCTCTTCCCACCCACACAAACTTGAATCTTTTTGTGGGGATTCAAAGAGGAACCCTAGATCGATAGCCCCATTGTGTAACTGTGACCCCCTTCCTCGTTCTTTACTGAACTTGTTACTTTTGGAGGTTGGAGACTTCTAGGGCCTATGATTTTCCAATGAGGGTCTGATGTGCAAATTACCCTGATTTGTGTGAAGGTTTTGAAATCCTACTTTGTGTGAGTAGGCTAAGTGGGAAGAAGGTGGCCTTTGTGGCATAGGGGGTACTTGGTATTCCCCTCACCTCTCAAATGGTGACTAAGGTCAACTCCAACGCACAACCCCATTTCATCTGCGTGCTTCCGTTTGGGTCGAAACGGACAGAAACCGCAACCCAACGTGGCGACCCAAACGGAAGGGCGGCCGTTTTTCATCTGCCAGCGACCCATTTGCAACCCAAATTTGGGCATGGTTTGTGTCCGTGCGAACACAAAGCGGACGCACGTGGCGCCCTTCTTGACCTCCCCATGGCCCGCCTGTCAACGTCACGTAGGCTACTCCCCTTCCCCTCCATGCCCGACAACCTTCCGCCCCTCGCCGCCCACTTTCTGGTCGCTCGGACGCTTCCTAGGTCGTTGCCCTCATCCACACACTCCCCCACCTCACCGCCGCATCGGAGGTAGTTTTCGCCATCGTTGGTGGCCTCTTCTTGGCGCCGTCGGTCCACGAGAAACCACGTCCGCCAGTGCTGCCTATCTCCTCCAGTACCGTCTGCCTCACGAGCCCCGGTCTCGTGTCGTCCTTGTCTCCGCTTCGACAGGCCGGCCCGCTGCCTCGTGCTCCACGGCCTAGGTGCTCTTCACCGGCCGCATCTCCACCAAGACCACATGGTGTTCGACGCTTTGCCCGCAAGGTACAATGCATAGTGGAAATAAGTATTTGTTCAAAAACTTCATTCGTTTAGTAGTCGATTAATCGTCGGATGATCAGGAGCTTGTGGTTGCGATTTTGGTCGTCAATGACCACATTGCTAGGCAGTAGCCGGGGTTTAGGGGTCAATTACGGGCCATGTTCCGGCGTTGAACCGCAATAGAGAGAGCGGCCATTGCCTACTATTCACTGATTACTTTCAGTGCATGTCCCACTCTTCAATCCAAAACTTTTTCGGCGTCGCTTCCGGATGGCAAGACATATGTTCAATCGTATTCAGGAGAGAGTGGTAGCATATGATGATTACTTTGAGTGCAAGGCGGATACCCTTGGGAAGGTTGACTTCTCCTCATATCATAAATGCACTGCGGCTATTCACATGCTTGCATACGGAATTCCCGGTGACCTTGTGGATTAGTACGTCTGAGTCCACATGTCTCACATCATTGTACAAGTTCTACAAGGCCGTGGTAGTAGTGTTTGGCCCTAAGTACATGAGAGAGTCAAATATTGTGGATACAGGGCTGTTGTTGGCGATCAATGCAGATAGAGGCTTTTCAGGAATGGTTGGTAGCATAGATTATATGCACTAGAAGTGAAAGAGCTATCCATTTGCTTGGCAGGGGCAATACAAGGGGCATATGAAAGCTTGCACTATCATACTTGAAGCTGTGGCTTCACAAGATTTTTGGATTTGCCACATTTTTTGACATGGCTGGTTCTCACAATGACATCAATGTGCTTCAACACTCTCCAGTGTTTGCATGGCTTGTAGAAGGCAACAACCCAAATGTCAACTCTGAGATCAATGGCCACCACTAAAACAAGGGATAGTACCTAGCTGATGGTATCTATCCTCAGTGGCCAAATCTTGTGAAGACAATATCCAATCCGGTAGGAGAGAAGAGGCACACATTTTCCCAAGCACAAGAGAGTGCTAGAAAGGATGTGGATTGTGCTTTTGGTGTGCTTCAATCTAGATGGGCTATCATTCGACACCCTGATAGAACATGAAGCACCAAAATGCTCTGGGAGGTGATGACTTCTTGTGTGATCATGCACAACATGATCGTAGAGGACGAGCGTGATGACATCATCTTCGGTCAGGGGTTTCAATTTCAGGGTGAAAATATTATGCCTGAGCACCCAGAACCAGTAACGTTTGCATTGTTCACCCAATTTCATCATGAAATGTGTGATTGGCATACACATATTCAACTCCAAAATGACTTGGCTGAGCACATGTGGACTCACCTTGGTAACCAGTAGATGAATCGTGTCTTTTTCTTTCAATGTATTTGTGACATATAAATTTGGTTGTATACTTTGAGATTTTTATTGGATTGTAACTATTTATTATCGTGGTACTATGTGATTTATTTGGTTGTAACTATATGCATTTTTTCTTTTTATTTAGACATATGCATGGAAAAAATTATGTACATTTGTCTGCCAGCTTGCCAGCAGACCAAATACGTCTGGCGGTTGGGCGCACTACCCATGCAAACACAGAATAAGCTGGAAGTCGCCCCTTTGACCCCCAAACAGACAAAATTCAGACAAAACGGACATCCGAAGTTGGCCTAACTTCCTTCCGAGCAAGTGAACATCAGGATTCATCTTCGTCTCTTTCATTCCTTTTTATATATTGCTTCCCTACCTCGCTTATCATCAGATAGGTTGTATCACGTAGTTGAATTTTAGGAGGACCTTATTTATCTTCAATGCTCTTAAATTGAAGAAAAATGTTTAAAAGAAGTAACTTAGACAAATCTCATATATTGATATATAAAAAGATGCAAGATCTTTTCTTTTAGGGAATAAGATGCAGGATCTACACAAAGTCGAACTAATTAACCAAACACATGAACACATGCAGGATGCCCAAGCACCGCATGGAAGGAACCAGTGCCAAAGCACACACACATAGTGACCTATGCGACGATGATGCTCAAAGCCACACGGGACCTCTTTTTTCATCTTTTCGCCTATTCAGTGTTAATCGTCCTTGTTGCTAGCACAACAACTGGGGGCAAAAGACACAAACGATGTGTACCCATCTAAGATTAAAAATTAGTGATAGATTAGAATTGAAATGATAAAATATCTACTTGTACTCCAAATCTACAGGCTACTTGTCCTTCAAATTTGTACCACTACATGTACTCGTCCACAAGGCTCAGTAATATAATCCAACAAATTTCACAGTATTCATCTCATTATCAAACTGAAGGGAGTGCCAAAAACACACGTGGTGCTCACAGGTTCACCCCACATATGTGTGCCCATTGCTGCTCCCTCCTATTGTCGGGTAAACTCGACGAAAGATAGAGCAGCTAGTCTCCAACAAAAAATGCTTGTATTCTAGTAGGTCTGTCTGAAATACAGTTGCCTTAAAAGGAAAATTTTCCAAACGCATTTGTTTTTTAACTTAATTAACATGCACAAGG
Organism: Aegilops umbellulata; assembly: GCA_032464435.1. NCBI lineage: Eukaryota > Viridiplantae > Streptophyta > Magnoliopsida > Poales > Poaceae > Aegilops > Aegilops umbellulata. The sequence goes on from CP136060.1 coordinate 358,471,309, forward strand.
GGTAAAGGATAAAAGAGATAAGTGAAGATGCGTGACAAAGGTGAGGAGGCACCAGGCACTTTACTTTCCTTAACAATCAAAGGAGGAACTTTTTCGTGCATCTCTATTTAGACAAATGGCGAAACTTAAAAACAAAATCCTATCTTTCTGAAACAGTGACATAGAGACCTAAAACAGCCTGCTTGATCGTCACCAATCACATGCGTGTCATAGCACATTCCTAGCAGCTAAAACACACCCATATACCTATGTGTTGTCTTGCAGTACTCCTACAATGTTGCATTCTTTTTCAAAGAATATTGCACTCAAGAGAAGGTTTCTTGATCTTATCTTTCAAATGGATTATATACCATGAAACTTGAAATCATCAAAGACATGGTGAACTAGGGACAGATATAATCATTGTGCAACAAATGTCCCGACATAGCCCACACCGACGATGAAGAATGCAATGGATTGCATAAAGAGAAAGATGAAGTAACAATTGTTCCCAAATGATATGTCGTAGCACCCGCAAAGGAAGAGGTAGGCTGCAACACCAAGCTCCCAAAGATGCAACCTGATTCCGTATTATAGTTTAGATAGGAGAATCAAGAAATGCACATGAATTAAGGAAATTATCATTGTGTACCTTTCTCCTATCCTCATTCTCAGCTTTCTCAAAGCTTTACTTGGCATTTGAGCCTTCAGAGTGTCACCAAGCTTTTCAGTTACCACCCATTCGTTCACTGTGCCCACTTCCAATAGACCGATGAAGGTGGCCTTTGCTCTATGCAATGACATGACGTTCTCAAATAGTACCCAAAAGGCAACTAAGTGAACAGACCTGCACCATTTGATGATTTCTCATGTTAATATGCATGTGTCTCTATCCCAGAAGTGAGTAGGTGTAGGTTCATCAACTTTTAAACAAATTGCATAGATGTTTAGATGATTGGCACCTTGGAGTCCCAACAGCATTGAGAAGGGTGATAATAGTTGGAATATAGACACAACCCCACTTTGGTACCTCAACCTCGGGAACTAAGACCGTGGCCGGGATGACAAGGCAATAGAACACAAAGGTCACAATGTGCGCGACAACCTTGCGCACCAAGAAGAAGCTGTAGACGACATGGATTTTCTTCCAAAGAGTCACTTTCTGCATCAAGATCCATATATAGCTGGTTAGTAAGTAGATTCTACATGTACAATTTTTTTCTTCCGAAATATAGCTTGGCGCAAGTGACCTTATTTCTGATGATTTCCATCACCATTTTTCTGAACAGATTTGCGGGCCCGCACGACCATCTATGTTGCTGGTACCGAAATGCTTTGAATGTACTTGGGAGCTCATTTTTTACCTGGAAACCATGATTATAAGTTCAGCACATGGTTACTTCTACATTTATTTGGACCTTCATAGAAATTCACATATACATTAAGCAATCGAATGATGCTCTAATGTTTTGCATGAACTTATAGGTTAATGGTGCATATTTACATTGAGATCACCAAGATACACAAATTTCCATCCCTTGATACTGGCTCGGACTGCCAGGTCCATGTCTTCAACTGTGGTTCGGTCCTTCCAGCCACCTGCCTCGTTCAGAGCAGATATGCGCCACACACCAGCGGTTCCTGTTCAACAATTATTTTCCTGATCATAACTCCAGCAAAATATTTCTAGTGGTAACTCTGATCTGATTGCGATTTTGTTATCCTAATCGACCTTCAGGCTTTGTCCCCATCTTTTTCGGATTTAGAACTGCTCAACATCAAAGTCGTTTGTGCAACTGTAACTCTGATGGGTTTTGACTGTGCGTGTACTAGTGCACTACCCTTCTGCCCCTTGTTTCGCAGTATTATTTTTCTGAAAGAGCTATCCGTTCTACATTGGACAGAGAAAGCAAGAGGTAGAATGATAAAATTTCCTATAATTTTGTGAGGATGTGATTTGGTGCCATGCTATTTGTTTCTGCAAAGTCTAGGAAGCAGATTGACCTACTATTAACTGGAAACAGGGGAAGGAAGGAACACAGAGATATTTCTATAGAAGAAAAGGAGACGGAATAAGGGAAATGATAAAAAGAAACACTCTATTAAAAAAAATTAGTATCTATTAAAAAAAGAAACACAAAGAATATCCCACAAGAGAAAAAAGTGGAGATCAGGTTTACCATTGAATCCAAAGAAGGCATAGGTCGAGGAGCCCACTTCTTGCTCCACCTTAAAGTGATAGTCCAAGGACATCTCCTGCATCCTTGTCATCAAGCATTCATCTGCATTCACTGTTCCCACAGAAGCAGCGGCAACAACAAGAGAAATGTCATCGGAATGCAGAAGAGTTTTGACCAAAACAAGCAGTAGTACCAAGTATTACCTCCGTCCCAAATTAGTTGTCTTATATTTGTCTAGATACCGGATGTATCATGTATCTAACACAATTGATTTTTGCGGATAAGGATGTATCTAACAAAGACAAGTAATTGGGGGAGTACTATCTAGCAAAAACATCATATGCCATTGCTAAAGCACACTGTCCAGTAGCCCAGCCAACGATACTGACATATGTTTCTGTCAGGACCCCGATCCTAAGCCACATCGATCCAGCATGTAACACATCATATCACCTTGTGGCCTCACGCACGGTTCTCCCACGGGTGCCACCTTACCTGGCCCGGGACCGTTTGCGTCTTTTGGCTCACGTATATGATAGTGTCGCTAGCATCCATATGACAGAGAACCCGGGCCGACATGGCTAGTCGTGAACCCAAAGCGGCGCTAACCTATGAGGACAAGCATACATGAAACACATCGAGCATGTCGGTCATCAACGTGTGAATCCGGGCTGTAGCACTGGGCTAACAGGGCTCCGGTAACCCGGGCTGTAGCAGGCTAGGCAGGACTCCGGAAGTCACCGCGTGACATTTCCCCGAAGGGACAGACACAGGAACGAAGTGATTCACATGCCGGCCAGTCAAGTGTTCCGAGCAGTAGTGCTGGGCTAGCAGGACTCCGGTGATCCGGGCTGTAGCGGACTACTATCGCTCAGAAGCACTAGACTACATTTCCCCATATGATAGGCTGCCAAGGATAAACAACTAGATAGTCGGATCCCACACATAGCAAGCATTTCAATCATACACACAATATGCTCGATATGTGTAGATACAACATGGCATCACAACAAGACTCTACGACTCAAGCATTTATTCATTAGACTCCGAGGAGCGAGATATTACAAACATGGGTCTCATGACCCAACATTCAGAGCATACAAGTCAAAGCACATGCGGAAGCTTAACATGTCTGAGTACAGACATCTACAAATGAAAAAGGCTGAGAAGCCTGACTATCTACCAGATCCTGCCGAGGGCACAAGATCGTAGCTGAGGTAACAAGCTAAACGTCGAAGTCCACACGAAACTACTAGCGAGACTGACGTCTCTCTGCAAAAACATAACATAGGCAAACGTGAGTACAATTGTACTCAGCAAGACTTACATCAGAACTAACTACATATGCATCAGTATCAATAAAGGGGGTGGTGGAGTTTGACTGCAGCAAGCCAGCTTTGACTCGGTGGCTATCCTGAACTACGACTGCAAGTAACTCTTTGAGGTGGCGCACACGAGTCCACATATTCACCATATCAATACACCACTATGGATCCGCTCCCGTCTTCCTACGAGAACGCCATCCATAGCACTCACGCTTATCTTGCGCATTTTAGAGTATCCACTTTCACTTGTCTATGAACTATGCAAGGGGTCCAAGTTTCCATATCCGAGGAATCCGGCTATTCGAATAGATAATGATAACCCTGCAGGGGTGTACTTCTTCACACACGCTCTCGCCACTTATCGCCCTGTACACGTCATGTACCTCGGCAACCTTCAAGCGGAAGCCGGGCGAGGGAGTCGGCCACGACCTGACTAACCACACAAGTCTCTCGTCCAGGTTTATCGCCTATTCGGGTTCCATTCGCAAGGAGATCCGGCCGGGGTGTCGCTCACGGCCCCAAACGATGTGTACAGGGTTCCAAGCCCACCAAACGGGCGGCGCTTGGTCTACCCGGCCACGGTGCCTAGTCTGTCCCAAGCCCACCTGTACCGGGTGCCACTTGGTAGACTACTAACACTACCTACAAACACCAGAAACTAGTTGCAACTCCTGGACAAAGATCAAGTGGATTAATAAGTCGAGAGGGGCACTTAAGCATTCCAATGCGTGGTAGTAACTGTTCATGGATCACAAACACAGAACTCAGTTCCTGAGGACGGCTGCAATGAGACAACCCACCATGTACTCCTACATGGCCTCTCACCGCAACCTTTACCAAATCGTGTTCACACACTTGGCTCTCAACAGTAGGACATGTTCACCACATTCCAATTCATTCCCGATGAATCAGACCCGACTCAACTCTAAGCAGTAGCAGGCATGACAACAAGCATGAATGAGTAGGCACATCAGGGCTCAAACAACTCCTACTCATGCTAGTGGGTTTCATCTATTTACTGTGGAATGACAGATCATGCAAAGGATAAAGGGGTTCAGCTACCGCAGCAAGTAACACATGAATCGTTGTTGTCCTAATGCAATAAAAGAGAGCAGGAGCGAGAGAGTGGGATTGTATCGGAATGAACAAGGGGGTTTTGCTTGCCTGGCACTTCTGAAGATAATATAGTTCTTCATCGGTGTCATCGAACTCATCGTCGGTACGTCGTCTACTGAGAGGGGACAAACACCGGCAGATAAAGAAGAACACAATCAATGCAATGCCACAATATGATGCATGATCATGACCTGGAAATATGCTGTGATTTGAGCTAATGCATCTAGCTATGGTTTAAATGAAGTTGGTTTGAATACATGATTCAAATTCCAACTCCATATATGATTATTTAAATGCCCTTTATTTGTTTTGTCCAAAACAGAGGACAAGCATTGTTCAAACATGCATGAAAATGGTACAGATGGATTCCTTGAATTTTTCTGATAATTTTTCATATATAAATCTTTTCGTTTGGAGCTATAGATTAATTTCTATGATTTTCCAAAGTTTTGGCTATTTTCTGAATTAAACAAATCATTTAAGATTTATTTAAATTCCAGAAAAGGGATTACTACGTCAGCCTGACATCATCATGACGTCAACAAGTCAACTGAGCGGCGCGGGTCAAACCTGGACGGTGGGGCCCGCGTGTTAGTGTCACAGGGGCTAATCCTATTTTTAGTTAAACTTAAACTAGGTAATTAGCAGGGACTGGCCCCACATGTCAATGACCCAGGGGAGGTCAAACCCCTGGTCAACAGGCCTAACACGCCGGCGGCTCGTCGCCGGCGACAGCGAGCACGGCGGAGGGCTCGGGTTTTGCCCACGGTCGACCAAATCGGCCGCGGTTTGGTTCTACGCGTAGCTAAGGCTCGGGCGCACCTGGCAGGGTAAGCAGAAGGAGCTGGGGTGGCCGGAGTTGACGGCGGCGAGCTCTAAGGCGGCGGCCGGAGTTTGGGTGAACTCGGGTTCGGCGTTAGAGAGCACATGGGGAGGAGCTGGTGGTGGCTACGGGCTCCTGGGGCTACTTTGAACACGCAGGCATGCTCAGCTTTGAGCTTCTGTGGCTCTAGCCACGTCGACGACAAGGCACGGCGGCGGCGAGCTTCGGCCGCGGTGGTCAGCAGGGCTAGAGGAAGAAAACGACGGCGGGGAGAGAGGGGTTGGGAGCAGGAGCTCACAGCGATGCCGAAGAGGGGGTCAGCGAGCTCGGGGACGTCCTGGCGGCGCCGAATCGACCGGAGACGGGCTCGGGTGCCCGAGGTTGAAGATGACCGTGATGACGATGAAGCAGGGCCTCCCGGTGATGCTTGGCTTGGTGAAGAGGTCGAGGACGGAGCGGCGGAGCTCGTGGTCAGCTCAAAAGGTCGAGGGGGAGGCAGTGGGCGCGGAGTTACGGCGGCGCGTCCATGGAGGCTTCGGCCATGGCGGGGAACGGGCGAGGGGAAGAGCGAGGGAGGGAGAGATCGATCCGGACGGGTCTGGGGGGGGTGGCGTGGCGCTACGGAAGGCTCAGGGCGCCTCGGGGAAGCAGGAGGTGGCTCGCGCGTGGACGCGCGCGGCGAGCACGCGCCTTCGTCCTCCTGGCAGGGGAGGAAGACGACAGGGAGGAGGCCAGTGGGCTGGCCGGCCACTTGGGCTCCAGGTGGGCTGCACCGGGAGGTAAGCGCCAGGTAAGGGTTTTCCCCTTTTTGTTTTCTTTTCTAATTTTCTGACATTTGTTTGGTTTAATAAAAATACTAAACCATTTTATTTACTTATGCCAATTTTTGCAGGGGCTAATGGTATTATTCCAGAGCCCCTCAGTTACTGGCATAATTTTTGGACAATATTTCATATATATAACAATATATATCCAAAACAAATAACTATTGCATTAATTCCAAATGCCCAAAATAAATATTTATGAGCTCCTAAAAATATTGGTTGATTTTTATCTCTGCCCAATATTTTCAGAGAGAGACATGAACATTTCTTGGACCCTTTTGGAGCAATTTTTTTATCTGGGTTATTTCCAGAAATGATTCTGAGGGTTTCACAAATCCTCATTTCAAAATTTAATGAAATTTTAAACATGATGCACACATGACTAGCTAGCCTTGAGCATACCAGAACTAGGGATGTGACAACTCGCCCCCACTAAACAAGAATCTCGTCCCGAGATTCAGGACGTGAGGTAAGAAGTCAGAGGGGGCACAAGCTAACTTGATCTTCATGATCCCACTTGCCCTTCTCGAAGATGTTGATCCATTCCATCATCTTGGTCTTGACAACTTTGCCTTCGAGATCTTCACTCGACACGACAACAGAAAGAGAGGGAAACCCTACAGGATTTGATCCTTGAAGATCGAGCAACTCAAGATCAGTTCATGAAGTGAGACGTAAGAACATCTCTTGAGTTGAGACAGAAAACACACATCAGAGATGATGGAAAAGAAACAGATGACGAAGGTTCAAAGTAGCGAGGGAATTTTCCATGATTACGAAACGGGGCACCTTGGGGGAGGTGACTTGTAGAACTTTTCCCTTAAGTGGCAAAAAGAATTACTTTTGATACAAAGATCATTGAAATTCTTTATACCAGCCTAAGGCAATCACAACGACCGTTTGAAAGAGCTCGAAGGGATGGCATACCCATACCAGAATGGATGATGTGGACTACCTTGTTGAAGACAACGCAATGGATGACTCTTGCTTATCACCGGAAATGGATGGGACCATGACAGACTGACACAATGACGGATGCAAGCTGGGAACAAAATGCAAATTCTGGGAATGATTCTAGTAACTGGGGAGAAAACTCAACAGACTAGAGTGATTCCACTGCTTGAATGGTTATGGTATAATCGAGAAAACTGAGAGCACAAGGATCCCTAGGGAGCAACTTCTAGAATAAGCCGCACGAAATCCTCATGGAAAAGATGGTCAAATAGTTCAACCAAGATACTATAATGGTAGATCTTCCGGCTAGGTGTGTCGGCCGGACATCAACCTTGTCGGGACCTACATCATAGATCTTGGAAAAGTTCCAACCATCATATCTGCCTGAGATTCCGATCTGGTTGGAAACAGGATATTTCAGACAGCATGTCTGGAAAAGAAAGTTTGCAACACAAACCGACGAGATGACGTTGCGAGATTCTCGGGAAAAGAACTAGGATAGCAAGCTCCAAAACATGAGCTGGTTCTGCTACATACATGTGAACACACTGTCCCAGACAAGCATGGCCACGTGGTAGTCTTACAATAAAACACTACCATAGTTCAGGTGGGGAACCATAATCGAGGATATTGAAGTCCTTGTATAAGTCATATGATTAGCTCTTACGAAGGAGCTTCATCTCCTTGAACAAATCAATCAGTGGCTTGGCGTGCTAGGAAACACATATGGAATGGAGGCGGCCAACCTATCAAACCATAGAGTACTTCGCACATATGCGTGACTAACTTGGGATGATTCCAAAGAAAACAAAAACAAACTTTCTCGAATTCATGGCGGCAACTTACACCAAATGCACATGAATTCGAGGAGGTCACTTCTTCCATCCAAGCATATGCTTCATGAACGGAACACGAAGGCATTGCTTACAAAGTTTCCAATACTAGTGTAGCATTCAACATGAATCATGGGGGAGACAAAATGCTGCTAATGGGCTCAACAACAACTCATCGGTATTTCCATATCACTGGACTTCCACCATCATGTGAACGATGTGATAGTATTGGTCAGACCAAAAGATATAATGGTGTATGCCCGAGGGATCAACCACGAGTAAGACAACATTACAAACATCGTTGGTTCTGATTTGATTTGACGGTAGCCCATACTCAAATCAAAGTTTTGACAAGGCAATAGATCCAATCAACTGATCACGAGGACCAATCGATGGAGATATCATCTTTCTTCAACACACACAAAAGATATCCCTTAGAGATGAACTAAGTTAAGCAAAGCTTTTACCTTCCAACTCTCCAAGTTGTTGTCTAGCTTAACCAACTAGCTCAGGGATATCCAACACAGATTCTTGGAGAAAGGGTGGTTCACAAGGAACCAACTTGATCACGAACTCAACATAGCGGTCAGGTGACAACCTGGTAATACTTCCGAGAAGATATTCGGAAAATCATGAACCACCGATATGTCTCTAAGCTCGAGAACAATCTTGCTTTTTAGGGCAAGACGATATGTTCAAAAGAGTGAGGGGTTGACACAATCCTAACTCATTGATCGAAGAGTGCACCAACAATAAGGACTAGGTAGCACGATCAATCTTAGGATGATGATTTAATAACCAACACGCTAAGAATGAGATTATTGTCCATTAACTACCAAGCAACACGGTTGCTAGGAGTATTGATTTCACACATCATGGTTCACTCGACGGCATTCCGGTTGTGACAACACGGGACCGAGGAAAGAAAAATGATGGCAAGAAGTATCACTGCGTCAAGAATTCATAAGAGGCGGTGCAATTCTCATGACACTCTTGACATAAAGATGGTAACACTCCAAGGTAGAACAGAGCAGAAGCTGGATTGGCATTTCGATCTGCGGAATTCAATTACTTTGACCCAATCCTAGATATGGATGAGGTACTGGAGTTTGTTTCTCCTAGTCATTCCAGAACAGAATGGCTTGACGAACCACAAGAATACTAGGATCGATGAACACGAATGCACGACCACTCCTGACTATCAATTGATAGACGATGGTCGGAATACAAATGAAGAGGGACAACTCAAGGTAACATATATCTTCCTGAGTTGTGGATGCATAGATTAGTATGTCGAGCAAAGCTCAACATTTCTTCCAGATAATCCATGCAGAAAGGTAGAACTGGCAGAATCACAATTATGAATGGAGAACTCATCAAGAATACTCTGATTGTGATCCTTCGGTTCAGCGAGGTACTTATGCCATAAGCGATTCATAGTATTTGGAAGATGGAAATACCACGGACCTCGAGGACTATCGCAAAGGTTACTAATATCCTAAAGGAACTAGCAACGCTATCAACATGAAGCAAGTAGGGTGAATCTCGGGTTCAAGAACCCAGAAATAGAATGCCTACTACTAAATGGCATCACGGGATGCTTTCGAAAATGACGGCCAGAATCATCACACTGGAAACACAAAACATGGACAGATTACTAGATAGTTTCATAAGACACCTAGGGTCATAATAGTAGCTCCAACATATATGTCAAGGCATCGGAGTACCTCAACAGACCGATTAGTGTGCTTAATCTGGCCAAAAGGACATCGGAAATGGAATGAAAGGATTTGCAAATGCATCAGACTAGTTAGAAACCTGGGATGACTCGGACAGCATAACGGCTGTAAATGCTCAAAAATATTTGAGACATCCTGCAAAAATGGTGGCATAGCCACTCAACATCACAATATCAAGGTTCTGAGGCCAGCTAAGAACACATGGAAGTAGTAGAAACAGAACTGGGGCTTGAACTCAACAATCATAGGCAACTACAGTTTAGTAACACGTCATCCTGAAAGATAGATGAGAAGGCCTAGTTCTTAATCCCCGTAGAAGAGAAGAGGATGACTCAGATCAGAAGGCCATGAGGTATAAGGAGTAAAAAGAGCCTTACGTTCCCTTCCACAATCAATTCCCTTATATAACTAAAGCATCTCTAGACTCAACTTCGACCAGTTTGGCTTGGTAATCCTACAGGCAGTCAGGCTCTGATACCAACGCTGTCAGGACCCCGATCCTAAGCCACATCGATCCAGCGTGTAACACATCATATCACCTTGTGGCCTCACGCACAGTTCTCCCACGGGTGCCACCTTACCTGGCCCGGGACCGTTTGCGTCTTTTGGCTCACGTATATGATAGTGTCGCTAGCATCCATATGACAGAGAACCCGGGCCGACATGGCTAGTCGTGAACCCAAAGCGGCGCTAACCTATGAGGACAAGCATACATGAAACACATCGAGCATGTCGGTCATCAACGTGTGAATCCGGGCTGTAGCACTGGGCTAACAGGGCTCCGGTAACCCGGGCTGTAGCAGGCTAGGCAGGACTCCGGAAGTCACCGCGTGACATTTCCCCGAAGGGACAGACACAGGAACGAAGTGATTCACATGCCGGCCAGTCAAGTGTTCCGAGCAGTAGTGCTGGGCTAGCAGGACTCCGGTGATCCGGGCTGTAGCGGACTACTATCGCTCAGAAGCACTATACTACATTTCCCCATATGATAGGCTGCCAAGGATAAACAACTAGATAGTCGGATCCCACACATAGCAAGCATTTCAATCATACACACAATATGCTCGATATGTGTAGATACAACATGGCATCACAACAAGACTCTACGACTCAAGCATTTATTCATTAGACTCCGAGGAGCGAGATATTACAAACATGGGTCTCATGACCCAACATTCAGAGCATACAAGTCAAAGCACATGCGGAAGCTTAACATGTCTGAGTACAGACATCTACAAATGAAAAAGGCTGAGAAGCCTGACTATCTACCAGATCCTGCCGAGGGCACAAGATCGTAGCTGAGGTAACAAGCTAAACGTCGAAGTCCACACGGAACTACTAGCGAGACTGACGTCTCTCTGCAAAAACATAACATAGGCAAACGTGAGTACAATTGTACTCAGCAAGACTTACATCAGAACTAACTATATATGCATCAGTATCAATAAAGGGGGTGGTGGAGTTTGACTGCAGCAAGCCAGCTTTGACTCGGTGGCTATCCTGAACTACGACTGCAAGTAACTCTTTGAGGTGGCGCACACGAGTCCACATATTCACCATATCAATACACCACTATGGATCCGCTCCCGTCTTCCTACGAGAACGCCATCCATAGCACTCACGCTTATCTTGCGCATTTTAGAGTATCCACTTTCACTTGTCTATGAACTATGCAAGGGGTCCAAGTTTCCATATCCGAGGAATCCGGCTATTCGAATAGATAATGATAACCCTGCAGGGGTGTACTTCTTCACACACGCTCTCGCCACTTATCGCCCTGTACACGTCATGTACCTCGGCAACCTTCAAGCGGAAGCCGGGCGAGGGAGTCGGCCACGACCTGACTAACCACACAAGTCTCTCGTCCAGGTTTATCGCCTATTCGGGTTCCATCCGCAAGGAGATCCGGCCGGGGTGTCGCTCACGGCCCCAAACGATGTGTACAGGGTTCCAAGCCCACCAAACGGGCGGCGCTTGGTCTACCCGGCCACGGTGCCTAGTCTGTCCCAAGCCCACCTGTACCGGGTGCCACTTGGTAGACTACTAACACTACCTACAAACACCAGAAACTAGTTGCAACTCCTGGACAAAGATCAAGTGGATTAATAAGTCGAGAGGGGCACTTAAGCATTCCAATGCGTGGTAGTAACTGTTCATGGATCACAAACACAGAACTCAGTTCCTGAGGACGGCTGCAATGAGACAACCCACCATGTACTCCTACATGGCCTCTCACCTCAACCTTTACCAAATCGTGTTCACACACTTGGCTCTCAACAGTAGGACATGTTCACCACATTCCAATTCATTCCCGATGAATCAGACCCGACTCAACTCTAAGCAGTAGCAGGCATGACAACAAGCATGAATGAGTAGGCACATCAGGGCTCAAACAACTCCTACTCATGCTAGTGGGTTTCATCTATTTACTGTGGAATGACAGGTCATGCAAAGGATAAAGGGGTTCAGCTACCGCAGCAAGTAACACATGAATCGTTGTTGTCCTAATGCAATAAAAGAGAGCAGGAGCGAGAGAGTGGGATTGTATCGGAATGAACAAGGGGGTTTTGCTTGCCTGGCACTTCTGAAGATAATATAGTTCTTCATCGGTGTCATCGAACTCATCGTCGGTACGTCGTCTACTGAGAGGGGACAAACACCGGCAGATAAAGAAGAACACAATCAATGCAATGCCACAATATGATGCATGATCATGACCTGGAAATATGCTGTGATTTGAGCTAATGCATCTAGCTATGGTTTAAATGAAGTTGGTTTGAATACATGATTCAAATTCCAACTCCATATATGATTATTTAAATGCCCTTTATTTGTTTTGTCCAAAACAGAGGACAAGCATTGTTCAAACATGCATGAAAATGGTACAGATGGATTCCTTGAATTTTTCTGATAATTTTTCATATATAAATCTTTTCGTTTGGAGCTATAGATTAATTTCTATGATTTTCCAAAGTTTTGGCTATTTTCTGAATTAAACAAATCATTTAAGATTTATTTAAATTCCAGAAAAGGGATTACTACGTCAGCCTGACATCATCATGACGTCAACAAGTCAACTGAGCGGCGCGGGTCAAACCTGGACGGTGGGGCCCGCGTGTTAGTGTCACAGGGGCTAATCCTATTTTTAGTTAAACTTAAACTAGGTAATTAGCAGGGACTGGCCCCACATGTCAATGACCCAGGGGAGGTCAAACCCCTGGTCAACAGGCCTAACACGCCGGCGGCTCGTCGGCGGCGACAGCGAGCACGGCGGAGGGCTCGGGTTTTGCCCACGGTCGACCAAATCGGCCGCGGTTTGGTTCTACGCGTAGCTAAGGCTCGGGCGCACATGGCAGGGTAAGCAGAAGGAGCTGGGGTGGCCGGAGTTGACGGCGGCGAGCTCTAAGGCGGCGGCCGGAGTTTGGGTGAACTCGGGTTCGGCGTTAGAGAGCACATGGGGAGGAGCTGGTGGTGGCTACGGGCTCCTGGGGCTACTTTGAACACGCAGGCATGCTCAGCTTTGAGCTTCTGTGGCTCTAGCCACGTCGGCGACAAGGCACGGCGGCGGCGAGCTTCGGCCGCGGTGGTCAGCAGGGCTAGAGGAAGAAAACGACGGCGGGGAGAGAGGGGTTGGGAGCAGGAGCTCACAGCGATGCCGAAGAGGGGGTCAGCGAGCTCGGGGACGTCCTGGCGGCGCCGAATCGACCGGAGACGGGCTCGGGTGCCCGAGGTTGAAGATGACCGTGATGACGATGAAGCAGGGCCTCCCGGTGATGCTTGGCTTGGTGAAGAGGTCGAGGACGGAGCGGCGGAGCTCGTGGTCAGCTCAAAAGGTCGAGGGGGAGGCAGTGGGCGCGGAGTTACGGCGGCGCGTCCATGGAGGCTTCGGCCATGGCGGGGAACGGGCGAGGGGAAGAGCGAGGGAGGGAGAGATCGATCCGGACGGGTCTGGGGGGGGTGGCGTGGCGCTACGGAAGGCTCAGGGCGCCTCGGGGAAGCAGGAGGTGGCTCGCGCGTGGACGCGCGCGGCGAGCACGCGCCTTCGTCCTCCTGGCAGGGGAGGAAGACGACAGGGAGGAGGCCAGTGGGCTGGCCGGCCACTTGGGCTCCAGGTGGGCTGCACCGGGAGGTAAGCGCCAGGTAAGGGTTTTCCCCTTTTTGTTTTCTTTTCTAATTTTCTGACATTTGTTTGGTTTAATAAAAATACTAAACCATTTTATTTACTTATGCCAATTTTTGCAGGGGCTAATGGTATTATTCCAGAGCTCCTCAGTTACTGGCATAATTTTTGGACAATATTTCATATATATAACAATATATATCCAAAACAAATAACTATTGCATTAATTCCAAATGCCCAAAATAAATATTTATGAGCTCCTAAAAATATTGGTTGATTTTTATCTCTGCCCAATATTTTCAGAGAGAGACATGAACATTTCTTGGACCCTTTTGGAGCAATTTTTTTATCTGGGTTATTTCCAGAAATGATTCTGAGGGTTTCACAAATCCTCATTTCAAAATTTAATGAAATTTTAAACATGATGCACACATGACTAGCTAGCCTTAAGCATACCAGAACTAGGGATGTGACAGTTTCCTTTTAAAGGAAGTGGCACTTATGCGTAAGCAATTCAGAAGTCTATAGTTAAAATAAAAGCGGTGCAAATTATTGCTGATTGTGCAAATAAGTGTACGTACCGAATTTCCATCGAGCTTGGACGAGGGCGATGTCGGGGTTGTGGACGAGGAAGGGGAGGGCGCGCCACAGGAAGTCGGGCTCCGGCTGGAAGTCTGCGTCGAAGATGGCCACCAAGTCGCAGTCCTTGACGTAGCCGTGCTTCATGCCTTCCTTGAGTGCGCCGGCCTTGTACCCGCGCCGGTTGTCCCGGATCTCGTACTTGATGTTCACGCCTTTCCTCGCCCAGCGCCGGCACTCCACCTGCACCAGCTCCTGCACACTCGCCTGAATAAATCAGAGTTCCATCGCGCACATCGAGTGTAATTGTGCCACGCCACTGCCCGAGGACATGCAAGCAAAGATGCCAACCAAGTTCAAAGCTCCAAGGCGCCCCTCTCTAATAATATGGCAAACCCTGCCATGGTATACTCTAATAACAAGCTCACCGGGTTGGAAGCAAGCAGCTTAGTAGGAGTATTAAATTGCTGATATTTCCCCAATTAGATTGCTTGTCTAGGACAAAATAGACAGGGAAGCTGTTGTATACGACGTGATCGTGCCCCGTGAACATCATAGCCTCAGTGATTTTACCTTGATGACGGGATCCGTGGAGTCATCGAGCACCTGGACGACGATCCGATCGGACGGCCAGCAGAGCCCGCACGCCGCACCGATCGACAACTGGTACACCTGCAAGTTCAGTTCTAATTACAGACGACACCATAGGTCCATAGCAGACGAGGCTGGCAAGGGTGCGCCGTCTACGCAATGCACCGTCGTGTGGCATGGACAGTGCTCACCTCGCGCTCGTTGTACATGGGGATCTGGACGAGGACCATGGGGTAGGCGGCGCTGCCGAGCTCGGGGTCGTCTTCGCCCACGGGCTCCCACCGGTACTGCCGCTCGGGGCGGCGGCCGAGCAGCCGCACCACGAGGACGACCACGGCCATGTACACCTTCTCCGCGAACAGCATCGCGGACATGGCGAGGCAGAGCAGCACGGACGCGCGCAGCAGCGGCACGATCACCGGGCCGCGGACCTGCTCCCACGCCGCCGCGATCTGCCACACCCCTGGTAGCATACTCATCCCTGTACCCGGCAGCAGCGCCGCGGCCAGAGTTAGTTAGACTTATAGGCACAGCGCCGCGATCTGCCTCGATCTTACAGAGAAATAACAGAGCGAAGTGAAGCTTGAATAGTTAATGGCGGGCGCTCGTGCGTGGAGCTCGCCAGCTCGGTGCAATGCGGGTGCCGAACCTGCCGGTGTCCGGTGGTGGGCGGGGGCGTACAAGGAGGGAGGGAGGGGGAGGAGCGCGAGGGAGGAGGCGGCGGCCGCGGGGACGGGGCTCTGCAGTAACTGCGCTAGAGGTGGATTTTAACGGCGGGACAACGAATCCGTCATTGGAGACTTGGAGGGGAGGCAGCGGGCCCAGCGAAGGTTCGGGGGCCGCAGGTCAGCGTCAGTGCTGTAACCATTTCTTTAGGGTTTTTTTTTAGCTTGGAAATTCTCATTCCATTAACCAAGGTGCCGAGCACAGTCATCGGCCACTAGAAACTGGGCAAAGGTAGGAACATCACCCGCCCATACGGCTTGGGGTTCATGAACCATCTTCGACCCAAACAGCGCAAGAGCGTCTGCCACCTTATTACAAGCCCGTGGGCAATGGGAAATACGAAAAGAACTGAAGTTCAGAAAAACAAAGGCTTTAATCTCTCGGAAAAGCACACCATTTGGGCCAAGATCAGAATCCGAATTGTTGATTGCAGTGACCAATTGTGCAGCGTCAGTTTTCAAAATTACATGGCTGATACCCCACTCCTGGGCTCTCTCCAATGCCTGTATGCATGCCTCTGCTTCAGTTTGCAAGGCATCTTGTGCATGATCAATCCGGCCAGCTCCAGAACCCACCACGTCCCCCACATCATCCCGAATAACAAAGCCCAGCCACCAGCAGAAAATTCAGCATTAAAGCACCCATCAGAGTTGATTTTGAGCACACCCGCTACTGGTTTCTCCCACACATGGTCAGTCTTTTTTGGCGCCTTCTCCTTCTCACCAAAAAACTCCTTATATTCGCATGTTGTCCGTCTGATTTGCCAGGTGAGTTGTTCAAAATTTATTGCTCGATTCTCCATCCGCAGTTTGTTTCTTGCCGTCCACCAGGACCACAGGATAGCGATGGCCAGACTGCTCCTCTGCACATTCCCTTTTAGAATCTCCTCCATGACTTCCTTTGGATCATGCGAAAGTGCACAGGTTTCCCTACACTGTTGTAGGCCAAACTCCCTCCAAATGGCCCTTACAGGTTTGCATTGGAAGAAAAGGTGGCCGCCGTCCTCGTCTCTGCGATGACAGATCGGACAGAGCGTATCCACCTCAACTCCCCTCCTCTTCAGATTCGTACAAAATGGCAGGCTATTATGACTAAACCTCCATAGGAATTGTTGTACGTTTGGAGGGCATGGTGCTTGCCAAACTGTTTCCCACCTGAATATGTACGCATTACCTGCATCACTATGCTGACCCTTCTGAATTTCCGCAAGTTGTCGACTTAATTTGTAAGCGGACCTAACTGAGAAACATCCTTTCGGATCCGGGTGCCATGCCCAGGTATCTTCCATATCCTCTTTTACTGGTATTGCAAGAATTCTGTCCGCATCCGGGGCCAAGAAAATAGACTTCACAAGCTGTATATCCCAGCCTGTAGAATAGGGGTCCATTAGCTCATTAGCTGTGGTGATCAAGGTATTGCCACGCGACGTGATCGGTCTTCTGGTCCAGTTTACCGGAATCCATGGATCCTCCCATACCTTTATACTCGTGCCATCGCCGACTCGCTTTATAGGGTTGGTGCTGTAATGTTCGGTAATATAGGTGCGGTGTTTCTTGGAAACATGAACATTTCTTGGAAACACCGCACCTATATTACCGACCAATTTTTCAAAAGATCGGTCAGCCGACGCGTAGGATGCCTCATGCATTTTATGCTAGACTTCTTGTTCACATTAGGGTTTAAAATGTGCATGCAAGGTTTGAACAAAGATTAAAAATTATATATCCTCTTCTCTGACAATTGTGAGTCTTTGCCATATAAACCCGCTAACCAACGTAAAGGTCAGAAATATCCTCATCCAGTTCTAATTGCCAGATCTGCACTGCCAAAAAAACTAAGCAACATGTGGAACAAAGGCCTTTTCCCCCAACTGAGATGATAGAAAAGGTGCGAAAGGAAACTCCTATATGATGCATTTAGCGTCATATAGTTGACCTTTCACACATTTGAGTGAGCGATGAGTTGAGCCAGTTTTTACTAGTTTTGGGAACATTCTGGGAGGTGCATGGACATGGCTTTTTTCTTGGTTTTTACTCTCCCTCTCTTCTTCTTTTTTCCATTTTTTCTTTTCTTTTTTCATGCTTTTTTTCTTTTTTCTTTTTTCTTTTTCCGTTTTCAAGTTTATTTTTCAAATTTTTTGTTTTTCAAAAAATAAAAATTCAAAAAAACTATACGTGTTTTCAAATATTGTTTATAAATTCAAAAAATATTCAGGAATCTTCAAAAATCTTCTTGGTTTTGAAGAACTGTTTAGAATGTCAACTAATGTTCTTGTTTTCAAAAAAAATCTCACAAATTAAAAAAATGTTCGTGTTTTTGGAAAAAGTTTGGGAATTATAAAAAATCACTTTTAGTAAATTGTTCGCAATTTCAAAAAATGTTCCCATTTTCCAAATTTCTCAGAAATATTTTTCCCTTTTTTTCAAAAATGTTCATGTTTCCAAGAAATGTTCTCGTTTTTCCATAAACTTGTTTTAAAATTGTTAAAGTAATCAAATTAGAAATTTCCATATTACTTCAAAAATGAACGAAAACGAAAAATAAAATTGGGGAGAAACCGCTAAGTGGCCCAACGTTACAATACCGGCCCGAATCACTCGCTACCGCGACCGTCGCTATAGTCCTTTGTAAATGGGTCGGCCCATCCGTGGCCTCCCTTGTGTGTTGGGGCGCTGTTGGACTGTGAGAGTTTCATATAGGACCTCCCGGTGCGAGTTCCACCTTAATCCAATTGCCAAAATTTTCTTCGCTTATGTCTAGACGTAGCACTAAGAAAGAAATAGATCCAACTATCATCATTACAAGTGGCTAAACTATGGCGTGTGAGTAGGTCCCCTCTAAGATGACCTCGGTACCCCTATGTAGCACAACTTATGAAAGGCATCCATGTCGGCGTGTGGGGCATACACGAGTTAAAGTCAGTTCGGTGTTGCTAGGGATGGAGCCAGAATTCGCGCATGGAGAGGCGGGTTTACTCATGGAGGGGGCAAAGCTTTCATGGAGTAAGAAAAATTGGTTGCGGTAGTTACTACCACTAAAGAAGAAATAGTTCATTGTGGGGAATCTAGCCCCCCTCCCCCACGCCCTAAATCAGCCCATGCGTGTCAGTTTAAAACATGTTTAGGGCCTTATTCCATATTCCTAGAGTATTTCCTAATTCCTGAT
Source organism: Aegilops umbellulata (assembly GCA_032464435.1). NCBI lineage: Eukaryota > Viridiplantae > Streptophyta > Magnoliopsida > Poales > Poaceae > Aegilops > Aegilops umbellulata. The sequence goes on from CP136060.1 coordinate 358,490,263, forward strand.
GCACCGCATGATGATAGGTCTCCAGCTAAGGCGATAGGGAATCTTCTGGTGTCTATAGGGTGTTTCATATTTTAAGGAGGGAGACAACCTGGCAGCGAAGGAAGGCATACCGATAAGTGAATGGACTTATCATCGACAATAAGCTCTTGAGACGACCGCAACATCGATCCATGTGTTTCTCCCATCCAAACCATGCAGGGGAGACCATGCAGCATAGACGCAGGTAGGTGCGCTGGAATAAGGCTTGGAGGAATGGGGTAGAGAAGTGTGATCCAATAGTTGAACGAGTCGCCATCAAACGGTTCCGATCGATCTGTGCTTAGGGTATCTTCAACAAGGGATCCTCAAAACAACGGATGCTGAAGATTTGGAGGGGAAGCAACGGGCCCATCGAAGGTCAGCGTTAGTGTTGTAAGCATTTTTTTAGGGTTGGTGGTGTAAAGTTCGGTATAGGTGTGGTGTTTCGTTGCCAAATCTGTGAAGCACCAGATATCGTTTTCGTTTTGGTGGGATATTTAAAAAACCGGGATCATCAGCTTGAACAGAAAAACACACCCATACGAGCTTTTTCTTTTTGGCAAGGAACCCTAGCTTATATATTTTAAAATATTTTATCAGAAACGCTAGCCTCATCTGGCTGAAAACACGTGTGTGTTGACAGACTGCAGAACCATCCGATCAGTCTTTAATCGTGTAGCACAGAGCACCCTCCTGACTACGCACACATGTTTTTGCAACATGGATTATATTGTAGACAGCTAAGTATAACATAACATGGGTGTATTGCAAACCCATCAAATGGTTTTTTAGCATAACTATGTGTCTGGTGGCTGAGATCAGAGGATCGGTAAGGCGGAGGGGGCCTTGGAAGTGATGGAGTCAGCCAGGTGTTTGATAACTGTCAAAAGCAGCAGTGACAAGTGGGGGCAGCAGCATTGGAGGATTTCATTTTTTGTGGTGCTCCTCAGGTGCCGAGTCATGACTTTCAGGATGAAACCTAAGGTCTGACCATCATTGGTTGTGCCTAGCAATTGCCTTGTTGAAGGTATTGTTTCGAGAGCTTGGACTTTCTCCAGGGTGAAAACCTAAGATCTTGCATCGGACGACGATGAAGCTTGTGCACTATTTTCTTCTTGAATTACCAATTGTTGTTTTGGTGGTGGTTTGTGTGCTACTGCTCAAAGGAGTTGATCGCTGTGGTGAGGCCTTTATTTTTTTCCTTTCTTTTTTGTTTCCTTTTGGAGTTGTGTGCCTCCTGAATGTCTTTGAGAAATCTTGTTGGTGCAGAGGCTCTCTCTCTCTCTCTCATGATCTAGATTGAGACCGGAAGAGCACTGCCACGTCGGCCAAGGAGATTGGGCTGGTGCCTGCCGCGCTGCTATAGCGGAGCACTGGCTAGTGAAGGGCATGCCACCACCCCGCCTGCTGCGGGGGAGCATATTGTCGCACTGTTGCAGGCAAAGCAACGATTGCTCGCAACTCTAGTGATGTTTTGTGTGGCAACTACAATGACAATGACGGTCATGTCTCATGCAACCTCACCCATATTTCTGAAACACGAGGGATGTTGTAGATGACGTCATGTTTCTGAAACATATAGGATGTTGCGGAGGACTTCATCCAACGACTACTGTTGCAGAAGGGATTGTGTTGTGATGAGGTTTGCAACGTGGTTTATGTTGGAATGAAGGCTGAACAAAAGAGAGGAGCGATTGCATGGTCGACATCAAACGGCTTGCGACCCAGGTAATTTTTCAAAAGATCGGTCAGCCGACGCGTCATACGCCCCATACTTTGTATGTGAGACTTTTTGGTCACATTTGGGTTTAATATGTGCAAGCAACGTTTGAACAAACATAAAAGAATATATCCTCTTCTCTGACAAGTGTGAATCTTTGTCAAATAAACCCTCTATCCAGCACTATTGTCATGTCAAAAAACATACAACCACTTCCTCCTACCTCGCCCATTTGCGGAGATCATCTACATTTTCCTCCGTGTCGAGCTCTAGGCGACCTAAATGTTTTCCTTCAGGAGGGCATAACATCGCTTTCTTTCTATAGGGAGGACGGATGATTCAAGTAAGGGCTGAGAGCCTACGTATCACTGAGATGGGCCATGAAGGAGGAATTTGGTGCACTTTAGAAGAACAAGACATGGGATCTTCTTCCACTCCTACAGGAAAAAAGAGTAGTTGGATGCAAATGGGTGTTCACTGTAAAACAGACTCCATGGGGTAAGGTGGATAGATAGAAGGCAATGCTAATTGCAAAAGGTTATAGGAAGACGGGAGATAGACCATGGTGAGACCAAAGCACCAGTTGCGAAGATGGACATGGTGAGAACCTTAATCTCATGTGCATGAATGATCTGCCCAAATCTGGTCCCTGTTCTTGCAGGGGCGCTGCCTTCTTTTGCCATTTAAATATTTTATGTCTTGGCAGACAAGTTTATTATTTCTTGTTCGGTAAGTATACGACTTAAAAATCAAGTCGGTTAGGGATCATGATCATGACACAATACCGCCTCTGGTCCTATTGCATATATTGTCACTGGCCGCGACCAAAGATACAACGAAAACAACTAGGGTTTTGGCTCATCTCACAACTTGCGCCACCACCGTAGTCCACTTCATCCCGAACACCAGCGTGCATCGGTGTGCGGGAGAGCATGCAGGTCTTCAAAACCATTCGTATTTGTGATCCTGCACTGGAAGAGGCGGAATTAGGTATGGGAAGCGCTCTGCGCAAATGCTCAAGTTCATCATCAAGGGCCGTCTTCCGTCGAACTCAGGTGGCGCTACTCATCGCCGTCTCCAACTCCGTCAGCAACATATCGTCGCCAATTCCTTCATCAACATTGTCTCTCCTGCAGCAGCCAACAAACATTACTTCCATCGTGATCTATTTATGACTCTATTTATAGTTGTTGTTACATGTGTGATACTGCTCTGCATGTTTTCGTATTCATCTAGTATGCTAGATTGTTGTATGTTCTGTTCTAGTCATGAATTATTTACTGAAATTAATCATGAATTTGCCTAATATTCCAACAGAACTTACACAAATCTCATAAGTTGATGTATAAAAAGTAAGAGAAGATGCAAGATCTGGACAAGGTTGAACTAATTGACCAAACACATGAAGGGTGCGCACACACCGGCAATGGAAGGAACCAGTGCCGAAGCGCACGCGTGCACACACACGTAGTGACATGTGCAACCATGATGTTGAAAGCTACACAATACCTCTTTTCATATATTTTTTCCTATTCAGAGTTAATCTCCCTTGTTACTACCACATCAACTGGGGTAGAATACACAAACATCGTGTACACAGCGAAGATTACAAATTAGTGATAGATTAAATTCTAATGATAAAATAGGTGCATGCCGCTTATTCAAGTGCCTCGCGGACCGCGCGAAATGGTCGGATTTTACAGGGCTCCTAAACTCTGCATGGGGTGGGGCTACCTATTATTCGTAGGGAGTACATACGACGGTTTGCTTCTAGTTGCTTCGTTTCGGTAGCAATTGCACAAAGCATGTTTGTGGTTGCAGCATCCACAACAATGTGTGCTAGTACTTATTTATTCATGATGAAGTGAAGAGATCGAGCCCCATTTATAGAGTGGTAGAGTATCTACTTGTACTCCAAGTCTATAGGCTACTTGTCTTTCAAATTTGTACCACTACATGTACTTGCCCACAAGGCTTAGTAATATAATCCAAGAAATTTCACAATATTCATCTCATTATCAAACAGAAGGGAGTGCCAGCGAGTACACACGTGATGCTCACACCCCGGCACTGGTCCACCCCATGTGTGTGTGCTCGACGGCGCTCCCTCGGGTTTTCTGGTGAACTCAACAAGAGATATAGAAGCTAGTCTCCAGCAAGCAATGCTTGTATGCTACTAACTCTATTTGAAATACAATTGCCTTAAAGGAAATGTTCCCATATGCATTTATTTATTGAACTTAACATTCAACAGGGGTAAAGGGTAAAAGATATGACTGAAGATGTGGGCCAAAGTTAAGGAAACACCAGGCACTTTACTTTCTTCCTTAACAATGGAAGGAGATACTTTTTCTTGCTTGTCTGTCTAAAAAATGGTGAACCTTGGGAAAAAATCATATCTTTTTACTGCAGTGATGTAGATACTCTAGACAACCTGCTTGATCATCACCGATCTCATGCATGTCCCGGCATATTCCTAGTAGCTAAAACACACCCATATACCTATGTGATGTTTTGCTACTGCATTTTTGTCAGGGGACATTACACTCAAGAGAAGGCTTCTTGATCTTATCTTTCATATTGGTTATATTATATACCATGAAACTTGAAAGCATCAAAGACATGGTAAACTCAGAATGGATACCATCATTGTCTCACGAATGTCCCAACATAGCCCACACCGACGATGAAGAAAGCGATGGATTGCATAAGGAGAAAGATGAAGTAATGGTTATTCCCAAATGAAAAGCTGTAGCATCCGCAAATGAAGAGGTAGGCTGCAACACCAAGCTCCCAAAGATGTAACCTGATTTCGTATCATAGTTTAGATAGGATAATCAACAAAGGCACATGAATTAAGGAAATTGTCATTGTGTACCTTTCTCCTATCCTCATCCTCAGCTTTTTCAAAGCTTTACTTGGCATTTTAGTCTTCACAGTGTCACCAAGCTTTTCCGTCACCACCCATTCATTTACCGTGCGCGCCTCCAATAGACCGATGAAGGTGGCCTTTGCTCTATGCAATGACATAACATTCTCAAATAGTGCCCAAAAGATAACTAAGTGAACAGACCTGCACCATTTGATGATTTCTCATGTTAATATGCATTTGTCACTGTCCAGAAGTAAGGAAGCATAGGTTCATCAACTTTCAAAGAAATTGCACAGATGTTTAGATGATTGGCACCTTGGAGTCCCAACAACACTAAGAAGGGTGATAATAGCTGGAATATATATGCAACCCCACTTTGGTACCTCAACCTCGGGAACTAAGACCGTGGCCGGGATAACAAGGCAGTAGAACACAAAGGTCACAATGTGTGCGACAACCTTGCGCAGAAAGAAGAAGTTGTAGACCACATGGATTTTCTTCCAAAGCGTCACTTTCTGCATCAAGATCATTATATAGTTGGTTAGCAAGTAAAGTACATGTACTAACGTCCCCCAAAATATAGCCTGGTGTAAGTGACCTTATTTCTGATGATCTCCATCACCATTTTCCTGAACAAATTTGCCGGCCCGCATGACCATCTATGTTGCTGGTACCGAAATGCTTTGAACGTACTTGGGAGCTCATTTTTTACCTGGGAACCACGATTATAAGTTCAGCACATGGTTCGCTCTACATTTATTTGAACCTCCACAACATTAACATATAAGTAAGAAGTAGAATGATGCTCTAATGTGGCATGAACTTATAGGTTAATTGTGCATATTTACCTTGAGATCACCAAGGTACACAAATTTCCATCCCTTGAGACTTGCTCGGACAGCCAGGTCCATGTCTTCAACTGTGGTTCGGTCCTTCCAGCCACCCGCCTCATTCAGAGCAGATATGCGCCACACACCAGCGGTTCCTGTTCAACAAGTTTTGTTGTTAACTTGAAACAAGGGAAGGAACACATGTCTATCGCTACAGAGGAAATATAGACAGAATCATGAAAATGATAAAAAGGAAACACACAGAATGCTCCACAAGAGCAAAGTTGAGACCAAGGTTACCATTGAATCCAAAAAAGGCATAGGTCGAGGAGCCCACTTCTTGCTCCACCTTGAAGTGGTAGTCCAAGGACATCTCCTGCATTCTTGTCATCAAACATTCATCTGCATTCACTGTTCGCATAGAAGCAGCGATAGCAACAAGCGAAATGTCATCACAATGTAGAAGAAATTCAACCAAAAAAAAGTATTAGTACCAAGTAATATCACGTATCACCAAACAACATCATATCATCAATATGCCATTGCTAAACTAGCCAATGATACTGATACATGTTTCCTTTTAAAGGAGTACTAGTACTTATGTGTAAGCAATTCAGAAAATTATACTTACAAGGCTAAAGGATTTTTCAAAACTACATAATAGTATATGTGCGAGCACTTTTAGGGCTATGCTAAACTTCCAACTAAACAAGTTTAACTCATAAGTGTTCCACCGGTGCATCTGACATTGAAAAATCTATGCTAATAGTTCTAAATTATTTGGAACATAACTAAGTACATACACACGATATACATTTTGTCAAGTCAGACGATTTTAGTTACAATTTGGTCTCAGAGCTCGAGAAGCGCAAATAACAATGTTTGCCATGTTAGTGTGAACAGAACCAAGTTATTACTCCCTCCATTTCAAAATAGATACTTCCTCCATTCCCTTATACAAAGCCACTATGAAAAATACATTTTGCATCTATACAAGGCCACTAAGAGTAACCGAGGTAAAATTTAATGATGTTTTCTCGTACTAGCAACTTATTTAATACTTGCATGCACGTAGTCATAATGATACTGTGCTACTTTCTTCTCATTCCTTCTTTGCATTCATGCGGGCGTATTAATGATCCAAGTTAACAAGAAAAAAAGTTGACTTGCAAAGTAGTCATTAAATTTTACCTAGGTACCTGTAATTTGAGTTTGTAGGCTTGTATAAGGGGACGGAGGGAGTACTACAAAGTTGAGTCATTTATTTTGTAACGGAAGAAGTAACTTAGTGTACATACCAAATTTCCAACGGGCTTGCACGAGGGCGATATCGGGGTTGTGGACGAGGAAGGGGACGGAGCGCGACAGGAAGTCGGGCTCCGGCTGGAAGTCGGCGTCGAAGATGGCCACCAAGTCGCAGTCTTTGACGTAGCCGTGCTTCATGCCTTCCTTGAGCGCGCCGGCCTTGTACCCGCACCGGTTGTTCCGGGTCACATACTTGATGTTCACGCCCTTCCTCGCCCAGCGCTGGCACTCCACCTGCACCAACTCCTGCACACTCACAAACCATCGTGTTTTCATCTCTCACGTTTGATTACTGTCAATGCATGCTGGGTGCATCAACAACGCGTGCGAGCTTGTGAAGTTGATGTCAGCTTCATACTACAGTATTACTTCTTTTTTTAAACGAGGTAAAATACTACAGTATTATTTCTTTTTTAAAACGAGGCAAAATACTACAGTATTACTTCTTTTTTTAAACGAGGCAAAATACTACAGTATTACTCATGGCATGTGTACTACTACTCCCTCTGTTCACGGCCATGTTGAGTGCTACATAGTTCCCCAATTTACCTTGACGACGGGGTCTGTGGAGTCGTGGAGCACCTGGACGATGATCCGATCGGATGGCCAGGAGAGCCCGCACGCCGCCCCGATCGACAGCTGGTACACCTGCAAATCAATGAGGATACGAAAGCTCAGTCTGCCAGAGAACAGCCTAGCAGACTACTCGTACGTACTCGTAGTAGTCAGCCAAGCATGCACTGAATATGCAATGCACCGCCGTCGTGCCGGTGCACAGTGCTCACCTCGCGCTCGTTGTACATGGGAATCTGCACAAGGACCATGGGGTAGGAGGCGCTGCCGAGCTCGGGGTCGTCGCCGTCGCGCATGGGCTCCCACCGGTACTGCCGCTCGGGGCGGCGGCCGAGCAGCCGCAGCGCGAGGACGACCACCGCCATGTACACCTTCTCCGCGAACAGCATCGCGGACATGGCGACGCAGAGCAGCACGGACGCGCGCAGCAGCGGCACGATTACCGGGCCACGGACCTGCTGCCACGCCCCAGATAGCGTCATCCCGGTACCCGGCAGCAGCGCCGCAGCCATCTCGGCACACACTCGCGCGCTTTGCTTTTCTGCGTACGCTTTGCCTCGAACTTACAGAGAAATTGCAGAGCTGTTCGGTGGTGGGAGATTGGCGGGGATGGAGAGGAGCGCGAGGGAGGAGGTGGCTGCAGATCCTCTGCAGTAAATCGCGCTAGAGGAGGGATTTTAACGGCGGGACAAATTGGTAGTGTGACGTCCGTGAGATTGGAACTTGAACACTTGCGGCACGCCCGTGTAGGCCTAGCCAGCGCACTACCTTCTTTTACTTGCTTATTACATTTGAGTTTCTTATTTTCTTTATATCTTTCCAAACCAATCCAATCTCAGATGGAATACAGTCGGGCGAGTTTTCTAATTTCCAAAAAATTATGGATTAATAGCTAACCGCACGAGAAACATGTCGGTCGTTTTTCTTAATTGTATGCCCAACTAACGGTTTTAGAAACTGGTTATATTTTTGCCCAATTATATGCCCCACTACCGGTTTACATTATTGTTTTCCTCCAAGTTCGTGTTTATTTTTACATGGATTTAAAAACGAAAAAAATAGGTATCTTGAAATGCAACTGTTCAACTTGTATTCAGAAAATTCAACATGTTTCTCGAAATGCAAGAATGACTTTTACATGGTGCTCGCATTTATTCCTGGATTTATTTCAGGATTTTCGGCGATGCGCATTTAGTGGGAGGAGACGTTCCGTTGACGACAAGGTGCCTACAGCGACTTCGTAAATTTCAGGATGATATGCCGACTCAGTCTTTCGGAGGTGCTCTTAGGGATAGGCTGTGCGTGTGTGCGTTCATAGGGGTGAGTGTATGCGCGTGTATATGAGCGCTTGCGTCTGTACTGTGTGAAAAGAAATTAAATACACGTCAATTTTTTTTTAAATACACATTATCAATTTTTTGAATGCATGATGAATATTTGAAAAAACTGCGATTTTTTTTAATATTTACCTGAGGAGAGTCAGCTTTTCCAAGATAGCATGCAGGAGTAGAGTACATCTATACATGCACCAACTGTTTCACGCAGTACAGTACACGGAACAGAGCATCGCCGAAAGCACCATTTACTGGAATTCCACTGCACGGACAAGCCACAACTTTGGACGGACATACACATGACATTCCACACCCGTGGTACACGTCCGGGAACCGGGGTACACACCTCACACGGGACTAAAACAGAAACAAACAAGGCCAGGTACACAGCCACTGCGTGGCGAACGGGTTGATGTGGCCATGCGGGGGAACAAAATGCACGTACCAAGTTTCTAGGCCACGACTCCCCGAGGGTCTCGTACGCTGGCGCAGGTCAGTCAAGCATGGCCGGTCCACCTACGATCGCCATGAGTTGACTTGGACAGTTCGAAGTCATGTACGTGGAAATCAGGAGCGAGACTGACCCACTACGAACTTGCAGCTCGCCAAACTTTTTGGAACCCTGTATGTGTATATAGGCCGTCTCCGCATGGTACACATGCATGCAAAAGGAGTGGAGTATATGCACCAACTCTTATACTAACAGATGGTTTTCCTCTCGTCTCTGGCGGCTCGAACCCTAGCCGCCGTCAAGAGATGTCAATCTTCTAGCACCGTCCTTCGACGGCTCCCCTTCGCCGGCGACCTCGGTGTGGGGGGCCATCGGATCCACGCGTGTTGACCATTTTTACTCCCTCGTAGTCTAGGTTTTAAATTGTTCATCGTCTTGGCTTCGGCGGTACGATGACGACGCTGAATAAAGATTCTTCGGATCTTTCCCTGACGAGGCCATCGGTCCTATGGTTGGGGTGGATTTGGAAACCAGACTGTTCAAGCAAGAATGGCGTGGCGGCGACGGCATCCTCGTGGTGGACTTGTGTTCTCGGGCTCTGCCGTTGCGACGGTGTTTGCTCCAGCGTCGGCGCGGAGCTTGGGAGGTAGTCCAGAAGCGGATGCAAATTATGGTCTGTATCGACGGCATATGGAAGACGGAACGTGTGCTGGGTTCCTGGATCGTGAATGGCAGGTATGGTTTCCTCCTTCGGCGTCTTAGTCGTGGTGGGGTGCCAGATCTGAAGTTTGATGGCGTGTCCGGGGTGTTGCCCCAATCTGATTCGTTCAACGACAAGGGTTTATCTTTTGGTGGGCCACCTTGGATGTCCGCAAAGCTACATATCAACGATGGAGCCGCGTCAAACCCGGGTGAGGAGGTGATCCATCATTATTTTCTTTAGTGGCTGCTATGGTGGTGCCGGAGGCAGGTGACCGACGTTGGTGTCAAGCTCAGAGATGTTCTGCTATCTTTTCAGTTTTGATGTCGGTCATTACGTGACTTGTACTTTGATATTTATGATATGAATGAGACACGTATTACCATGCGAAAAATAAAATATGCACCAGCTGTTTTTGTGGCTACCTTAATACATTTACAATTTTTAAATACGGGTTAAAGATTTTCCAAAAACATTTTGAATATCTGGTGGCAATCCTGCATCCGAGAGACGAGATCTTTTATGTCCATGGCGGAAGTGCAAATGGATTTGGGGGCGGAGTTGCAGCGAGATGTGCAGATTATCCGCCGCAGGCTCAAGTTCGAGATAGTTCTGCTTGCGGACTTCACGGAGGCGAACAACGAGGAGAGAAGTAGGATACCAATGCTGGGAGTAGAAACCGGAAGAGATCCTCAGATGGGCGATGATGGAGGCCAAGGCGCGGGACCTAGAGCAGCAACGCAAATGGGGATGCATCATGAGGCAATTTACCCTTCCCCCAACCTCACCTCTGAGGGCCTTGAACCTCGCAGAGATCCTGAATCTGTCATGCTCGATGTTTTTCTCCCTCAAGGTCCGATAATGTTGCCTGCGGGGCCTTGAGAGACACAAGAGGCGCATCCATACAAGCTACAGTGGATCTCGTGCCCATGGATCCACGTCGGCAGGACGATGCGAGGGGAGGGAGGGGACGAAGCGAGCTACGCCGATGACTAGGGTTTCCCCTCCATCGCTCGTGGGAGGGGCACATGAGGGGAGGGGAGAGGAGAAAGGACGAACGATGTTTACACATCAAAGATTACAATTTAGTGATAGATTAGAATTGTAGTAATAAAATATGTACATGTACTCCAACTCTCCAAGTCTATAGGCTATTTGTCCTTCAAATTTGTACCACTACATGTAGACGTCCACAAGGCTCAGTAATATAATCTAATAAATTTCATAATGTTAATCTCATAATCAACACAAAAGGGTGTATCAGCGAGCACACACACGTGATGCTCACACCCCGGCACTTGTTCACCAAACTTATGTGTGTGCTTGTCGGCGCTCCATCTCAGTGTGTGGTGAACTCCGACATGAGACAGAGCAGCTGGTCTCCAGCAAGCACGGTTTGTATGCTACTAGCTCTGTTTGAAAAACAATTCCCTTGAATGAAATCTTGCCAAATGCATTTTTCTATTAAACTTAACATTGACAAAGGGGTTGGGTAAAATAGATAAGTGAATACGTGAGCTGTAGGTATGAAGGCACTAGCAGGCACTTCGCTTTCTTCCTTAACAATGAAAAGAGGAAGTTTTTCTTGCTTGTCTGTTTAGACAAATGGTGAACCTTAGAAAAAAATAATCATAATGTATCTTCTTGCTACAGTGACATAAAGACTCTAAAAGGCCAGCTTGATCGCCACCGATCTCATGCCCGTCACAGGCTCACGGCAACAATCTTAGCAGCTAAAACACACCCATATACTCACGTATGGTGTTGTAGTGCTCTTACAACACTGCATTTTTCAGAGAACATTACACTCGTGAGAAGGCTTCTTGATTTTATATTTTCTATGGAATTCTTTTTTTTCCCGAGAACCATGTTCTATGGATTATATACCATGAAGCTTGAAAGCATCGAATACATGGTGAAATCAGAAAGGATACCATCATTGTGCAACAAATGTCCCAACATAGCCCATGCCGACGATGAAGAAAGCGATGGATTGCATGAAGAGAAAGATGAAATAATGGTTGTTCCCAAATGAAATGCCATAGCATCCACGGAGGAAGAGGTAAGCTGCAACACCAAGCTCCCAAAGATGCAACATGATTCCGTATTATAGTTTAGATAGGGGAATCAAGAAATGAACATGAATTAAGGACATTATCATTGTGCGCCAGACCGGTTTGTGCCCCGAACCCGGTATGTGGCTCGGTCGGGGCCTCCGGCTTTAGATGTTAGGCTTAGGTGAGAGGTCTGGGTATTTGGCCCAGCTTGCACTCGTTCATCATATGGATTGGAGTAGCGGCAGATGTTGCCAAGATGACGGATTCAGGCATATTGTTGCACTAATTTGTAAGGCCCTCGAGGATAATCAATAAAATGGCCGTATGCATCTCCCAGATGCAGAGGTTGGGGGTCATCCTCCTTTTCTAAAAAATTCATTGTGTACCTTTCTCCTATCCTCGTCCTCAACTTCTTCAAAGCTTTACTTTGCATTTTAGTCTTTAGAGTGTCACCAAGCTTTTCCGTTACCACCCATCCATTCACTGTGCCCACTCCCAATAGACGGATGAAGGTTGCATTTGCTCTATGCAATGACATGACATTCTCAAATAGCACCCAAAATACAACTAAGTGAATAGACCCGCACCATTTGATGATTTCACATATTAATACGTATGTGTCGCTATCCCAGAAGTGAGGAGATGTATCAACTTTGAAACAAATTGCATAGATATTTAGATGATTGACACCTTGGAGTCCCAGCATCATTGAGAAGGGTGATAATAGTTGGAATATAGACACAACCCCACTTTGGTACCTCAACCTCGGGAACTAAGACAGTGGCCGGGATAAAGAGGCAGTAGAATACGAAGGTCACAATATGCGCTACAAACTTGCGCACCAAGAAGAAGTTGTAGACGACATGGATTTTCTTCCAAAGCGTCACTTTCTGCATCAAGATCGTATATAGTTGGTTAGCAAGTAAATTATGCACGTACGAATGTCCCCCAAAATTTTCTTGTGTGTGGGGGGTGGGTGGGAATTTAGTGTGTATGTACTAATCCCCCCCCACACACAAATAGCCTGGTACAAATGACCTTATTTCTGACAATCTCCATCACCATTTTCCTAAACAGATTTGCGGGCCCGCATGACCATCTGTGTTGCTGGTACCAAAATGCTTTGAACATACTTGGCAGCTCATTTTTTACATCGAAACAACAATTGTAAGTTCTAGCATATGGTTCCTTCTACATTTGTTTGAACCTTCATGAAAATTAACATATACGGTAAGTAGTAGAATGATGCTCTAATGTTTTGCATGTACTGATAGGTTAATGGTGCATATTTACCTTTAGATCACCAAGGTATACAAACTTCCATCCCTTGAGGCTTGCTCGGACTGCTAGGTCCATGTCTTCGGCGGTGGTTTGGTCCTTCTAGCCACCTGCCTCATTCAGAGCAGATATGCGCCAAACACCAGCAGTTCCTGTTCAACAAGTTCAATTGTTAGCTGGAAACAAGACAAGGAATATAGATATGTCGCTATAGACAAAACCATGGAAATGATAAAAAGGAAACACAGAGAATGCCCCACAACAAGAGTATGTGGCAAGTTTACCATTGAATCCAAAGAAGGCATAGGTCGAGGAGCCCACTTCTTGCTCCACCTTAAAGTGATAGTCCAGGGACATCTCCTGCATCCTTGTCATCAAGCATTCATCTGCATTCATTGGTCCCACAGAAGCAGTGGCAACAACAAGAGAAATGTCATCACAATGCATGAAAAATTCGACCAAACAAGTAGTAGTACCAAGTAAGTACTATATCATGTATCACCAATTTTGGTGGTCCTTGTGTTGTATATTAGGATAGCTAGAGGTCTTATGTGTAAAAACGCAACCCTGTAAATACTCTGTACTGGGGAATGGATGATCAGTTTTCTCTCCCCGAACAGAACTTCTAGAGTTTTCCCCTTTTCTCTCCCCCCATCTGAACCCTAGTCATGGAGGAGATCCTAGTTGTGTTATTTAAGATGGTATTGGAGCAGATCGGGGTGGCTAGTCCAAGCCCCATCCGGAGGTGATCTCACAGCAGCGGGAGGGGGTGCAGCATTCAGGCCAGAGATTTGGTCGGAGGCAGCACTGGTGGAGCAAATCAAGCTCAAGGAGGTGGCTAGGCACAGTGAGGGTGTGTGGTGTCGGTCAGGAAGGAGAGTCTCACCAGCAACTCAGTTCCCCTTCGTTGCTGGAGCTAAACATGTTAGGTGTTTGTGTTCTGAGTCAAAAGAGTTGAGTTGTGGGTTCGTGGAGAAGGAGGAGGTTAGGGAGAGTGTGAGCTTGAGAAGCTGCAACAGTGAATCACAGGGGAAGACGTGTGTGCTGAGTGTGGAGGAACTGAAGGTATGGCACGTAACAATAATGCTCCAGCAGCTGTCACTGCAGGGGACCTAGCTGTTGTCTTGCAGGCAATGGATGAGAAGTATCCAGTGTTGTTTGATGCGATAGCAAGCAAGGGACCTCAAGATCAGAAGGGGGGACCAAAGAGGAAGTACATCCTTTGCAAATTCCCCTTGTAAAATTAGAAGGACCTGAGAACTGTGCGAGCTGGGCAGAGCATGCAGAGACAATTTTGGTTTCTAGGAGGCTTGAAGGTTACATTCTAAGCATAGTGGAGAAGCCTCTGGAGGAGAGTTCTAAAGATGGTCAGAAGTGGAATATGATGAATGCACTAGTGAGGGCCTAGCCACTGAGTTCAATATCACCTCAAATTACCAAGCAAGTTGAAAGGATTAAAGAAGCATCTGAAATTTGGAGGTTATTGAAAGGGACATTCTAAGGAGTAGGAAATAAAATGCTTGCTTGCAATATTCAGAAGGAGTTACAAGACCTGAGCCAAGGTGAGAAGACAGTGGTCGACTATCTTTTCTGAGCTGAAACGGCTTTGGAGTGATTTGGACTATTACGATCCAATTGAAATGGAGTGGCAAATGCATTGAAAAAATCAATAAATGGACGGAAATGAGGCGTGTTAGGGAATTTCTGAATGGACTTAATCCTAAGTATTAGAATAGGAGGGCCGCACTTTATGGCAGTGGCAAGCTTCCTACTTTGGAGCAAGCAGTCTCTGTGATCATGAGTGAGGAGACACGTTTGAAATTGGAGGTTGTAGGACCATCTATACAGGGCATAGCACAGAGGGGTTCATCACTTCATGTCACAGAAAATGCAAATCATCAGCAGTCTGGGTTGAACTCTTCTTATCGGAATTTCTTTGAGTGTGGCCAACCAGGACATGTAAGAGAATCTTGCCTTGGATTATTTGGGGGAGGACGTAGAAGAGGTCAGGATTGGCGCGGAAGAGGTCGTGGCCGGGGGCTTGATGGACGTGGTACTGGTCGTGGGCATGGTATGCGACCAGCAGGTAGGGCGAATGCCACTGCTATGACAGAGGTGCACTCGCAAAATGTGAGTGTGGAAATGAGCGCGGATGATTGGGAGAAGTGGCAGCAATTCAAAGGGTTAAGTTTAAGTGAACCACTGAAGTGCCGGGAGCCTCAGCCTCTGTCGCTTCTGCAAATTTTAGTGGTAATATTTCTAATGATCATCACCCTTATTTTGTTCATGCACCATGGTTGATAGATTCTGTTGTATCTAGACATATGGCTGGTTCACATAAGGAATTTACTAATTATGTCCCTGAATTAAGAACACAAACCGTAAAGTTGGCTGATGGTTCCACGCAAACTATTATGGGTTCAGGGACGGTCATGTGCAACTCCAATATGCCTCTCTCATATGTGTTACATGTTCCTTCATTTCCAATTAATCTTTTGTCTATAAGTTGCATTACAAAGGAGTTGAACTATGTTGCCATTTTTTCCCCATCATGGTGTTTAATTCAGGAACTTGGGACTGGAAGAAGACTTGGTACAGGGAGCATGCATGATGGATTGTATTATTTGGACAATGATACATCACCTATTGTAGCTTCTGCTCTATCTTCTTCACCACTCGAAGAACTTCTGCTACAACACCGAAGACTTGGGCATGTATCTTATTTTGGGCCAGCTTTATCCTAAACTCTTTAATAAAGTTAGAAAGCAGGACCTGGTCTGTGATGCTTTTAAATATGGAAAGCAAACTCAAAGCCCTTATATTCTATCTAATCATAGAAGTGATGTGCCACTTCAAACAATTCACTCTGATGTATGGGGTCCTAGTGGAGTAGTGTCTATTAATGGATATATATCGCTATCTAGTTACCTTTATTGAATGTTGTACTAGGACCACTCGGGTGTATGTGTTGAGGAACAAGAATGATGTATTTGAATGCTTTAGAGATTTCCATATTATGATTATGACCCAACATAATGCATGTGTTAAGTGATAACCCACAAGTATAGGGGATCGCAACAGTTTTCGAGGGTAGAGTATTCAACCCAAATTTATTGATCCGACACAAGGGGAGTCAAAGAATATTCTCAATTATTAGCAGCTGAGTTGTCAATTCAACCACACCTAAAAGACTTAATATCTGCAGCAAAGTATTTAGAAGCAAAGCAGTATGGAAGTAACGGTAATGGTGGCAAAAGCAACAATAACAGTTTTGTAGCAATTGTAACAGTGGCAACGGCAAAGTAACGTAGCAAAGATCAATATGTAAAAAGCACGTAGGCAATGGATCAATGATGGATATTTATGTCAGATGGCAGTCATCATGCAACATTTATAACCTAGGGTGACACCGAACTAGCACCAATTCATCAATAAAATGTAGGCTTGTATTCCGTATATAGTCATACATGCTTATGGAAAAGAACTTGCATGACATCTTTTGTCCTACCCTCCCATGGCAGCGGGGTCCCAATGGAAACTAAGGGATATTAAGGCCTCCTTTTAATAGAGAACAAGACCAAAGCATTAGCACTTAGTGAATACATGAACTCCTCAAACTACGGTAATCACTGGAAAGAATCCAAATTATTGTCACCTTGGGGTATGCGGATCATAACTCGTAATAGGTGTCTACAACTTGCAAGATAGGATCAAGAACACAAATATATTCATGAAAGCATAATAGGTTCAGATCTGAAATCATGGCACTTGGGCCCTAGTGACGAGCATTAAGCATAGCAAAGTCATAGCAACATCAATCTTAGAACATAGTGGACACTAGGGATCAAACCCTAACAAAACTGACTCGATTACATGATTAATCTCATCCAACCCATCACCGTCCAACAAGCCTATGATGGAATTACTCACTCACGACGGTGAGCATCATGAAATTGGTGATGGAGGAAGGTTGGTGATGATGATGGCAATGGATTCCCCTCTCCGAAGCCCCGAACGGACTCCAGATCTGCCCTCCCGATGAAGAACACGAGGTGGCGGCGGCTCTGTATCGTAAAACATGATGAATCCTTCTCTCTGATTTTTTTCTCCCTGAAAGTGAAAATATAGAGTTGGAGTTAGGGTCGGAGGAGGTCCAGGGGACCGACAAGGTAGGGGGCGCGCCAAGGGGGGTAGGGCGCGCCCTCCACCCTTGTGGACAGCTGGCGGGTCCCCTTTGGTTGGTTCTTTTGCCAATAGTTTTTATTTATTCCAAAAGTATTCTCCATAAATTTTCAGGTCATTCCGAGAACTTTTATTTCTGCACAAAAATAACTAAGGCAATTCAGCTAAAAACAGTGTCGGTTCGGGTTAGTTCCATTCAAATCATGCAAATTAGAGTCCAAAAAAGGGCAAAAGAGTTTGGAAAAGTAGATACAATGGAGACGTATCAACTCCCCCAAGCTAAACCCATTGCTTGTCCTCAAGCAATTCAGTTGACAAACTGAAAGTGATAAAGAAAAACTTTTACAAACTCTATTTGATCTTGTTGTTGCAAATATGTATAGCCAGGATTCAGGTTTTCAGCAAATATTATGAACTAACCATATTCACAATAACATTTAGGTTTCACATTTACTCATATCAATGGCATAATCCACTAGCCAGTAATAATAATAAATCTCGGATGACAACACTTTTTCAAAACAATCATGATATGATATAACAAAATGGTATCTCGCAAGCCCTTTCTGAGACCGTGAAACATAAATGCAGAGCACCCCTGAAGATCAAGGATTGACTAGACATTGTAATTCATGGCAAAAGAGATCCAGTCACAGTCATACTCAATATCAATTAATAACAACGCATAAAAATGACAGTGGTGCTCTCTAACTGGTGCTTTTTATAACAGGATGATGACTCAACAATAAAAGTAAATAGATAGGCCCTTCGCATAGGGAAGCGGGGATTTGCAGAGGTGCCAAAGCTTGAACTTTTTTAAACAGAGATGAATAAAATTTTGAGCGGTATGTTTTCATTGTCAACATAACAACCAAGAGATCTCGGTAACTTCCATGCTAGATACATTATAGGCGGTTCCCAAATAGAATGGTAAAGTTTTTACTCCCCCTCCACCAACAAGCACACTCCACGGATGGTCCGAAACAACGGGTACCGTCCATACGACTAACAACAGTCCTGGGGGAGTTTTGTTTGAAATTACATTTTTATTTGATTTAAGCATGGAACTGGGCATCCCGTATACCAGCCACTTTCTCGTGAATGACAAGTGAATCAACACTCATCGTGAGAATAACCCACCTAGCATGGAAGATACCGACAGCCCCCAGTCGCTACATGAGCAATTCGTGCATACAAATCAGATTATTATTTGAAGGTTTAGAGTTTGGCACATGCAAATTTACTTGGAACGGCAGGTAAATACCGCATATAGGTAGATATGGTGGACTCATATGGAACAACTTTGGGTTTATTTCGAGCACAGGCTTCTTCGGTAAAGAGGAAGTGAAGGCTAGCAAAAGATTGAGGAGCGACCAAATAGAGAGCGACAACAGTCATAAACATACACTGAGATTAACCAACACTGAGTGCAAGCATGAGTAGAATATGAATCACCATGAACATAAATATCGTGGAGGCTATGTTGATTTTGTTTCAACTACATGCGTGAACATGTGCTAAGTCAAGCCACTCGAATCATTCAAAGGAGGATACCATCCTATCATACTACATCACAACCATTTTAAAAGCATGTTGGCATGCAAGGTGAACAGTTATAAACTCCTAGCTAATTAAGCATGGCATGAGTAACTATAATATCTAATTGTCATTGCAAACATGTTTCATTCATAATGGGTTGAATCTAGAACGATGAACTAATCATATTTACAAAAAAAATAGGTCGAGTTCATACCAGTTTTTCTCCATCTCAATCATTTCATCAAATATCGTCATTATTGCCTTTCACTTGCATGACTGAACGGTGTGGATAATAATAATAGTACACGTGCATTGGACTAAGCTGGAATCTACAAACATTTATTCAAAGGAGAAGACAAGGTAATATGAGCTCTTTGTTAGATCAACAATAATGCATATGAGAGCCACTCAACATTTTCATCATGGTGTTCTCCTTACGACCCAAAGAAAAAAAAAATTTCAAAGAAACATACTAAAATATTTTTGGAGTTTTTGTTTTTCTAAAGAAAGTAAAACAAGAACGAGAAAAACTATTTACACGGGAAAGCTCCCAACAAGCAAAAGAAGAACGATAAATCTTTTTGGGTTTTCTTTTAATAATACTACTAAATAAACATGGAAAGGAAAACTAAAAAGAAGCTTACAACTATTTTTTTTGGTTTTTCTTAAAGTTTTCCAAACACACAAGAAGAAAGCGAGAAAAAGAAAATAAACTAGCATGGATAATACAATGAAAAAGTATGAACACCAACAACTGGAATGAGTGTGTGAACATGAATGTAATGTCGGTGAAAAATACGTACTCCCCCAAGATTAGGCTTTTGGCCTAAGTTGGTCTAGGCCCATGGATCAAAGTAGCCCTCTCCTGGGTACTAAGGAGGATCCTGGGGGTTCCACTGGTTAGCGAGCTCCTGTGGCTCCCACTGATAAATAGACTTCTGATACGGCTTAGGTGATGGCTCTGGCTCAGGAACTAGGGATCGCGTCTGCTCCCATTATGCATAAATGTCCTCGGGAAAAATGAGGTACCTGCCTGAACGAATATCGAACAAAGAAGGTGCAGCCAAGTAATAATCTGACGAGTCTTTTGGCTGAATATCAGGTTATAGATGAGTCTCTTGTCCTTATCATCACTAATAAAATCATGTGCTACCATACTGTTATAGTCTAAGTATCTAGTGGGTAGCAACATCTCCTCCTCATCGTGCCTAATGGGTATCTCGAAGCGTCTAGCAAGGCATGAGGCATAGATACCTCCAAAGATAGGACCCCTCGAATGGTTTAAACTCAACCGTCGAGAAACAATAGCGCCCAAACTAAAAGTTTTATCACAAAGTAAAGCATGGCGCAAAATAGCGAGGTCAGGGGCACTAAGGCCTTCACTCTCCCCACAACCAAATAAACATCTCCCAGCAAATAATGATTAATAACGTAAAACAGGAAAAATGCAAACTAGCCACTCTCGCTTCCGACACTCCTCTCAATTCCCCTACGGTAACTTCATCAATAAAATATTCCACATCTCTAGGACGTGGTTCACTGACGCTGCCCACATAAGGTAATTTGCAAACCTCGCAAAAATCATAACGCATCATCTCCTTATACTCATCATATAAATAAAACTCTACCGTGGGTGGTGATTTCCTAGCATGAAAGTGAAAATTTTGCACGAAGGAATTAGTGAGTAGGAGGTATTGATCACACTTATCGTGGAGGAAGTCGGTAATGCCTGCATTCTCAGCCAAATAATAGAAATCCTTATGAATTCCGGCCGCCTCTAAGAGTGCATCACTTGGCCATTCACACGGCCGAACCTCCGCGGTGCGAGGAAGGTTGTACTTGGGCTTCTTCTTCTCTTCTCTTCATTTTCATTTTCCTTTAAACCCCGGCTTGAATAGCCTCTCAACCATCTCTTCATCATTTCTTTTCTCAGAAAATTTCTGAAATTTTTAGTGACTCAAAATAAAAGTGAACCAAACTCCACAAGATTGATAGCAACTACTCCTACAAGTTTCTAGGGGCTATATCATGCATCAAAACTACTTGGGACCATATAAATTTGACATGCAAGCTCAAGAACAAGGTCACCACAACAACATAAATTTGCAATATATAAAGCACTAGAATAAAAACTAGTTGGACCATCGGAGGAGTCACATACTAAAGAACAATGCCCCAAAACAGTTTTGCAAATGGTGCTTTGCACAAGGAGATCGAAAATGGCAGCAAGATGAGCTAGAACACGGGTTTGAGCAACGGGATGATTTTTCTCGAGGAAGATGAAATGGATTGGTGCTAGAATAAGTGAGCGGGACCCACGTCAGACCCACAAGGTAGGGGGCGCACCCAGGGGGTAGGGTGATACCTCTTGAGCACTGCGTTGGTTTTCCCTTGAAGAGGAAAGGGTGATGCAGCAAAGTAGCGTAAGTATTTCCCTCAGTTTTTGAGAACCAAGGTATCAATCCAGTAGGAGGCTACGCACGAGTCCCTCGCACCTAAACAAAACAAATAAATCCTCGCAACTAACGCGATAAGGGGTTGTCAATCCCTACACGGTTACTTACGAGAGTGAGATCTGATAGATATGATAAGATAATATTTTTGGTATTTTTATGATAAAAATGTAAAGTAAAAATAAAAGGCAAGGAAAATAGCTAAGTGTTGGAAGATTAATATGATGGAAAATAGACCCGGGGGCCATAGGTTTCACTAGTGGCTTCTCTCATCAGCATAAGTATTTACGGTGGGTGAACAAATTATTGTTGAGCAATTGACAGAATTGAGCATAGTTATGAGAATATCTAGGTATGATCATGTATATGGGCATCATGTCCGAGACAAGTAGACCGACTCCTGCCTGCATCTACTAATATTACTCCACACATCGACCGCTATCCAGCATGCATCTAGAGTATTAAGTTCATAAGAACAGAGTAATGCTTTAAGCGAGATGACATGATGTAGAGGGATAAATTCATGCAATATGATAAAAAGATCTTGTTATCCTCGATGGCAACAATACAATACGTGCCTTGCTGCCCCTACTGTCACTGGGAAAGGACACTGCAAGATTGAACCCAAAGCTAAGCACTTCTCCCATTGCAAGAATGATCAATCTAGTAGGCCAAACCAAATTGATAATTCGAAGAGACTTGCAAAGATAACCAATCATACATAAAAGAATTCAGAAGATTCAAATATTGTTCATAGATAAACTTGATCATAAACCCACAATTCATCGGTCTCAACAAACACACCGTAAAAGAAGATTACATCAAATAGATCTCCACGAGAGAGGGGGAGAACATTGTATTGAGATCCAGAAAGAGAGAAGAAGCCATCTAGCTAATAACTATGGACCCGAAGGTATGAGGTAAACTACTCACACATCATCGAAGAGGCTATGGTGTTGATGTAGAAGCCCTCCGTGATCGATGCCCCCTCCGACGGAGCTCCGGAACAGGCCCCAAGATGGGATCTCGTGGGTACAGAAGGTTGCGGCGATGGAATTAGGTTTTTGGCTCCGTCTCTGATCGTTTGGGGGTACGTAGGTGAAAGAACATGCGGTGCCCCCATGTTTGGTTTTGGTAATTGATGACAATCTCTATGGACTAATGGTTGCCTTGAGTTATATTTGAAGGATTTGTCCATAGGCATTTCTTGAAGTCCATGTGTTGGTTTCAAGGAGTTTATGAGTTGACCAAGGTGCTATTAAGGAATTATTCTAAGATTGGTCATGTGAGTGTTGAGCTTATTGCAAGCATGTCTTGAAGAAGAAGATTGTGTGATCATTCATGCTTACCTTCAAGACATCATCCAAATGAAGAGAGTTGGAAAGATTCAAGGTTGATCAAGACTAAGTCAAGAGTGAATCAAGTTGATCAACTCACAAAGCGTAGAAGATGTACTGAGAGGGGTCAAGTGATCCCATGGTATGGTAAGCATTGTCCATTGCGCTTTGTGTACTAACCCATGGTCTATGTGAGAGTTCTATGTGGGGTTAGGTACGTGTTCATGGGCTTGCATCAAGAGGAAGATATCCCTCAACCCATGGAGAGGATGACATCAAGTGGTGATCGTCATCAAGATTGTCATGTGCAAGTTCAAGTGGAGCATCACGAAGACATCAAGTGCTTGAAGCTTGCCATCCATTGTGGTGTCAATGGACTTGTGAAGATGTGCCAAAGAGTGGCTCACCCATAGTGGAGTATGGGGGAGCAATCATCTAGTCTCCATCGACCTAACGTAATCAAGAAAGGTGGTCCATCTTGAGGAGGACAAGATCGTCATCATCTAGCCCAAGTGGATCATGTGCAAGGCAAAGGTTTGCCCTTGATAGGTTTTCTATTTTACCGGTCTCATGATGGTAGTTGGGAGACCGAGTTATAGGATCGATTGCCGTACTATCAAGGGGGGCTCTCGATGAGTAGCTTGATCGTATCGTTCATAGAGAGCTCAAACCATTGCATCCTTGCATCATCTTTGTTGGTTCTTGTTTGGTTGTTCTCTTTGTGAGTTTTGGAGCTTATGGTCATCTTGATGACAAGCTCAAGTTCATCGAAAACGGAGTTCACTCGCATCTTCTATGATGTTTTCGATGTTGGAGGTTATGCCGGTTCTTCTCGGTTGGAGGTTTCACCCCTCTATTGTGTTAGGCATACCTCCCCTGCCTCTTCTTACTATAACCAGTCGCTGTTTTGATGCTACTCGTTGTCTTGTTTCCGACAAGCTTGAGTTTGCTCAATTCGGAGCTCATATGAAGAAGTTATGGCAGCTCTGGTTTTCTCCCTGCGGTAGTATCGCGGCCAGAGCGGCAGTACCGCTTAACGCCCCAAGCGGTAGTACCGCTGTCCAAAGCGATAGTACCGCCTATGGCCATAAGCGGTAGTACCGCTCCAGTACCGCTCTACTACCGCCTCGATTTTGGGTCTGCTCTTTTCGTGTCGGGTTTTGCAGTAGTAGCACGGCAGTAAGGCACGGCAGTTCCGCCCATAAGCGGTAGTACCGCCCCGGTTGGGCGGTAGTACCGCCCATAGGCGGTAGTACCGCTCCGGTCGGGCGGTAGTACCGCTACTGCATTACTGCCGCCGTACTCTGCTCTGCCCTACCTCTCTTGATCCCGTGTTCTACTCCTCCAGCGGTAGTACCGCTGGGGTGAGCGGTAGTACCGCTTATCAGCGGTACTACCGCCCCCAAGGTTCATGTGTTGTTGCTTCTTTTCCCTGCTTCTTCCGCCCGAGCGGTAGTACCGCTCCCCTGAGCGGTAGTACCGCTCGTGCGCGGACTGAGCACTTAACGGTTGGATTTTTCCCCACCTATAAAAGGGGATCTTCTTCCCATTGAACCTTATCTTTTGAGCTCGTGTTCTTCCCCCATTGTTTACCTTCTTCGAGCTTGCTAACTCTCAATCCCTCCAATGATTCTTGCTAGTTCTTGAGGGAAAAGAGAGAGGAGATCTAGATCCACGTTTCCACCAATCACTTTCTCCTCTAAGTGAGGGGAACCCCTTGGATCTAGATCTTGGAGTTCTTCGTGTTTCTTCTTTCGTTCTTCCTCTCATTTTCCTCCCTAGCATTAGTTGCTTTGGTGGGATTTGGGAGAGAAGGACTTGGGCACTCCGTGTGCCCTTGCCATTGCATTTGGTGCATCGGTTTGAGTTCTCCACGGTGATACGTGGAAGTGAAGTTTGAGAAGCTCATTACTCTTGGGTGTTTGGGCACCCTAGAGCTTGTTCCTCTTGGGTGCCTTGGCGCCCTAGACGGTTGGTGGTGTTTGGAGCTCAATCATTGTGGTGTAAAGCTCCGGGCAAGCGTCGGGGTCTCCAATTAGGTTGTGGAGATCGCCCCGAGCAATTTGACGGGTACCGGTGACCGCCCTCAAGGGTTGCCAAAGTGTACGGGTTCGGTGACCGCCCCCAAGGGTTGCCATTTGTACGGGTTCGGTGACCGCCCTCAAGGGTCCCTTAGTGGAATCACGGCATCTTGCATTGTGCGAGGGCGTGAGGAGATTACGGTGGCCCTAGTGGCTTCTTGGGGAGCATTGTGCCTCCACACCGCTCCAAACGGAGATTAGCATCCGCAAGGGTGTGAACTTCGGGATACATCGTCGTCTCCGCGTGCCTCGGTTATCTCTTACCCGAGCCCTTTACTTATGCACTTTACTTTGTGATAGCCATATTGTTTCTTGTCTTATATCTTGCTATCACCTAGTAGTTTATCTTGCTTAGCATAAGTTGTTGGTGCACATAGGTGAGCCTAGTTGTTGTAGGTTTTGTGCTTGACAAATTAACCGCTAGGTTTATTCCGCATTTGTTCAAGCCTACCGTAATTATTTTAAAGCGCCTATTCACCCCCCCTCTAGGCGACATCCACGATCTTCCAGTAGGTATATATAGGAGGAAGGAGTACGTCGGTGGAGCAACATGGGGCCCATGAGGGTGGAGGGCGCGCCTGGGGGGTGGGGGGGGGGGTAGGCGCGCCCCCTACCTCGTGGCTTCCTCTTTGATTTCTTGACGTAGGGTCCAAGTCATCTGGATCATGTTCGTTCCGAAAATCACGTTGCCGAAAGTTTCATTCCGTTTGGACTCCGTTTGATATTCTTTTTCTGCGAAACTCTGAAATAGGCAAAAAAACATCAATTTTGGGCTGGGCCTCCGGTTAATAGGTTAGTCCCAAAAATAATATAAAAGTGAACAATAAAGCCCAATAATGTCCAAAACAGAAGATAATATAGCATGGAGCAATCAAAAATTATAGATACGTTGGAGACGTATCAAGCATCCGCAAGCTTAATTCTTGCTCGTCCTCGAGTAGGTAAATGATAAAAACAGAATATTTGTTGTGGAATGCTACTAGGCATAATTTCAACATAATTCTTCTTAATTGTGGTATGAATATTCAGATCCGAAAGATTCAAGATAAAAGTTCAATATTGACATAGAAATTATAATACTTCAAGCATACTAACTAAGCAATTATGTCCTCTCAAAATAACATGGCCAAAGAAAGTTCATCCTTACAAAATCATATAGTTTAGTCATGCTCCATTTTCCTCACACAAGAATGCTCTCATCATGCACAACCCCAATGACAAGCCAAGCAATTGTTTCATACTTTAGTAATCTCAAACTTTATAAACTTTCACGCAATACATGAGCATGAGCCATGGATATAGCACTATGGGTGGAATAGAGTATAATGATGGGGGTTATGTGGAGAAGACAAATAAGGAGAAAGTCTCACATCAACGAGGCTAATCAATGAGCTATGGAGATGCCCATTGATTGATGTTAATGCAAGGAGTAGGGATTGCCATGCAACGGATGCACAAGAGCTATAAATGTATGAAAGCTCAACAAAAAAACTAAGTGGGTGTGCATCAAACTTGCTTGCTCACGAAGGCCTAGGGCACTTGAGGAGGCCCATTGTTGGAATATACGAGCCAAGTTCTATAATGGAAAATTCCCACTAGTATATGAAAGTGACAAAACAAGAGACTCTCTATCATGAAGATTATGGTGCAACTTTGAAGCACAAGTGTGGCAAAGGATAGTAACATTGTCCCTTCTCTCTTTTTCTCTCATTGTTTTGGCCTTCTCTTTTTTATGGCCTTTCTCTTTTTTTTATTCCTCACTTGGGACAATGCTCTAGAAAATGATGATCATCACACTTCTATTTATTTAGAACCCAATGATTACACGTACAGATCGGTGACGTCTCCCGTGCCTTGATCTAACAAGGAGGAGGGAGAGGTTGAGGAAGAGGGCTCCAGCAGCAGCACGACGACGTGGTGGTGATGGAGAGAGAGTACTCCGGCAGGGCTTCGCCAAGCTCATGCGGAGGAGGAGAGGTGTTGGGGAGGGGAGGGGCTGTGCCTTGGATGTGGTGTTGCAGCCCTCCCCTCGCCCCTCTATTTATAGGGAGAATGGGTAAGGGGGCCGGCCCCTCTAGATGGGATCTAGAGGGGGGGGCGGCCAAGGGGGAGGGGGCTTGCCCCCCAAGCCAAGGGGGGCACCCCCTTTAGGGTCCCCCCCAACCCTAGGCGCATGGGCCCTAGGGGGGTTGGCGCCCAATCCCACTTGGGCCTGGTTCCCTTCCACCTACAGCCCATAAGGCCCCCCGGGGCAGGTGGACCCTCCCGGTGGACCCCTGGAACCCCTCCGGTGGTCCCGGTACAATACCGGTATACCCCCGGATATTTTCGGCGACCATGTGATGACTTCCCATATATAAATCTTCACCTCCGGACCATTCCGGGACTCCTCGTGACGTCCAGGATCTCATCCGGGACGCCGAACAACATTCGGTAATCACATACAAATCTTCCTTATAACCCTAGCGTCATCGAACCTTAAGTGTGTAGACCCTACGGGTTCGGGAACCATGTAGACATGACCGAGACAATTCTCCAGCCAATAACCAACAGCGGGATCTAGATACCCATGTTGGCTCCCACATGTTCCACGATGATCTCATCGGATGAACCACGATGTCGAGTATTCAAGCAACCCAGTATACAATTCCCTTTGTCAATCGGTACGTTACTTGCTCGAGATTCGATCGTCGGTATCCCAATACCTCGTTCAATCTCATTACCAGCAAGTCACTTTACTCGTTCCGTAATGCATGATCCCGTGACCAACTACTTAGTCACAATGAGCTCATTATGATGATGCATTACCGAGTGGGCCCAGAGATACCTCTTCGTCATATTGAGTGACAAATCCCAATCTCGATTTGTGCCAAGCCAACAGACACTTTCGGAGATACCTGTAGTGCACCTTTATAGCCACCCAGTTACGTTGTGACGTTTGGTACACCCAAAGCACTCCTACGGTATCCGGGAGTTGCACAATCTCATGGTTTAAGGAAATGATACTTGACATTAGAAAAGCTCTAGCAGACGAACTACATGATCTTGTGCTATGCTTAGGATTGGGTCTTGTCCATCACATCATTCTCCTAATGATGTGATCCCGTTATCAATGACATCCAATGTCCATAGTCAGGAAACCATGACCATATGTTGATCAACGAGCTAATCAACTAGAGGCTCACTAGGGACATGTTGTGGTCTATGTATTCACACATGTATTACGATTTCCGGATAACACAATTATAGCATGAACAATAAGCAATTATCACGAACAAGGAAATATAATAATAACCATTTTATTATTGCCTCTAGGGAATATTTCCAACAGTCTCCCACTTGCACTAGAGTCAATAATCTAGTTACATTGTGATGAATCGAACACCCATAGAGTTCTGGTGTTGATCATGTTTTTCCCGTGGAAGAGGTTTAGTCAACGGATCTGCGACATTCAGATCTGTATGCACTTTACAAATATCTATGTCTCCATCTTGAACATTTTCACGAATGGAGTTGAAGCGACGCTTGATGTGTCTGGTCTTCTTGTGAAACCTCGGCTCCTTGGCAAGGGCAATAGCTCCAGTGTTTTCACAGAAGAGAGTCATCGGGCCCGACGCATTGGGAATAACTCCTAGGTCGGTAATGAACTCCTTCATCCAAATTGCTTCATGCGCTGTCTCCGAGGCTGCCATGTACTCCGCTTCACATGTAGATCCCGCCACGACGCTTTGCTTGCAACTGCACCAGCTTACTGCCCCACTATTCAAAATATACACGTATCCGGTTTGTGACTTGGAGTCATCCAGATCTGTGTCGAAGCTAGCATCGACGTAACCCTTTACGACGAGCTCTTCGTCACCTCCATAAATGAGAAACATATCCTTAGTCCTTTTCAGGTACTTCAGGATATTCTTGGCCGCTGTCCAGTGTTCCATGCCGGGATTACTTTGGTACCTTCCTACCAAACTTACGGCAAGGTTTACATCAGGTCTGGTACACAGCATGACATACATAATAGACCTATGGCTGAGGCATAGGGGATGACACTCATCTTTTCTCTATCTTCTGCCGGGGTCGGGCTTTGAGCCGAGCTCAATTTCACACCTTGTAATACAGGCAAGAACCCCTTCTTGGATTGATCCATATTGAACTTCTTCAATATCTTATCGAGGTATGTGCTTTGTGAAAGACCTATGAGGCGTCTCGATCTATCTCTGTAGATCTTGATGCCTAATATGTAAGCTGCTTCTCCAAGGCCCTTCATTGAAAAACACTTATTCAAGTAGGCCTTTATGCTCTCCAAGAGAACTATATCATTTCCCATCAACAATATGTCATCCACATATAATATGAGAAATGCTACAGAGCTCCCACTCACTTTCTTGTAAACGCAGGCTTCTCTATAAGTCTGCATAAACCCAAACGCTTTGATCATTTCATCAAAGTGAATGTTCCAACTCCGAGATGCTTGCACCAGCCCATAGATGGAGCGCTGGAGCTTGCATACCCTGTTAACATTCTTAGGATCGACAAAACCTTCTGGCTGCATCATATACAATTCTTCCTTAAGAAAGCCGTTAAGGAATGCCGTTTTGACGTCCATTTGCCATATCTCGTAATCGTAGAATGCAGCAATTGCTAACATGATTCGGGAGGACTTTAGCTTCGCTACGGGTGAGAAGGTCTCATCATAGTCAACCCCTTGAACTTGTCGATAACCTTTAGCGACAAGTCGAGCTTTATAGATGGTAACATTACCATCCGCGTCCGTCTTCTTCTTAAAGATCCATTTATTTTCTATCGCTCGCCGATCATCGGGTAAGTCTGTCAAAGTCCATACTTTGTTTTCATACATGGATCCTATCTCGGATTGCATGGATTCAAGCCATTTTTTGGAATCTGGGCCCGCCATCGCTTCTTCATAGTTCGAAGGTTCACCGTTGTCTAACAACATGATTTCCAGGACAGGGTTGCCATACCATTCCGGTGTGGAACGTGTCCTCGTGGACCTAGGAAGTTCAGTAGCAGCTTGATCTGAAGTACCTTGATCATCATCATTAACTTCCTCTCTAGTCGGTGCAGGCACCATATGAACATCTTCCTGAGCTGCGCTACTTTCCGCTTCAAGAGGCAATACTTCATCAAGTTCTACTTTCCTCCCACTTACTTCTTTTGAGAGAAACTCTTTCTCCAGAAAGGATTCGTTCTTGGCAACAAAGATCTTGCCTTCGGATCCGAGGTAGAAGGTATACCCAATGGTTTCCTTAGGGTATCCTATGAAGACGCATTTTTCCGACTTGGGTTCGAGCTTTTCAGGTTGAAGTTTCTTGACATAAGCATCGCATCACCAAACTTTTAGAAACGACAGCTTAGGTTTCTTCCCAAACCATAATTCATATGGTGTCGTCTCAACGGATTTTGACGGAGCCCTATTTAAAGTGAATGCGGCAGTTTCTAAAGCATAGCCCCAAAATGAGAGCGGTAGATCGGTAAGAGACATCATAGATCGCACCATATCCAATAGAGTGTGATTACGACGTTCGGACACACCATTGCGCCGAGGTGTTCCAGGCGGCGTGAGTTGTGAAACGATTCCACATTTCCTTAAGTGTGTGCCAAATTCGTGACTCAAATATTCCCCTCCACGATCCGATCGTAAGAACTTTATTTTCCTGTCACGTTGATTTTCAACCTCACTCTGAAATTCCTTGAACCTTTCAAAGGTCTTAGACTTGTGTTTCATTAAGTAGACATACCCATATCTACTTAAGTCATCAGTGAGGGTGAGGACATGACGATAGCCACCGCGAGCCTCAACGCTCATTGGACCACACACATCAGTATGTATGATTTCGAATAAGTTGGTTGCTCGCTCCATTGTTCCGAAGAACGGAGTCTTGGTCATTTTACCCATGAGGCATGGTTCGCATGTGTCAAATGATTCATAATCAAGAGACTCCAAAAGTCCATCTGCATGGAGCTTCTTCATGTGTTTGACACCAATGTGACCAAGGCGGCAGTGCCACAAGTATGTGGGACTATCATTATCAACCTTACATCTTTTGGTATTCACACTATGAATATGTGTAACATTACGTTTGGGATTCATTAAGAATAAACCATTGACCAGTAGGGCATGACCATAAAACATATCTCTCATATAAATAGAACAACCATTATTCTCGGATTTAAGTGAGTAGCCATCTCGTATTAAACGAGATCCTGATACAATGTTCATGCTCAAAGTTGGCACCAAATAACAATTATTGAGGTTTAAAACTAATCCCGTAGGTAAATGTAGAGGTAGCGTGCCGACGGCGATCACATCAACCTTGGAACCATTCCCGACGCGCATCGTCACCTCGTCCTTCGCCAGTCTCCGCTTATTCCGCAGCTCCTGTTTTGAGTTACAAATATGAGCAACGGCACCGGTATCAAATACCAGGAGCTACTACGAGTACTGGTAAGGTACACATCAATAACATGTATATCACATATACCTTTGGTGTTGCCGGCCTTCTTGTCCACTAAGTACTTGGGGCAGTTCCGCTTCCAGTGACCACTTCCCTTGCAATAAAAATACTCAGTCTCAAGCTTGGGTCCATTCTTTGGCTTCTTCCCCGGAGCTTTCTTGCCGGGCACGGCAACTCCCTTGCCGTCTTTCTTGAAACCCTTTTTACCCTTGCCTTTCTTGAAATTAGTGGTTTTATTCACCATCAACACTTGATGTTCCTTTTTGATTTCCACCTCCGTTGATTTCAGCATCGAATATACCTCAGGAATGGTTTGCTCCATCCCCTACATATTGAAGTTCATCACAAAGCTCTTGTAGCTCGGTGGAAGCGACTGAAGGGTTCTGTCAACAACCGCGTCATCCGGGAGATTAACTCCCAGCTGAGACAAGCGGTTGTGCAACCCAAACATTTTGAGTATGTGCTCGCTGACGGAACTATTCTCCTCCATCTTACAACTGTAGAACTTGTCGGAGACTTCATATCTCTCGACCCGGGCATGAGCTTGGAAAACCATTTTCAGCTCTTGGAACATCTCATATGCTCCGTGCTGCTCGAAACGCTTGTGGAGCCCCGGTTCTAAGCTATAAAGCATGCCGCACTGAACCAGGGAGTAATCATCAACACGGGACTACCAAGCATTCACAACATCTTGGTTTGCTGGGACTGGTGCTTCACCTAGTGGTGCTTCAAGGACATATGCATTCTTGGCAGCTATGAGGATGATCCTCAAGTTCCGGACCCAGTCCGTATAGTTGCTACCATCGTCTTTCAGCTTGGTTTTCTCTAGGAACACGTTGAAGTTGAGGACAACATTAGCGTGGGCCATTTGTTCTACAAGACATATTGTAAAGATTTTAGACTAAGTTCATGATAATTAAGTTTATCTAATCAAATTATTTAATGAACTCCCACTCATACAGACATCCCTCTAGTCATCTAAGTAATACATGATCTGAGTCAACTAGGCCGTGTCCGATCATCACGTGAGACAGACTAGTCATCATCGGTGAACATCTTCATGTTGATCGTATCTTCTATACGACTCATGTTCGACCTTTCAGTCTTTCGTGTTCCGAGGCCATGTCTGTACATGCTAGGCTCGTCAAGTCAACCTAAGTGTATTGCATGTGTAAATCTGGCTTACACCCGTTGTATTCGAACGTTAGAATCTATCACACCCGATCATCACGTGGTGCTTCGAAACAACAAACCTTCGCAACGGTGCACAGTTAGGGGGAACACTTTCTTGAAATTATTTCGAGGGATCATCTTATTTAAGCTACCATCGTTCTAAGCAAATAAGATATAAAACATGATAAACATCACATGCAATCAAATAGTGACATGATATTGCCAATATCATTTTTTTCTCCTTTTGATCTCCATCTTCGGGGCGCCATGATCATCATCGTCACCGGCATGACACCATGATCTCCATCATCGTGATCTCCATCATCGTGTCTTCATGAATTTGTCTCGTCAACTATTACTTCTACTACTGTGGCTAACGGTTTAGCAATAAAGTAAAGTAATTACATGATGTTTATGTTGACACGCATGTCATAAATAAATTAAGACAACTCCTATGGCTCCTGCCGGTTGTCATACTCATCGACATGCAAGTCGTGATTCCTATTACAAGAACATGATCAATCTCATACATCACATATATCATTCATCACATCCTTTTGGCCATATCACATCACACGGCATATGCTGCAAAAACAAGTTAGACGTCCTCTAATTGTTGTTGCAGTTTTTTACGTGGTTGCTCTAGGTTTCTTAGCAAGAACGTTTCTTACCTACGCCAAAACCACAACGTGATATGCCAATTTCTATTTACCCTTCATAAGGACCCTTTTCATCGAATCCGATCCGACTAAAGTGGGAGAGACAGACACCCGCTAGCCACCTTATGCAACAAGTGCATGTCAGTCAGTGGAACCTGTCTCACGTAAGTGTACGTGTAAGGTCGGTCCAGGCCGCTTCATCCCACGATGCCGCCGAATCAAGATAGGATTAGTAACGACAAGTAAATTGACAAAATCGACGCCCACAACAACTTGTGTTCTACTCGTGCATAGAAACTACGCATAGACCTAGCTCATGATGCGACTGTTGGGGATCGTTGCAGAAAATAAAATTTTCTACGCATCACCAAGATCAATCTATGGAGTAACTAGCAACGAGAGAGAGAGAGGAGAGCATCTACATACCCTTGTAGATCGCGAGCGGAAGCGTTCAAGAGAAGGAGGTTGATGGAGTCGTACTCGTTGTGATCCAAATCACCGATGATCCTAGTGCCGAACGGACGACACCTCCGTGTTCAACACACATACGGACCGGTGATGTCTCCCGCGCCTTGATGTAGCAAGGAGGAGGGAGATGTTGAGGAAGAGGGCTCCAACAGCAGCACGACGACGTGGTGGTGATGGAGTGGCAGTACTCCGGCAGGGCTTCGCCAAGCTCTTGCGGAGGAGGAGAGGTGTTGGGGAGGGGAGGGGTTGCCCCTTGGATGTGGTGTTGCAGCCCTCCCCTCGCCCCTCTATTTATAGGGAGAAGGGGGAAGGGGGCCGGCCCCTCTAGATGGGATCTAGAGGGGGCGGCAGCCAAGGGGGAGGGGGCTTGCCCCCCAAGCCAAGGGGGGCGCCCCTTTAGGGTTCCCCCAACCCTAGGCGCATGGGCCCTAGGGGGGTTTGCGCCCCAGCCCACTTGGGGCTGGTTCCCTTCCACCTACAGCCATAAGGCCCTCCGGGGCAGGTGGACCCTCCCGGTAGACCCTCGGAACCCTCCGGTGGTCCCGGTACAATACCGGTATACTCCCGGATATTTCCGGCGACCGTGTGATGACTTCCCATATATAAATCTTCACCTCTGGACCATTCCAGAACTCCTCGTGCCGTCCAGGATCTCATCCAGGACTCCAAACAACATTCGGTAATCACATACAAATCTCCCTTATAACCCTAGCGTCATCGAACCTTAAGTGTGTAGACCCTACGGGTTCGGGAACCATGCAGACATGACCGAGACAACTCTCCGGCCAATAACCAACAGCGGGATCTGGATACCCATGTTGGCTCCCACGTGTTCCACGATGATCTCATCGGATGAACCACGATGTCGAGGATTCAAGCAACCCCGTATACAATTCCCTTTGTCAATCGGTACGTTACTTACCCGAGATTCGATCGTCGGTATCCCAATACTTCGTTCAATCTCGTTACCAGCAAGTCACTTTACTCGTTCAGTAATGCATGATCCCATGACCAACTACTTAGTCACAATGAGGTCATTATGATGATGCATTACTGAGTGGGCCCAGAGATACCTCTTCGTCATACGGAGTGACAAATCCCAATCTCGATTCGTGCCTACCCAACAGACACTTTCGGAGATACCTGTAGTGCACCTTTATAGCCACCCAATTACGTTGTGACGTTTGGTACACCCAAAGCACTCCTACGGTGTCCGGGAGTTGCACAATCTCATGGTCTAAGGAAATGATACTTGACATTAGAAAAGCTCTAGCAGACGAACTACACGATCTTGTGTTATGCTTAGGATTGGGTCTTGTCCATCACATCATTCTCCTAATGATGTGATCCCGTTATCAATGACATCCAATGTCCATAGTCAGGAAACCATGACCATCTGTTGATCAACGAGCTAGTCAACTAGAGGCTCACTAGGGACATGTTGTGGTCTATGTATTCACACATGCATTACGATTTCCGTATAACACAATTATAGCATGAACAATAGACAATTATCATGAACAAGGAAATATAATAATAACCATTTTATTATTGCCTCTAGGGCATATTTCCAACAACGTTTACCATACGTGCATGCTACGGGACTTGCAAACTTCAACACAAGTATTTCTCAAATTCACAACTACTCAACTAGCACAACTTTAGTATCACTACCTCCATATCTCAAAACAATCATCAAGCATCAAACTTCTCTTAGTATTCAACACACTCATAAGAAAGTTTTTAGTAATCTTGAGTACCTAGAATATTAGGATTATTTAAGCAATTACCATGCTATTTAAGACTCCCAAAATAATCTAAGTGAATCATGAGAGATCAATAGTTTTTATAAAACAAATTCACCACCGTGCTCTAAAAGATACTAAGTGAAGTACTAGAGAAAAACTATATAACTCAAAAGATATAAGTGAAGCACATAGAGTATTCTAATAATTTCTGAATCATGTGTGTCTCTCTCAAAAGATGTGTACAACAAAGATGATTGTGGTAAACTAAAAAGCAAAGACTCAAATCATACAAGACGCTCCAAGCAAAACACATATCATATGGTGAATAAAAATATAGCTCCAAGTAAAGTTACCAATGGAAGTAGACGAAAGAGGGGATGCCTTCCGGGGCATCCCCAAGCTTTGCCTTTTTGGCGTCCTTAGATTATCTTGGGGGTGCCATGGGCATACTCAAGATTAGGCTCTTTCCAATCCTTGTTCCATAATCCATCAAATCTTTCACCCAAAACTTCAAGAACTTCACAACACAAAACTTAACAGAAAATCTTGTGAGCTCCGTTAGCGAAAGAAAACAAAAGACCACTTCAAGGTACTGTAATGAACTCATTCTTTATTTATATTGGTGTTAAACCTACTGTATTCCAACTTCTCTATGGTTTATAAACTATTTTACTAGCCATTGATTCATCAAAATAAGCAAACAACACACGAAAAATAGAATCTGTCAAAAACAGAACAGTCTGTAGTAATCTGTAACTAACGCAAACTTCTGGAACTCCAAAACATCATCCAAAATAGGAAGACCTAGACAATTAGTTTATTGATCAGCAGAAATTGGAATCAATATTTTATCACGTTCTGGTGATTTTTAACAATTATTTTTGTGAACAGAAAGTTTCTGGAAATTTCTGCAAGATCAAATAACTATCATCCGAGAAGATCCTATATGTTTAACTTGGCACAAACACCAATTAAAACATAAAGACTCATCTAACCAAAGGCTATAACAAAGATTTGTTACTAAACAGAAGCAAAAAGCAAAAAACTAAAAGTAAAATTGGGTTGCCTCCCAACAAGCGCTATTGTTTAACGCCCCTAGTTAGGCATAAAAGCAAGGATAGATCTAGGTATTGCCATCTTTGGTAGGCAATCCATAAGTGGCTCTCATAATAGATTCATAAGGTAATTTTATTTTCTTCCTAGGGAAGTGTTCCATGCCTTTCTTCATTTGCATATCACACAAATCAATGAAGCTATTTAGATGAGTAGCGGGATCTTCACTAGGAAGGCTGGTGAATTGATCTTTCATGACAAGATTCAACAGAGCAGCATTGATTTCACAAGATTCAGTATTGGTAAGAGGAGCAATCGGAGTGCTAAGGAAATCATTATTGTTGGTATTAGTAAAGTCACATAATTTGGTATTATCTTGAGCCATCGTGACAAGCAAGCACTCCAACACACGAGCAAACCAGAAGCAAGCGAAAAAGAGGCGAACGGAAAAGAGAGGGTGAATAAAACAGCAAGGGTGAAGTGGGGGATAGGAAAACGAGAGGGAAATGGAAAATAATGTAATGCGGGAGATAAGGGTTTGTGATGGGTACTTGGTATGTTGACTTTTGCGTAGACCTCCCCGGCAACGGCGCCAGAAATCCTTCTTGCTACCTCTTGAGCACTGCGTTGGTTTTTCCTTGAAGAGGAAAGGGTGATGCAGCAAAGTAGCGTAAGTATTTCCCTCAGTTTTTGAGAACCAAGGTATCAATCCAGTAGGAGGCTA
This sequence comes from Aegilops umbellulata, assembly GCA_032464435.1. NCBI lineage: Eukaryota > Viridiplantae > Streptophyta > Magnoliopsida > Poales > Poaceae > Aegilops > Aegilops umbellulata. Next base: position 358,527,291 of record CP136060.1, read on the forward strand.
CGCGCAAGTCCCTCGCACCTACACAAAACAAATAAATCCTTGCAACCAACGCGATAAGGGGTTGTCAATCCCTACACGGTCACTTATGAGAGTGAGATCTGATAGATATGATAAGATAATATTTTTGGTATTTTTATGATAAAGATGCAAAGTAAAATAAAAGGCAATGAAAATAGCTAAGTGTTGGAAGATTAATATGATGGAAAATAGACTCGGGGGCCATAGGTTTCACTAGTGGCTTCTCTCAAGAGCATAAGTATTTACGGTGGGTGAACAAATTACCGTTGATCAATTGACAGAATTGAGCATAGTTATGAGAATATCTAGGTATGATCATGTATATAGGCATCACGTCCGAGACAAGTAGACCGACTCCTGCCCGCATCTACTACTATTACTCCACACATCGACCGCTATCCAGCATGCATCTAGAGTATTAAGTTCATAAGAATAGAGTAACACTTTAAGCAAGATGACATGATGTAGAGGGATAAATTCATGCAATATGATAAAAAACCCATCTTCTTATCCTCGATGGCAACAATACAATACGTGCCTTGCTGCCCCTACTGTCACTGGGAAAGGACACCGCAAGATTGAACCCAAAGCTAAGCACTTCTCCCATTGCAAGAATGATCAATCTAGTAGGCCAAACCAAATTGATAATTCGAAGAGACTTGCAAAGATAACCAATCATACATAAAAGAATTCAGAAGATTCAAATATTGTTCATAGATAAACTTGATCATAAACCCACAATTCATCGGTCTCAACAAACACACCGTAAAAGAAGATTACATCAAATAGATCTCCACGAGAGAGGGGGAGAACATTGTATTGAGATCCAGAAAGAGAGAAGAAGCCATCTAGCTAATAACTATGGACCCGAAGGTATGAGGTAAACTACTCACACATCATCGAAGAGGCTATGGTGTTGATGTAGAAGCCCTCCGTGATCGATGCCCCCTCCGGCGGAGCTCCGGAACAGGCCCCAAGATGGGATCTCGTGGGTACAGAAGGTTGCGGCGGTGGAATTAGGTTTTTGGCTCCGTCTTTGATCGTTTGGGGGTACGTAGGTATATATAGGAGGAAGGAGTACGTCGGTGGAGCAATGTTGGGCCCACGAGGGTGGAGGGCGCGCTTGGGGGGGGGGGTAGGCGTACCCCTACCTCGTGGCTTCCTCTTTGATTTCTTGACGTAGGGTCCAAGTCCTCTGGATCATGTTCGTTGCGAAAATCATGTTCCCGAAGGTTTCATTCCGTTTGGACTCCGTTTGATATTCTTTTTCTGTGAAACTCTGAAATAGGCAAAAAAACAGCAATTCTGGGCTGGGCCTCCGGTTAATAGGTTAGTCTAAAAAATAATATAAAAGTGAATAATAAAGCCCAATAATGTCCAAAACAGAAGATAATATAGCATGGAGCAATCAAAAATTATAGATACGTTGGAGACGTATCAAGCATCCCCAAGCTTAATTCCTGCTCGTCCTCGAGTAGGTAAATGATAAAAACAGAATATTTGTTGTGGAATGCTACTAGGCATAATTTCAACGTAATTCTTCTTAATTGTGGTATGAATATTCAGATCCAAAAGATTCAAGATAAAAGTTCAATATTGACATAGAAATAATAATACTTCAAGCATACTAACTAAGCAATTATGTCCTCTCAAAATAACATGGCCAAAGAAAGTTTGTCCCTACAAAATCATATAGTTTAGTCATGCTCCATTTTCGTCACACAAGAATGCTCTCATCATGCACAACCCCGATGACAAGCCAAGCAATTGTTTCATAGTTTAGTAATCTCAAACTTTATAAACTTTCACGCAATACATGAGCGTGAGCCATGGATATAGCACTATGGGTGGAATAGAGTATAATGATGGGAATTATGTAGAGAAGACAAAAAATGAGAAAGTCTCACATCAACGAGGCTAATCAATGAGCTATGGAGATGCCCATCAATTGATGTTAATGCAAGGAGTAGGGATTGCCATGCAACGGATGCACTAGAGCTATGAATGTATGAAAGCTCAACAAAAGAAACTAAGTGGGTGTGCATCCAACTTGCTTGATCACGAAGACCTAGGGCACTTGATGAGGCCCATTGTTGGAATATACAAGCCAAGTTCTATAATGAAAAATTCCCACTAGTATATGAAAGTGACAAAACAAGAGACTGTCTATCATGAAGATTATGGTGCTACTTTGAAGCACAAGTGTGGCAAAGGATAGTAACATTGTCCCTTCTCTCTTTTTCTCTCATTTTTTGGGGCCTTCTCTTTTTTATGGCCTTTCTCTTTTTTTATTCCTCACTTGGGACAATGCTCTAGAAAATGATGATCATCACACTTCTATTTATTTACAACTCAATGATTACAACTCGATATAGAACAAATTATGACTATATGAAAGCCTCCGGCGGTGTACCGGGATATAAAATGAACCAAGAGCGACATGTATGATAATTATGAACGGTGGCTTTGCCACAAATACTATGTCAACTACATGATCATGCTAAGCAATATGACAATGATGAACATGTCATGATAAACGGAACGGTGGAAAGTTGCATGGCAATATATATCGGAATGGCTATGGAAATGCCATAATAGGTAGGTATGGTGGCTGTTTTGAGGAAGATATAAGGAGGTTTATGCGTGAAAGAGCGTATCATATCACGGGGTTTGGATGCACCGGCGAAGTTTGCACCAACTCTCAATGTGAGAAAGGGCAATGCACGGTACCGAAGAGGCTAGCAATGATGGAAAGGTGAGAGTGCGTATAATCCATGGACTCAACATTAGTCATAAAGAACTCACATACTTATTGCAAAAATCTACAAGTCATCAAAAACCAAGCACTACACGCATGCTCCTAGGGGGATAGATTGGTAGGAAAAGACAATCGCTCGTCCCCGACCGCCACTCATAAGGAGGACGATCAAAGAACACCTCATATTTCAAATTTGTTACATAACGTTTACCATACGTGCATGCTACGGGACTTGCAAACGTCAACACAAGTATTTCTCAAATTCACAACTATTAAACTAGCACAACTTTAATATCACTACCTCCATATCTCAAAACAATCATCAAGCTTCAATCTTCTCTTAGTATTCAACACACTCATAAGAAAGTTTTTACTAATCTTGAATACCTAGCATATTAGGCTTATTTAAGCAATTACCATCCTATTTAAGACTCTCAAAATAATCTAAGTGAAGCATGAGAGATCAATAGTTTCTATAAAACAAATCCACCACCATGCTCTAAAAGATATAAGTGAAGTACTAGAGCAAAACTATATAACTCAAAAGATATAAGTGAAGCACATAGAGTGTTCTAATAATTTCTGAATCATGTGTGTATCTCTCAAAAGGTGTGTACATCAAAGATGATTGTGGTAAACTAAAAATCAAAGACTCAAATCATACAAGACGCTCCAAGCAAAACACATATCATGTGATGAATAAAAATATAGCTCCAAGTAAAGTTACCGATGGAAGTAGACGAAAGAGGGGATGCCCCGGAAGGCATCCCCAAGCTTTGGCTTTTTGGTGTCCTTATATTATATTGGGGTTGCCATGGGCAGCCCCAAGCTTAGGCTCTTGCCACTCCTTGTTCTATAATCCATCAAATCTTTCACCCAAAACTTGAAAACTTCACAACACAAAACTTAACAGAAAATCTTCTGAGCTCCGTTAGCGAAAGAAAACAAAAGACCACTTCAAGGTACTGTAATGAACTCATTATTTATTTACATTGGTGTTAAACCTACTTTATTCCAACTTCTCTATAGTTTATAAACTATTTTACTAGCCATAGATTCATCAAAATAAGCAAACAACACACGAAAAACAGAATCTGTCAAAAACAGAACAGTCTGTAGTAATCTGTAACTAACGCAAACTTCTGGAACTCGGAAAAATCAGCAAAAATAGGAAGACCTATACAATTAGTTTATTGATCATAAGAAATTGGAATAAATATTTTATCATGTTCTGGTGATTTTTAACAATTACTTTCGTGAATAGAAAGTTTCTGGAAATTTCTGCAAGATCAAATAACTACCATCCAAGAAGATCCTATAGGTTTAACTTGGCACAAACACTAATTAAAACATAAAAAACACATCTAACCAGAGGCTAGAACAAATATTTATTCCTAAACTGAAGCAAAAAGCAAAAAACAACTAAAAATAAAATTGGGTTGCCTCCCAACAAGCTCTATCGTTTAACGCCCCTAGCTAGGCATAAAAGCAAGGATAGATCTAGGTATTGCCATCTTTGGTGGGTAATTATTCAATGAGACATCTATCCTCCTTAGAAATTTCTTTCTTCTTAGTAATAATCAAACTTTCAGGCACAAGATTGAAAAATTCATTTGTAGCAAATGGTTCCTTAATGATAGCAAAAAGATTGGGGTGAATACTTATAGATTTGAGATCCGCAATTTCCTTACTAGAGGATTCACCCTTATTTTTAGGAACATACATAAGCTTGGCAATTTTGGAAGTGTAATTAGCAAGCATGGTATAGTTGGTACTCCTGGATCTCCTAGTTTCTTTGGTATTCCACCTTTAAAAGTGTAATTAGCAAGCATGGTATAGTTGGTACTCCTGGATCTCCTAGTTTCTTTGGCATTCCACCTTTAAAAGTGTAATTAGCAAACATGGTGGAAATTTTAGATTCTGGTATCTTTCTTTTATTTGTAACAATATGTTGCATATCCTTAGCATAAGGAGACATTTTCAGAATATCAATCAAATGCATACGCAAAAAGACAGGTCTAAGCATTTCAACAAAGCGTCAAAATCTTCATCATCCTTTTTCTTGGATGGTTTAGGAGGAAAGGGCATGGGTTTCTGAACCCATGGTTCTCTTTCTCTACCATGTTTCCTAGCAATGAAGTATCTCTTATCATAACGTTGATTCTTAGATTGTGGGTTATCAAGATCAACAACAGGTTCTACCTCCAGATCATTATCATTACTAGGTTGAGCATCAACATGAACATCATCATTGAAATTAGAACTAGGTTCATGTTCATCACCAGATTGTGTCTCAGCATCAGAAATAGAAATATCATTGGGATTCTCAGGTATGTCTAAAACAGGTTCACTAGAAGCATGCAAAGTCCTATCAGTTTTATTTTTATTTTTATTACTAGGAGGACTAGGTGCATCAGTATTAGTTCTCCGAGAATCTTGCTCAACTCGCTTAGGATGGCCTTCAGGATACAAAGGTTCCTAGGTCCTTTTACCACCTCTAGTCATAACTCTATGTAACGCCCTCGATGCGGCTATATCTCCCACGTGTCGAAGCACGACTTAGAGACATAACCGCATTGAAAGCAATGTCGCAAGTGAGGTAATCTTCACACAACCCATGTAATACATAAGAGAAAGAGATACATAGTTGGCTTACAGTCGCCACTTCACACAATACATAAATAGACATCCATCATCCAGATTACACTCAAGGTCCGACTACGGAACCAAAATGAAGGAAGACTACCCCAAAATGCTACACAGATCGCCGATCGTTCCAACTGGGCTCCACTACTGATCATCAGGAAAAGACACATAGTAACGACCACGTTCCTCGTCAAACTCCCACTTGAGCTTGGATGCGTCATCTGCACTGACATCGTTGGCACCTGCAACTGTTTTGGTAGAATCTGTGAGCCACGGGGACTCAGCAATCTCACACCCGCGAGATCAAGACTATTTAAGCTTAAAAGGTAGGATAGGGATGAGAGGTGGAGCTGCAGCAAGCGACTAACATATATGGTGGCTAACAACGCAAAAGAGAGCGAGAAGAGAAGCAAGGCACGTTCGTGAAGCTAGAAGTGATCAAGAAGTGATCCTAGAACAACCTACGTCAGACATAACTCCAACACCGTGTTCACTTCCCGGACTCCGCCGAGAAGAGACCATCACGGTTACACACGCGGTTGATGTGTTTTAATTAAGGTCAACTTCGGGTTTTCTACAACCGGACATCAACAAATTCCCATCTGCCTCATAACCGCGGGCATGGCTTTCGAAAGATAATACCCCGCAGGGGTGTCCCAACTTAGCCCATCATAAGCTCTCATGGTCAACGAAGGATATTCCTTCTACCGGGAAGGCCCGATCAGTCTCGGAATCCCGGACTACAAGACATTTCGACAATGGTAAAACAAGACCAGCAAAGCCGTCCGATTGTGCCGACAAATCCCGATAGGAGCTGCACATATCTCGTTCTCAGGGCACATCCGGATGAGCAGTACGTACGGCAACCGAGGATACCCCAAGTTGCCTCAGGGCGGCACCGCAAGTGGCTCTAGGTTGGACCAACACTCAGAGGAGCATTGGCCTGGGGAGTTAAATAAAGATGACCCTCGGGCTCGCGAAAACCCGGGGGAAAAGGCTTAGGTGGCAAATGGTAAAACCAAGGTTGGGCCTTGCTGGAGGAGTCTTATTCAAAGCGAACTGTCAAGGGGGTCCCATAAATCACCCAACCGTGTAAGGAACGCAAAATCAAGGAAAATAACACCGGTATGACGGAAACTAGGGTGGCCAGAGTGGAACAAAACACCAGGCATAAGGCCGAGCCTTCCACCCTTTACCAAGTATATAGATGCATTAATTAAATAAGAGATATTGTGATATCCCAACATAATCATGTTCCAACATGGAACAAACTTCATCTTCACCTGCAACTAGCAACGCTATAAGAGGGGCTGAGCAAAGCGGTAACATAGCCAATCAATGGTTTGCTAGGAAGGGATGGTTAGAGGTTTGACATGGCAATATGGGTGGCATGATATAGCAAGTGGTAGGTATCGCAGCATAGGCATAGCAAAAGAGCGAGCATCTAGCAAGCAAAGATAGAAGTGATTTCGAGGGTATGGTCATCTTGCCTGCAAGGTTCTCAGAGTTGTCGAAGGCTTGATCCTCGTAAGTGTTCTCAACAGGTTCCTCGTTCACGTACTCGTCTCCTGGCTCTACCCAAAACAAGAACACAAGCAAAGGAATAACTATCAACCACGATGCAATGCGCAATCAACATGATGTAAAACATGGCATGATATGCGAGATGTGGTATGCAATGCATATGCGTGCTCCGGAAGGAAAAAGATGAACAAGGCATAATCTTGGCAAACCAAGTATGCTGCTGGAAAGGTGAGGTGATTTCGGTTGAAATCGATATAAAGATCACCGGAATCGGATGCACGGTTTGCAAATGACAAGCAAAACAAGAATGACATATTTCTGCGTTTAACAGCATGATGCCACTTAGCATGCAACAAGAAATTAAGCTACTGCACCCAAACATATCAGCAAAGCATATGGCAGTGATCTAATCAAGATGCTTGACAAAAGATGAACACTGAGCTACGGCTAAATCATATCATAACAGGTTCAAACAAGCATGGCAAAAGTGCAAAATATATCAGCTTCACAGACTTAGTGAAAACACTATCATGCCAGAAATTAACATCAGGATGACATGTTTAGAGCAAGGAAACAACCTGCTAAAGGAACAGGACATATCAAAATATGGCACGGCATGGATCTACTAAAAGCATTGAACAAAAATCCCTCACTGACCATGAGCCAAAAAGGACCAGAAAATATAATAGCACACATGTCAATTAAGCAAGTTTTGTTACAGTTTTCAGACTTAGCAGAAAACTGGACATGTCAAAAACAGATAATAAGTAGGCATGTTTACGAGCTCGATGCACTCACTAAAGAGAATTTCATGATAAACTAAGAATACACCCACCAAGAAGACATGGCATAAAAGCTAGAAATTGCAAGAATAACATCATAGCATGCAATGATCAACTACAACAAGCTTGGCAAAATCGAATAACATGTAAACAATCTGCCAGTAACATTTTATAGCAAAAGTAGAGCTCGATTGACTCAAGCTATGGCACTCCATAATTACAAACAAAGGAATGGATGGATATAGCAAATCCGTATGTTCAAAACACCCTTACTGATCATGCTCAAAATGGGCATAGATCTCTCTATAACAACATGAACACATAGCGTAAAAATAACAGCAGGACATGACTTAGTGAAATTACAAATTACTAAGTCCCTGAAATCAGCGACAATATGATCCCTAGTTTGCATGCTTGTGCTAGTCACCACAAAGATCACAAAAATACATGGCATACAACCCTGTAAATATGGCATGGCATATTATAAAACACATGTAGGACTCCAGTTCATAGGATGCACACATCAATCATGGCAAAAATGACAAAAGTGCATCTACTGAAACAGATCTGAAGCTAACATCACATAGCCCTCTTTCAACAGCATTTCGGGAACCAAGATGGGCTCAAATGAAAATGATGCAATGAGACGTAATGATGTACTCATCGAGTCGAACAATTCGATATGCTACACGCCCAAAACGGAGCCACGGATGCAAAGTTATGGCATGATATACAGGACATGAAAATATTACAGAACTGGGGACTTAGAAGAAATACACCCCTCCGAAACAGATCTAGGGTTCGCACGCAATCCGAGGTGGCGGCGGATCTCGCCGGATCTCCACCGGAGTTGATGCGGGGGCGGCCGGAGTGAGCGCGGGGGCTCGCCGGAGAGGGCCGAACGGTGGTGGATGGCGATGGCGGCGGCGAAGCCGGGCGGTGAGGGGCGCAGCGGCCTCGGGGCGACGCGGAAGCCGAGGCGAGGACGAGGCGGCGGCCGGTGGCGACGTTGACGCCGACGAGGAGGAGGCGGGCGGCGCGGCGAGGTGGAGCGGGCGCGGTCGGGCGGCACGGAGGAGTTGGGCCGGGAGGGTCTCCCCTGGGCCCGGGCGGGCCGCCGAAGTGGGGCGCGGCCGCGGGCGAATCGCGGCGCGACACGTGGCGGCGGCGGGGCGGAGCGGACGCGTCCGGCCCGGCGATTTTCGTCCGGCGGCGCGTGGAGAGGGAGGGGTCTAGGGTTTGGTCCGGGATTTCGGAGGAGGGGCTATATTTATAGGTAGGAGGGGCTAGGAAGCTCCAAATGAGGTGTGGTTTTCGGCCACGCGGTCGTGATCAGACGACTTAGAGGATGGGAGTGACTTAGATGGGTTATTGGGCTGTTTTGGAGGGGTTTTGGGCTGCAACCCACAAGAGGCCTTCGCGGTTACCCGGTTAACCGTTGGAGTATCAAACAACCTCCAAATGATCCGAAACTTGACAAGCGGTCTACCGGTGCTATACCAAGGCCGCTTGGCAAACCTCGGTCCATTCCGAGACCGTTTAACACTCGCACATGAGAATAGGTAAAAGGGGGCGCCGGAGGACGTAGGAGCGTCGGATTGCAAAACGGACAACGGAGAAAAGGCTCGGATTCATGAGACGAACACGTATGCAAATGCGATGCACATGATGACATGACATGAAATGCATGACAAGGACAAAATGCAAATTGAAGGGAAACCTAACCACGGAGGGAATATCATATCACATTGCCGAAAATGGCAAGAGTTGGAGTTACAAATATGGCAAGTTACATCCGGGGTGTTACACTCTAACATCATTATCATTGTTCTTACAATTCAACTCATTGAGAAAATCATCATGTGCCTTAAGTACTTGTTCTACTTGAGTTTTAACCATGGAAGCATGCGTACTAATAATCTTAAGACCACTAACAGTTCTATTCAGGTAATCACCTAAGAAGACAAGCATGTAAGCATTACGTTTCAATTGTCTACTAACATAAGCATTGAAATTTTCTTGTTTAACAATCAAATTATCAAACTCATCCAAGCATTGACTAGCAGACTTATTATGTGGAATATCACCTTCATCAAATATATAGAGAGAATTTACCTCTACTACCTATGTCTGGCTATCAAGACCATGTATTTCTTCAATAGGTGGTAAATTCTTAACATCTTCAGCTTTAATACCTTTTTCTTTCATAGATTTCTTTGCCTCTTGCATATCTTCAGGAATGAGAAATATAATACCTCTTTTCTTTGGAGTTGGCTCAGGAACTGTCTAATCATTATCATTACTCAATATATTATTCAGTAGCAATTCAGCTTGCTCAACAGTTCGTTTCCTGAAAACACAACCAGCACAACTATCTAGGTGGTCGCTAGAACACTACAAAAAAGACACACGTGACATTTTGGGCCGAACGAATTTTTTTTGTCATACTTATGACACTTCTATGACAATAATTGTGACAAAACCTGGTATCATCATAGATGTGGTGGGCTCCTACTTCTATGACAAAAAATCATGACAGAAAATGGGTTTTTCGTCTTGGGCGGGCCGGAGACGCAGCTGCATGACATTCTTTGGGCCGTCCATGATGAAAAAAACCATGGTAGAATCGAGGGCGAGGAAAATATCAGGATGTTCCCGGTTACGGTGGGTGGTCGGGGCCGAACGATGCATGGAGGTTTGCGCGTTTCTCTCGTACACACACGCGCGTGGGTGCAAGGCATTGGGCTCTAACTAAACCCGATCGAGGCGTTCGCCTACTAAACCCGAGCGATTGCACTGCAGGCTACGCGTTACTGAACCCGAGCGATCGATCGATGGCTGTTAACTGAACTCAATCGAGCGATTCCTTCGCTACTGCTATTAAATGAAGTTGATCGATGCTTTCTCTGGATGAACAGTGAGCGTTGCTGGGGGGTTTGGATGAACAGTTCTCGGTGGGGGTGGATGAACATGACCCCGTGGTGTTGCCTCTGGATGAACAGGACCCCGATCATCGAGTCGGTTGGGGCTGGATGAACAGGCCCCCTGGAGGGCTGGATGAACAGGCCCCCTGGAGGGCTGGATGAACAGGACGACCCCGTGGAGGGCTGGATGAACAATACACGTTGGAGGGCTGGATGAAGAGTAGCCCGCGGAGGGGTTGTTGAACAGGAGGCCGTGGAGAGGACTGGTTGAACAGTAGCCGGTGGAGTATTGCCCGGTGGAGGCTGGATGAACAGGAGCCCGTGGATGAACAGTCGCAGGTGGAGGCTGGAGGAGGTCGACGGTGGATCAACAGTAGCCCATGGAGGCTGGAGGAGGTCGAGGGTGGAGATGAATAGTATCCCTTGGAGTCCCGTTTGGTGGTACGCCACACCCCTCCCGATGAACAGGAACCCCGTTTGGACCGTAGCGCTCCAACACAAATCTGTTTCCTCCATTTTGCGGTACGCCACACCCCTCCCGATCAATAGGACCCCGTTTCGACCGTAGGAGGTCCAACACAAGTCTGTTTCCTCCGTTTTGCGGTACACCAGACCCCTCCCGATGAACATGATCCCATTTTGAACGTGGACGGTCGAACACAAGGCCGTTTTCTCCATTCTGCGGTACGCCAGACCTTGTTTCCATCGGCTGTTCCGCCCAAGCCCTCCCGATGAACACGACGACGCATTTCGTATCGACCCAGCCGGTTGGCTTCCCATGAAGACGACGACGCTGTTTCTCCGTTCCGACCCAGCCATGTACACAAGCCCTGGCCGTACGTATGCGCGAGTAGGCATTCGAGACCCCGCCTGTATGTACGTACGTGGCCGTATTTTCTTTCTTGCACCCTGACCGTTGTACGTACGTGTACATGCTACGTGCGCGCCTCTACTACGACACGTGCACGTCTACATCGACCAGTATGTACGTACACGTTCGCGACCAGAATGACAACGCTACGTACGCTTCGACCAGGTGGGTCCCGACTGTCAGGCACTTCCTTGTGTGCGAAGATGTAGCTGGTGGGTCCCAGCAGTCAGGGGGCGAATCATTTTTTTTGCCCGGACGCACTTCCTTGCGTGCGAAGATGTAGCTAGTGGGTCCCAACAGTCAGGGGGGAAACGTTTTTTTCGCGAAATATGGTGGCCCGTCCGATGGGTCCCTGCTGTCAGGTGGAGGAATAATTATTTTGCGCGTAATAAGGAGGCACTTCCTTGCGGCTGCTATGGACCCAGCTGTCAGCCTCTCCACGTATAGTACTCTTCTGATGGAAGTCGTTCCTTGACCACGTTGACCACGCCGCGCCGAGAGCACCAGGGCGGTGGACGACGGCGAGGCCTAGGAAGGGGACGACGCGGAGCCGGGGAAGACGCGACAGTGGAAGCCCGCATGGAGAAGAGTACGAGGGTGCACTGGTTCGGCTGCGGTGTGAGGTTGCCATCGCCGCAGAATAATAGGGGGTGTGGGTGAGTGGAGGGATGGCCTGGCTAGCGGTGGGAGTAGTAGGGGGAGGTGAGGCCTCCGCGGCAGCACAGTTGGCCACGGGAGGCAGGAGCAGGCGGCACGACCGGCCCTGCTTTGGGCGGCTAGAGCAAGAAAACCAGAGGTTGAAGAAGAACTATGGCCGTTGGATGGACATCGTACGGTCACTGCATCTAGAATCGTTTATATTGACTAAGTTGACAAAGCCCTTGGTACGCATCAACTTAGTAGGCCCACAGGTCAGTCTCCGAAACGGTGCGCCCCCGATGTCAGGGAGAGGAATCATTTTTTGGGCGGCCGAAGCTAGAATATCCGAGATTGAAGAAGAAGCACGACATCCGTTGGATAGACATCCAACGGCCACTGCTGCTAGAATCGTGTGTTGACTATAATAAGTTGACAAAGCCTTGCATACGCGCCAACTTCTTTTTTTAGGGGACGCGTCAACTTAGTAGGCCCACAAGTGTGCGGCAGAGAACTTATAGCCCATTTGCGATTTGTAAGAATGTACAACCCATTTACTACAGCCCATTTACAGTTTGTTAAAAGTACATCCAATTCTCTAGCTAGGACAAAGATTAATAATTTCAACCAACCGTTCAAGACAGAATTCAATAAAATTTCCGACATTTTGATGGGATCCGATATATTTTTATCCCGAAATTTCTAGTCATATTAAATATAAATTTGTATTACGTAAAAATCCAATGAAACATTGCACGCGCAACAACTAAAATTAAGATTTTCAAAATCCATAAATAATATTTTATAAACTAATTTCGTGTTTGGTGCATTTTTTATAGTTACTGCCTAGTTTTTATAATAGATCCCATTTATTATTTTTAAAGCCCATTTTCCTGTTAAGCCTAATGCATCCCTCCTAGGAAAGATTTGCATCCCAGCGGGGCGAAGAATAACAAGTTGACCTTGCCTGGGTATTCCTCAAAAAAACTTATAGCTAGGCTAGCCATTTTCATCTAGAAAAAATTAATATCTGGGCTGGATATCAGTCCTGGGCTAGACGGGCCACAGCCCGCCCAGTTAATACCTTGCTCTCCTCTGAACAACAACGAAAACATCTCCAAGAAAAACTCTGCAGTGCTCAAGCCTCAAAAACACTAATACTGCTCGAGCTGCTTGGTCCCAGCTGTCGGCCGCACCTTGTGCAATTCTCTCGTTCATATTGACTACATAGGTTGACAATGGTGTGGGACCGTGATGTTAGGAAACCAGGAGGAAGGGAAAAAATATAGTTGTACATAATAAGGAGGCACTTGCGCACGTACGGCTATGGCCCTAGTGGGTCCCTACTGTCATACAGTCAAAATAAAGTCATCTCCTAAATCCTCATGTTCATTGACCATGTTAACAATGCTCGGCACCATAGCGAGCGCAACAACTCGAAGGACGACGGAGAGGGCCTCACAGGCCCTACGGATGGTCTGATACAACGCCCGTTGCTCATTCAAGAAGCTAGGATCATCGAACACCTATGAGCACCTTCGAGAGACTGAGACAGTGTCGGTGTACAAAACTAGGGGCACATTTTTGTACCCCTTTACCTGTGCATGGGCAGTCGGAGCCACGCCCGCAACCACACCAAGCAGAGCGAGGAAGGTGAGCTAAGGTAAGACCGAGGACACAAGACAATGCAAAGCAACACCAAGACCAAGGCCACAAAGATCAGATGGACGAAGCAGGTTTCCCCGGCAAGGATCCTTGCCGGGGCAGCCCCAGCGGCCCCGGCAAGACCCTTGCCGGGGCAGCTCGCCCCACACCTACGGAGCGAGCCACCCTTGAGCCCACGGCCCCCAGCGCCATCATTAGCGTGGGGCCAGGGCTCGGGAAGGAACCTCTGTGGTGGCATGCAGATCTTTGTGAAGACAAAGGACAGTCAAGATCAAGCGAGGATGGGAAGGCAGCCATCCTCGCCGAAGGAACCCACAAGACCCCCGGCAAGATCCTTGCCGGGGACGCCTGCGCGCCACGACAAGACCCTTGCCGGGCCACCCGGCAAGGCCCTCGCCAAGCACGCCAGCAGGGCCACCATCAGGCTCGCACCAGCCAAGTCTCTGCCGCCGTTCGCATGCAGCCGCCGACCCAACTAGCCGGGCAGGCGCCTGCGTGGCAACATGCAGCCCTTCGTGGAGGCTTCCCCACCGCGCCACCTCAGCTGCCTGCCTGCCTACGTGGCACCGCATGCACCACTGGCCAGGGCGCGTGTCGAAGCATGGAGGAGCGGGGACGGACGGGGCGGGCCTCGCCCCCGTCCCCGATAAAGTAAGAGGACACCTAAGCGATGCATTAAATGCACCTTGTCCTGTAATACAAGGGATAACCTCGTGGCACTGTAGACCTTTACACCTTCTGTGTGCCACTGTGGCAGCCCCTTTTCCCTATAAAAGGAGGCCCGACGCGACCAGGAGAAGGATTCGGTTTTTTGGAGCTCGTTACACCCCGTAGCTAGCTCAAGAACACAGAATACATCCACCAAAGTGGGAGTAGGGTTTTACGCATCCTCGCGGCCCGAACCTGGATAAACGAACCACGTGCTTCTCTGTCAGACCCGCTCTTCTCTCAACCCCACGCCCCGCAACCGCAGTAGGGATTCTTGTGATCCCATAGGTGTCGTTTCCCACCAACATCTTTGGCGCGCTAGGTAGGGGGTGCGTTTGTGAGAATCTGGTCTGGTAGTTAGCCTAGCGGTTCTTCATCGCCATGGCCCCTAAGAAGAAGACGACCACGGCGATCGGCTCGTTGGGGGCCAAACAGCCCATGCCACTGTGGACGAGTAGCGGACCAGTCGCGGATAGGACTCGGGCCGTAGCCCATGAGCACCAGCCCCACCCAGCCAGTCGGAGTCTGGCGAGTGGCGTTGTTCGTGCACCAGACGACCGGCTGCACGCCGCCGGACCCAAGGACGGAGCTGGGCCCCCCATGGGTGGCGCGGGGACCTCCGGGGGTGTTGTTGCGCCGACTCCGCGCGGCGCGGCGACCTCCAGGACGCATACACCGGCGACCACCGCGCGTTCTTCCCATGGTGTGCGTGTCGAGCAGCGTCACCACATTGGTGACCCTGGGCACCGCCGTGGGAAGAGCCCTGCGCTCGTCGAAGCACTGGCGAGGATGGCGCGCAGCTGCTGGGTCATGACAGAGCTCCTACTAACATAGTTAGAAGTCGAAGCGCGCCGCGATCCACTCAGCTGTCGCAGCCGCCCATGCCAGCGGAAGCATTGGCGCGCACACAGCTGCTCCTCTGTCGGATTTCGGGTTCCGGCAAACCATTGAGGTTCGAACACTGGGGTGCGCGCGAAGATCTCACCCCTACCGATCTACATCTGATCTTCTCGTGCGAACTAAGATGAAAATGATGAACAACACAAGGGACACGAGATTTATACTGGTTCGGGCCACCGTTGTGGTGTAATACCCTACTCCAGTGTGTGGTGTGGTGGATTGCCTCTGGGGCTGATGATGAACAGTACAAAGGAAGAACAGCCTCGCGAGAGGTGTTCTTGGGCTGGTGCGATGAACTGCTTGGGTCAGTTCAGTCGCCTCTCTCTCTATCTCTCAACTTAGGCTCTATCAGATTTCTCTATGCCTATGGCCAGATGCCTCTACTCTGTGGTGGCTAGCTCTATTTATAGAGGCCCTGGGCCTCTCCCCGAAATAATTGAGCGGGAAGGGCGCCAACAATTGGCCATTTTGAAGGGGAACATCTAGTACAAGTTATCCTGACCAAAGGTGGTCTTCGGCTGCCATAAGCTCTAGTGGTGACGCTGTCTTGGGCTCCACAGTGACCTCCGTCCAGCTGGTCTTGGTCTCGTTGCACTGGAATGGCAACCTTTGCTTGATACCTTGGCATGTGCTTGCCCCCTTTGCACCAAAGGGGAAACAAGGACTCTTCACAGGCCGGCGCCCGCCTGGTGCCCGGCTGGCCTTGATCATCATGGCTTGCGTCACTGGATCCTCGCGAGGTACCCTTGCATTGATCTCTCCGCCTCCTCGCGAGCCCTGCCTGATGAGGACGTACTTGAGGAAGCTCTCTGTCGTCCGCCCCGCGAGGCTTGGCCCCTCGCGAGGGTCTTGAGGTTGTGGAGATGGGCCTCGCTGGGCCCCCACTTGAGCCACGCCACAGGCAGGCAAGTCTGGGGACCCCCGTTCCCAGAACGCCGACAGTAGCCCCCGGGACCAAGGCGCGCGCGGGCTTGCCTTAGCGAAGAAGTAGAGGGGCAAGCGCGAAGCGCCGCGGGCCCTAACAGCCTGCGGCCTTGGGCGCCGCGTGGCGGTTGATTGGACATGGGCGTCTGCGCTTCCCCACGACGCCTTGGCAACTGCGCGACTGACAAAAGGGGATGCCCGGGCCAGGCTTGCTTACCCTGCTCTTGTCTGTTTTGCCCTAGATCCCCTTTCTCGCTCTCCTTCCTCTTGCTGTCGAAATCCTCCAGATCCGTCTCAATCCTTCGCATCCAGCATGCCATGGCGCCTCGCAAGTCCTCGGCTGATGCTTGGTACTCGCCGGCCTTAGATTCCCCGAATTTGTCGGAGAAGAACCTCGCCCTCGTGCGCCTGATGATGGTGGTGCGGGGCAGAGAGGGGGCGACTGCGCTCAAGGTCGGCTCCGACCAGCCTGAGGGCAAGGGGAGCACCTTCTATTCGTTCTTCGTGAGTGCCATTGTCACTAGTTTGGTGCCTCCTTTCTCTGAGTTCTTCCATGTCGTTCTCCGCCAGTACAACTTGCAGGCTCTGCATCTCCACCCCAACTCCGTCCTTCTCCTAGAGATTTTCGCCTATTACTGTGAGGCTCACGTTGGTGTCAAGCCCTCGGTGGCCTTGCTGCGCCACTTTTTCTCCCTCTGGGTCTCCGGCGCACAGGTCTCTGCATGCGCGAGCTTCATTGCATACTCCAGTTCCAACGCCATCTCGAAGCCTGGGAAGAGGATCGAGGGCTACCGGAGCAAGTGGGTCATGATGGACGTCGAGCACCTCCACCCTCGTCTGGTATTGCCCATGGGGCAGCCTAAGTCCATCGATGTGTGGTCCCGCGCAGAGCTCGTCAACGCTCGCGCGAAGGCGGTGCTGAGGAGGATGAACGCCGACCTGAAGCCAAGCAACTTGGGGGCGGCGAAGCTGACCGGGGCCTCGCTCCTGAGGGAGTTCCTGGAGCACCGGGTGGCTCCGCTCCAGGAGCACCCGCTCCCACTATTGAATCTTGGAAGGGCAGACGTCGTCATGCGCCTGAGCTCTGAGGCGCTAACCGACGAAGATCTAGCTGCGGCCCTTCATTGCTTGGTTGGGGGAGACGTAGCGAGCCCTGAGGGCACCCCCGTCCCCCTGTTCCTTCGTGACGACTGGGGGCAGGTGGTAAATGCCATGCCCACCTTCAACGGCGAGGGGCTGGTGCCTGCGGCAGCCCCTGATGACCTGACGATTCTGGCAACAGTGAACTTGTCCTCCGGCAGCTCCAGCGGGGGCAAGGGGGAAGAAGAGGTGGAGGAGGAAGCGCCTGACTCGGAGGAGACTGGCGAGGACTGGGGGAAGTCCCTCCTTCAGCGCAGGTCCCGGGCCCTCCGCTCCATGTCGGACGACGACGAGGCCGACGCCAGGCGAGGAGGGGAGGGTTCCTCCTCGGTCACGAGGAAGGGCAGGTCGAGCCTGGTTCCCCCAGGGTCTGCTCTGGTCCCTGAGGGGTCCAAGGTCGACGCCATCCCTCCTGAGGCACCCTCTACTTCCGGGCCACCAAGGACCGACCCCTGCAGCAGGCTCTCGGGCTTCAAGTACGGTCGGAGGTTGGTTGAGTCCACGGACGACGCCCAGTAAGTGCTCGATTTATGCTCTGCTTGGTCTCTGCTACTGAAACTTGACGTTTGCGCTCCTTGCCAAGTCGGCACCCGTGGCCAAGAGGTTGAAGAAGGCCTCTGCGGCCCCGCTTGGGGCGAACCCGTCCGCCGGGGCAACGCCTTTGGCTTCTGGGGGAGGGGACGGCGAAGCTCGCACCTCCCTGGTCGCACCGCCCTCGTGAGGCCAACCGGGGCACCTTGGCGAGGGGTCAGCCCCCGTGGCCCCGCTGGGCCTGGAGTCGACTATGCCCGACGCTGCGACCGATGCAACCAAGGCTCAGGAGGTCCCTTCCTGCCAAGCCGTGGTCACGCTGCCGTCCTCTCCGCCTGCTCCACAGGTCCTTGTCTCTTCTGCTCCCTCTGCTGTTGTCTTGGATCAGGTTGCCAATGAGCTAAGCCAATTGCGGGAGGATCTCCTGAGCACGGATCCTCGTCTTGTGGTTGGGCGCCTGGAGTTGGCTTCTGGCTGGGCTCGTTCTGCTGCCTCCGTTCGAGCGGCGCTGAGCCAGGCTGTGTCGTCCTCCGACGAGGAGAAGCGGGCCGCCAACCAAGCCAAGGCCGCTCGCGACGCTGCCCTGGGCGACGCTGCAACCGCCCAGGGCCGCTGCAAGGCGCTCGAGGCCGAGCTGCAGGGCCTGCGCGACGAGCTCGCCAAGGAGGTGCATAGCCGGAAGGAGAAGGAGAAGGAGATGAAGGCTAAGGAGGCCGCCGCTAAGGACCAGGATGCCAAGCTCGACGACCGCCATTGCCAACTGGAGATGCTGGAGCAGTCGCTGAAGGCAGAGAGGGTCGAGCTGGACCCCAAGGCGAAGGTCCTGACAGAGGACTGGGTGGCCTTTGCGAAGCAGGAGAAGAAGGCCCGCGACATACTGAAGACGCTGTATGAGAGCGGCCTAGAGGAGCCGTTAGCTCGTGCGGAGGATGGCCCTGCCAAGCTGCTCCCCTTCCTGGTTGACGCGCTCAAGGACATCGCAGACGGCCTTGGCCCCACGGTCGAGGCCGAGGCGCACGCCCAGTCTTCCGCGGCGCTGACGCATGTTCTCAACCACGTCTATCTGCGCGACCTCGACGTTGACTTCGACAGCCTGCTGGAGCCCGTGAGCGGCGACCGTGCCGCTGCTGCCGCTGAGGCCGTGAAAGGCTGAGCCGAGATTTTGCTAGGGAAGTTCCGCTCCCGCAGCGTCCTGCCTGGACGCGGCGCCGCCGGCCTTGCGACCTCGAGAGGCGAAGCCGTCCAGCACGACTCCACCACAAGCGACGGCGCCACTGGAGAGTGATCCCCTCGCTGCTTCTGTCCTGTTTATTATTCCTGCAACATGCACCATGCCTCGCGGAGGCGTTTAAACTTGTGTTTGGCGTTATGTAACAGTCTACGGCTTGTAATATTTGCTTTGAATTTCCTGAAATTTGCATTTTCCTCTCCTACTTGCTTGCGCTCTACGTCGGCACGGCCCGGCCCCACGCGTACCTCACCCAGCGTTAGCCCCGACCGGAAACCAAGACGGGACTAAGGAGTGAGGGGCTACATGACAAGTTAGGCTCCTGAGTCACGATGCTCAGGAGTCCCCCTTGACGCGTGAGCAACAAGTAGGGAAGGGGGAGCGAGGATTGGATTGGCTGTTCTACGTCGGCAGGGCCCGGCTCCGCGCGTACCTCACCCAGCATTAGCCCCGACCGGAAACCAGGACGAGACTAAGGAGTGAGGGGCTACGTGACAAGTTAGGCTCCTGAGTCACGATGCTCAGGAGCCCCCCTTGACGCTCAAACGGGTTTCGTACCTTGGCTCCGCTCGGGGAGTGGCGTGCGACGACTAGGTCCGAGGGACCTGGCTGGGTGGCGTGCTCGGGCGAGGCCCGGGCGTAGCCCCGTGTCTAGTCCCCTCGCGCGGCACTCCCGAGGGGAGGCGTTGTGATGGTGCCGAACATTGAGCTCTGGGCTCCCTGAGGTTGGTACGGCCGTGGGCCGCCCTCAGTTGTTTATCACCAGCGCGGAGCATAGCGCTTCCGTATGTGTACGGGCAGAGCCGCTCCTCGGCAGTGTCGTCAGCCAGCGCGGAGCATGGTGCTTCCACTGGTGCGTGGGAGGGGGCTCCCCTCCAGGAGGAGCCCCCGGGGCGTGTACAGCCCCGCCCTGACGCGTGGCCGGCATGGTAGGGCTAGGAGAGGTGTATCTGGGCACCCGTGAGCCAGCGCGGGACTCACGAGGCCCTACCTCGAGGCTGGTTGCGCCTGGCTCTGGGCCTTTATCAACTGGTGTGTTCCTGCAGGGTTGTTAGAATGCAAATTCTCTACGTCCTCAGGTCCCGGCCCTCGAGCTAGCTCAGCCGCCACTGGTATGATAGGTCGCGATGCCGTGGGTCAAGGCCAGGGGGTGAGGGCTGGAGAGCCAGTAGGAGGCCATGAGTCGCGATGCTCAGGCGCCCCCTTTTAACGTGCAAGCACTTTGCATGACAATAAGCAGTAGGCGATAACTTACGGGAATCGAATTTAGCACGAGAGAACACTTCATCCTAAGGCAAATATTAAAGATGCAGCTGCCGCCGGGTCGGGCCCGAGTGGCGTGGGGGTGATGCAGCCCAAGGGGCGCCCCCAACAAGGTAAGTAAAAAACATAAGCAAATTGTATACATGCCGCGGGGACGGACCCACGTGTCCTGGGAATGGTGCAGCCCTGCGGGCGCTCCCAGCTAAAAGTAAAACTCTGAAAGATGTCACCTGACGTTGTTGAAGATGTAGTGATGCTGAGGAAGCGGGCGACGCACGGTGAAGACGTCGGCCCTCATGAGCCCCCAGGCCCTGGGGCCTCGGGAGGCTCCGCGGGCTCAAGCTGGTCCTCAAGAGCCATCTCCATCTCTGCCAGGACCACGTGGTGCCTGACCTCCTGAGCCTCCAGAATGCTCCTCAGCAGGCGCTGGTGAGCGACGGCCGCGTTTGGCAGGCCGAAGGGCATGCGAACGTAGCTGTGAGGTGGCCCCTCACAACGCCCCACGCACGAAGGCCAGAGGCGCTCCTGAGACGCGGCTCGGTTGAGCCCCGGGACGTCGATGCAGACGCGCAGCCCACCATCCTCGCCTGGATGTGGGGCTGCGGCAGGCAGGCGGCGGCTGCCGCGCATGACTCTTGACTCTTGTAGCTCTTGAGTGTTTCCTGCGATGAACTCCTGAGGGTTTGGTCTTCCTTGCCTTGTACCTTCCTGAGGGAAAAGCGCCTGAAAGCGCCCCTCCAAGTGATGCCCCAGCGCCTCCCTCGTGACCCTGGCAAGGTCGGTGGCTCTCCAAGGAGGAGCCCCCAAGTATCGCCTGAGGAGGGCGCTGGGCGCGCTTTCCTATGCGTGAGAAGGTGGCGCTCCCTGATCGAGCGCGGAGCTTGACGCAATACCTCTGGAGGCGCCAGCCCCCTTGTGGCTTGAGCCTGGCGAGGTCTTCTTATTCTTGAGGGTCGCTTCGAGAGGTATCCCGCCCCTATGATCTGGGTCTTCGATTGCCGCGGCTTGGAACGCACGCTCCAGTGAACACACTGCATCTCTTTCTTCACAGGGCACGGTAATGACTCCACCACTTCCAGGCATCTTGAGGACATTGTAACCATGGTGAGTCACTGCCATGAACTTGGCTAGGGCCGGGTACCCGAGGATGGCGTTGTACGGTAGGCGGATGTGAGCGACGTCGAAGTCGATGAGCTCGGTGCGGTTGTTGTTGCGCTGCCCGAAGGTGACTAGAAGGCGCACCTGCCCAATCGGAACAGTAGAGCCATCGGTGACTCCTGAGAAAGGCTTGGTTGGCTGAAGCTGATCGTATGGCACTTGGAGATTGTCTAACATCTCGATGGACGGGACGTTGAGTCCAGCACCGCCATCGATGAGGGTCCTGGTGACCTACACATTGCTGATGACTGGGGAGCAAAGCATTGGGAGGACTCCAGCTGTTGCCGTGCACTTGAGCTGATTCGCTGAGTTGAACGTGGTAGTGCACGTAGACCACCTGAGGGGGCGCGTGGCCTCAAGCTTGGGAAGAACTGCGTTCACCTCGCAAGCAAACTGCTTGAAGATGTGCTGTGAGGCCGAAGCCTGAGCGCCACCCAAGATGTAGGCAATTGCGCGCGGCTCCTGGAAGCCCCCAATTCCATTGTCCTGATGCTAGTCTTCATTCCTCCTTGGTGATGGTGGCAGAGGCGGGAGGCCTGCGTTGTCGTGCGGGCGGTCTTCGCGAGGTTGGTCCCTCCAGCCCCCCTCGCGAGGCTGGTCCTGCCAGCGGTCCTCGCGAGGGCGGTCACGCCATCCCTGGCGCGGGCCACGGTCTTCCCATCGTCCTCCACCTCTTCCTCCTCCTCGGCCATAGCCCCTGTCGTTGCGCTCGGGGCGTCGGCCGATTCGCTCGTCTCGCACGGCTCTAAGCTCTTGACATTCGTTGGTGTTGTGGGTGTGGAGGCCGTGGTACACACAGTAGCGTCCGCCCTTGGATGAGTCACGCTGATCCATGCCTCGCTTGGTGTCCGGCTCTGCTGCTAGCACGGCAGCCCCCTTGCGCTTCATGTCTTTGGCCTTGAGCTTCTTTTCTTCTGGGTCGGCTACCGGGAGCTCGAGAAGTTAAAGGCGCCCTTCCTCAGCCCTGGCGTACTTGGTCGCCAAGTTGAACAGCTCCAGAGATGTGCATAGATCTTCATGGATGGCTAGCTCCTCCTTCATCTTGATGTCGCGCACGCCGTCGGAGAAAGATGAGATGATGGCTTCCTCAGTCACCTTGGGGATCTTGAGGCGAGTATAGTTGAAGCGTTGGATGTACTTCTGCAGGGTTTCCCCTGGCTGTTGCTTGATGCAGCGCAGGTCGCTCATGGCCGGGGGCCGGTCGTGAGTGCCCTGGAAGTTGGCGATGAAGTGGGTGCGCATCTCGCTCCAGGAGGAGATCGTATCGGGGGCCAAGTTCAGGAGCCAGGTGCGGGCTCCGTCCTTGAGCGCCATGGGGAACCAATTCGCCATGATCTTTTCGTCCCCGCTGGCGGCCATGATGCCCAGCTCGTAGAGTTGCAGGAACTCCGCGGGGTCCGCTGTGCCATCGTAGCGTGGAGGGAGGTCAGGCTTGAACTTACCTGGCCATGTGACGCCGCGCAGCTCGGGGTTGAAGGCGAGGCAGCCTGCTGTGGCCACCGGCGCCCTGGGCTGGTGTCGATCTTGCTGTTGCTGGTCGCCACGCGCCGCCGCTGGGAGCAGCGCGGGGTCTTGTTGTGGAAGCGCCAGGACGCGATCTTGGCGCGCCGGCGCCAGGAGCGCGCGAGCACCATCTGGGAGACGCGGTATCTCTTGGCAGCTCCTTTCTTGCTGCGCAGGTGCTGGACGTAGTGGGCCTCACCCTAGGGCTGCACGCCTTGCAACCAAGGCGCCTTCTTGGGGAGGAGGTGGCGGAGGCACCTCCTGGTCATCGCCTTCTGCGCGGAACATAGGGCGTGGTAGCGAGGGGGACCGCAAGGGGGAGCCCCCTGCGGCGCTGACGAGCTCGGTGATGCGGGCGAGCCAGTCCTTGTAGAGGTCGTCGACGGGGCGGTAATGGAGAAGCTCTTTTGCCAAGAGCAGCGAGGCGCGTGCATCCATGGGGGCGCGACGGGCGTGGGACGACGAGCCAACTGGGGTCAGCGACGGGGTGGCAGTGCGGCCATCCCGCCGCACCGAAGGATACCGGGACGAAGCCTGCTGCTTGTTCCCCGTCGGGCCGATGGCGGCGTTGGCGGCGGGCGACGGGGAACGACGAGGGGAACCGCCGACGGGCGCCGTCTGGGCGACACGGGTGGCGAGAGCAGCTCGGCGCTCGGCGCAAGCCCGACGAGCGTCAGCCATGGACACGATGGAAGACCACACGCAAACGGCGGAAGAAAGGATTCTGCTGCACCCCTACCTGGCACGCCAAATGTCGGATTTCGGGTTCCGGCAGACCCTTGAGGTTCGAACACTGGGGTGCGCGCGGAGATCTCTCCCCTACCGATCTACGTCTGATCTTCTCATGCGAACTAAGATGAAAACGATGAACAACACAAGGGACACGGGATTTATACTGGTTCGGGCCACCGTTGTGATGTAATACCCTACTCCAGTGTGTGGTGTGGTGGATTGCTTCTGGGGCTGATGATGAACAGTACAAAGGAAGAAAAGCCTCGCGAGAGGTGTTCTTGGGCTGGTGCGATGAACTGCTTGGGTCAGTTCAGTCGCCTCTCTCTCTATCTCTCTACTTAGGCTCTATCAGATTTCTCTATGCCTATGGCCAGATGCCTCTACTCTGTGGTGGGTAGCTCTATTTATAGAGGCCCTGGGCCTCTCCCTGAAATAATTGAGCGGGAAGGGCGCCAACAATTGGCCATTTTGAAGGGGAATATCTAGTACAAGTTATCCTGACCAAAGGTGGTCTTCGGCTGCCAAAAGCTCTGGTGGTGACGCCGTCTGGGGCTCCACGGTGACCTCCGTCCGGCTGGTCTTGGTCTCGTTGCACTGGAATGGTAACCTTTGCCTGATACCTTGGCCTGTGCTTGCCCCCTTTGCACCAAAGGGGAAACAAGGACTCTACATAGGCCGGCGCCCGCCTGGCCTTGATCTTCATGGCTTGCGTCAATGGATCCTCGCGAGGTACCCTTGCATTGATCTCTCCGCCTCCTCGCGAGCCCTGCCTGATGAGGACGTACTTGAGGAAGCTCTCTGCCGTCCGTCCCGCGAGGCTTGGCCTCTCGCGAGGGTCTTGAGCTTGTGGAGATGGGCCTCGCTGGGCCCCCACTTGAGCCACGCCGCAGGCCGCAGGCAGGCAAGTCTGGCGACCCCCGTTCCTAGAACGCCGACATCCTCGACTTCCCTCCCGCTGCGGAGAAGCTCGATGAGTGGAGGGCCACCATCCGGAGCCTCGTCGCCGTCGTGAACAAAGACGATCCGCGACCGGCAGGGCCCTCGAGTCAGCGCTCTATCGAACCACCACATGCTGGCGCTAGGAGGACCGGGGGAGCTGCGGCCATGTTGCACTCTCCTCCTCCTCGCCAGCCGCCGCGGGCATCGGCCCGTCGTGACGACGCTGGTGACAACATCTCCATAGCGTCGTTCGATCCGCGGACCCTCCACGACCAGCGTCAGGTCCTTCGGGAGCGAGCTCACGAAGATGCTCGAACTATCGTCGAGCGGCGACGCGAAACGCGCAGCCAGTCGGACAAGCGGGCGAGAACCGCTGTGGACCACCCGGCACCGGGGGCCCCCGACGGCCTACCTTACGAGGTGGGCTGCCCGGCCTTTACCCGTGAGCTGAGGTAGTTCCAGTAGCCGTCCCACCGCACGTTCAAGCCCGACGTCGGTGAGAAGTACACCGGCAAGACCCATCCATCCGAGTTCCTCAGCATCTACACCATCGCGATGTAGGCCGCTGGGGCTCGCGACGATAAGGTGCTCGCCAACTACTTCCCGCTGGCGCTCAAGCCCAATGTAATGTCTTGGTTGATGCACTTGCCGGCGGACTCCATCTCCTCCTGGCCAGATCTGTGCCACGAGTTCGTTGGCGCCTTCACAGGAGGCCACCAAGCTCATGGCCAGGCCAGTGATCTTCATATCATTCCCCAGAAGGAAGGAGAGACCCTGTGCAAGTACATCCAGAGATTCAGCCGGGTGCAGTACAACATCCCCGACGTTCATCTTGCCGCTGTGATTAGCGCGTTCCATCAGAACATGCGCTATCGCAAGATGCGCGAGGAGCTGGCGATGACCAAGATTAAGGATGTGGCCGAGCTCTACGTTCTGGCAAACAGGTGCGCCCGAGCTGAAGAGGGAAGGAAGTACCCCGGCGAAGACGCTGGCGCGGAAACCAACTCTACCGATGAGGACACCGCCGCCCCGACGAAGAAGGGCCGGCGTCGCAACAAGAAATGCAAAGGCAAGGCCGTGCTTGCCATTGAGGGATCTGATGATACCGGTGCCGGCAAGAAGGTCAAGGCAGACACTCCCGGCAAGGAGATTGTCGGGTGCGCTGCCTGCCGGGCCTTGGCGGCCGCCAACAAGCTAGGAAGCTCCGGCAAGCAATATTGCAAGATCCACCACACCAAGGGCCACGCTCTCCAGAACTGCCGACAAGTTGAGCTTCTTGCTAAGAAGCAAAAGGCTGAGTATGAAAGGCGGGACAAGGAGAAGGACCAGGATGGTGCTGAGGGATCCGGCAAGAAGCGTGGCGGCCAAGGAGGCCGCCCCGGCAAGGATAACCAGCAGGAGAGGCCCGCCCGGGGCCGCGACAAGAAGCAAGAAGACGACGATCCCGACGAGGATGACGAGTCCGGTGAGCAAGGGTTCCAAAAGGCTACGGAGGCTATGTGCGTCGATGGCGACGCCTCGCTGCATGCCTATCACCGCCAGCTCAAGCAGTGGGCGCGAGAGGTTACGGTGACGGAGCCGTTGTTCGGCGATCAGAAACCTCTAAAGTGGTCCATCACGCCCCTCATCTTTGACGCCGAGGACCACCCAGACCGCACTACTGCGGTCGGGTGCTTGTCGTTGTTAGTTTCGCCAACAATACGCAACCTCAGGGTGAACAAGATGTTGGTTGACGGTGGGGCCGGCCTGAACCTGATCTCGCCTGTCATGATCAGAAGGTTGCAAATCCCTGGCGGAGACCTCGAGGAAACGGGCACGTTTCAGGTGGTCAATCCGGGGAGGAGCCAGCCGAAGGGAAAGGTCATGCTGCCTGTGACCTTTGGAGGGGAGTTGAACTACCGAACAGAGAAGATCGTCTTCGACGTAGCCGAGATCCCCTTGCCCTACAACGGGATCCTCGGCCGCCCGGCACTGGCCAAGTTCATGGCGGCGTCACACTACGGCTACAACATGCTGAAGATGCCCGGGCCTTTGACCATCATCTCCGTCCCCTCCAACTCTACCGGGATGCAGTTGCAGCAGCTGCCGTCAAGGCACCTGCTCCTGCTGCCGAAGGCCCAGGAGGAAAGAAGGAGTCCGGCAAGACCTCTCGCACCCACTCCGGCAAGTGCACCTCTTCGGGGTGTTGTGCTACCGTTGAGGACGTGCCAGAGAGCTTTGCCGACAAGAGCAAGAGATCCAGAGCCGAGCCGCCGCAGACCAAGAAGGTGCCTGTTGCGGAGGACGACACGGGAGGGGCCTTCATCATAGGCTCCACCCTCGACAGCAAATAGGAAGGCAAGCTCGTTACCTTCCTGCGGGCAAATGTCGATGTGTTTGCATGGCAAGCTTCCGACATCCCCGGTGTTCCCAGGAAGGTGATTGAGCACCACCTAGCTGTCTGCCCCACGCGCGGCCCGTCAAGCAGAAGGTCAGAAAGCAGGCTTTGGAGAGGCAAGAGTTCATCACAGAGGAGATCGGGAAGCTAGAAGCAGCAGGTTTGGTGAGAGGGGTGCTCCATCCGACGTAGTTGGCCAATCCGGTAGTGGTGCGCAAGGCGAATGGGAAGTGGAGGCCGTGTATTGATTACAAGATATCAATAAGGCTTGTCCTAAGGACCCCTTCCCATTGCCGTGCATCGACCAGATTGTTGACTCCACGGCTGGGTGTGATCTGCTATCATTCCTCGATGCCTACTCAGGCTACCACCAAATCTTCATGACAAGAGAAGATGAAGAGAAGACAACATTCATCACCCCATGTGGTATGTATTGCTTTTTACGGATGCCTTTCGGGTTGAAGAGTGTTGGCTCAATGTTTGCAAGAGCGGTCCAAATTGGTTTTGAGCCTCAGCGCCATAGAAATATGGAAGCGTACATGGATGACATATTGGTCAAAACCAAGGGCGGGCCGACTCTTGTACAAGATCTAGAAGAAACATTTGCCAACCAGCGCAAGATCAACCTCAAGTTGAACCCCGAGAAGTGCGTCTCCGACGTCCTGTCCGGCAAGCTTCTCGGGGTTTTCGTGTCACAGCGCGGGATCAAGGCAAACCCAGACAAGATCAAGGCTATTGAGTAGATCAAGGCACCCAAGCGGATCGAGGATGTGCGTCGGCTCGCCGGCTGCGTTGCCGCCATGAGCCGGTTCATCTCCAAGTCCGCCGAGCGCGCCCTTCCCTTTTTCAAGATCTTGAAAAAGGCGGGCCCAATGGAGTGGACCCCAGAAGCCGAGGCTGCACTGCAGGACCTGAAGAAATACCTTTCCTCCACGCCAACGCTAGTTGCGCCTAAACCGCAAGAGCCGTTGCTGCTGTATCTAGCGGCAACGAATCAAGTGGTCAGCGCCGCACTAGTGGCGCAGAGGGAGGTCGACAGGGAGGCAGCAATGGAGGCAAGACTAGCGGAGGGCGAGCCAAAGATTCCCCCGATAGGGCCCGGTGCCGATGAGGCACAGCCCCCGGCAGAGTCTGGTGCCACCAAGGCGATGCCCGCTCGGTCGAGTGAAGTGGTGCCCAAGAAGATGATGCAGCACCCGGTTTACTTTGTCAGCTCCCTCTTGCAGGGGGCTAGGTTAAGGTATTCCGGTGTGCAGAAATTGCTTTTCGGCCTCCTTATGGCCTCGAGGAAGCTGCGTCACTACTTCCAGGCCCACGAGATCACTGTCGTCACCCGCCTCCCGTTGCAACGAATACTACACAACCCAGACGCAACCGGAAGGAATGTGGAATGGGCCTTGGAGCTGTCAAGCTTCAGCTTAAAGTTCAAGAGTACCTCGACAGTTCAGAGCAGAGTCCTGGCGGAGTTCATCGCAGAATGGACCTCGACGCCTGACGAAGAGATCCAAGAGACTACTCTCCCTGGCAAGGAGGCAGACTGCAACTGGGTCATGTACATTGATGGAGCCTTCTCGCTGCAAGGCGCCGGTGCCGGTGTGCTGCTCGTCCGCCCTGGCTGTAGAGACAACCGCTCCCATGGCGGAAGAGATGCCTTTAGTCCTTGCCATCGAGCCTCAGGCTCCGGCATGGGCGCAGCATACCGTCCAATTCCTCCAGACAGGGGAGCTTCCTGAGGAGCAGGAAGAAGCGGAGAAAGTAGCCTGTCGGTCCGCCCTGTACCAGTTCGTCGATGACGTCCTGTACCGGAGAAGGCTGAACGGCGTGAAACTCAAGTGCATCCCCCGGGAGGAAGGACTAGAGTTGTTGGTAGAGATACGTGGAGGCATATGTGGCTCCCGCATAGGGTCAAGGGCCCTTGCCGGGAAGGCGTTCTAGCAAGGTTTCTTCTGGCCCACCGCCCTCCAGGATGCGGCGGCACTACTCACCAAGTGTGAAGCGTGCCAGTTCCATTCAAAAGAACCTTCATCAACCATCTCAAGCCCTTCAAACAATCCCTCTCTCCTGGCCATTCTTGGTCTGGGGGCTCGACATACTGGGCCCTTTCCCCGCGCTGTTGGGGGCTTTGAGTACTTGTACGTTGCAATCGACAAGTTCACAAAGTGGCCAGAGGTGGATGCAGTGAGAAAGGTGACTGCTCAGTCAGCTGTCAAGTTTTTCAAAGGACTGGTATGCCATTTTGGTGTGCCAAACAGAGTCATCACCAACAACAACACGCAGTTCACAAGCCACACCTTCATGCAATACATTCAAGACCTCGGCAGCAAGGTCTGTTTTGCTTCCGTGGCACACCCACGGAGCAACGGCCAAGCGGAGAGGGCGAATGCTGAAGTGTTGCGAGGCCTGAGGATAAAGACTTTCGACAAGCTGCACAAGAGCGGAAGGCGCTGGATTGATGAATTGCCGGCGGTTCTTTGGTCGATCAGGACGATGCCAAATCGAGCTACCGGCCAGACACCTTTTGCCCTGGTATACGGGGTAGAAGCAGTTCTCCCCACGGAACTCATATACGAGTCACCTTGAGTGCTCGTTTATGATGAGCTTGAGCAAGAGCCGTTGCGCCAAGATGACGCGATGCTCCTTGAGGAAGATCGTCTTCGGGCGACTGTGAGAGCGGCACGCTACCAGCAAGCCTTGCGCCACTACCATAGCCGCAAGGTTCATGCCCGAAGGTTTGAGGAAGGTGACCTTGTTCTTCGACATGTTCAGTCGGCCAAGAATTCCAACAAGTTGACGCCGAAGTGGGAAGGCCCTTATCGGGTAATACGAGTCACCAGGCCTGGCGCCGTCCGCCTGGAGACCGAGGATGCCGTACCAGTGAGCAACTCCTGGAACATCGAGCATCTTCGCAAGTTTTACCCATAAGGCGCGGCTTGCCAGGCCTCCCGGCAAGCCACCTTTTGTATGAGCTTTGCCACAAGGCATGTGACCCTTTGTACAAAGCCAGGCGCAAACCCTGAGCAAGATTAAATGAAGCGCTGGCGCCCTAAGTTATAGCATGCATGCTAGGTCGAGTCTCGTCCTTGGTTAGGGTTGATAGTGCTTAGCGGCGGCTAACCCCTAGCTTAGAGGTCGAGTGCGCGTCTTTCTGTTCTTCTCTGTCTTCTTTGGTTCGTAGGACACATGAATATCCTTGCCGAGCTGCTTTGGAAGAAAGAGGACGGACCGGCGCCCGGGCCCTGGCAAGCCAGTGTTGCCGGGGGCTACGAAGAGCAAAGATCCAACCACGACACGCCAAGGTTGCCGGGGGCTGCAGATTCAGATAAGTTTTTTATCCCTTATCATGTGTTTCGTTATGGACTGAGGTATGTGAAACCTCATTTTATCCTTAGGCTACCATGCTCCCCTCATTCTGGACCCCAGGACTCGTTTCCTGGGACCAAGGTTGGGCGTAGTCGCGGCAGCAAGGAAACGAAATGAGGAGCCTAAGCCCACCTCATCCCTGCCTCCGCCAAGGGTGTGAGAAAGGTCGAGCGAAGTGGGTGGACGGCAAGGCCTGTTGCCGAGTGAGAAACGTTTATATTAAAGGTAACAAGGATTTACTCCTTGTCGTGGGTTTTGCCTACGAACGAAAGACCCAGCAAACATCCCTTTTTCATTAAAAAACATTCCGTACAGGTACAGTTCACACGAAATGAAAAACATGAACAAAGGGGTTACAAGTTCTAAAGTTAACAAAGACCCGAAGGCTTATAAGACTAAAAAGATATAAGATGCCCGTAATCCCTTTCTTGTCCCTCTCCTTAGGAGGCAGGTCAAGGAGGAGAAAAGGGCAAAAGGGGCGCCTAGGCGAGCTACGAGTGGCAGAAGACACCAAGAGGACATCTTGGTGGCCGTCCAAGGGCTGGACGGTGATGGCGGCGCCGGAGGCAGAGCTCGAAGACAAGGCGGTAGGACGTCAGTACGCGTCGAAGGCGTCGGTTCCTGCGTACACCGGATTGACGGCCTTGCCGCCTGCCCTCTTCCTCTTCCGCATCCCCCCAACGCCAGCCGCCCAAGGAGACGACCCCGTGAAGTTCAAGGAGCCGGCGACGCGGATGATAGGGTCGCCGGTGCCGCCCGGAGCGGCGCCCGATGCCTAGTCGGACCCGTCACCCTGCCGCCCGCTGGCCTCGTCGTCGCTGCCGCTGTCCTCCTCACTGCTCTCGCTCGAGGAAGGATCTTCGTCGTCAGAAGAGCTCTCCTCGCAGCACCTTACGCGAGTCCCGAAGTGCCCGAAGATTTTGACGGAGAGGAGGCCACCCTCCATTAGTTTGAAATGGAGAGTGAGCCCCTTCGTCAAGTTGTGGAGACGGGCAAAGGTCTTCCACCCTCGGTGAAGATACATGGCGTGAGGGGCGGGGAACTCGAGGTCGGCCCATGTGCCGTTGATCCCACATCCCCTCATATGCAGCCGCAACGATTGCGGCGGATCTAGCTCCATCTCCCACGCAAATGGAGTCGGGAGGCGAAGGTGACAGCGCGGCGGCCGGCGCAGCCTGACGAAGAATTCGCAGGGGTTGTCCCCAGCGTGGCCCTCCATTGGAGGAGGAGCTGCTGGCGGGGGTGAGGCCGGCGCGCCACCCCGTCCTCCTCTTCCCCGAGCGCCGCGGCCTCTGCCCCGGCCTCACACCTTCCCCCTTCCCCTCGCGGTCGGCTCTGCCACCGCGGGCACAGGAGGAGGAGGGACGCGTTGTCGAGCGGCGACCCTCGCCGCCATCGTCGAAGGACTGGGATTTCCTTTCTCCATAAGAAATGGAAGGAAGGAGCAGAAGTAGAAGGAGGGAGAAGATGGAAGAATGCGGAATGCCATCCCCCCTTCCCACTCTTTATAAAGGAACGGGGTTGGGGGCTCGGCCGCCCCGCTCGGCCAATCAAGGCACGGGAGGCGCATGGAACCAGGACCGACCCGCTGCCCCAGCCAGCGACGGCCCGGTTTCCCGCCTCCACCGTTTGCCACCCCGCACGCATGAAGGACGCGTGGCAAACGTGCAGAACCGAGGAGACAGGTGAGGCGACCTCTCCTCACCCCGTGATTGTGGGGGGTGGACGCCTTGAAGACCGTGCCTCGGCCCCATTCATTAAATGAGCCACGCCTCCACGCCTCCCTCCCTTTACGGGGAAGGCGCGAGCCGCCTCTTTACTATGATGTGACGCATGCGTGTGAGGACCGCCCCATGCATGCCGCCCACGTCACGCACGCCCCTCCATGCCACGCCGCGCGCGCGGGTCGTGGGAGGCGCAATGCGTGAAAAATCTTACCGCGGTAAAAACCGCCCCGCCTGCCCGCGCACCGTTTTGGGCCTGACCCAACAACGTGTCGCGCTTATGTGTGGCCTAGGCCCGGGGGCTCCTATCGGTGTACAAAACTAGGGGCGCATTTTTGTACCCCTTTACCTGTGCACGGGCAGTTGAAGCCACGCCCGCGACCACACCAAGCAGAGCGAGGAAGGTGAGCTAAGGTAAGACCGAAGACACAAGACGATGCAAAGCAACGCCAAGACCAAGGCCACAAAGATCAGATGGACAAAGCAGGTTTCCCCTGCAAGGATCCTTGCCGGGGCGGCCCTAGCGGCCCCGGCAAGACCCTTGCCAGGGCAGCTCGCCCCACACCTATGAAGCGAGCCACCCTTGAGCCCACGGCCCCCAGCGCCATCATTAGCGTGGGGCCAGGGCTCGGGAAGGCACCTCTGTGGTGGCATGCAGATCTTTGTGAAGACAAAGGACAGTCAAGATCAAGCGAGGATGTGAAGGCAGCCATCCTCGCCGAAGGAACCCACAAGACCCCCGGCAAGATCCTTGCAGGGGACGCCTACGCGCCACGGCAAGACCCTTGCTGGGTCACCCGGCAAGACCCTTGCCGGGCTACCCGGCAAGGCCCTCGCCAAGCACGCCAGCAGGGCCACCATCAGGCCCGCACCAGCCAAGTCTGTGCCGCCATTCGCATGCAGCCGCCGACCCAACCAGCTGGGCAGGCGCCTGCGTGGCAACATGCAGCCCTTCGTGGAGGCTTCCCCACCGCGCCACCTCAGCTGCCTGCCTGCCTACGTGGCACCGCATGCACCGCTCGCCAGGGCGCGTGTCGAAGCATGGAGGAGCGGCGACGGACAGGACGGGCCTCGCCCCCGTCCCCGATAAAGTAAGAGGACACCTAAGCGATGCATTAAATGCACCTTGTCCTGTAATACAAGGGATAACCTTGTGGCACTGTAGACCTTTACACCTCCTGTGTGCCACTGTGGTAGCCCCTTTTCCCTATAAAAGGAGGCCCGAGGCGACCAGGAGAAGGATTCGGTTTTTTGGAGCTCGTTACACCCCGTAGCTAGCTCAAGAACACAGAATACATCCACCAAAGTAGGAGTAGGGTTTTACGCATCCTCGCGGCCCGAACCTGGATAAACGAACCACGTGCTTCTCTGTCAGACCCGCTCTTCTCTCAACCCCACGCCCCGCAACCGTAGTAGGGATTCTTGTGATCCCATAGGTGTCGTTTCCCACCGACAGACATCATGAAACGGTAAGGCCACGCTTGGGAGCTCTGGTTTATTTCACACCTATATTAAGATACCAGTGTAATTTACTCGTCATCAGCAACAACGCGCAAAATAAAGGCATAATGAAACCGAGGGCTCGAGGTCTGTAAGTAAAACCGGTGGGTTACGCGTGTAATTTAAGAGACCAGTGTATATTTTACTAGACCAAGCGCTCCGCCCGAGACCATCTGCTTTTATTTACAAGCGTCAGTTTTACAAGCGGTTTTGGTTGAAAACGACGATCCAATCACGGCCTACGATGATGGTTTGGTCGGAAGATCATATAGTTTCATGTCTAACCTACCCGACTTGTTGTATAGGCTATGAATGAAACATAAGACGATGAACTTCTTAAGCACGGAAACAATAGAAGAGGATGATCTTCTTAACAAGCAAATCACTAGCATTAGATCGACATGCAAAACAATACGAAGCATTATTCTCAGGAGGCACGGTGAACAGCTCGTGATGCCGCATGCCACAACATTCCAAGCTAAACTTTGCAATCAAACACAAGGCCTGACATTACATAGACAATATTGAGAACAAACTCTTAACACAGGAATATCTCAGCAGAATAACTATTTACTTCTAAACTGAACGCAGGAATAGGAAAAAACGATCGACGCTTCTCACAGCAAAGGGCGTCCCACTCAAAAATATCAAATGCATGTCTTCTGGCTAACATCAATGAGCAACTTTTGACAAGGTTTTCCAATTCCAATATATTAAACTAATGTCTTCTTGCTAACATCAATGATTAAACTTTGACCAGCTTTTCCCATTCAAAATATGTAAAGTCTATGATCGTGGAGTCCTGTCCTGGCTTCTTGTACTTGTTTGGGCACTTTTTGCCCAGTGCACTCCATGTGTTGTAGAGTTGCCTATGCTCTCTGCCGAATAGTCATGTCACGAGCGTCTAATAATACTCTGTAAAGCTTATCGATCATCCCTTCTGTAATTTAGCGCAAACAGTGACTCCTTTCTGCAAAGTGGAACGACCAACTGGACCCAGTAATGCAGTAGTTTACCTTAGACACATTGGCTCCTTTTGTGCAGTTCAACTAAAATCAAATTCGCAATAAAACCAAGCTTTAATTTTGATATCCCTGTAAGCAACAATAGGTATAGGGGAAACAATTACTGAGAAATAACGGTTGATGACTTGTACTCCCAGAAGAAAAACATCTATTGATCTACCTTATCTTAATGGGAAACAAAGCAGGATAGTAGCAATTCTCAATCAGTGTGATTCATTCATATTAACTCAGACATTATCTTAACAATGCCTTGTTCCAACATGTATAAAGAACGAAAAAGCAGAAAAGTATCATTCCTAAAAAAATGCGACTGATTCATTTTAACAGAGACATTATCTTAACATTACCTTGGTTAAACATGTAGAAAGAACTACAAAGCAGGATAGTACCATTTGTGAAACGTTGTAACTGATATATAATAACAGAGACATTATCTGAACAATACATTTCTTAAACATGTACTCCGGACGATCCCTAGCATAAATGGTACTCCCGCCGATCCCTAACTGAGTTTGTTGTAACAAAGCAACAAGCATCATGCCTGGGTTGGTACCATTTTTGTTCACTACTTAATGGGAAAAGAGAGCAATACAATAGCTTCAGTTCAACATTTATTTAAAACAATACCAATACAAGTAGCACAACATCTCAAAACACACTGCATGATCATGTGGATGAAGGCAAGTACCAACCTATCATGACGCACATAAGATGACCTATGAATCTGCCAACACGAATAGGGAATCCAATCTCGCTTTGTGCAGTTGCATTGAAATCAAGCAAAGTCACCGGTGTGACATTTAAGTTTGCTAGGCAACAAGTTGAATAGATATCCCTGTTTTAACAGAGGCAAAAAAGGAAACAATTACTGGCCAATAAAGGAGGATGAAACAAATGGCGACAAAAAGATGCATCTAACTTATCTTGATGGATAACAAAGTAGGACAGTAGCATTTCTTAAACGGTTGCATTGATTCATATTAACAGAGACATTATCTTAAAACAACATTCTTAAGAATGTAATTTACTTTTAACAGTGGCATTGCTTCAATTTTCCAGCAGCATTCTTAGATTAACAACAGCAAAATAGTTGTATGGGACATGGCATGGGACATGCCAGCACCATGTGCGTCCACACATATAAATGGGTAATGTAGAGTATGTAGCCAAGCAACATATCTGCGCTGGTCCCATATTTGTTCTCTTTGAAACTTTTTCCTATGTGAGCGCAGCAAATCTAAGCATGCACAAACTACCCGACCCCCCCAGTTTCTTTCCCTTTTCGACGAAGAGATCGGTTCCTTACAAATGTGTGTACTGGGTTACCCCCTTTTTCCCTTTTCGACCAAGAAAGCAGCTGGATAGATAGTCTATACTACTTTCCCTCCCTCCTTTCATCATTGAACCACGTCCTAGATTCATGCTCCACCCCACCGCACCCTTCTTTCCTCTTTGAACCAAGACCTAGATTCGACTACAGAATCAAAAAAGATCCGCATGCAGCTAGAGCAATGAGGGTTTCAAAGAAACTTATACCTTAGGGTCATCAGGATGTGGCAAGGCGTGCGGCGGGAGGCCGGATCTGCCCACACTACGTACGGTAGCGAGGAAGAAGGGTTCGGTGGACCTCCCGCACAGGCGCTGGGTGAAAGAGAACAACGCATCCTTCAGTGGATTTCCTCCCTCGTCGAAGGTGATAGAGTGAACGTTGCACCTCCTCCCCTTCCCGGTGCGACGGGATCCGGACGCCTCCTTCACCAGCTGTGCGGGGGGAGAGAGAGACAAGAGGCCAACACAGTCTTGTTTAGATCTGGTGAAGAGAGGGTGAGAGACGGTGAATATAGCAAATCCTAGCAAAGGAACGCTGAGCCTCCAGCGTGTATATATATGTAGTGCGGCGAGAGTGTGGAGAGTGCAAACCCTAGCAAACAAGCGTTGAGGCTCCAGCTTATATATATACTTTAGTACGAACTGAGCTCCGGTGCCTTAACTGTACCTGCTTTTGGCTGTATGACAGGTGGGCCAGCCACATTTTGGGCCCACCTGTCATAAACCCAAAGGCAGGTGCACTAAAGTCAATGAAGTTGCGTCCATATAGTACTCGTGTATACGACTAATATATAGTGGAGTGGTTATCTTATTCTCTCCATAACAATCGTTTTAAATTGTGTAAGTACGAAATGAAACTCTTTATTTAACGTACCAGTGAAGAAAACTACTACTCCCTCTGTTCCTAAATATTTGTTTTTCTAGAGATTTCAACAAATGACTACATACGGAGCAAAATGAGTGAATCTACACTGTAAAAAATGTCTATATACATACGAATGTGGTAGTCCATTTCAAACCACTTGAAAGACAAATATTTAGGAATGGAGGGAGTACTTTCGATGAACTAACAATCCACGCATCATGGTCGCACTTCATGTCCTTCACGTGCGGTACACTACCCTCCCTTAAATGAACAACCACACATGCGCGAAATTATCGGAAATGTGTGAGAGTGTGTACAAATAAAGAATTTTAATTTCAATTATCGGAAAGGTTTGAGAGTATGTACGGTTTGCCCTCTCTAATAATTATGGTTTGTTGTGTTCGGCCTAAACTTGGTCAAACTTTACAAAGCTTGACTTTAGTCAAATCTAATATGCGGAGTAAATAAAAATGGAGGGCTACTACGTCCATCCGTGTTTTTAGTCCACACCATTTTTTTAATCATAGTTAATAGATGGACAAATAAAATTACAGGGGAGCTGGAGACAAAGTTGTGAGCAGGCTTAGAAATCAATACAAAACGTATGCTCTTAGTACCAACGTCGATCCTTCTTCGAGGAAACATTTGGTTCATAGCCAATTGTGTGATAAAATTGCACCAATGTGAAAGACGACTGCGTCTCCAACGCAACCAAGGTGAACTGATTAAGGATATCATCTTTGTGGGTAACAAGCAAAGAGCATTGATGGAAGACAACTTGTTTTTCATTGAAAATCGATCAGCTTCACTAGCCGACGCAACCATGAGCATCGATAGGTCATCGTGGTGATGCATCATCCATTTGGCATCAAGTTTGGGTGAGGCACCTATGAAGTTCGACAAATCCTCACTGTGGTTTGTTTCTTCTCAGTAATCAAGCTCGAGGAAGGAAGAACCACGTGGCAGAGGACAGTGAGGCGGAACAACAATGGCCATCCAATTTTGTGCAGTTCCACTAAAATTGAGGAAGACATGCCCGGGTATGGAGATACACATCATTGTTTCCAAAAATATAAAAAATGGATATAGTATTGTTACTTTGTTTTACAAGATTAACAACGACATCTCAATTGTCAATAAGAATTATGAAAAGTACACCAACAAACAGAAGCATCATGATTATCTTGATGGGAACTAAACCAGGATACCCGAGAAAAAAAGCATTTCTTCATTTAACTAGTGATAGTATTAGATTAGCAGCAGCAATAGGAGCATATGGATAATGACCGCACAACCACCATGTAATTTTTGTTGAAACAACATGTATACCTCCACCGAGGCATAAATCAGGACAACTTTTCGAGTGGCATTTCCTCTATAATAGTAGGTGATGTTGGGCCAGCCAACGAACCCTAGCTACTATACATGGGGAGCTGGGGAGTAGTCGCATAGAAGAAAACCCGCATGCAATGACCTGGGGAGCTAGACCAGTACAAGAAGTTATACCTCAGGTGGGCAAGATGTCGCTTAGGCGGGCGGGCGGGATCTACCCACACGAGGGCAGCGAACAAGGGCGCGGAGGACCTTTGTCCGCGCCTGCGCCGGCTCCGAGAGGACAGTGCGCATCGGCTTCCTCCATCGCCGACGGCGACTACATCAACGTTGCACCTCCTCACCTCCCACAGCGGACGGGATTCGGCCAGATCTGTGACCACCGGTGAGGAGAGAGATAGTGTGGACATTGTCATCTTGTTTTGATATGGAGAGGGTGAGAGAGCGAGACGCGAGAAACTCTATCAAACAAGAGGCTATAATGCAGTAAAAAATCTCTCCATAGCAGTGGTTTTAAATAGAATGCGCGCGTTCCCGGGAAAAAGAAACAAAAACTAGCGGGCAATTTTTTAACGTACCAAGAAAGAAAACTCGATCAAAAACACGCCCCCGCTTCGAGGTCGCGAGAATCGTCGCGCACACACACATAGACATAGACATGCATATCCATGTTTACGTAAAATTCCATTTCCATCTCCATCTCCAATCTTATTTGTCCAACTGGCATATTATTTACGTTGTTAATATTATACGCGGTAATATTAACGTACAACATCTCTTGTTTGCAGGCGTCCGGACCGCTACCACGGCCGCTCCTGACCAACCCGAACCCTCTTCATCACCCGCTCGTGCTTCCCGTACGAACCGGTCAGTGCCGCATTCATGCCCAGCCAGAGCGGACGCGACCTCTCACTGGCGCCGGCATTGAAGCGGTGCGCCGGCCAAGAGAGTGTCGCCCGCGCCGCTTCCTGGTGCACGCGACTGCTCCGCGTTCAAAGGTCGCAATAGCCAGACACAACATGCATGTAAAAAGTTCTTGGGAGTCTGTGCTACAGCTAGCTGTCCTCCCCCAACTCGTCAATCTCTTCCAGTAGTGCTAGTACTCCATGGCGCGATCCATCGACAAGCAGGCGGGAAAGTTATCGTATACTCGGTTTGCGGTGAGTGGCATGCCGAGCGACCGTGTGGGGTCGAGCCATGGAGGAGGGTGAGACACGAACGCGACAGACGTGATTTAAACGTTGGTTTTGCTCGATGGCGCGATCCAACGAAACGAAACGTTGGTTTCTCTCCGTTTCCATTTTTTCTCCAGAAAAACTGAAACTTTCCACTCCATTTTCATTCCTACTCCAAGGTTGCCCCGTTACAACATTCCATCAAATACAAAGGAAAACTAACACGCATGCTGATGCATCTCAATAATTCATAGATCATAGCCAATATTTACTTCACAACTAAAGACAAAAGTTGTGAGAGCGTGTACGAAAGAAAAACTACTGATGGGGTCCCTACGACTTAAACCCTAAACCCTAAACAGGATTTAATTTCCTGGCCAGGTAGAACCTGTCGAAGGTAAGACGGCTGGCACCCTCGGATCATATGATGCTTTTGTGCAGTTCCACTAAAATCGAGCTGAGCATCCCTGATGGCAAAGATATTGAAGAAGTGTGACTAGAATAATAGTATTGGCACTAGTTCATGTGACATAAACTCATCACAAGTAGAAGCCGGTAGAAGTAGAGAAAGATCGACATGGAGATGGAGCTACGTGGGGAGCGGCGGCAGTGGAGCAAGCCGGCTCCAAAAGGAAGATGGACTACATGGGACGTCGGGCTATAGCTAGAAGGGCGGTTGGGACGCGGCATCGGCCCATACCACGGTGACCCCCGATTGGGACGCACCGACTGTGGATTTCTCCCTCGCCAATGTCGACCGCGTCTACGCAGAACATTGTTCCCTTCCCCCAGCTGCGGGATCAGGCCGG
This sequence comes from Aegilops umbellulata, assembly GCA_032464435.1. NCBI lineage: Eukaryota > Viridiplantae > Streptophyta > Magnoliopsida > Poales > Poaceae > Aegilops > Aegilops umbellulata. The sequence continues at coordinate 358,567,637 of CP136060.1, forward strand.
ATATGTGACCAGCGGTGTGGCCACCATCGTTCTATGCTTGTGAAGAGAGCAACCCAAGCAAGCAGGCTTGTAGCTTAGGCTCCTGCTAGTGTATATATAGTGGTTTTATTTTTCTCTCCATATCAACCTTTTTTTATTGAGTACGTGCCATTGAAGAGTGAAATGATGGTTGCTTCTTCCGACTAACTTACTGTGTGATTTGACTGCTCCTTTAGTGGCCCCTACACGTACTCCCCCTACATGTATGCAACAGTCACACGTACACACGGACGCAAAAACGTGCGCGACACCCTAATGCATGCATGTCCGAGCACACGATGGAACACACACGGTCACGCTCAAGTGCTCAACCTACACGTGCATGCACACACATACTCAGCCAGAGTGAGCTACTGACCATATAAACACCGGAAATTGTATATACTGAGCGCAATGAGCGTATTATGAAGTCCACTGACCGTATTTTTACAAATATACAGTCACAGACAGTGTATTTATCTCGTTTGAAATTAAGCCATATTAACCGGAGAGGAGGCAGTATGGACTAGCATTACTTTGTTGTGTCCCGTCAACTTGCCGAACAAGGAGAAGCTTGCAGGACAAGGAGAAACTTTTGACTAATGCAAGCTCTCCCTCGCTCAGGCAATGGACGTGCTATAGTTAATTCGGTGTCAGATTGCCAAAAGCATACACTATACTAGTACTATTATTGTTCGACTTCCCGAAGAGGCGAACAACCAAGCACAAAGTTTACTAGTACTAGTACTACTACTATGGTCTATAGAGGTATGTACTATACTAGTACTAGGAACCGGATGGAGGAGTGTCTGCACTCTTATTATATTTTTAAAATGAGATAAAGCAATCTTCAACACATTTGGTTCTCTTCAAGGGTTCTCGCATGTGATAATGGAAGTTGATTGCATGGAACACTCGCCACAATTCTCGCTTAATTTTGGCTCATATCCTGTTACAAATAGGAGCGCTCGGTAATATTTCCTATTTTTTTTGTTATTCAGCATGTAAACAGGTCAGCAAACCTTGCGGCGCATCTTTGTGCGAGCCATGCTTGCTGCACTTTGAATGTGGCCGAGAGGTGGCTTGATGAAACTCCTCACTTCCTATTTCTTTTTTTGTGGGTTACCTCGCTTCCTAGTGACCAGTGTCTTGGCTGATCGTCCTAAGAATGCTTATATATGAATAAAGCTCTCTCATTTACCCGCAAAAAGATTAAGCCATATTAACCGGAAAGAAGGGAGTATGGACTAGCACTACTTTTTGGTGTGTCCCGTCAACTCGCAGAACGAGGAGAAGCTTGTAGGACAAGGTGAAGCTCGCTTACGCCTTTTGACTAATGCAACCTACCCTCGCCCAGGCGATGGACATGCATCAGTTCATTCGGTGTCAGATTGCCAGAGGCATACACTATAGTACCAAACATGCGGAGTACCATCGTTGTTCGACTTCGCGAAGAGGTGAAGAGCCAAGCGCAAGGTTTAGTAGTACGAGTAGTACTACTACTAGAACCGCATGGTGGAGCATTTGTACTCTTTTTTTTTAATCTCTGATAAAGTACACATTTATTTCGGAGAAGGGCGGAAAACGGCAGCCCAACATATAATGATGATATCGATCAACCATGCTCGAATATATCTTGGCCTCCGTGCGAGCTCGTCTGTGTGTTCTCGCTCCTCGTCTCTCTCAAGGAACGGCAGGTTGGCCATTTTGCCATCAATTGAGATCGGTTTGCTCACACTTCGGTCCCACATGTCAGTGATATGCCCTGAGGAGGTGCGTTGACCGACTGGCCATACATGTACTTGGTTTTGCACCTTCATACTACTCCTCCCTCCGTCACAGTTTACAGGGCGCGCTTCATTATGATGCATTTCTCTCAATGCATTTCCACCACCAGAGAGACTTTAGACGTGTTTGGTTTAATGCTCAATTAATTTGGGCGTGGTAACCGCAATCAAGTCCACAATTTTCTCTCGATGTACTACGGAGTGGAGTAAGTGCATGCATGTGTGTACCCGGGGTGGAAGCACTGCGTGCATGTGTGTACGCACTATTTCCTCTAGTAACAAACGCCATGCTATAACTACTAACGCTATTTTTAGGCCGATCGCTAGTCGCCTTGGTCCCAGAGATTTTTTCTTTTTCTGAAGCGCGCTCTATAAACAGTGATGGATGGAGTAGTATGAGTGGATTCAAAGAAGAGTGTATTGATGTTGCTTCTTCCGAGCAACTTACAGTGGGAAAGGTGGGGCTTATGATTTGACTGCTCATTACTCACTATTAATGCGGCGCAACGACCAGGCTAAGTCTCCCATGCGGCTGTGCACTACCCCCTCGGTTCTTAAATATACTCCGGAGTATTTGTCTTTCTAGGGATTTCAACAAGTGACTACTCAAATATTTGTCTTTTTAGAGATTCAAATGGACTACTACATACGGATGTATATAGACATATTTTAAAGTGTAGATTCACTCATTTTGCTTCATATGTAGTCACTTGTTGAAATCTCTAGAAAGACAAATATTTATGAACGGAGGGAGTACACATACGAAGCAAAATGAGTGAATCTACACTCTAAAATATGCCCATTTGAAATTTGTAAAAAGACAAATATTTAGGAATGAAGGAGTATAACTTTGTGCATGGCACATGGACCCGGATGCTGAAGAGGCTTCTAGCAATGCTATCAAGCTTCCAACATTTGTTCACATAATTGACGTACTATACAAATAATTTTCCAGCGACATGAAATTGTACAATTATGTGAGCTTTCAGCTTTTGTTTCGTGTGTCTTGCCATCGATGCTCTTTCGGAAACAATAAAAAACTAACTTACTTGCCAATGCATCTCAATTATTAGCAGATTAGAGCTAATATTTAAATCACAATTGAAGACAAAGTTGTGAGAAGGTGTTAAATTAAAATTGATCCATGCTTTCATTGGCAGCAACGTCCCCCAGCTCTGTCTAAATCAACAAGGCATGCTGGGAAAAAAGTAGTTGTCTGGAGCATGCAACATTCCGATCATTTTGTGCAGTTCCACTAAAATAGAGCTGAGTGTCCCTATACCAAAGATATTAAGTGTGATTACGATAATAGAGGACTGCTGATGAAACAATAAACACATAAATAGAAGTCGGTCACCTTTGCAGTTTCTCTTAAGACTAACTAGTTGGAGAAGATTAGGCTCGGAGTTGGATGAGGAGGATAGAGCAAAAACAATCTCCCTTTGTGCATTCGCACTGAAATTGAGAGACGTTGCCCGTGTGACATTTTAGTACAACTGCACAAAAAACTCTTAAGAAAAAAGTGATTTGTGCAGTTCACTAAAAGTTCGCAATAGCAACGAGGTGAAATGGATAGCCCTGTTTGCAAAAAAGAGGTAGAAAGGAAACAATTACTGGCCAATAACAGTGGATAACAACACAATTATGTTTGTCTAAAACGGTGTGAGGACGAGATTGCAATATGGAAAGTACGCCGGACGAGCTACGTTTTGGAAAAAGAACTATGCAAGATCCACATGCAGCGACGTGGGAAGACGGGCAGTGGAGCAAGGCCGGAGGGGATACCTGGAGGTCGTCGGGATATAACTAGGTGAGCGGCGGCGGGCGGAATCTGCCCATACTGCAGCAGTGAGCAGGTAGCATAGGCCCTACCACGCCGGAGCTTGGTCAGAGAGAACGGCGTGTACCGCAGATCGGGCCGTGCTGCCTCGGCACCGTCGAACTGAGAAACGATGCACATCCTCCCTTTCTGCCGGCGACGGGATGCGGTCGGATCAGTGACCAACGGTGAGAGAGAGAGAGAGGCCACCGCAGCCTTGTGTGAGATACTCTGAAGAGAGACAAACCAGGCAAGCAGGCTCCATTGTATATAGAGGAGCAGACAACCTTTTTCTCCATAAAAATCGTTATATATTCTGTGTATGTGCCATTGAGCGATATAACTTTATTTAAAAATAATGCGCCAATGCATCAAGTCGAACTTTGTTTCGTGCACGCGTGGTACACGACCTCCGTAGGTAAACAACCGCTACACGCGTTCAAATTAGCACGTGGCTGCCATTTCGTACAGAAATGAGCTCCACCGTGTACCCGCGCGGGTGTGGCTGGGCACGAAGCATGAGTACGTTCACGGTGCACCTATTCTCTTCTTGTATACGTACACCACCTACCTGGGGTTGTGTGAGAGATACAAACGTAGAGAGATATGTGGGTTCGTGAGAGTTTTTTTTGGGGGGGGTCAATCAAAAAATGTAACATATGCAATGTGTGTGAAATAGAGTACTGGATATATCATATATATAGAGGGGATATCCACGGAAGAGAGTGGAGGTATCATCGGCTTGAGATGTCCATAGAATCAAAGAGAGGGATGATGTGTGTGTGTGTGCGCGCGCGATCGATAAAGAGTGCCATCGAATTTGTGTGTGCCCACGTCAAAGATATAGAGTGGCTGGCCTACTGGAACGTGAGAGGGGACAGGTGCAGTTTGTCTCTGTGGCAGGGATACCTACCTACAGCGCTCGACCATCGGTGTGTGGTGGGGGGAGGCTTAATTAACTATAGAGGTACAATGGCTGGTATATGTGTGTAGGAGGAGAGAGGCCTACCTCATGTATTAAGGGAGATCGATCTACCTCAAGTATTAAGGGAGATCGATCGGCATCCATGCATATGTGTAGGAGAGGAATAAGGTTGGGAGAGAGACAGAGCTAGAGTGTTGGAGGGGGTGGTAGTGGAGTTGCTTCTAACAAATGGTGGGATAGGCTTGCTAGACAAACGGAGGGCATGCCTGCAATATCAATAAGAGAGGGGATGGCTGCCTGTTTGTGCACGTGCGTGTGAGAGACGGGTCAGGAGGCACGCACGAATGATGAGGGGGGATGATATGGCTGTGGTAAGCAGGCGTAACTACATAGGAAGATCAATCGTCCTTTCTCAGAGAAAGGAGAGACATAACTTGTGAGGTACGTCGATCGATGGGGGGAATAGTTAAAGTCGACCTAGGTATATGTTGGGAGATCGATCGATATACATGCATGTGTGTGTTAGAAGCAAATGAGGCACGGGGAGAAGGATAGAGAGAGAGGGATGCATCTAGGAGGTGGTGCGAGGGTCATACTATATCGAGGGGGAAGGAGTGTGCGAGTACGAGATCGATGAAAAGAGTGGTGGGAGTGAGGCATGGACGGTGATAAGAGAAGAGGGGAAGCTTGTGTTTGTGCTAGGAACACCTGGCTAGAGAGGCATATCGATCGATATGTGCCGTAAAGAAGGAGCTGGGGGGGCCTACACACACCATGGGTGAACGACCTAAAGTGAAAAGACGAATTTGAGAGATGGAGCTAGAGAATGCCGAGGGAGGGTGGGAGGGATGCGGGCATGTGCATGCACGAGAGAAAGTTAGCGCTAGATAAAAGGATTGTGTGGGTCTAAAAGACGAATAGAGATCATACTTCATTATAAAAAGCGAATTCGGATATTTGAAGAATTTATCATAGTGTTTTAAACCGAGGCATGTGTGAATATATATATATATATATATATACATACATACATACATACATATATATATATATATATATATATATATATATATATATATATATATATATATATATATATATATACAAAAACACTATTCTGATCACGGGATCAGAATAATATTCTGATCACAACCTTAACTGCCTGAGTAACGCGCCTGACCTTGCCCGAGTACTAGGTTGAACTTCATCTAAAAGTTGTCCAAATGTGGCTTGCGATATACCGTTGGAAAGCTATGGACACCAGTGTCATGACCCAAATTAAAATTTTGACAAAATGTAAGCGGTTTAAGAGCAGTTTTGAAAACCATTTTTTCTTCATACAAAAAACGTGAATCGTATTTTCGATCGCATTTCTAAACCGTTTATCGGAATTAGGCAAATAATATGGCGTTGGAAAGCTTCTGCAAATCCGCTCCTTCCACATGTTGAAAGTTTTCTCTAATTCTCTAAGGTTAAAGAGTAATTTGGAAAATCGTAAAATTTTGCAAACCGAACAGCCGAGTTCGTATTTTCGATGTCATTTCTAAACGACTAATCCAATTGAGGCAAATTATATGGCGTTGGAAAGCTCATGAAAATGCACTACTTTTTCATGTAGAAAGTTTTTTCTAATTTTGAACGGTTTAAGACTAATTTAGAAAACGGTACAAGTTCCACTGAGTTTGTATTTTCGATCTATTTTTTTAATCATGCACCCGAATGCAGCAAATGATATAGCGTTGGAAAACTTGAGGAAATGCGAAACGTTTTAGTATATATTATTTCTCCCAATTCTTACTGTTTTAAGTCAATTTTGAAAATGGCTAAAAATGTATTTTTGTCGTAATTTCTACAAACTTTATCGGAATGGCGCAAATAATATACCTTTGAAAAGCTAAGGAAAATGCGAAACTTTTTCATGTTGATGGTTTTCTGTGATTCCTCACCGTTTTCAGGGAATTTTAAAAATGGCGAGATCGTTCGTTCTGCCTTTATTGCGAAACAGATTCTTCGAAAATGCACCGCGTGAAGAACCTGAACTTCTCGGCATGTCTACTTGAACTTCACTCTGTTTTTCACGTGCTTTTTTTGCTTGTAGCTCTCCATACACTCACCAGAACACTCATCGAAATTGAGCAAATAATATACCAGTGGAAAACTGATATAAACATGCAACTTCCCCATGTTGATCATTTTTTCATATTCGCAATGGTTTTACAAGTTTTTCATCTCAAATTCATTCACTATAGTAGTTGAACTTCCTGCTGTTTTCACGTTGAACTTCTGTGACGTATTTTCGTTTTTAATTTTCACATCCATTCGTTAGTGTTACACAAATGATATTCCTTTTGTACAAAACACTCTCTAAATAATTTTTTTAACTTTCTCCGACGGAGGACTTGAACTTATAAGAGCAAAAATTTTAACCTTTGCTTTTTTATTCTTTTTAATACAAAATGCACACGTGTACTATATGAACTTCTAGCAGTTATCAACCAGAACTTCTCTCGGTTACGTGAAAATATTTTGAGTTTTTTTATGAATTTTTAATCTGATTTTCATAATCTTTTTTTATGAAGTTTGAAGCTCTCTATTTTTAATATTTGAAATTCTTGTTATTTTATTTTTAAACTTTTTGTTTTCATTCTTTAACAATGAGGAAAATCTGAGTTTTCTACAATCATCGAACTACTCCATCTTTTTAATATGTACTTCCTGGTTTTATTTCTTAATCTTTTTATCAAATTTTAAAGCACTCTACCGATTAAAGTTGAACTTCTTGTTATTTAATTTTTGAACTTCTTCTTTCCATTATTTAATAACGAGGAAATTCTGAGTTTTCTATAATAATCTAACTTCTCAATATTTTTTATTTGGACTTCCTGGTTTTATTTCTTTTAGTAATGGAAACAATCCTACTTTTTGATAGACATCGAGCCACTCCGTTTCTAAATCTGAGAGAATTATAGTAAAATGCACAAAACAATTTTATTTTTTTGTGTTTTTGAACATGGAAATACAAGGTGAACCTCTCTCATAAGAATTTTTGAATTTCCCTGGACAGAGCACTTGAACTTCTTTTAACAAACCTTTTAAGCTTTTATTTTCTATATTTTTATTCACACCGGAAATGCATTCCCTACAGTACTTGAACTTCTCTTTGTTTTTACGATGAACTTCTGTCACATTTTTGTGTATACATGGAATTACACGCAATTAAAGGTCGGACGTCATTTTTTGCCATGCTAAAACATATAATTGGAGGACGGATGTCCCGTAATATATATTCTAAATCGTGCATGGAGGTTGAATAGGAGAAACTTTGGCATTGGTGAGTTTTTCCAAATTTCATTAACGTTTATGAGTTGTTTATGACATTGGTTTATTTATTTATTTTTTGAACATGTAAATCCTAGGTCTTAATATACTTTGAACTCCTCTGTTATTTTAATTTGAACTTCGCATTTTTATTTTTGAGTAAAGAATTGTTTCTGATTTTTTAGATGAACATCAATTTTGCCTATTTTTTCAATTTAATAACGATAGATGTCTGCATTAAAAAATTAAATCCTAGATTTTAATATAAACATCGATGCATTTCATTATTTTAGCTTGAATTTCTAGTTTTTTAAAGCAGAGAAAATTCGTTTGAAATTTTTTAGGTGCACTTTTTATTTTAATTTGAACTTCTTTATTTATTATTTAGTAACGAGAAAAATTTGAGTTTTCTATAAACTTTGAACTTCCCTGTTTTTTTAATTTGAACTTCTTAGTTTTATTCTTCAAGAAAAATATGGTTTTCCAATAAGCATCAAACATTTTTTTAAACTGAACTTCATACCTTTAATATTTTTTTTCTAGAAATAGAAAGATTTTTGGGTTTCCGTACGCATCGAATTACTTCTGTTTTTTATTTGAACTTTTTCATTTTATTTCTTTTGTAACAAGGAAAAGCTGAGTTTTTGTTAAATATCGAACTGCTATCTTTTTTATTTTGTACCTATTGGTTTATTTCTTTTAGTAACCAAAAAAATCCAAGATTTCTAATAAATATTGAACAGATCCATTATTTAAATTTGAACTTCTAGATTTTTTTATTTATAAACAGTGAAAAACTTTTTTTATGAATTTTAAACTACTGTATTTTAAAAATTGAACTTCTTGTTATTTTATTCTTGTACTTCTTGTTTTCATTAACGAGGGAAAATCTGAGTTTTGTCTAAACATCGAATTGCACATTTTTTTATTTGTACTTCCTGATTTTATTTGATTTATTACAGAAAAAACCTACCTTTTTAATAAACATCAATTCCCTCCGTTTTTGGGATTTGAACTTCTAGGGTTTTTTAACGGAGAAAATCCCTTTTCAATAAATTTGTGTTGAGATGCTTTGTTTTTTTAGTTTGACCTTTCTTGAGTTTGTAATAAAAATTGGACTTCTTCATCTTTTAAATTTGGAGCTCTAGATTTTTTTTCTAGAAATGGGCAAATCCATTTTTTCATAATTTTTGGAATGATAATTTTTTAAGTTGAACTACTATTTTTTTAGAAATGGGGTAGAAATACATTTTTTATTAAAAATTTGAACTGCTCTTACTTTGACCTGCCTTGGATTTTTTAGAAATGAGAACATATGTTTTTGTTGCACGCATCTTGTTTTTTTAAATGAACTTTTTTTGTAACTTCTGTGATTTTGTTTTTGTAACTTGAAAAACAATTAGCACCGCTTTTATTTTCCTCTACTTTTCTAAACTGGAAACACTCCCTAGTTTTTTTATCTCTCTGAGGTTTTTTTCTACAACACAACAAAGCTTTTGACCATGAACTTAAATTTTATTTCTGATTCACCGCATTTTTCTTTTTTTAGTTTACACTAATTTTACTCATTTTACTATATCTGAACTCTGTTCTTTTAATAGTTGGACTTCTCATTTGTTTCCATGAGCTGTACGTGTATGTTAAGAGTAGTATCTGATGCGCATAGATTATGTGCGAAGCAAAGCGAGACCAGGCCGTGAACGACGCCCAAGTCTTGGCCCTCTCCACACAAGACTACGCTCACTTTCCTCAACGAGTTTCTAGACTAGCAAAACAGCCAGACTAGCACGTATATCAAATACTTGTAGTGACTAGTCCTTCACGTTGAAATATTGAATACTGAATAGTACTAGTAACAAAGAAAACAGAGCTTGAGTGCTTCGCATAAAAGCAACAGGGAGCCTGGGATGTACTACGTGTGTGTGCTGCTAGTATATCAAAAACTACAAGTGACATTTCCTTCGCACTAAATAGTACTAGTACAGGTTCAGCCAACAACAGGGCCATCAGTTCAGCCAACAACAAGAGTTATCATCATTTCAGTTTTCGGTCATGGTATCACAGATTTACACAACTTGAGTGCTTGACATCGCAGCGACAGAAGTGCTGCTCTGGTTTACTTCAGACGGACTCCAAAAGTTGCGCGTGTGTGCGTTTGTGCGGTGTAGTGCACCCACTGTTTGTTCGTGCTCTGAAACTGAAAACTAACTCTAATTTTTCCCGCAAAAAAGAAAAAGGAAAGCTAACTCTTTTTCTAGGCAATAGGGAATTCCTGTGCATCTTGTCCAACTGTCATCTCAATTCCGGTGGTAGAAAAATGTAACACATCTTCCATCAGGCAACTGAACCAAAATCCTACTCCCCCCATTCGGGTGGTAGAATTTTAGTTCTTACACTCTCCAGCATCGTTTCTTACTGTTTACACTAATTTTACTATATCTGAACCCTGTTCTTTTTAATAGTTGGACTTCTCATGTGATCCCCATGTGAACTAAAGAAAGAACAATGCATAATCACACACGCACACATATCTTGCTGGACGAACAACAATTGTGTTTCTCATGCCAAGCACTATCCTCTGCAGAAGGAAATTGTTGTACACTTGTACACATATCTCTGAAACTGATGCATACCAAGTTATGAAAAAAGAAATTTTACAAACAAAGTTGACTAAATCAACGAAACACATCAACTAACACAATGCACACTCATAAAAACCAAGCTAGATCTGCTCATATGCACGTGCAGCGCACACGAATAGTGATATGTCTTCCCAGAGAGGAAACAACGCCAACCTGAAACAACGCCAACCTGCTACAACTTCACGCTGGATACATCACTGCATGCCCAACGTGGATTCATCATGTAGCTGGCCTCGAAACGCAAGTGCTGTGCTGGATGTCCTTGATACAAATCAATCGATGGCGGCCGCGAAGCAAAACAACGACGAGAGATGGCTGCCCGCACGGACCGCCCACGAGGGAGGCGACGAACTTCTTGTGCAGAGGTGGTTGGGGGAGGTTGACGGCTGGTGGTTTGCCAGTAGAGCTCGGAAGGGAGGGTGTCGCCGCAGTGGATCCAGGGGGAGGTTGTCCGCCGCCGCTGCCGTGGATCCGAGGGAGTCCGCCGCCGCTATGGATCCAGGGGGCGGGAGGCACCGTCGTGCTGGATCAAGAGGCAGGGAGGCCGCCGCCGCGGTGGATCCAGGGGAGGGAGGCCGACGTGGTGGTTGTGACCGGCATGGTCGTGGCAGAGGCGAGGTTGGGGGCGACGGCGAGGGCACCGGTGGCAGTGGATTCTAGAGCCCGCATCGTTGGGTCGGGCGCCGCCGTGGGAGCAGGGTAGGTAGTCCGGCCATGGCAGAGAGGCCGCGGGAGGCGGAGGCGCGTCGGCAGCGGCTGGGTGGTCCTCGACGGTGGGTGGGGACGGGGGTCGCCGGTGGGTGGTTTGGGGTTGGGGATCGCCAGTGGGTGGGTTGGGGCTGGTGATCGAGGTGCGGGATGTGGGGATCGAGGTGCGGGATGTACGCGAGGTGGGGGCAGACGGTCTATTTTTTTTGTTCGATCGAGTTCGGGAGGACCTCGGCGCCTCCTATATAGGCTGACGTGATCCAAATAACTATTATAATCCCAGGATTAGAATAGTGTTACTATATATATATAACGGTGATACACATGATGTGGTTATGAACATGTTATATTACATATAATATATTTTATCTCTACTCTTATAAAAAACGGAGTTATTGATGATGATGTGCCTGCCATCCTGCAATACAGGCCGTCCGATTTATATTTGACGGATAGGAAGGAAACTATGGCAATTTTGAAAAAAGATACTCACACCCCTCTTCATATTTGCAAATTAGGCCTCCTCTTGATCATGGTTATGTTCTGTGGAACACATGGGCATCTTGCTAGTACTACGTATAATATATAGAACATTGATTATAATTTGGGCTAATGTGTGGCTTTTGCAGCTCAGGTCTAAATACTTGTCATAATGTAGGGGGCGGGGCACTATACTATGTGTGATAAACACAGTGTACATATGGAACATGATTTAGATTATGAATATATAGTTAGTACATCAAATGTACTATTATTTGGAATCAACATCAAGTGTATTCAAAAAATAGAATTCGAGTTCATGTAGTACACATAGTTCATATCTATCTCTATAGTAATCATGTGGTGTGTTTGAGGGAGTCCTGGACTAAGGGGTCCTCGGACGTCCGGCATGTTATCCATTGGGCCGGACTGATGGGCTATGAAGACTGGAGGCCGAAGATTGTACCCGTGTCCGGATTGGACACTACTTGGCGTGGAAGGCAAGCTTGGCGACCGACTATGAAGATTCCTTCTTATTTAACCGACTCTATGTGAACCCTAGATCCCCCCGGTGTCTATATAAACCGGAGGGGTTAGTCCGGAGAGGGGACATGCACATTACCATAGTCATATAGGCTAGACTTCTAGGGTTTAGCCATAACGATCTTGTGGTAGATCAACTCTTGTAACACTCATATTCATCAAGATCAATCAAGCAGGAAGTAGGGTATTACCTCCATAGAGAGGGCCCGAACCTGGGTAAACATCGTGTCCCCCGTCTCCTATTAACATCGACCCTGGACGCACAGTTCGGGACCCCCTACCCGAGATCCGCCGGTTTTGACACCGACATTGGTGCTTTCATTGAAAGTTCCACTGTGCCGTCGACGAAAGGCTCGATGGCTCGCCTTGCCCTTAAAGACAACATCACCTCTGGGGGTGCTCTGGCCCCAGGCCAAACCCTCCGGCTGGGTGGGTTTACTATGATCGCCCGTTCGGCCGTTGAGCCGAAGATGACCTCTCGGGCCATCAAAGACCCCCTTCGCATCAACTCCGAGCACTCCAAGCAGATGGATCCGGCAGAGTTTTTGTCCTCGAAGGAACTCCTAGATCGCATCACCGCTTTGGGAATCGCCCCAGATTACGATCTAATCGGGCCTAAAACCGATCAAGGAGAAATCAGGACCCCACCGGTCACCCACCAGATTGCGGTAGTCGAGGAGCAGGACGGCGAGTCCTCTTCTATATCGAAGACAGACTATGTTCGGATCGCCGATCAGGAAGAGCCAGATACTCACACGCGAAAGGACGCGACCAGACCTCCGAACATAGAATCGGACGACGGTCCTAAACAATCGGAAGATATTCCGGAACCCGGACTGTTAAGCCCGGAAGGTCGTCAGACTCCAAATAATCGGTCAGGTCGGGGTTCGGATTTAATTCCACCCACCCACCTGGACATAGACGCTCTCATGAGCATAAAACAACAGTCTCAGGAAACGGTCCACCACTTCTGGGCCAGATTCCTCCTTATCAAGGACAAGGTAAAAGATTGCCGTGACGAGGACGCAATATCAGCGTTCTGCAACAATTGCGCGGATGAAGGAATCCTCAACGCCATCAATCGCCGTCGCATACTGAAATTCGCCGACTTAGCAACCATCATTCGAAAATACAGCGCGATGGAGAGCGCCTGGAAAACTCAGGCAGCTCGCTAGGAGCCGTCAGCCCCAACTCAACTCCCCTTACAGGCTAAAAGGGCGCACCCTCGTGGCACGCCCAGTCCAACAGTCAAGAAACACAAAGCCGCTATACGGCACGACACCGTTCTGGAGGGGTGGCTCGATGGCCCATGCAAAATACATACAACACCAGATACCGTGGCAAACCACAGCCTTAGAGCATGTGGGATACTACGACAGGTAGCCAAGAGCGGCGAGGACATCCTCATCAAGGACGCCCCAGAACAGCATCCCTCAGAAGACGACAACTCAAGAGTATTTACGGTCTTTGAGACATTCGCTTCAAACAACAAGCGCAAAAGGGCACTTCGCGAGCTTGCCGAAGTCTGCCAAATTGTTGTAATAAACCCCTGGAATGACACGGCTATAACATTCAACAGCGGTGACGAACCAAAGTACATAACAGTACGAGCGCCAACCGCGTTATTCCTCAGTCCCATCGTGGACGGGTTTCGACTCACTAAAGTCCTCATGGACGGCGGCAACGGACTTAACCTCATTTACGAGGACACACTCCATAAAATGGAAATAGACAGGAGCCGCATCAAGCAAAGTAACACAACCTTCCGAGGTATTATTCCTAGTCGGGAGGCGCGGTGCGCGGGAAAATCACACTTGACGAAGTATTCGACACGCCGGAGAACTATCGGTCCGAAGAAATAACTTTCCAAGTGGAACCCTTCGGGAGCGGATATCACGCACTGTTGGGGCGGGATGCTTTTACACGCTTCCAGTCCATACCCCATTGCGGGTATATGAAGCTCAAAATGCCCGGACTAAACAGTATAATCACTCTTGTCAGTGATCCGGACATAGCACTCCGCGCTGAAAACAAAACCGCATCCCTGGCCCTGGAGGCGCTATCCGAAGCCCTCACGGCCGAAGAGTTAACCGCACCACGCTCCACGGTGGACAGGGACGACGTGATTCTCGATAAACGCCCCAAATCCACCTCCTTCAAACCAGCAGAAGAAATAGTAAAATTCCAGGTCCACCCAACGGATCCCAAGAAGACAGCATCTATCGGGGCTCAACTGAACCCAACAGTTGACACCGCCTACGAGAATTCTTGCATGAAAATTGGGACATATTCGCCTGGCACCCTTCAGATATGCCAGGGATCCCATGCGAGCTGGCCGAACACAGCCTCAATATATTAAAGGGATTTAAACCGGTTAAGCAAACACTGCGGCGCTTTTCCGAACCCAAGCGACAAGCCATGGGGGAGGATCTGGCCAAACTCATCGAGGCCGGATTCATTAGAGAGATCAAACATCCGGACTGGCTGGAAAACCTGGTGATGGTACCAAAGAAGGACAAATCCTGGCGCCTGTGTGTCGATTTCAAAGACCTCAACAAGGCTTGCCCTAAGGATCCCTTCCCCCTCCCCCGCATTGATCAAATCATTGACGCCACCGCAGGACACGACTCACTATGTTTCCTCAATGCATATTCCGGATACCATCAAATCAAAATGAAGGAGTCCGATCAAGCCGCAACAGCATTTATCACCCCATATGGGCCATTCTGCTTCAACACCATGCCCTTCGGGCTCAAGAACGCCGGCGCCACATACCAATGCATGATTCAAACATGCTTGGAGAAACAGATCGGCAAACCGGTAGAAGCTTACATCGATGACGTCGTCATCAAAACTAGGCATGTCGAAACACTAATAGACGACTTACGTCTTACATTCGACAACCTCCGGGCATATGACATTAAGCTCAACCCGGAAAAGTGTGTCTTCAGCATCCCAGCTGGAAAACTGCTGGGCTTCATCGTTTCCAATAGAGGAATGGAAGCAAATCTAGCTAAAACCTGAGCTCTGTCACAGTTGGCAACACCAACAGACCTCAAATAGGTCCAAAAGCTAGCGGGATGCATGGCAGCGCTAAGCCGCTTTATCTCCAGATTAGGAGAAAAGGCACTACCACTCTATCGCCTCTTACGGCGCACTGATAACTTTGAATGGACAGACGCGGCGACCGCCAGTCTGGAGGAAATAAAGGCCCTTCTAGCGAGCAAACCAATCCTGGCCGCACCAAACACTGGCGAGCCCATGTTGTTATACATATCGACAACACATCAGGTGGTGAGCGCCGTGCTCGTCGTCGAACGAGAACAGGACGGCCACAAATTTCCACTCCAAAAACCAGTATACTACGTATCAACTGTCCTCACGCTATGCAAATCCCGATACCCCCACTACCAAAAGATAGCATACGCGGTCTCATGGCATCCCGCAAGCTACGACACTACTTCCAGGAGTGTGCAATCACGGTGGCTTATGAGGTACCACTCAATGACATAATAAACAACCGCAATGCCATGGGATGGATCGCCAAATGGGCCATAGAGCTACTTCCATTCAACATAACATATAAGCCACGACGAGCCATCAAATCCCAAGTACTGGCCAACTTCATCGCCGAATGGACGGAGGCCGAACTCCCTAAAGAGTACGGCGCATATTCCAATTGGGTTATGTATTTTGACGGCTGCAAAATGTTGGCAGGGCTGGGAGCGGGAGTTGTTTTAACATTCCCCACTGGAGATGTCATCCAGTATGTACTCCAGATATTATACACAGACTCTAACAACGCAGCCGAATATGAGGCCCTACTGCATGGTCTTCGGATGGCCGTATCCATGGGCATACAACGCCTGGAGGTGCGCGGGGACTCGAACCTCGCCATATCTCGAATATATGGTGACTTTGACGCCAAAGATCCAAAGATTGCAGCTTATCATAATGTCGTATTAAAATTGTCGGCTAGGATAGAGGGACTTGAATTTCATCACGTCGCCCGAGAAAGTAACCAAGCGGCGGACGTCCTTGCTCGCATCGGCGCTAAACGCGACCCCATCCCACCCAACATCTTCCTGGAAAGGCTTTTCAAGCCATCTGTGGTGTGGCAAGGGGAGGGCGGCAATAATAGTCCAGATCTGAATACAACTCCAAATCCCGAACACACTGATAGTATCGGGGGCTCAGCCACCGAAATACCACCGTCGGCCCATCTCATCATGGCAGTCATCGCTCCATGGACCGAACCTTTCTTGGCCTACATTAATAGGAAGGAGCTCCCCAAAGACCAGAATGAGGCTCGCCGCATTGTCTGGCGCTCGAAGGCCTACAAGGTTCACGACGGAGAGCTCTACAAGAAAAGTACTACCGGAGTACTTCAAAGATGTATCTCCGAAGAAGAGGGGTGGCGGCTTCTAGAGGAAATTCATGCCGGTCTCAGTGGACACCACGCCGCAGCTCCGGCTCTTGTTAGCAAGGCCTTCCATACTGGGTTTTATTGGCTGGCAGCCCGAGAAGACGCACAGGACCTCGTCCAATGCTGTGTCGGATGCCAACTCTTCGCCAACCAAAGCCATATGCCCCCAACTGCCTTACAGACTATCCCCATCACTTGGCCTTTCGTGGTCTGGGGACTAGATATGGTCGGACCCCTTAAAGGGGGAAGCCATAAGAGAAAATATATGCTGGTTATGGTGGACAAATTCACTAAGTGGATAGAGGCTAAACCGGTCAAAATGGCCGACTCCGGCCCGGTGATAGACTTCATATCCGGTGCCGTGCACCATTATGGTGTCCCACACAGCATCATCACCGACAACGGCTCTAATTTCATAGCCGACGAGGTAAAAACCTGGTGTGCTAATCTGGGTATTAAACTCGATTACGCCTCTGTCTACCACCCACAAACCAACGGTCAAGTCGAACGAGCCAACGGTCTTATTATGAGCGGCATCAAGCCCAAACTAGTGCGGTCTTTGAAAGAATCAGACAAGCACTGGGTTGAGGAGCTTGACTCCGTACTCTGGGGGCTGCGGACCACGCCCAACCGTACGGTGTATGGCACAGAGGTCGTATTGCCCTGCGATATTATTCACGACTCACCTCGAGTGCGTATGTACGAAGAGAGAGAATCCGAGCTTGATCGGCAGGACAGCCTAGATGCCCTGGACGAGGAACGCGATGTCGCAAAGGCCCGTTCAGCATTTTACCAACAGCAGGCTCGAAGATATCAAAGCAGAGAAGTACGGGCCAAGACTTACAACGTTGGCGAACTAGTTCTACGCCGGCCGGAGAAGAAAAAGGACAAACTCAAGCCCAAATGGGAGGGTCCCTTCATAATTGACGAAGTTCTCACCAGAGGAGGGTACCGCCTTCGCGATGCATCAAACAATCGCCTCGAGCCGAACCCCTAGAACGCGGCCAGACTCCGAAGATTATATGCCTAGCGTCAAAACCCCTTGTTCGTCTCCTCCTCCCCTGTAGTTTCCATTATTTTTTTTCTCTCTTTTCTGATTACTTTATTCTTTCTCGCTTTAAAGCTTTGGTACCGCTAGACCACACACCATTGACATAGACATCTTTAAATGTGTATGCCACTTGTACCTGGGGGCTTCTTGGACAGAATTTCTTTTCATTTCTTGAGCATCAAGCTCTTCACATATGAGTTTTTCCATATGTACCTTTTTCTTTGCCACTATATGCATCGATATGACTTAAGTTTTGGCCAAGCAGGGTTGCCTGGGTCCTGTGCTTATGCCCTACGTTCACGTTAGTTCGGCTAGGGCATAAATGGAGCACCTCTGCAATTGTTACTGTCGGGTCATCCGGATGTGTACCTCAGACTGGGTGAAGCCGAAAGCTAGCGTTCTTAAGGGAATATTCGGTTGGTGAATTAAAGATGTTTTTTAAACTTACTCCATTGTGCACCCCTAGAAGCTATACAAGCTGTGATGCGCACATCACAATTTAGACATGTACATTAAATGCATGCATACCCAGGGAAAGGAACACTTAAAGGAACTATTCTCTCTGGAAGATGTTTCTTATGATATCAATGTAATATAACATAGCTAGCCGGATAAAACTATGACCCCTACGCCTAGGTTTCCAGGCATACCCCGGCCTATTCGGCCGCGACGGTATTCGAAAACACTCCACACCTTCGGGTCCGGAGGTTGAAGCAAAAAGGTCTGCCATGACAAATGATATACAATTCAGCTAGAGTTTCACATAATGAGGAAAGTACACAGTTACTAGGACTCGAACACTTCCTCCTCTACACCTTCCAGCAGGCAGTCTAACTTACAATCATGTTGGGAATATTTGGCGGCCACCTCTACTTGGCCATATACTAAACTAACGGGAATTTCTTCCTGCATTGGACCCTAACGGTCCAACCCGTGCCATGTGATTTGGATCCAGCTTGGTATATCGCGTTTTCACCATGGCCCAGGCCTCTCGCGCACCCTCTCGGTAGTCCGATATCTTCCATAGTAGGATACGCCGCCGCGCTCCCTTGAACAGCTCTACAAGATCCTCCATACTTACTGGAGGGGAGGCAGATGGCCACAAGGCCTTGGCAACGCTCCGCATATGGCCAACCGGGCATGCTCGTGCACTTGCGATAGTCTTTGCAGCAGATCACTCGATGATCCGGACACCTCCTCTTCAGGGCCCGTCAATATACCTGCAAACATAACAGTCCCATTTATCTCTTAACTACTTCAAAAAATATATATAGTTCGGACACACACTGAACATGCCGCCCCGCAGCTTCTTGTTCTCCTTCACGGAATCGGCTAGCTGGGCTCGAACATCTTTTAATTCTTCACCCAATGTAGTGTTGGAATCCTGTAGCTGGTTTTTCTCGTCTCTGACGCGGGTCAGCACACGCTCTCCTGCGGCGTGTTGCCTTTTCGCCTCTTTTTCTCCCTCTTGGGCGATCTTCAACTTCTCTTCAAGTTGATCGGACGACCCTATTATGCGATCAGCAGCAGAATTAGCACAGTTGGTATACAATTATTGTTCCTCGGTGGAGGGGAACATTACCAGAAGATGACTTCTTGACATTTTCCAGTTCGTCAGTAGCAACATTTAGCTGCGCCCGACACTGCTCCAGCTCTTGGGCTAACAAGCAATTCTTCTCTGTAAGGACCTGGTGGTACAACGATCCTTAAATCAGTTGTGACAGCTGCTTTCAGTCTCGGGGGCTACGAGCATATAGTTATCCTTTCTTGACAAGGAAAATTTACCTGCACATCTGCCAGATATTGCTTCATGGCTCTTCTAAGCCCATCTCGAGCAGCTCGGATGTATGCGTCGCCCGAGCTAAAGGCATTAAAAGCCTCTGCCGAGAACTTGGGGTCTCGCAAGACAGCTGACGGTGTCCTGGACTAGGGGGTACTCACCACGTCATCTCCCAATCTATTAGATTGGGCCGAGGACCCCCATGGCCGTATACTCATGGGCCAGTTCGGACAGCTGCCGCATACAAGGAAGATTCCACAAGACTTAGCGATCAAGACAAGGACTCCTCCCCACCGGCGTATTCGGCTAGGACTCTTGTTATCCTAGGCCTCTGGTGCATTATATAAACCGAGGCCAGGCTAGTCGATAGAATATATACAACATACAACAATCATACCATAGGCTAGCTTCTAGGGTTTAGCCTCCTTGATCTCGTGGTAGATCTACTCTTGTACTACTCATATCATCAATATTAATCAAGCAGGATGTAGGGTTTTACCTCCATCAAGAGGGCCCGAACCTGGGTAAAACATTGTGTCTCTTGTCTCCTGTTACCATCCGCCTAGACGCATAGTTCGGGCCCCCCTACTCAAGATCCGCCGGTTTTGACACCGACATTGGTGCTTTCATTGAGAGTTCCACCGTGTGATCGACAAAAGGATCGATGGCTCGCATGCAGATCAACTGCGACTTCGGCATCTTCGTCACCAGCTCGACTGGTCACCTTGGTTCGACCAATAATTGCGCCCCGTGTTCGGATCACCATGTTCGGATGAGGGCCTTCATCAAACATCAACTCCGATCTCTATCAAGATCACGGAGGAATCATCCATGGAGCTCAGGGGCTCAACGTCAACATTGCCCTCAAGCGGCCGTGCTGTTTTTCTAGACAGCAAACTCGTATCTGCTGCCACCACCTCCTCGAGTATCGCTTTGACAATCGCTTTGGTGGAATTGTGTGGAATTGAGTCTACAACAACCCTGGAAAATTTCGTCGAGTTCCGATGGAGGAATCTCTGGCAATCCACGATATATCGGAGCCCTATCAAATCTGGACGGGAATTTGGATGTGTTTAGGGCGTGGTGTCCAGCTTCTAGCTCGGACGTCCTTTGGAAGATCCAACCGTTGATCGGCTGCGGAATTCCTGTATCTACCACCTCTCAAAATTTCCGCTCGATCCGACCGTCCAAACTCCGGGAACCTTCCGATTAGTGCATCACTTTTCGGATCTGTTTTCTGCGCGAAAACGAATCCGACCCGAGTTCATCTTTTCTATGAATGGGATTTCGGACATCTCTTTTGAAGGAAGTTTTGTATGGGGTATTGTGTTTTGTTCCCGAACACATCCCACTAACTTTAAGATCTTTTGAACATGATCTTCACAATCATGCTGGTGTCAAACTAGTCCGGCAATATTACTCCACGGCTGCCGACCTGCGCTAAGACACGGCGTCACTTTGTTGAGCCGAGCTCAACTTCTTAGGATCATCACCTCGGCAAGCCGAACAAGAGTCCGGCATCGCGAAGGATAAATCATCACCAACATCGCCGCCCCACGGATTACACGGAGCGGGCATACCGGCATCACCGCACGGTTGCTTCATCAAGCCGGCATCGACCATGTCACGACCTACATCGACAAGGCCACACTATCGCTTCTTCAAACTGGTGTCCATCACGCCAACCTACTTCGACTCATCGGCTGACATCGGGGCTTCGACATCTCGGCTGGACCGGGGGCTTCGCCATCTCTTCATCAACCTACTTCGGACACTTCGGCGTCACTAGCCGACCAGCTCCGTCACGTTAGCTGGGCCAAGGGCTTTGCCTCAGCGAGCCAACCTTTACCAGCATTGCCATGCCGTCGTTTTATCGCCCATCAGGCAATGGGTGTGCGGAGCGAGTCCCAATTTTGGGAATCACCTTCCTTCGGATTGCTACAATAAATAAACCAGGTGCTATCAATCCCTAATATTTTTTGCTTGTTTGGGTTCATTTTTCCCAAGGAATTATTACTCTGGTTTGTCCATCATATGTACATAGGTCTATCAAATGGTGGCCGCATTCACGACTGTCGCATGGTGGTTCGGTCAGTTTCCGTACATAGTCTGGCGAATGCCGCATCCGGAGCTCGGACCGACCTACGAATTCAGGCATTGCCACGCCTTTACCGCATCACGCCGACGCCCTGCATCGACATTGACTTCGGCGCCAGGCCATATTTCTTTTATTACTCACTTTGCATAAATTATTCATTACGCAATGATTTTTTTAATTATCATTATTACTATTATCTCCCGTTTGCACTATTTTTGTGCACATGAAAATGATCCGGGGACTTCGGCGTCACTCTGCCGGTCTGCATTGACCGTGCTATGTCACCACTTCGGCGTGTCGAGCTCTCCGCTCCGCCACCTCGGGACCGGCTTGGGGGATAGCCCCTTGTCCCGCATCAAGCTCGGACTGCGAACACATTAACCAGCTAAGTCGCTTTCATGCTCAAAGCTTTAATTTCTAACTTGTGTTCGGTTCGACCAAGCGTTATACTTTTTTGGAAAAAAGTTGCTCGTAAATTTTTTTCCTTGTCTAAACTTTGTTTGTGACGCATAAATTCAAATACCCCGTTTACTTGGGGGCTTCCTTTATGAAGCTTTTCCTGTTGCATATGATTATACTTGTAAGGCTTTGTTCCTTGTTCGTGTATTACGCCACAATATGCACCATATTTACTTAAGCGATTTGCAAGCTGGGTTGCCTCGCTCCTGTGTTTACCCCTACGTTCCCGATTGTTCGGCTAGGGAGTAAAGGGAGCACCTCTGCGATTGTCACGATCGGGTCGCCCGAGCCGGACCTCAGACTGGGTGAAGCCGAAAGCTAGCGCTCTTATAGTTTTCAATGATGGTCGGCACACAACGTAACTCATGAGTACAAAAAATCTATTGCACAAGTCTCATAATAACAATGAGCACCGAAGAAAGGTATCGGTGGGGGTACTATTTTCTTCGAAGATGCTTCTTACACGTCGCAGTAATATAGCATAAGTTCCCTGAGCGCGCTTTGTCTGTTACAGCCTTATGGCTGATTGCCTGGTTATTGGAAACACCGTCGATATTCTTGACCGATGGAGTACATAACACTTTTCGGTCCTTGACCGAAGAGGGAGAAGCCGACGGTCGGTTACGACGCGTTTAAAATTCGGTTGAACATAGATATGATATAAGTACTTCGGTACATGCAATCATTCTCCTACCCAAGTCACTTGGGGGCTCTTATGTTTATTTGAGCCGTTTTATAATAAGTGTTCTTCTTCTTAGTCGTTGCAAAGTTTTTTTTTATTATTTATCACTCCTTTTTCCGACACGAGTGTGCGGTCACTAGCCGGGGAGCCTAATTTCTCTCTCAAAGCCGCTAGAGTTTAGTTTGCTAAAGTGGCCTGATGAGAAGTACTCCGCCCTCGGGATAGGAGGTTGAAGCCGTAGGCTGACCCGCTCGAAGTCTTGAGATAGGATGTATCATGTTAAAGCACGACAGAAGCACTTCTTTTTTCTAAGACCAATTTTCGGATTGGCACCGAACACTTGATATTGTTTTTACTGATGTTTCTTGGTTTTCCAAGCTTTTTGTCACTTTTAAACTATTTGTGCTTTTCCACCATTAGTCTCGCAGTGCAACGCCGGACACCTTTTAGGGATTTGGCAAAAACATACTCAGATATTGCTATATATGCATCGGTTTCGAATTGTGTCTTCGGTCAATAGTTGGGTTGCCCGGCTCCTGCACTTGCTTCCCACGTTCCGTTTTGTTCGGCTAGTCGTGCAAAGGGAGAACCACTGCGATTGTGCTTCCAGCTCACATGGTTAAGCACCTTAGTGGAGAAAGCCGAAAATTGACTGTCACAATAAGCGTAAACTGGTCAGCGATCCGATGACTATGTTAATTAACAGGTCATTCATAACATTGGCCGAAGTGTTTACGGCTTGACCTCGACTGTAGCCGAACACTACCGGGGGCTATTAACTAGCCTCCCAAACTAAATCCTCGATATTTTTCTCTTACATTGGAGCTGAGGTATTATGATCATGGTTAGCATGACAACCCAAAGAAAGGAACCGATAGCGGGACTATTTTCTTTGGAAGACATTTCTTCTGTTAAACAGTAATATAACATATCTCTTTGCGTACCTTTGTTTATAAAACCGTATGGCCAGATTGCCTTGTTTGTCGTAAATCTTTGCCCTCATAAATGCTTTATAAAGTAAGACAAACACTCCTCGGCTACTGGCCGAGGAGGTGTAAGCTGATGGTCGGTCAACAAAGTTTTGTACAATGCGGATCCGAGCATTAAATGACGTAAAGTACTTGGATACATAGAGTCATTACACACAATTTGTGATTTTACTATGGATATCGATCCTTAATTCGGCCACCCGTGCCCGCATTAAGGCTCGGGGGCTACTGGGCTTCGGGCTTATTATTTAAACATACTAAAGGGGCACATCGATCCCCTGATCTGGTGTTGCCACCCGACCAGTGTCTCGGGGGCTACGGCATTGCTTGTCCAATGCAGAAAATTTTATGTGCAATATAGTTTCCGAGGAGATTTTGATCCTCAGGTTGGTCGGCCGCACCCAACCTGAGTCTCGAGGACTGAGCACGCCGCTTTTAGTGTCCCGAAGTATTCTGTCGAGCTAGGACTTGATCCTCAGGCCGATTTTGCAAATCGACCTGAGTCTTAGCGGCTACTGGGATCAGCGGTCTTATGTCATCCTTCATGTGCATCTCGGGTTTTAGACCGATACCCACCTTGAGGGCTACTGGCTATATATCACGGCAGAGAATAAATTGCACCAATCAAAAATATTGACAAAAATCGGCCCACATTCGGGGTGGTGCACCACCTCGGAAGCAGTCCGGCATAAAGCTCGGGCGCTAGTGGCTGGCTCCATAGAGGGCATTTCCGGCATTAAGCTCGGCTAAACTCCTTCAAAGTTCTTTGAACCAAGGTGATTTACGACACCTGGATATAGTCCGGCGTTGGAGCTCGGATACAGTCCGGCGTTGGAGCTCGGATACATAGTCCGGCGTTGGAGCTCGGAAACATTCCGACATTAGAGCTGGGAAGCGGTCCGGCGTTGGTGCTCGGCTGCAAAAGATACCTCGAATGCAGTCCGGCGTTGGAGGTCGGGCGCAAGAGGACACTACCTCCCGGGAATAACTTCAAACTCGAGGTGTGGCATAAAAATAAACAAGGCATTGATAAAGGCCGGAAACTTAAAGGGGCTCCTTGGATACTCGACGTGTAAACCTGTGGAATGCATTTCGGCGATCCTCAAGATCGAAGATAAAGAAGATTTGTTGAACCAGTTTTCAAGACCGACGACCGAAGATGAAGAACAGTTCGGAAGAATCGAGGAGCGTCCCTAACTTGAAGACCGGTTCAGGGGGCTACTGACGGTGTCTTGGACTAGGGGGTACTCACCACTTCGTCTCCCAATCTATTAGATTGGGTCGAGGACCCCCGTGGCCGTATACTCATGGGCCAGTTCGGACAGCTGCCGCATACAAGGAAGATTCCACAAGACTTGGTGATCAAGACAAGGACTCCTCCCCACCGGCGTATTCGGCTAGGACTCTTGTTATCCTAGGCCTCTGGTGCATTATATAAACCGAGGCCAGGCTAGTCGATAGAATATATACAACATGCAACAATCATACCATAGGCTAGCTTCTAGGGTTTAGCCTCCTTGATCTCGTGGCAGATCTACTCTTGTACTACCCATATCATCAATATTAATCAAGCAGGACGTAGGGTTTTACCTCCATCAAGAGGGCCCGAACCTGGGTAAAACATTGTGTCCCTTGTCTCCTGTTACCATCCGCCTAGACGCACAGTTCGGGACCCCCTACCCGAGATCCGCCGGTTTTGACACCGACAACAGCCCTCCAGCGCCGATGGTTCATAGCACTCTCTACCTCCGAGTTGGTGACGGACATATTTTCTGAACCCTCAGCCGAAGGGCAGTTCGGCAATGTTCGTGCACCGGCCCCAGTCTCCCCGATAGGATCTAAATCCCGGTTACCGGGAACATCACCGACCGGGTCCACGGACACAGTTCAGCGAACCTTCTTCCTGTAACCAAACAAACACACGAGTCACAGTCGGATGCGGCTGCTAAAAAGCATGTTTACCCGTACCTCCTCGATGAAGGCCTGGCTGTGTCTTCACCAGCCTTCCTCTTCGAAGGCTTGCCCAGCGCGGGAGCTGATCTCTTCCAAATCACCGAATGTCTCCCCTATGAAGCACGATAAGGTGCGGTGGGTGAGGCAGAATAAGAGCACTCTTCTAGAGAGGGTGTTTCTTGATTACTTACATGTGAAGCAGGATGAAGGCCCGAGTAGTCGACGGTGATGGCCACTTCTGTGCCGTCATAGCTGGTCTGGTAAAACACTCCCTCCGCGAGCACCACGAATATATCAGGATCCTCTTCAAACCCAGGATCTAGCTCCCGGTTGTGGATCTCCGGCTATGGGGTAGGGCTATGAAATCCTTCAGTGACTTCCCGCCAGTGCTGTCATAACAAACAGACTTGAAATTTATCAAAAGTAATCCGGAAATGGAATGAGCAGAACAGAGGGGTTGAGGCTTACCCAGCTGGGAGGATCATACATAGAATACCCATCTCTATGCTTAATGCAAAGAAACTCCAACATGAACTAGATCTGCGGGGGTATCCGGACCCTTCCGGCCATAGCGGGAGGCCCAAAGAAAGGCGAGTGGGAGAAGAAATCCCTGTGTCTGCAACTTCGTCAATTAACTGTGGGGGACTGAACACTTCTCCCACTCGCCTTTCTTTGGGCCGGAACGGGTGGAGGAGCTGGGGGCGCTTGCCATGTTGGAATGGTTTCTCTTGAACAGTTTCCGGGGATTTCCTCTGCGTGGTGCGGAATGGATCTAGGATCCAATCTCTTTAATAGGCGCTCTTCCTTGCATGGACTGGGTGTTATCTGCAAAAATACCCTGACCTTCCGCCTTCGCTCGACACGTGGAAGGCAAAGTTATTTAACGCGCAGAAGCCGAGGGGAGCGACATTGGATCGATGGCCGAATACATTACTTGGAGATCATTAAAGGAGGAACCCGCCCTGCAATGCCGAAGACAATTTGTGTGTTGAACACCTCATTATTGAAGACTGGTTCGGGGGCTACTGAGGGAGTCCTGGACTAAGGGGTCCTCGGACGTCCGGCCTATTATCCATTGGGCCGGACTGATGGGCTGTGAAGACATGAAGGCCGAAGACTGTACCCGTGTCCGGATTGGACTCTACTTGGCGTGGAAGGCAAGCTTGGGGACCGACTATGAAGATTCCTTCTTATGTAACCGACTCTATGTGAACCCTAGACTCCTCCCTGGTGTTTATATAAACCGGAGGGGTTAGTCCGGAGAGGGGATATGGACATTACCATAGTCATATAGGCTAGACTTCTAGGGTTTATCCATAACGATATCGTGGTAGATCAGCTCTTGTAACACTCATATTCATCAAGATGAATCAAGCACCTGGGTAAACATCCATAGAGAGGGTATTACCTCCATAGAAGACTAGGGTTAGTCCGGAGAAGTAGGGTATTACCTCCATAGAGAGGGCCAGAACCTGGGTAAACATCGTGTCCCCCGTCTCCTGTTACCATCGACCCTGGACGCACCGTTCGGGACCCCCTACCCGAGATCCGCCGGTTTTGACACCGACAGTATTAAGGTAATACACGAATGATGGTTGAAGTCGGCAACAATCATGATTGTAGATTCTTATTAAAATAGAGAAACGAATTGAAATTCAGTTCGAATTGCAGCGGTAGTATAGACATTTGGAATGCACTAAAATGTTGGTATGAGTAGTTTACGTGCATTATACAGCAAGCGAAAAAAATTTAATTGGACATAACATGGATTCATACTCCCTCCTTCCATCTATATAGGGCGTAATGCGTTTTTAAGACCGCTTTTGACTATTGACAAGATTAATAGTACATGACATGCACAATGTGAAAATTATATCATTGAAAGAACCTTTCACATACGAATTTAATGGTGTGCTTTGTGTAAGTTGCATGTCATATATTATTGCTTTAATATTTGGTCAAAGTTATCATCGAAAAACGCATTAGGCCCTATATAGATGGAAGAAGGGAGTAGCTTTGAATAGCATTTTCATAGTAAAACGGGGCAAGACTCTCTCTTTGTGTGGTGTGAATAGTTTTATTTTTTCGTTTTCTTTTTGGTTGAGGGAAGTGCGAATTGATTTGGCACGTACAAGTACAATATTACACATTAGGCTTGTCCCTAAAATTCAACCTGCACCTTGTTATATCCCGAAAATTCAGATATCGTGCTCCAAAACTGGCGCCTTCACAACCCGCGCCTTGCTATCCCGAAATTACAACGCGCGCGAAATCTCCCTCCAGCTGCCAAATCCTCACACGCGAAATCCCCCTTCTAACCCTGAGCCGAAAGGGCCGCTAGTTCAAATCGGTGGGGGGTACTTTTGTAACACACCCTACATTTTTGACAAGCACGTCCCTATGTCATGGTTCACCCCCTCCCATCGCCTCCTTTTTGCCATTCGAAATCGCAGGTCGCCATAACCTCTCCGCTCTAGCCGCGAAACCCCACCCTCCTCCATCCTCCACCTCACTGCTGCCCAGCCGGAGCCTCTTCCCCGACGACGTTGTCCACCGCAACAGCTCGACGTCCCTCGTCCACCTCCCCGGATGAGGATCCGTCGTCCATCTTGTCATCCCGCCAGTTCAGCCGCCCCGTCATCCACCTCCAAGGAGCTGCTCCGACGATCGCCTCGTCTATCGGGGCTGCTCCATCCCCACAGCGCCGCCTTAACCTGCTCCACCGGAACCGCAACATCCTCACCGACTCCTCGGACGAAGCCGAGGCCTACTCGGCGCCACAAAAGAGGTTGTACACTCATCGCATTGCACCTTCTCCTTAACTCGACCTCCCGGCGCCGACGGTGCTCCATCCCGCACCCCCATGGAGCGGCTACCTTGAAGCCGGCGCCGCGGGCGACATCTCCACGGCAGCTCTCCCCCAGTGCGAGGCCCCTTCGGTGGCGGCTGAAGGAAATATGCCCTAGAGGCAATAATGAAGTTATTATTTATTTCCTTATATCATGATAAATGTTTATTATTCATGCTATAATTGTATTAACTGGAAACATGATACATGTGTGAATACATAGACAAACAGAGTGTCACTAGTATGCTTATACTTGACTAGCTCGTTAATTAAAGATGGTTATGTTTCCTAGCCATAGACATGAGTTGTCATTTGTTTAACGGGATCACATCATTAGGGGAATGATGTCATTGACTTGACCCTTTCCGTTATCTTAGCACTTGATCGTTTAGTATGTTGCTATTGCTTTATTCATGACTTATACATGTTCCTATGACTATGAGATTATGCAACTCTCGTTTATCGGATGAACACTTTGTGTGCTACCAAACGTCACAACATAACTAGGTGATTATAAAGGTCCTATACAGGTGTCTCCGAAGGTACTTGTTGGGTTGGCGTATTTCAAGGCTAGGATTTGTCACTCCGATTGTCGGAGAGGTATCTCTGGGCCCACTCGGTAATGCACATCACTATAAGCCTTGCAAGCATTGTAACTAATGAGTTAGTTGCGGGATGATGTATTACGGAACGAGTAAAGAGACTTGCCGGTAACGAGATTGAACTAGGTACTGAGATACCGACGATCGAATCTTGGCCAAGTAACATACCAATGACAAAGGGAACAACGTATGTTGTTATGCAGTTTGACCGATAAAGATCTTCATAGAATATGTAGGAGCCAATATGAGCATCCAGGTTCCGCTATTGGTTATTGACCGGAGACATGTCTCGGTCATGTCTACATAGTTGTCGAACCCGTAGGTTCCGCATGCTTAAAGTATCAGTGACGATTTGTATTATGAGTTTATGTGATTTGATGTACCGAAAGTAGTTCGGAGTCCCGGATGAGATCGGGGACATGATGAGGAGTCTTGAAATGGTCGAGACGTAAAGATCGATATATTGGACGACTATATTCGGACATCGGAAAGGTTTCGAGTGGTTCGGGTATTTTTCGGAGTACCGGGGAGTTACGGGAATACCGGGGAAGAAGTATATGGGCCTTATTGGGATTTAGGGGAGAGAGAGAGGCAGTCTGCGCCCCCCCAAGGCTTAGTCCGAATTGGACTAGTGGCCCTCCTTCCTTCTCTTCTTTCTTCCCCTTCCTTGTCTCCTACTCCTACTACATGGAAGGGGGGAATCCTACTCCCGGTGGGAGTAGGACTCCCCAGGGCGCGCCATAGAGAGGGCCGGCCCCTCCCCTCCTCCACTCCTTTATATACGTGGCCAGGGGGCACCCGATAGACACACAAGTTGATCTGTTGATCTCTCCCAGCCATGTGCGGTGCCCCCCTCCATCATATTCCACCTCGTTCATATCGTAGCGGTGCTGAGGCGA
The DNA here is from genome assembly GCA_032464435.1 of Aegilops umbellulata. NCBI lineage: Eukaryota > Viridiplantae > Streptophyta > Magnoliopsida > Poales > Poaceae > Aegilops > Aegilops umbellulata. The sequence goes on from CP136060.1 coordinate 358,597,664, forward strand.
AGCCCTGCGTCGGTAGCAACATCATCACCGTCATCACGCCGTCGTGCCGACGGAAATCTCCCGCAAAGCTCTGCTGGATTGGAGTTCGTGGGACGTCATCGAACTCAACGTGTGCTGAACTCGGAGGTGCCGTGCGTTCGGTACTTGGATCGGCCGGATCGTGAAGACGTACGACTACATCAACCGCGTTGTCATAAAGTCCAAAAAGGAAATGAATGTATAAAGACCCTGAAATTGAACCTGAAATGAGCCGTGAAATTCAAGTTTTCTACAGAGACCCAGTCCGAGAGAAATGGTTCACGTGGATTACAAAGTCCCAAGTGACGAGCCTTTTGGAACTAAGAGAACGAAAGTCCAAAAAGGAAATGAATGTATAAAGACCCTCATAAAAATGGAGAGATGCACCAGTCGGGAATCGAACCCGGGTCTGTAACGCTTCCGCTTTTGGTCTACGAGGGTACGTGGACAACACTCTCCCCTCTCGTTGCTATGCATCACCATGATCTTGCGTGTGCGTAGGGATTTTTATGAAATTACTACGTTCCCCAACAGTGGCGTTTTATGCGTAGATGTTATATGCACGAGTAGAACACAAGTGAGTTGTGGGCGATACAAGTCATACTTCTTACCAGCATGTCATACTTTGGTTCGGCGGTATTGTTGGATGAAGCGGCCCGGACCGACATTACGCGTACGCTTACGCGAGACTGGTTCTACCGACGTGCTGCACACAGGTGGCTGGCGGGTGTCAGTTTCTCCAACTTTAGTTGAACCGAGTGTGGCTACGCCCGGTCCTTGAGAAGGTTAAAACAGCACTAACTTGACGAACTATCATTGTGGTTTTGATGCATAGGTAAGAACTCAGCCCGTAGCATCCACGTAAAACTTGCAACAACAAAGTAGAGGACGTCTAACTTGTTTTTGCAGGGCATGTTGTGATGTGATATAGTCAAGGCATGATGCTATATTTTATTGTATGAGATGATCATGTTTTATAACCGAGTTATCGACAACTGGCAGGAACCATATGGTTGTCGCTTTATTGTATGCAATGCAATCACCCTGTAATTGCTTTACTTTATCACTAAGCGGTAGCGATAGTCGTAGAAGCAATAGTTGGCGAGACGACAACGATGCTACGATGGAGATCAAGGTGTCACGCCGGTAACGACGGTGATCATGACGGTGCTTCGGAGATGGAGATCACATGCACAAGATGAAGATGGCCATATCATATCACTTATATTGATTGCATGTGATGTTTATCTTTTATGCATCTTATTTTGCTTAGATCGACGGTAGCATTATAATATGATCTCTCACTAAATTTCAAGGTATAACTGTTCTCCCTGAGTATGCACCGTTGCGAAAGTTCTTCGTGCTGAGACACCACATGATGATCGGGTGTGATAAGCTCTACATTCAAATACAACGGGTGCAAAACAGTTGCACACGCAGAATACTCAGGTTAAACTTGACGAGCCTAGCATATGCAGATATGGCCTCAGAACACTGAGACCAAAAGGTCGAGCGTGAATCATATAGTAGATATGATCAACATAGTGATGTTCACCATTGAAAACTACTCCATCTCACGTGATGATCGGACATGGTTTAGTTGATTTGGATCACGTGATCACTTAGATGATTAGAGGGATGCCCATCTAAGTGGGAGTTCTTAAGTAATATGATTAATTGAACTTTAATTTATCATGAACTTAGTCCCGGTAGTATTAGCATATCTATGTTATAGATCAATAGATCGCGTTTAGCTCCTCTGTTTTATCTTGATATGTTCCTAGAGAAAACTAAGTTGAAAGATGTTAGTAGCAATTATGCGGATTGGATCCGTGATCTGAGGATTTTTCTCATTGCTGCACAGAAGAATTATGTCCTTGATGCACTGCTAGGTGACAGAACTATTGCCAGAGCAGATGCAGACGTTATGAATGTTTTTGACAAAAGCTCGGTATGATGACTACTTGATAGTTTAGTGCACCATGCTTTACAGATTAGAACCAGGACTTCAAAAATGTTTTGAACGCCACGAAGCATATACGATGTTCGAAGAGTTAAAATTGGTATTTCATACTCATGCCCGTGTTGAGAGGTATGATACCTCTGACATTACTTTGCCTACAAGATGGAGGATAATAGCTCAAACAGTGAGCATGCGCTCAGATTGTCTGAGTACTACAATCACTTGAATCAAGTGGGATTTAAACTTCCAGATAAGATAGTGATTGACAGAGTTCTCTAGTCACTATCACCAAGTTACTAGAACTTCGTGATGAACTATAATATGCAAGGGATAACGGAAACGATTCCCAAGCTCTTCATGATGCTGAAATCGACGAAGGTAGAAATCAAGAAAAACATCAAGTGTTGATGGTTGACAAGACCACTAGTTTCAACAAAAGGGCAAATGGAAGAAGGGGAACTTCAATAAGAACGGCAAGCAAGTTGCTGCTCAAGTAAAGAAGCCCAAGTCTGGACCTAAGCCTGAGACTAAGTGCTTCTACTGCAAAGGGACTGGTCACTGGAAGCGAAACTGCCCCAAGTATTTGACGGATAAGAAGGATGGCACAATGAACAAAGGTATATTTGATATACATGTTATTGATGTGTGCTTTACTAGTGTTTATAGCAACCCCGCAGTATTTGATACTAGTTCAGTTGCTAAGAGTAGTAACTCGAAAAGGGAGTTGCAGAATGAACAGAAACTAGTTAGGGGTGAAGTGACGATGTGTGTTGGAAGCAGTTCCAAGATTGATATGATCATCATCGCACACTCCCTATACTTTCGGGATTAGTGTTGAACCTAAATAAATGTTATTTGGTGTTTGCGTTGAGCATGAATATGATTTGATCATGTTTATTGCAATACGGTTGTTCATTTAAATTAGAGAATAATTGTTGTTCTGTTTACATGAATAAAACCTTCTATGGTCATACACCCAATAAAAATGGTTTGTTGGATCTCGATTGTAGTGATACACATATTCATAATATTGAAGCCAAAAGATGCAATGTTAATAATGATAGTGCAACTTATTTGTGGCACTGCCGTTTAGGTCATATTGGTGTAAAGCGCATGAAGAAACTCCATGCTGATGGGCTTTTGGAATCACTTGATTGTGAATCACTTGATGCTTGCGAACCATGCCTCATGGGCAAGATGACTAAGACTCCGTTCTCCGGAACAATGGAGCGAGCCAATGACTTGTTGGAAATAATACATGCCGATGTATGCGGTCCAATGAGTGTTGAGGCTCACGGCGGGTATCATTGTTTTCTGACCTTCACAGATGATTTGAGCATGTATGGGTATATCTGCTTGATGAAACATAAGTCTGAAACATTTGAAAAGTTCAAAGAATTTCAGAGTGAAGTAGAGAACCATCGTAACAAGAAAATAAAGTTTCTACGATCTGATCGTAGAAGAAAATATTTGAGTTACGTGTTTGGCCTTCAACTAAAACAATGCGGAATAGTTTCGCAACTCACACCACCTGGAACACCACAGCGTAATGGTGTGTCCAAACATCGTAACCATACTTTATTAGATATGGTGCAATCTATGATGTTTCTTATCGATTTACCTCTATCGTTTTGGGGTTATGCATTAAAGATAGCTGCATTCACGTTAAAAAGGGCACCATCTAAATCTGTTGAGACGACACCGTATGAACTGCGGTTTGGCAAGAAACCAAAGTTGTTGTTTCTTAAAGTTTGGGGTTGCGATGCTTATGTGAAAAAGTTTCATCCTGATAAGCTCAAACCCAAATCAGAGAAATGTATCTTCATAGGATACCCAAAGGAGACAGTTGGGTACACCTTCTATCACAGATCCGAAGGCAAGACATTCGTTGCTAAGAATGGATCCTTTCTAGAGAAGGAGTTTCTCTTGAAAGAACTGAGCGGGAGGAAAGTAGAACTTGATGAGGTAACTGTACCTGCTCCCTTATTGGAAAGTAGTTCATCACAGAAATCTGTTCCTGTGACTCCTACACCAATTAGTGAGGAAGCTAATGATGATGATCATGCAACTTCATATCAAGTTACTACCTAATCTCGTAGGTCAAGCAGAGTGAGATCCGCACTAGAGTGGTACAGTAATCCTGTTCTGGAGGTCATGTTACTTGACCATGACGAACCTACGAACTATGAGGAAGCGATGATGAGCCCAGATTCCGCAAAAATGGCTTGAGGCCATGAAATCTAAGATGGGATCCATGTATGAGAACAAAGTGTGGACTTTGGTTGACTTGCCCGATGATTGGCAAACCATAGAAAATAAATGGATCTTCAAGAGGAAGACGGACGCTGATAGTAGTGTTACTATCTACAAAGCTAGACTTATGAAAAAAAAGGTTTTTTTGACAAAGTTCAAGGTGTTGACTACGATGAGATTTTCTCACTCGTAGCAATGCTTAAGTCTGTCCGAATCATGTTAGCAAATTGCCACATTTTATGAAATCTGGCAAATGGATGTCAAAACTACATTCCTTAATGGATTTCTTAAACAAGAGTTGTATATGATGCAACCCGAAGGTTTTGTCGATCCTAAAGGTGCAAACAATATGTGCAAGCTCCAGCGATCCATCCATGGACTTGTGCAAGCATCTCGGAGTTGGAATATACGCTTTGATGAGTTGATCAAAGCATATAGTTTTATACAGACTTGCGGTGAAACCTGTATTTACAAGAAAGTGAGTGGGAGCACTACAACATTTCTAATAAATATATGTGAATGACATATTGTTGATCGGAAATAATGTAGAATTTTCTGGAATGCATAAATGAGTATTTGAAAGGAGTTTTTCAAAGAAAGACCTCAGTGAAGCTGCTTACATATTGAGCTTCAAGGTCTATAGAGATAGATCAAGATGCTTGATAAGTTTTTTCAATGAGTACATACCTTGACAAGATTTTGAAATAGTTCAAAATGGAACAGTCAAAGAAAGAGTTCTTGCCTGTGTTACAAAGTGTGAAATTGAGTAAGAATCAAAGCCCGACCACGGCAGGAGATAGAAAATGAAAGTCATTCCCTATGCCTCAGCCATAGGTTCTATAAAGTATGCCATGCTGTGTACCAGATCTATTGTATACCCTACCACTGAGTTTGGCAAGGGAATACAATGGTGATCTAGGAGTAGATCACTGACAGCGGTCAAAATTATCCTTAGTGGAATAAGGATATGTTTCTCGATTATGGAAGTGGCAAAAGGTTTGTCGTAAAGGGTTACGTCGATGCAAGTTTTGACACTGATCCAGATGACTCTAAGTCTCAATCTAGATACATATTGAAAGTGGGAGCTATTAGCTAGAGTAGCTCGGTGCAGAGCATTGTAGACATAGAAATTTGCAAAATACTTACGGATCTGAATGTGGCAGACCCGTTGACTAAACTTCTCTCACAAGAAAAACATGATCACACCTTAGTACTCTTTGGGTGTTAATCACATAGCGATGTGAACTAGATTATTGACTCTAGTAAACCCTTTGGGTGTTGGTCACATGACGATGTGAACTATGGGTGTTAATCACATGGTGATGTGAACTATTGATGTTAAATCACATGGCGATGTGAACTAGATTATTGACTCTAGTGCAAGTGGGAGACTGAAGGAAATATGCCCTAGAGGCAATAATAAAGTTATTATTTATTTCCTTATATCATGATAAATGTTTATTATTCATGCTATAACTGTATTAACCGGAAACGGGATACATGTGTGAATACATAGACAAACAGAGTGTCACTAGTATGCCTCTACTTGACTAGCTCGTTAATCAAACATGGTTATGTTTCCTAGCCATAGACATGAGTTGTCATTTGATTAACGGGATCACATCATTAGGAGAATGATGTCATTGACTTGACCCATTCCGTTAGCTTAGGACTTGATCATTTAGTATGTTGCTATTGCTTTATTCATGACTTATACATGTTCCTATGACTATGAAATTATGCAACTCCCGTTTACCGGAGGAACACTTTGTGTGCTACCAAACGTCACAACGTAACTGGGTGATTATAAAGGTGCTCTATAGGTGTCTCCGAAGGTACTTGTTGGGTTGGCATATTTCGAGATTAGGATTTGTCACTCCGATTGTCGGAGAGGTATCTCTGGGCCCACTCGGTAATGCACATCACTATAAGCCTTACAAGCATTGTAACTAATGAGTTAGTTGCGGGATGATGTATTACAGAACGAGTAAAGGGACTTGTCGGTAACGAGGTTGAACTAGGTATTGAGATACCGACGATCGAACCTCGGGCAAGCAACATACCAATGACAAAGGGAACAACGTATGTTGTTATGCGGTTTGACCGATAAAGATCTTCGTAGAATATGTAGGAGCCAATATGAGCATCCAGGTTCCGCTATTGGTTATTGAACGGAGACATGTCTCGGTCATGTCTACATAGTTCTTGAACCCGTAGGGTCCGCACGCTTAAAGTTTCAGTGACGATTTGTATTATGAGTTTATGTGATTTGATGTACCGAAGGTAGTACGGAGTCCCGGATGAGATCGGGGACATGACGAGGAGTCTTTAAATGGTCGAGACATAAAGATCGATATATTGGACGACTATATTCGGATATCGGAAAAGTTCCGAGTGGTTCAGGTATTTTTCGGAGTACCAGGGAGTTACGGGAATACTGGGGAAGAAGTATATGGGCCTTATTGGGCATTAGGGGGGGGGGAGAGAGAGGCAGGCTGCGTGCCCCCCCAGGCTTAGTCCGAATTGGACTAGGGGGAGGGATTGCGCCCCCTCCTTCCTTCTCTTCTTTCTTCCCCTTCCTTGTCTCCTACTCCTACTACATGGAAGGGGGGAATCCTACTCCCGGTAGGAGTAGGACTCCCCAGGGCACGCCATAGAGAGGGCCGGCCCCTCCCCTCCTCCACTCCTTTATATATGTGGCTAGGGGGCACCCCGTAGACACACAAGTTGATCTGTTGATCTCTCCCAGCCGTGTGCGTTGCCCCCTCCACCATATTCCACCTTGTTCATATCGTAGCGGTGCTTAGGCGAAGCCCTGCGTCGGTAGCAACATCATCACCATCATCACGCCGTCGTGCTGACGAAACTCTCCCGCAAAGCTCTGCTGGGTCTGAGTTCGTGGGACGTCATCGAGCTGAACGTGTGCTGAACTCGGAGGTGCCGTGCATTCGGTACTTGGATCGGTCGGATCGTGAAGACGTACGACTACATCAACCGCGTTGTCATAACGCTTCCGCTTTCGGTCTACGAGGGTACGTGGGACAACACTCTCCCCTCTCGTTGCTATGCATCACCATGATCTTGCGTGTGCGTAGGATTTTTTTTGAAATTACTACGTTCCCCGACAGCGACGTCCATACCAGCCGGATCTGCTGTTGCTGCTCCAGCTCTCGCTCGCTCGCGTTGCTGCTGCTGCTTCGACTCTCGCTCACTCGCTCGCGCTGTTGTTGCTGCTTTCCCCCTCGCTCGTGCTGCTGCTCTGCTCCGTTTTAGCTACACTTCAGTCGAATGAATCGACTTTTGGGTCAGTCGATTTTCAGGGGGTGGGGGCCTCGCCGGAGTTAAGGAAGAACCACCCGCAGTAGGGACGGGGGCTCCCCAGAGAGGTACCCCACTATATGTCTTAGGGTTCAGAGTGGGGGTGGGGGCCAAGAGGGCTGGCCGGGGCGGCGGCAGACCGGCGGTGGGAAGTTGTTTCGGGGCGGCGAGGCGCCGCTGGGGCCAGCGGTACGGCCGGTGGTGGCTGACGGCTCAGGGGGGTGCAGGTTGAAGATGAACTACAGGCCCTCCCTAAACTACATGTCAAGTGCCTCTTTGCTAGCATTGCATTCAGTTTCGACAGTAACATTCAAATTCCACAGTAAATTTCAGTTTTGACATTTAAGTTCAGAGTCAACAGTTTTTACCTCGTCTATTGTAGTCAGGTGGTTTTTGGTGATGTAAATTTTACATCTATTTCACATCATCTATTGGAGATGCTATTAGAATCCCACTTGAGAATGACGATGTCTGTCTTGTGCTGCTTCAACATTGACGTCTTACGGATCACCAGAGCTGCTCCAACGACAGAACGGTCCATTACAACTGAGCGGTGCCCTGGACGCCCTCTACAGATTCCTCAGATCTTCCTCCACACCTCCGACAGCCACCTCTGCCTCAACTGCTTCAGCGACCAACCCAATGATGCCGAGGTTGACACGGCTACGGCAAAGAGGTTGTACACTTGTTGCATCACTTATTACTATACATTCATGTCGATCCATTAGGGCTATTTTGGTTCAACGGAAAAACATAGCAATAGGGAATTTTCCAATGGCACTCTACTATTCAATTATTCATGCATTTTGTTGAAAGGAATGAAGCAAAACATCCACCTAGACCTACTTTTCAAAATCCTATGCATGAAAACAAGACCAAGTGCATTAGTGGCAGAATAACATTCTAACTGTACATGCTTTCATATGGTTTCACTTTATTTTGGCCATGTTTCTTTGCATTCCTCTGCTCTTCCAATTCCTGTAAACCAAACACCCAAGTTGACAGAAATCATGTGCTTACAAATGCTCTGTTTACCATGTGCATTCCTATCCTATTCCGGTGTTTTTCCTATCCCTGCGTTTTTAGAATCATGCAAGCCAAATGAGCCCTTACAGAATTACTTCAGTTACACGTAGGTGTCGAAGGGAACTTTGTCTGGTTTGTCCTGCTCCTGCCGCGACGTCGTCCACCTCACTTGAGTTGCTCCATCGATAGAAACATCCACCAAACCATACATCACGACTCCTGACTGTCTTTCGCCGCCTCAGATCTCCTTCCCTGCCGTCGGCACCCACCGCAACAGCATCACCATCATCGATTCAACAGATGAACCTGAGGAGTACACGGGTCCACAAGAGAGGTCACACTGTTTTGTTTCTGCTTATGTTATGCATTGCTTAAAAGTACCTGCTACTTTATCGTCCTGTTCACCTCTTGGACTCCAAGTCAGGTCCAAATTAATGTTCAAACTTGAGTTCTAAATTAGTTGTGGGGCCCATATCGAGGAAGCAATTAATAGTATCTCTGTCTAATATTTGGTTCACCTAGGGTATGCCTATGTTGTTCATCTTGGATGGGAAACAAATAGTAAAGCAGTCATCATCTGTCTTTTTATTAAATTAAAGCAATCATTATCCTGCTATCATTATTTTTGGATACATCCACTGGTTGTTACCATCACTCTAAATTTCTGCATGCTCTCCTTACATAATCTCACCATATTTTTTCGTATGCATGTTAGATATTGTACACAGTCATGCTGAACATGTGGAGAAAAAGAGAAGAGTTTTGCGCGGCAATACAATGTCATGCTGACATCGCTCCATGGTGGGTTCAATGTCAAACCCTCCCCACCGCTCTCTAGATTGTAATCCAGAGGGAGATATATGTTCTGAGGCAGATTCAGACGCCGCTGACCACTCCTATTTGCCCCCCAAGGTGTTTGCTCTACCTTGGCATGATGATGTTAGTCATATCATGCATATGTTGCCTTGTAGTGCCTACTTTTGACATCATATATGTCATCTGCTTAGTTTAGACATGTTCTGTAATGCCACCTGTTTAGTTTCTATATCATATATGGGAATTAAGCAGTCTCATGTCTTTTAGCCAGCCATAATATATGTGAAATGTGCAATGCCATCATGTTTAACCAGGCATCATATATTTGAATGATATCTTGCCCATCCTTTTCTTCATTACATTTCCATTTGTCGACAATGTTTGTACATTAAACTACTCTTCCTGTGAATCAGCCATTTGGGTGGGAGATGGAAAAATCTGGAATGAAAACAAGGCCTTCAGAGCAGACAGTGCTACCTGTCGAAGCAAATCTCTTGTTGGGTCCCGATAGCTCCTCAGAGATGGATTTAGAGACAGATGACCAGTCCTATTCCCCTACCGAGGTGTATGCTCTAGCTTGGCACGGTTATACTGCTCATATCATGCATATGGTGTCTTACATTGCATAGTTTAGACATCATATACACAATATTCAACACCATGTTCTTAGTTCAGACATCATATTGAATGCCCTCTGTTTAGCATATAAATCACATATGTGAATTAAATGATGCAATCATGATTACTTAGATAACATGTAGGTGAATTATGTCATGCGATCCTGTTTAGTTATTCATCATATCTTTGTATTATGTTATGCTATGCTATCCAGTTTAGATAGACATCATATATTTGAAATTATGTCATGCTATCCGTTTTAGTTAAACAATATACATGTCAACTATTTCATGCCCTCTTTTTTGCACACTATCTATTGCATCTGTCTCTCATACAATGTATGTACATTCAACTATGTTTCATGTTTATCAGCCATTTGAATTGGAGCGGGTGATGCCAGTATCTAGCGGACTAAAAACACGGTCTTCAAATAAAACAATGCTACCTCTTGGTGGAGATAGCACCCCGGTTGTACATGCACGAGAACCAGCCCTACCACACATAACCCAAACTCTCGCAGATTGTACCCCTACTGCGATGGACAGAGAACCAGCTTCACCCAATCTAACCCCAACCCCAGCAGATAGTAACCCAGTTCCTGTTGACACAACACCATATCCACCACAGAGCTCCCAAACAAGAGCAGTTAGTAAGGCAGCTCAAGTGCCCAAAGGGCCAGTACTACCATGGCGAACCCCAACTCCACCAGTTAGTACGCCTATTCCTGTGGAGGAAGCACAACTAGCTAGTCGTAGTTTAGCATCTATCGCATTTGATGTTGTTAAATCGTATGTGCGTATCTTCCCACCTTGGAAATATTATAATGAAGATGAAGGAAAATGCCAGTTGCAGGTGTTTGTCCAGGAGTTATGTGTAAGTAATGTTATTCATGGCAATTACATTGCTTTGTCCCATACATCCTACCTCCATGATGGTTATAATATAGCAAATTTTCCCATTTTTCTCTATAGAGAAGGACCGATTTGGAAACTCAGGATGAGGTAACCTGTGCTAATACCTCTGCTATCTTCAAGAATGCTTGGTGGCAGTATTGGAATTACCTGAAGAAAACGTACTTCACCGGCAAAGAAACTCATCAAATTCCCTTACGTTCTCTTGAGACACATTTACTGCACGATGACTAGGAACGCCTTGTTCTGTACTGGTCCCGAACCAAGAATGTGGTAAGGTCTATGAGCTCATTTTCTATTTTTAAATATTATATTCTTGCGTCTTGATACGTCCTTGCATCATGCTTTTATATTGATATTTATTGCATTATGGGCTGTTATTACACATTATGTCACAATAATTATGCATATTCTCTCTTATTTTACAAGGTTTACATGAAGAGGGAGAATGTCGGCAGCTGGAATTCTGGTCTAGAAAAGGAGCAAATATTAGAGACCTATTCTGCACAACTCCAAGAGTCCTGAAACTACATGAAAGTCATTTTCAGAAATAATAAAAAATATTGGGCGGAAGAAATACCAGAGGGGCCCACACCCTGGCCATGAAGGTGGGGGCGCGCCCCTGCCTCGTGGGCCCCCTGTTGGCCCTCCGATGCCCATCTTCTGCTATATGAAGTCCTTCGTCCGAATAAAAATCATAAGAAAACTTTCGGGACGAGACTCCGCCGCCACGAGGCGGAACCTTGGCGGAACCAATCTAGGGCTCTGGCGAAGCTGTTCAGCCGGGGACACTTCCCTCCGAGAGGGGGAAATCATCGCTATCGTCATCACCAACGCTCCTCTCATCGGGAGAGGGCAATCTCCATCAACATCTTCACCAGCACCATCTCCTCTCAAACCCTAGTTCATCTCCTGTGTCCAACTCTTGTCTCTAAGTCTGGGATTGGCACTTGTAGGTTGCTAGTAGTGTTGATTACTCCTTGTAGTTGATGCTAGTTGGTTTATTTGGTGGAAGATCATATGTTCAGATCATATATGCATATTAATACTCCTCTGATTATGAACATGAATATGCTTTGTGAGTAGTTACGTTTGTTCCTGAGGACATGGGAGAAGTCTTGCTATTAGTAGTCATGTGAATTTGTTATTCGTTCGATATTTTGATGAGATGTATGTTGTCTCTCCTCTAGTGGTGTTATGTGAACATCGACTACATGACACTTCACCATTATTTGGGCCTAGAGTAAGGCATTGGGAAGTAATAAGTATGTCGGGGTAAATGACCACGGGTAGCCTAGCCGGCTCCCCCTGGTAGAAAAAATTACGAGCCGATCCGGCCTCCAAGAAACCAAGGCGTGGGGCCGCCTTCCCCCTGCCGGCTGCCTCTCAGGCCGACTATCGAAAGGCGGCCCGGCCTTAACCCTCATGAAGAGAGCCGCGGGAGGGCCGGCTCCGAGAAGCCGGCCACGAGAAGGCCGACTCCAAGAAGCCGGCTCCCACGACGCGGTCAAGATCGTACCCTCAAAGCCCGCATCCCCATAACGGCGATGGGACGGGGCATGGCTACAGTAAAGCCTGCCACCCCCGAAACCCGGAGCACGCCTGGCACAGTGCGCCGTACGGGGTAGCCCTGACCCGTCCGGCGTGGCACTGTTGCCATGTTGACTATGGCGTCATCCGCGGCGGGCTGTCAGCGCGGCCCACGGGCGGTGGGCCCCTTCGGGCAGAGAGACACCCGAAGGCGGCCAGACCTCCTCCAGTCGGCCCAAGGCATGGCCGGCTTCCCCAGGCCGGCTTGCCCCCTCCCTCGAAGGAAGCGCTCCATTAAGGAGACAAGACGACGTGAGGCTACAGCGATCGCCCGCCAGGCGGCGGCACTGTAGCCATGCTTACCTCGATAAAGCCCTCATCATCAGGATTGAGGCAACAGTAACCAGCCACCGACAGGGCCCTTGGTAGTAGGGCCTGCCTGTCGACCAAGAGGCCGGCAGCCGGCGGGACCCACCAGCCGGCGGGACCCAGCAGCCGGCGCAGAAGCCGGCAAGCGTAGACACTGACGGCTTGGGCCCGCGCCCAGCCGGATTACCGTTGTACCCTCGGGGGGTAGGCCTATATAAACCCCCCCGGGGCACCCATGCAAAGGGTTGATCTCATCTAGGTTTTACCACACATAGGGAGAAGAGTAGAGCTAGCCTTGCCCTTCTTCTTCCTCTCGCCAAACAGCTCGAGGAGCACCTTGTAGCTACTTGTTCATCGAGTGATCATGCGGAGACCCCGCAGAGCAGCAGTAGGGGTGTTATCTCCACGGAGAGCCCCGAAGCTGGGTAAGATCCGTCGACGTGCATGTCTTCGCCTCATCCCGCTTCCAGGCACCGGCGACGTCTTACTGGCTCCCACAAATATAAGCCACCCGTTGGCATATGTCGCACCAACCACCCGACATTTGGCACCCACCGTGGGGCCAGGTGCACCGTTGTCTGGAGACCTGTTTTGGACGGGAACCCTCTTCCTCCCCAGCGAGCATAGCCAGCCCGGCACGCCCGATGGCGCTTGCCACGACGCACTGCAAGGCATCACCAACGCCTGCGCAGCGAGCAACCTCGCCGATCCCCTTGACGAGGCCCTCATCTCCGACAAGCCCGCCTCCGACACGGGCACCGACCACCTCGTCGACCTCCTCGGCCAGCTCCACGTCTCCAGCGAGCCTGCTGTGGACCAGGAGTCTGTTGGCTCCACCGATCCGATGCCTGTCGACTCCGACACGGCCTCGCCCGACGCCTTCCCCACCAACTCGTGATGTACGACGACCCGCTTCCCCGAGCCGATGGCTGTGACAGTGCCACCACCGAGGTGATGGTCATCAGCCATGGCGGTGCTTCTGGCGAGAACGCCCACGACGCCCCGCAAGCGGTGATCCACGACTTGTCCGTCCCCCTCCCGGCCGATGCCGACGCCGAAGCACTGGAGGCTCGCCGCCTCGCCCTCCTCGCGGAGGGCCGGAAGCTAGCTTCCGTGAGACGCCTCATCGAGGCCCACCAGCGCGAAGTCGACCGCGCCGCCTTCGGCACGCCACCTCCTGGCGAGCCAAGCCGAACCGGCATCGTCAGACAGCGCGGCGCTGTCATCGCCGACATGCTTGGAGTCGATCGCCCAATCTATGCCACCCCACTCGAGAACCTGCGCGCCGCCCAGGCGACCGTAGACGAGCTGGATGGACTGGGGGCCGAAGAGCTCCCCTACATGACCAGACGCATCCAACAGCTGATCGATGCAGCCGCACAACGGCACGAAGCCAATGCCCGCGCGGAAAGCCCTCCACCGCGCCAAGAGCACGGCGCGACGTCCCGGACGCCGACTGCGGGTAAAACCCGCGCGCGACACAAAAAAGAGCCGGCTGCCAGCCGAAGCCGAACTCGGATCTCCATCGAGCGAGACGCAGAAGGCCGCCCTCGAGCCGTGGAGCGGTGGGGCAACCCGCCTCCGCCTCCGCCTCGTGGGGAAAGGTATCCCACCCCGCCGCCTGTCACACATCCGACTCTCAGCGGCCGACTAGGTCGCCGCGAAGGAGTCGGCGAGAATGATGCTCGCCATCCGATTGACCGCCTAGCGCGATCCCTGGCGCTAGAAGAAGAAGATGATGTCGGCCCGTCTTGTTTCGGCCCCCGCATCCGCGACGAGCCCTTCTCCAAAGGGTTCTCGCTCCCAAGAGACACGCCCAAGTACAACGGCTCCGTGAAGTCGGAAGATTGCTTGATCGACTACTCCACCGCAGTATGCATCGCGAATGGCAACAGGCGCGTTGCCGTGAAGTACGTGCCCCTCATGCTCCAAGGCACGGTGCGGACCTGGCTCAACAGCCTCAAGCCATACAGCGTCAACAGCTGGCTAGACTTCACAGAAGCCTTCGTCCGCAACTTCACCAGCACCTACAAGCGGGCTCCCAGATAGCTCTCCTTGTGCGTGCAAGGCCCCGCCGAGTCCACTCGCGACTACCTCACGCATTGGGCCGAGCTCCGCAACTCTTGCAAAGGAGTGCACGAGGTGCAAGCCATCGAATACTTCATAGCCAGGTGCCGAGAGGGCACCCTCCTCAAGCACAAGCTCCTCTGCGACGAGCCGACTACCCTCGACGAGCTTCTTGTCATAGCGGACAAGTACGCCACCGCCGACTCCTCAATGAAGACTGAACTCCAGGTAGACGCGTCTGGGAAGGTACTCAACTCGGCGCCCAAGACGTCGGCTGGGGACTCTAGCCGACGCCCGTACCAAAACGACCACAAACGCAAGGGACCCATGCCACCTTCCACAAGTCGGCAGGTGGCCACGGTCGAGGGCGAGCAGCCCGAAGGGCGGCCCACACCCAAGAAGCAGAAAGGTGGCAGGCCGGCTTGGCAGCCGGCCTTCTCCTACGAGCAAACCCTCGACGCCCCATGCAAGTTCCACAGCAGCGCGAAGCCGTCCAACCACACAACCTGGAAGTGCCACTGGCTCACCCGAATCTCCAAGGGCGAAGGGCTCGTGCCGCCTCCACCTGCTGGTCCGCCGCCTCCGGCTCCGCAGCAACCGGCCGCTCGGCCAGCAGTCGGAGCTGTGCATGATGAGTTCCCCGACGAGCATGCCGCCTATGTCATCTTTACGAGCCAGCCTGAAGACCGGCGCAGCAGGCGCCGAGAGCACCAGGAAGTCAACGCGGTTGCTGCCAACCCCTCCGAGCACATGCACTGGTCAGAAAAACTCATCAACTGGAGCCGGGCCGACCACCTAGAGGTGATGCCATCTCCCGGCTCTTATGCACTGTTTCTGGATGCCACCCTTGGAACAGACAGACGCGCAGCCCGTTTCTCCCGCGTGCTGATAGACGGCGGGAGCAGCATCAACATCCTGTACCTTGACACCCTGAAGAAGCTCAACGTCAAGACGAAGCAGCTCATGCCTACCTGGACTGTGTTCCACGGCATCGTACCCGGCCTGTCCTGCGCCCCCATTGGCAAGATCAAGATCGATGTCCTCTTTGGGGACAAGGATCATTTCCGCAGGGAGGCCATCTGGTTTGAAGTGGTGGACCTTGAGAGCTCTTACCATGCACTGCTTGGCCGTCCGGCCCTGGCCAAGTTCATGGATGTCCCCCATTATGCTTACCTCAAGATGAAGATGCCGAGCACCAAGGGAATCATCACCATAGCCGGCGATTACAAGAAATCCTCTGAGTGCGCAGCAGCCAGTAGCCGGCTGGCCGAGTCCCTTGTGATTGCCGAAGAGAAGAAGAAGCTGGACCGGGTCGTGGCCATGGCCGGCAAGCAGCCAGCCCTGTCCCCTGATCCCAAAGAATGTGATGCCCAAGGTTCCTTCCAGCCGGCCAAGGAAACGAAGAAGATACCTCTTGACCCCGAGCACCCGGAGAGGTTTGCCGTCATTGGGGCAAACCTAAACAGCAAATAGGAAGGCGAGCTCGCCGATTTCCTCCGTGAGAATCGGGACATCTTTGCATGGTCCCCCAAGGACATGCCGGGTGTTCTGAAGGATTTCGCCGAGCACAAACTACACGTCCGAGAAGGTGCAAAACCGGTCAAACAACCCCTCCGCTGACTGTCGGAGGAAAAGAGAAGGATTGTAGGAGAAGAGATAGCCCGGCTTCTGGCCGCTGGCTTCATTATGGAGGTTTTCTTTCCGGAATGGCTTGCCAACCCGGTCCTCGTGCTAAAGAAGAACAACAAGTGGCGCATGTGTATAGACTACACGAGCCTCAACAAGGCCTGCCCCAAAGATCCCTTCGCCCTGCCAAGGATAGATCAAGTGATAGACTCCACAGCCGGATGCGAGTTGCTGAGTTTCTTGGATGCTTACTCCGGGTACCACCAGATAAAGTTGGACCCGGCCGACCGCCTGAAGACCGCCTTCATCACGCCCTTCGGAGCTTTCTGCTACCTGACTATGACATTCGGCTTGAGAAATGCCGGTGCCACTTTTCAGCGTTGCATGCAGAAGTGCCTCCTCAAGCAGCTCGGCAGAAATGCCCACGTCTACGTGGATGACATTGTGGTGAAGACGGAGAAGCACAGCACCTTGCTGGAAGACCTCAAGGAAACATTCGAGAACCTGCGCCGATTCTGGATCAAGCTCAACCCCGAGAAATGCGTGTTCGGAGTGCCAGTCGGCCAGCTTCTAGGCTTCCTGGTCTCCGAACGCGGCATCGAATGCAACCCAGTGAAGATCAAGGCCATTGAGAGAATGGCGATTCCCACCAAACTTCGAGATGTCCAGAAGTTCACCGGATGCTTGGCTTCCCTGAACCGCTTCATCAGCCGGCTCGGAGAGAAGGCTCTCCCCCTCTACCGCCTCATGAAGAACACCACTCACTTCGAGTGGAACGACCAAGCCGACCAAGCTTTTCATGAGCTGGAGAAGATGCTGACCACGCCGCCTGTCCTGGCGGTGCCGACTGAGAAAGAACCCATGCTACTTTACATTGCTGCAACCAGCCGGGTAGTCAGCACCGTCATCGTAGTCCAGCGCCCAGAAGAAGGCCGAGCCCAGCCGGTCCAGAGGCCGGTGTACTATTTGAGTGAGGTGTTGTCTACCTCGAAGCAGAACTACCCTCACTACCAGAAGATGTGCTACGGCGTGTACTTTGCCGCCAAGAAGCTGAAGCCCTACTTCCAAGAGCACCCTATCACGGTCGTATGCACCTCCCCGCTTGCCGAGATCATAGGCAGTCGGGATGCATCCGGCCGGGTGGCGAAATGGGCCATTGAGCTGGCCCCTTACACGATCTTCTACCAGCCCCGCACCGCCATCAAGTCCCAAGCATTGGCCGACTTCCTCGTCGACTGGGCCGAGACCCAGTACCTGCCGCCGGCTCCCGATTCCACTCACTGGCGCCTGCACTTCGACGGGTCCAAGATGCTCACCGGCTTGGGAGCCGGCGTCATCCTCACCTCTCCCAAAGGCGACAAGCTCGGATACGCGCTGCAAATTCACTTTGCCGCCTCCAACAACGTGGCCGAGTATGAGCCGCTTGTACACGGGCTCCGGCTTGCCAAAGAACTCGGCATACGCCGGATCCTGTGTTACGGCGACTCAGACTTAATAGTCCAGCAGTCATCCGGCGATTGGGACGCCAAGGACGCAAACATGGCAAGCTACCACTTCCTCGTCCAGCAGATCAGCGGGTACTTTGAAGGATGCGAGTTCCTCCACGTACCACGAGCCGGCAACGGGCCAACAGATGCCCTGGCTCGAATAGGCTCCACTCGGCAGGCAATACCAACCGGCGTCTCTCTACAACGCCTCCTCAAGCCGTCTATCAAGCCGTCTCCAGAGTCCGATTCCATCTTCGTGCCGCCTAGCCCCGATGCAGTCGGATCCGGCTTGAAGAACCAAACAGGCGGCGCGGGGACTTCGATAGGCGGCGCGGGGACTTCAGTAGGCGGCTCGGGGACTCCCGTAGTCGCACCCGACCCGGGGACTTCTGAACCTGGCTCGGGGACTGCGGTAGTCGGCCCGGGGACTGCACTAGCACAGCAGGCGGTGGCCGACTCCAGCATTTCACAACCCAGCCCGCCCACCCTGGTCGCAGTAGCCGCGTTGGCAATAGAAGAAGTCACAGCTCCATCATGGGCCCAACCCATCCTCAACTTCCTGACAAACCAAGAACTGCCGGCTGACGAGACAGAGGAAAGACAAGTCCAACGCCGAGCCGGAGCATACACAATCGTCAACAGAGAGCTCGCCAGGCGCAGCGTCACTGGAGTCTTCCAGTGATGCGTTGAGCAAGAGAAGGGCATAGCAATCCTCAAAGACATCCACCAAGGTGAATGCGGCCACCACGCGGCTTCAAGATCACTAGTTGCCAAGGCTTTCCACCATGGATTCTTTTGGCCGACTGCTTTGGACGACGCTAAGTAATTAGTCAAACATTGCAAAGGGTGCCAAGTCTTCAGCTCCAAGCAACACCTGCCGGCTTCGTCACTCAAGACCATTCCCCTCACTTGGCCCTTTGCCGTTTGGGGTCTGGACATGGTGGGCCCATTCAAGACGGCGCGCGGCGGCATGACACATCTGCTTGTCGCCGTGGACAAGTTCACCAAGTGGATCAAAGCAAAGCCGATCAAGAAGCTGAATGGGCCGACTGCCGTGACATTCATCGCAGATATAACAACTCGGTACGGCGTGCCGCGCTGCATCATCACCGACAACGGCACAAATTTTGCCAAGGGAGCATTGGCACGTTTCTGTGCGACACAGGGCATCCGACTGGACTTAGCGTCCGTTGCCCACCCGCAGTCAAACGGCCAAGTCGAGCGAGCCAACGGCCTCATCCTTTCCGGCATCAAGCCCCGACTGGTCGTGCCACTGGAGCGTTAGGCTGGCTGCTGGCTCGATGAGCTGCCGGCCGTCCTCTGGAGTCTGCGCACTACCCCAAACAGGTCAACCGGCTTCACTCCTTTCTTCCTCGTGTACGGTGCCGAGGCGGTCATCCCAACCGACATCGAGTTCGACTCGCCTCGGGTGACCATGTACACGGAGGCGGAGGCCAAGGAAGCATAAGAAGATGGCGTCGACCTGCTGGAAGAAAGCCGGTTGTTAGCCCTCAGCCGGTCCGCCATCTACCAGCAGGGTCTGCGTCGCTACCACAGCCGGAAGGTCAAGCCAAGATCCTTCCAAGAGGGCGACCTTGTGCTCCGGCTGATCCAGCGAACAGCCGGCCAGCACAAGCTCTCGGCCCCTTGGGAAGGCCCCTTCGTCATCAGCAGAGCGCTAGGAAACGACTCCTACTACCTGATCGACGCACAGAAGCCGAAGGCACGAAAGAGAGACGACTCCGGGAAGGAGTCGGAACGACCATGGAACGCCAACCTCCTCCGAAGATTTTACAGTTGAAATGCAGTATGTATCACGCTAACTTTTGTACTAAGTACGAGACAATAGGCCCCCCGAGGAGAACTCGGGGACTGCCATCTTTCATCTATGAATGAAGAGTATCATGCTTATGATTATGTCATTACATTCACGTCTCTTGTCCGGCATCGGGATCGACTAGTCGGCCCGGGGACTGGCCGCCTTGAGTTATATTAGAAGTCCTACCCGCGGTCAAACAAGTAGTGTGCCGGCTCCAAAGCCCTCTCTTGCCAAATGTCACAGTTTGAAGAATCGGCTGTCCGGCTGGCAAGAGCCAAAGGCAGGAAAGGACGCCCACACGAAAAACGGCTAGGGACTAACGGACCAATATAACAAAAGCCGGCTTTTTCCTATCGCCGACCGACTACAAGAGTAGCCGGCCGGCCGACTTCCACTCACTTTGCTACAATCTAAGAAAGCTCGAGGACTTGCCTTCTCCAAAAATATAGCCGAGTCCTTCCTTAGCCACAGACTGCAGAGCAGCTGCCGGCTGGGAAGGCAGCAATCAGGGGAAGGCGGCAAAGGAAACAACCTAAGGATAAAAAGCATACGAGAATGGAAGCCAAACGCATGCATGATTGTATTTACACAAAAGGCCTTGAAAAGACTAACATTCAACATAGTTTGAATACACCCCCAGTGGGTGGAACTGCGCAAGCTTAATAAAAATTGTTCGAAGAGTACAAGCAGGAAAAGCAAGGACGGCAGATCAAGCCAAGGGAACGACTGGCGAGTCGGGAAGGTCGGTGGAGACAGTAGCGCCGGCTGGAGGAGTGGCCGGCTGGTGAACCTCGGCATGATCACCGCCTCCCGCAGAGGGCGCGCTAGCACGCGCCTCGTTGCTGGAGGCACGGTCATGCTGAGGCTGGCTGGTTGCTTCACCGGCCGGCTCGACGTCTTCGCCCTCCTCCCCTTCTTCGTCTTCACCTTCATCGCTGGAGGCGATCTCCTCCGCGGAGTCTTCACCCTCCGCCGGGTTTAGCCCGAACCACTCCTCCGGCTGGGCAACGCCGTTGTCGTCCACCTCAGGAGCGAAGACGCTGGTGTCGGTAAACTCGGCAAGAGCCGAAGCACGCTGGATGATAGCCGGCCGCACCTCCACCAGCTCTTCGTCAGCCTCCTCCCGCCAAGTCCTTAGCTGTTCCAAGTTCAGCCCGGGGTACCAGGCCCGGACGAACTCCAGCGCCCGCTTGGCTCCGGATCGAGCAGCGGAGGCCTTCCAGGCCTTAATGCGGCCAACTGCCACCTCCAGCCAGTCGGCAGTCCGGCTCGGGGTGCGGGGAATCGCTTCGCCTGGCCAGAGGGCGGCCAGCACCTGCGCCCCAGCGCGTTGGAGGCGGCGGAGCATGCGGTGCGCCGACTGCAACCGGGCTTGGATCGCCAAGAGCTGCTCCTCAAGTGTCCGGCTCGCATCCGGCGCGATCTCAACCCCCGCCTGCCGGCGTGCCTCGCGGTGGGCCTCGATGGCCTGGGTGGCAGCGACGGAGTGGCGGGGGAAGTAGTCTGCACAAAGAACAAAAGCAGCACAAATCAGAAGACGAATCAGAGGGCAAGGGGGCGAGCCAGGAGTGAGGAAGGCGGCTTACCGTCGATCAGATCCTCGATCTGGCTGTAACCCTTGCTCAGCACTTGCTTCGCCTCAGCCCAGCCCGCCGCTTCGGTCTCGAACTCAGCTTTGAGGGCGGCCTCGCTGTCCTGCGCCTTCTTCAGGGCCGCCTTGTGGCTATCCTCCTGGTCGGCCAACTTCTTGGCCAGGCGGTCGCGCTCCAGGACTAGGGCGTTGAGCTCGGCCTCCTTGGCGTGAAGGGCGGTCTGGGCCCCGCCGAGCTGCTCCCTCAAGTCGGCATTGGCCCCTGCAAGCATGAAGACAAAGGAAGAAACAATAAGGAAGAAGTCGTCAGGGAAAATCTGACCCGAATGCTCAGCAGTCGACCCGGATCTCGGGGACTACACCCAGTGGGTGCGTTGACGCGCCCCCACAGGATATGAACAAAACAGAGCACGCACTCCGGCTGTCGGTCAGATCCTCGCTCTTTTGGCGCAGCTCCTGAGCCTGAGAGTCGAAGGCGGCGGTACTCTGGTTATGGTAATTCTGGAAGATTAGATAGGATGCAGGAATAAGATAACTGTCAGGACCTAGTAAGTTCAAAGCCGCCTGCTCAGCAGCCGACTCGGAACTCGGGGACTACCCCCAGTGGGTGCGCTGACGCGCCCCCATAGAAGAAATCAAAAAAGCAAAACAACCAAGGCCAGAAGACTCACCCGGACGACGGCCTGCGTCGCAAGGAAATCTCGGGTATATCACTGCAGCGCGGTAGCATGAGCCTGAAGCCGGCTCCGGACCTCCTGGGCTGTCGTGTTCAGCTCGGACGTCCCCCCGCTGGGCGCCCACTCGGACGTGCTGGAGCTGGCCGCCTCCAGGGCCTCCGTCGTCCGGCTGGCGCTCACAGCTCTGTCCGGCTCCGGCACGGGGCAGCTTCCCCCGCGCGCCGGCGTGATGCCGGCTGCACCACCAAGCCGTCTCCTGCTGCCGGCTCGCTCCCCGCCGGCTGCACCGGTGCCGTAGCCGGCTGACCGCTCTGGCCTGCCCCAGTCGGCGCCGTCCGCGGCACCTCCTCCAAGACAATCACATCATCCTCCCTCCGCTCCGCCTCCGACCGACCGCGGTTGGCTTCCTCAGACGGAGGCACGGGGACGTTGGGAGCCACACTGCGGAGGGGGATGACGAGCTGTGGATGCTGGTTGCGCGAGGCCTCCGCCTCCCTCTCCGCGGCCGTCGCCTCCGCCTGGGCCTTGGCCGCCGCGTCGGCCTGCTCCTTCGCCGCCTGGGCGCCCCCCCGCTCCGACGCCTCCCGCCCCTCCCGCGCCTCCCGCGCGTTCCGCTCCGTAGCCTCCATGAGGTCGGCGCGGGGATCCACGCAGCGGGAGCTCGAGGACCCTCCGGCTGATTCGATCATGGAGCCAGTAGGGCCCCGTTCAAGGGAAAGCAGCGCCCTGGCCGGTCAACCAAGAAGAAATTTAGAAGAACTTCAATCGAAGAACACGGCAAGAATACAAGACACTTGAACACTTACGCCGAAACAGCCTGCGACTGCTTCACGACCTTCTGGAGGCGGGCCGCCTTCGCGGCCGCCTCATCCCGCTTGGTTGCCGCGGCGGTGCCCCTGGGTTTCTTCGGTCGGCTGCCGAAGTAGGTCGACACGGCCCGGCGCTTCGGTGCGCCGCCATGGGCGGCCGGCGCGGTGGAAGGGCTCGCGCCTTGATGATCAGGCGCCGGCTGGCGGTGCGGGACGACTTCGACCTCATCGTCGTCCGCCCAGTCCTCGAGGCCGGCTCCAAGCTCCGCGCCGCCTGCCTTGCCGCCTTCCCCTGCGGCGGCGTCTTCCATGGCGGCCGCCCCAAGATCCGGATCGTCGACGTCATCCACCGTGCGGTCGGGGAGGAACTGGCGCTCTGCCCCCGCGGCCCTCGCCGCCGGCGGAGGTAGAGGATTCTGCAGAAAACAAGCCGGTTGATCAGAGGCCGGCCATATCAAGGCCGGCGACACAAGAGAAAGGAAAGAAGAAAGACTTACGGCAGGCGGAGGGTTGGCGCGAGAGTACGGCTCCTTGCCGTATCGCGAATCCTCAGAGAGCTTGCAGTTGGTGATGTAGTTCACCAGGTAGGACACCTCGGCATGGGGCATCTCCCTAGTGCTCAGCCGGCATGGGTCGAAGCGGTCGCTCATCTGGCAGATCATGTGCGGCCGGCCTTGGAGCGGGAGTACCCGGCGCTCCACGAAGGCGGCCACCAGGTCGGCTCTGACCAGGCCCTCCGACTGGACCATCACCCGGAGTCGGGCGATGGCGGCGTTCCCGGCCTGGGACAGCGTCCTGGCCCGGTAGCTCCATGAGGGTGGCCTCGCAGCCGGCGGGCCGGCTATGTAAGCCGGCAGGTCGACAAAGTCGCCTTGCGGGGCGACGTTCCTCACGTAGAAGTAGGACTTCTGCCAGAGCTTCACCGACTGGATCAGCGGGATGGACGGGAACGGATTGTTCTCGCCCGTCCGCCTCATGGAGATGAAAGCTCCGCATGGGGCGGGCACGCCCGCGACGACGGTGCCAAGCTTGCTTTGGAAGAATTCTCCCCAAAGCTCCAGGGTGGGGAGAACGCCAAGAGAGCCCTCGCAGAGGGTGACGAAGGCCGACAGCAGCATCACTGCGTTGGGGGTGAGATGATGCGGCTGAAGGTGGTAGAATTCGAGGAAGGAGCGAAGGAACCCGCTCGCCAGGAGGCTGAAGCCGCACAGGTAGTGCAAGCGGAAGACCACCCGCTCGCCCTCCTCCGATGCCGGTGAGATCTCCCTCTCCGGCGCGCGCCGAACCCGCACGTAGTTCTCGCCAGGCAGACGCCGCGTCCGGCGGAGGAACTCGATGTGCTCGTCAAGGACGTTGGAGCCGTCCCACGAGCTCGACAACGCCATTGGGACTATGCGGCGAGGAGAAGGGTGCGGCGGCGGCGGAGCAACCACGAACCAAGCGGCCCGACGGCGGAACGGCGCGGCGAAGAGGCGCTGCGGCGGTGGAGAGAATAAGGAAGGAAAGCGAGAAAGGATGGAGCGAGGGAGAGCGTGCGAGCCTTTGCCTCTCCCTCTCCTCCCTCTACTTATAGACCGGCGCGGCGGAGCCGAGGAGACGTGGTGCGGGGGACGTGGGATTAACTGCGCCCACTCCCCCACGCCCCGCCA
Source organism: Aegilops umbellulata (assembly GCA_032464435.1). Classification (NCBI taxonomy): domain Eukaryota; kingdom Viridiplantae; phylum Streptophyta; class Magnoliopsida; order Poales; family Poaceae; genus Aegilops; species Aegilops umbellulata. Next base: position 358,622,211 of record CP136060.1, read on the forward strand.
TAACTGAGCCCTAACGGCGTGGCAAAACCACCGCGGGAAGGCAAACAGCCCACTTTGGGCCGCAGAAGATCCGCGCCTGGGTCGAGGCCAGGAGTGGCGGGACCGGGCCTGCGGCGACGTCCCGTCGCACACGCGCAATGGCAGGCCCTTTCTGCCACGTGACACGCGGGGAGGCGCGCGGTCAGCGCGCGAGTTGGCCCACTTTCCCGTTGATGAGACCACGGCGCCCTCCCAAGGCGGCGCGCATAAGCAGAGCCGGCTCCCAGTTGCCGGCTCCTCAAGATAGGAAGCTGACCGAGCTTCTCGTCCCCCTGCCAACCTCGAAGCTCGACCAGCTTCGGGGACTACTGTCAGGGTAAATGACCACGGGTAGCCTAGCCGTCTCCCCCTGGCACTTCAGAAAAAATTACGAGCCGATCCGGCCTCCAAGAAACCAAGGCGTGGGGCCGCCTTCCCCCTGCCAGCTGCCTCTCAGGCCGACTATCGGAAGGCGGCCCGGCCTTAACCCTCATGAAGAGAGCCGCGGGAGGGCAGGCTCCGAGAAGCCGGCCACGAGAAGGCCGACTCCAAGAAGCCGGCTCCCACGACGCGGTCAAGATCGTACCCTCGAAGCCCGTATCCCCATAACGGTGATGGGACGGGGCGTGGCTACAGTATAGCCTGCCACCCCCGAAACCCGGAGCATGCCTGGCACAGTGCGCCGTACGGGGTAGCCCTGACCCGTCCGGCGTGGCACTATTGCCATGTTGACTATGGCGTCATCCGCGGCGGGCTGTCAGTGCGGCCCATGGGCGGTGGGCCCCTTCGGGCAGAGAGACACCCGAAGGCGGCCAGGCCTCCTCCAGTCGGCCCAAGGCATGGCCGGCTTCCCTAGGCCGGCTTGCCCCCTCCCTCAAAGGAAGCGCTCCATTAAGGAGACAAGACGACGTGAGGCTACAGTGATCGCCCGCCAGGCGGCGGCACTGTAGCCATGCTTACCTCGATAAATCCCTCATCATCAGGATTGAGGCAACAGTAACCAGCCACCGACAGGGCCCTTGGTAGTAGGGCCTGCCTGTCGACCAAGAGGCCGGCAGCCGGCGGGACCCACCAGCCGGCGGGCCCCAGCAGCCGGCGCAGAAGCCGGCAAGTGTAGACACTGACGGCTTGGGCCCGCGCCTAGCTGGATTACCGTTGTACCCCCGGGGGGTAGGCCTATATAAACCCCCCGGGGCACCCATGCAAAGGGTTGATCTCATCTAGGTTTTACCACACATAGAGAGAAGAGTAGAGCTAGCCTTGCCCTTCTTCTTCCTCTCGCCAAACAGCTCGAGGAGCACCTTGTAGCTACTTGTTCATCGAGTGATCATGCGGAGACCCCGCAGAGCAGCAGTAGGGGTGTTATCTCCATGGAGAGCCCCGAAGCTGGGTAAGATCCGCCGGCGTGCATGTCTTCGCCTCATCCCGCTTCCAGGCACCGGCGACGTCTTACTGGCTCCCACAAAGATAAGCCACCTGTTGGCATATGTCGCACCAACCACCCGACAAAGTAGATGATGGGTTGCTAGAGTGACAGAAGCTTAAACCCTAGTTTATGCGTTGCTTCGTAAGGGGCTGATTTGGATCCACATGTTTCATGCTATGGTTAGGTTTACCTTAATACTTCTTTTGTAGTTGCGGGTGCTTGCAATGGGGGTTAATCATAAGTGGGATGCTTGTTCAGGTAAGGACATCACCCAAGCACCGGTCCACCCACATATCAAATTATCGAAGTACCGAACGCGAATCATATGAACGTGATGAAAACTAGCTTGACGATAATTCCCATTTGTCCTTGGGAGCGCTTTTCTCTATATAAGAATTTTTCCAGGCTTGTCCTTTGCTACAAAAAGGATTGGGCCACCTTGCTGCACTTTATTTACTTTTGTTACTTGTTGCTCGTTACAAATTATCCTATCACAAAACTATCTGTTACCTATAATTTCAGTACTTGCAGAGAATACCTTGCTGAAAACCACTTATCATTTCCTTCTGCTCTTTGTTGGGTTTGACACTCTTACTTATCGAAAGGACTACGATAGATCCCCTATACTTGTGGGTCATCAAGACTCTTTTCTGGTGCCGTTGCCGGGGAGTGAAGCGCCTTTGGTAGGTGGAATTTGGTAAGGAAAAATTTATATAGTGTGCTGAAATTTACTGTCACTTGTTACTATAGAAAGTAATCATCTGAGGGGCTTGTTCGGGGTATCTTCACCCTGACCAGTAGAGCAAAGAGTTGCTCCTCAACCTACTGAACCTACTGAAAATGAAAATGTCTACTTTGAGTTTCCTTCGGGTATGATAGAAAAACTGCTAGCTAATCCTTTTGCAGGAGACGGAACAATGCATCCTGATGAGCACCTAATATATGTGGATGAAGTTTGTGGATTATTTAAGCTTGCAGGTGTGCCCGATGATGTTATTAAGAAGAAGGTCTTCCCTTTATCTTTGAAGGGAGATGCATTGACATGGTATAGGCTATGTGATGATATGGGATCATGGAACTGCAAATGATTGAAATTGGAATTTCATTAGAAGTTTTATCCTATGTGAAGGAGTCCTGGATTAGGGGGTATCCGGACAGCCGGACTATATCCTTTGGCCGGACTATTGGACTATGAAGATACAAGATTGAAGACTTCTTCCCGTGTCCGGATGGGACTCTCCTTGGCGTGGAAGGCAAGGTTGGCAATACGGATATGTGGATCTCCTTCCTTCTAACCGACTCTGTGTAACCCTAGCCCCCTCCGATGTCTATATAAACCAGAGGGTTTAGTCCGTAGGACACAATATATACAACAATCATACCATAGGCTAGCTTCTAGGGTTTAGCCTCTTTGATCTCGTGGTAGATCAACTCTTGTAATACCCATATCATCAATATCAATCAAGCAGGAGTAGGGTTTTACCTCCATGGAGAGGGCCCGAACCTGGGTAAAAACATCGTTTCCCCTGTCTCCTGTTACCATCCGCCTGGACGCATAGTTCGGGAACCCCTACCCGAGATCCGCCAGTTTTGACACCGACATTGGTGATTTCATTGAGAGTTCCTCTGTGTCGTCATCGTTAGGATTGATGGCTCCTTCGATCATCGATAGCGATGCAGTCCAGGGTGAGACTTTTCTCCCCGGACAGATCTTTGTATTCGGCGGCTTCGCACTGCGGGCCAACTCGCTTGGCCATCTGGAGCAGATCGAGATTTACGCCCCTGGCCACCAGGTCAGGTTTGGAAGCTTAAAATACATGACCGATATCCGCAGAGACTTGATCTTCGACGGATTCGAGCCCCTGCCGAGTGCGCCGCACGGTCACAATGAGCATGATTTAGCTCTGCCGTCGGACAGTGTTCAAGAGATCGCACCTGCAACCGCTCCGACCCTCAATTCGGAGCCAATTGCGCCATCCATGGACGGGTGGCTAGACCCCGCCACGGAGGCCGCAGTCTCGGCGGCGATCGAGCCGAATACCAACCTTACCCTTCACGAGAGCCGTGATTCCAAACTGTCGGATTCTTCTCCGGCCACGGACTCCGAACCGCCTGCGCCTGTGCCTGTCGAATCCGACTGGGCGCCAATCATGGAGCTCACCTCTGCGGATATATTTCAGCACTCGCCCTTCGGCGACATACTGAACTCATTAAGGTCCCTCTCCTTGTCAGGAGAAACCTGGCCGAACTATGTCCGGGAGGATTGGGATGCGGATGACGAAGAAATTCGCCGCCCACCCACCACCAACTTAGTAGCCACTGTTGATGATTTGACCAACATGCTCGACTTCGACTCCGAAGACATCGACGGTATGGACGACGATGCAAGAGACGAACAGGAATCACTGCCCACATGGCACTGGACAGCCACCTCATCCCGTGATGTATACATGGTGGACACACCCAAAGAAAACAACGACGAGGAACGGAAGGACGCAGCGAAGGATCGTTCCCTCGAGAAGCAGTCAAAGCGGCGGCGTAAACGCCGCTCCAAAACCCGCCTCGGCAGAAACAACGATCATATAGGCCCAGCGATAGAGCAGGGTGAGCCAGCGGACGACGAACACGGCATTGAACAATCGTCCGACGATGGCAACACGGAGAATCAAACCGAACAACTCGTCTCCGGCGAGGATAACAGTCTGGATGACATCACACCGGACAATCTCCGGGAGCAGAAGAATCTCCATCAAAGGCTTGTCGCCACTGCGCGGAGCCTGAAAAAGCAGAAGCAAAAGCTCAAGGCTGCGGAAGATACATTCAGAATCAGATGGAGTAAAGTACTCAACACCGCAGAAAAGTACGGCGGCAGTCGCCACACAAAGAGCTACCCGAAGCCAATGCTACTACCTGATTTCGATGATCAGGCCTTAGAGCCCCCGCTCAAAAAACAAAACAGCCATCCGGTCGGATAGACGACCTCGTGGCCAACATAGAATGGCAAATGACGCTGCACACAAGCCAGTACGCGATCCACGTGAGGACTCACATCATAAGGATGGCCCAACCCGATCCATCTACGGGCCAAGAAAGCACGCTCCAGCACGCAATGCAACACAAAAAATCCGAACACCACGGTACACCCAAATACAGGGGTGTCGCACACCCCCTATGTTTCACCGATGAGGTGCTGGACCATGAATTTCCAGAGGGATTCAAACCCATAAACATAGAGGCATACGACGGAACGACAAACCCTGGGGTCTGGATTGAGGAGTACATCCTCCTTATCCACATGGCTCGAGGAGACGATCTCCATGCCATCAAGTACTTACCCCTCAAGCTCAAAGGGCCAGCCCGGCACTGGCTTAAAAGCCTCCCCGAAAACACCATTGAAAGTTGGGAAGAGCTCGAGGACGCTTTTCGGGCAAATTTTCAAGGGACCTATGTCCGACCACCGGATGCAGACGATCTAAGTCATATAACATCAACAACCCGGAGAGTCAGCCCGAAAGGTTTGGAACAGGTTTCTCACTGAAAAGAACCAAATAGTCGACTGTCCGGACGCCGAAGCCTTAGCAGCTTTCAAACACAGCGTTCGAGACGAATGGCTCGCCAAACACCTCGGCCAGGAAAAGCGAAGAACAATGGCTGCATTAACAAGCCTCATGACCCGCTTTTGTGCGGGCGAGGACAGCTGGTTGGCCTGATGCAGCACCAGCAACCCAAGTACATCCGAAGTCAGGGACGGAAACGGGAAGCCACGACACAGCAAAAACAAGCGCCAGAATAAAGAAGACAGCCCGAAGAGCACGGCGGTAAATGCCGGATTCAGAAGCTCTCGGCCAGGTCAGCAAAAGCTGCCCCCCAAAGGCAATAGAGACAAATTGTCCAGCCTAAACTAGATTCTGGACAAACTATGTCAGAACCACAGCACCCCTGATAAACCTGCCAATCATACCCATAGAGAATGTTGGGTCTTCAAGCAGTCCGGCAAACTCAGCGCCGAACACAAGGGGCTGGATACACCAAGTGAAGATGAGGACGAGCCTCGCAAACAAAGCACTGGGGAACAGAAGAAATTCCCACCAGAAGTCAAAATAGTAAACGTGTTACACGTGACAAAGGGGAGAAACAAAGCGGCGCTCCTAGAGACACATGCCCCAGGGTCTATCACTGTAGAGTTCTACCACTGGTCGTCCCAACCAATCACCTTTGACCATCAGGATTACCCGGCAAGTATCCGGCATGCAGGATGGGCTTCCTTGGTGTTAGACCCGATAATTGGCGGATACCACTTCACACGAGTCCTGATGGATGGCGGAAGTAGTTTAAACCTGATATATCAGGACACAGTCCGCAAAATGGCGATAGACCCAACAAAAATCAGCCATAGCAACACTACCTTTAAAGGAGTAACGCCAGGCCCAGAAGCCCATTGCACGGGCTCCCTGCTACTAGAGGTTATATTCGGCTTTCCTGATAACTTCCGCAGCAAAAAGTTAACCTTCCACATCGCTCCGTTCCAAAGTGGCTATCAAGCACTACTCGGACGCGAAGCTTTTGCTCGCTTTAACGCAATACCGCATTACGCTTCTCTCATGCTTAAGATGCCCGGCCCACGTGGCATCATTACAGTAAATGGAAATATTGAGCGCTCCTTGCACGCGAAAGACCATGCGGCTGCTTTGGCAGCCGCACACTAAACGGCCTCACCAGCTAGAGTATCTGACAGGTCGTTAAGACCACGTACACGGTTAGACGAGTCCGGCGTAGCTATATAATTGATACAGGTTTGATGGCTATACCCCTATAACAATACAAGGGGCTCAACGCATGTAAACAAGTGACAATTAGGCTCAATTTTACTCATCTTGAACTGTACTTGGTTTATTTAGTATAACCTACCTTTTGCACGATAACTTTTCAGCTAAGTTCCTCTCTTTTACAGATGACCATCGTGCTACACCCGTCCAGGATACGTCACAATGGAGACACGGGCGCAGACGTGCAGCAGGGACCCGTTCCAAGGATTCTCTTTAGATTAAGACCCTGCGTAAACCTTTTTTACTGTCTCTTGTTGATACACATCCCCCGGATTCTCAGTACAACTGAGATGGATGCTGGCGTATTGGCATGTGGCCACGTCAGAATATTGCACGTACTTGGACACCAGGGGCTTATTACAAAGGGCACTGCTTAGCCCGGTTTACATAATAAAGACCGAATACCTTAGGGAGTGTTCGGCGTCGCGAGTTTAGCCTTATATGCATCAGCTTCGAATCATGTCTTTGGTCAAATGTTTGGTTTGCACGGCTCCTGTATTTTGCTTCCTTACGTTCCACTCTATCGGCTAAGGCGGCACCAGGAGAACTACTGCGATTGTGCCCTAGTTCATCTGGACGAGCACCTCAGTAGAGAAAGCCGAAAACTGACTGTCATGATATAGCGTGAGACTGGTCAACCACTCGATGACCTAGCGGAATCTTCGGGATTCCTCCGCCTTAACGAAGGGCCGTTTCCTGCCAGGCATGTACACGCCCCGAATCCGGATGAGCGCGGAGCCACCAGGGGCTATATAGTAGCCCCACTGTCAAACTCCTCTGGCTAAGTGAAAGTGTTAAAGCATTATAGTCAGATTGCCTGGTTCGCTGCGCTATCACCTCCTTAATGGACCAAGACGTTGGATCAAGTGTGAACATGCGTCTTCTGCGAACACCCCCGCATTATATGTGTAGGGGCTGAAGCCGACGACTGCCGTCTTTCAGGTTATATTAATACATACATAAACGGCCGCACAGGAGGTATTATAATTCTTGTAGGCACAAGTATAAAATAGCCTTCATAATTCAGTAAAACATTGTTTTTCAATGGGAATGCATGTCATTAGAACATAATATTCTTCGAGCACTACGCCTCTATGGAGCGAGCGCCCTCAAGAACTTCTTGAAAGTAGTGCTCGGCAGGTACTCGGCTCTCGTCCGAATCTTGGTCTGCAATGGCGGTGGCCTCCATCTCCACCCAGTATGTCTTCACATGGGCAAGGGCCATCCGCGCACCCTCTACGCACGCCGACCTCCTCATCGCGTTGATATGCGGCACTGCACCAAGGAACTGCTGCAACAAACTAAAATAATTGTTCGGCTTTGGCCTTTCCAGCCATAGATGAACCACAACAGACCTCATGGTGAGTCCGGACAATCTATTCAGCTCGGCCCATTCGGCCAACCGATTTGTCGATGGAAGCGGACGCTCTGGAACGTGAAATTGTGACCAGAACAGCTTTTCCACTTCGCGATCTTTTTTATCTCAGAAGTATTCGGCCGCATCAGCAGCACTCGCCGCTAAGTCCAGATATGCATCCGCGGAACTCCACAGCCGGTCCAAAGGGGCGTACTTAGGATCTCCGAACTTCATCCGCAGCATAAAGGGCTTCCCAGCCGCGATATCACCGGCTTGACGCAGCTCCTCCTTCATTGCTCTCATTGCAGAGCGGGTGTCTTTGGCCGCCATCGTGGCCTTTTCCAGGCCTGTCCTCTTCGCTTGATCTTCCTTTTCAAGAAGCTTGCAACGGTCAGCGGCATTCTTCAATTCCATAGCCATCCTGGCTATTTCCTCCTTGCTTTGGCAGTGAGCAGCCTGTTCGGCTTTCAGCTCCTCGATTGCCTTTAGGGCAGCCACATCACTTTTCCTGGCTTGTTCTTTGGCTCGGGCAAGTTCCACCTGAAGGTCCTCCACGGCCGCAGCTCCATCTGCATTCAAGAACATGTTATAGATCCTGGCATCATGCTCCTCTTATCATGTGTCACTGGAGAAATTACATACCTTGCGCCTCATCAAGCCGCATATTGACAAGTACGATGTCGGCATCTGCCATGTCAAGCTGCCGCTTTAACTCGGCAGACTTATCAGTCCGGCAGGCCACTGGGCACTTCGCCACCTGCACATTAAGGCGGCAAGATTATTCCTAGGATTATGATCCTCTATGCGCCATCGTCTTCGATGGCACCCAGAGTCTCAGGGGCTACTATCTACATAGGGCACATCTAAAATGTGCGGTACTGTCAAAAATGTACATCATTTCACGTACCTCAAAACCCGTCAGTATACTCATAACAGCTTCATGCAACCCGCTTTCGGCGGACGAAATTTTGTCAATCACCGCACCCATCAACGCGCGATGCTCTTCTGAGATAGCCGATCTCTCTAGCAGATCCCTCAGTACGTCCGACCGCACACCAGACGGAGCCGAACTCTTTCGATTGCTCTCTTCAAGAGCCGGATACTGACGACTTCAGGTGGCCATATGACTACCTTCTGGCCTTGCCGGATCAGGAGAAACCCTCCGCGACGACACCTCGGGGTTGCCCGCCTCATGAGGTGGTATGGCAGGGGGAGGCATTCCTCTCTCCATCATCTCTGGAAGAAGATCCCCCGAAGATGAGCTCTGCTGAGAAGGGCTAAGATCCGAACTGCAAGATAAATGCTTTGGTTACTTTCCTCGGAAGTAAAGCAAGGTTTTTTCATTATTAAGTACCCTTTTACTTACAGCTCGGTGGAGGGCTGATCCCCTTGAGGGTATAGTGCGGCCGGGGTATCCCCCGGGGCAGGACCCTCCGGCGAAGATTTCTTCCCCCGTTTGGAGACCATTGTCTCCGGGTCTTCAGAGGCGGTTCTGTTTCTTCCCTGGGGAGGGGAAGTTTTAGTTCCTCCTTCCCGGCTAACCTCCTTCGCAAAGGCGCTAACCTCTTTGTTCCCCCCTTTATCTTCTCCTAAAGGCGCTTGGTAAGGCGCGATCTCCAGCATCCTGGTTAATGCGGGATCCGGTGAGGTCTCAGGGAGGGGGGCCGGACACCTGATCAACTTTGCCTTCGCTATCCAATCCTGGTAAAAGAGCGGCCTTTTTAGGGCGACGTTGCGATAGATAAATGGACAGTGTGTTCGGATGCGGGGCTACTTACTTGGGTATCCGAGCGATTGCTGCTCAGACCTGCATCCTCAGTGATGTCTCGACACATTATTTGTGGTCCGAAGAACAATTTGTACATCTCCTCAGGCGTCATGCCGAGGAAGTGTTGAATAGCCCACGGTCCCTCCGGGTTGAACTCCCACATGCGGAGGGGACGGTGTTTGCAGGGCAGGACTCGGCGAATTAACATAACTTGCATTACCACAATCAGACTGATATCTCTCTCAAGGAGATCTCGGATGCGACTCTGCAATGTGGGCACGTCCTTTACTAGCCCCCAGTCCAGCCCCTTGTTGACCCATGATGTTAGTCGTGGCGGAGGACCCGAGCAAAAGACAGTGGGAGCCACCCACTTGGTGCCTGAGGGAGTCCTGGATTAGGGGGTGTCCGGACAGCCGGAGTATAACCTTTGGCCGGACTATTGGACTATGAAGATACAAGATTGAAGACCTCGTCCCGTGTCCGGATGGGACTCTCCTTGGCGTGGAAGGCAAGCTTGGCGATACGGATATGTAGATCTCCTTCCTTGTAACCGACTCTGTGTAACCCTAGCCCCCTCCGGTGTCTATATAAACCGGGGGGTTTAGTCTGTAGGACAGAATAAGAAACAATCATACCATAGGCTAGCTTTTAGGGTTTAGCCTCTCTGATCTCGTGGTAGATCAACTCTTGTACTACCCATATCATCAATATTAATCAAGCAGGAGTAGGGTTTTACCTCCATCGAGAGGGCCCGAACCTGGGTAAAAACATCGTGTCCCTTGCCTCCTGTTACCATCCGCCTAGACGCACAGTTCGGGACCCCCTACCCGAGATCCGCCGTTTTTGACACCGACATTGGTGCTTTCATTGAGAGTTCCTCTGTGTCGTCATCATTAGGCTCGATGGCTCCTTCGATCATCGATAGTGATGCAGTCCGGGGTGAGACTTTCCTCCCCGGACAGATCTTCGTATTCGGCGGCTTTGCACTGCGGGCCAATTCGCTTGGCCATCTGGAGCAGATTGAAAGTTATGCCCCTGGCCATCAGGCCAGGTTTGGAAGCTTAAACTACACGGCCGACATCCGCGGAGACTTGATCTTCGACGGATTCGAGCCCCGGCCGAGTGCGTCACACTGTCGCGATGGGCATGATTTAGCTCTACCGCCGAACAGTGTTCAGGAGACCGCACCTGTAACTGCTCCGACATTCAATTCGGAGCCAATTGCGCCATCCGTAGACGGGTGGCTAGACCCCGCCACGGAGGCCGCAGCCTCAACGGCGATCGAGCCGAACACCAACCTTACCCTTCGCGAAGCCCGTGACTCCACATTGTCGGACTCTCCTCCGGACTCCAAACCACCCACGCCCCTGCCAATCGAATCCGATTGGGCGCAGATCATGGAGTTCACCGTCGCGGATATCTTTCAGCACTCACCCTTTGGCGACATACTGAATTCACTGAGGTCTCTCTCCTTGTCAAGAGAGTACTGGCCAGATTATGACTGGCAGGATTGGGATGCGGATGACGAAGAAATTCGACGCCCACCCACCACCCACTTCGTAGCCACTGTCGATGATTTTACCAACATGCTTGACTTCGACTCCGAAGACATCGACGGTATGGACGACGATGTAGGAGACGAACAGGAACCACCGCCTACAGGGCACTGGACAGCCACCTCATCATATGATATACATATGGTGGACACACCCAAAGAGGGCAACGGCGACGGAACAGCGGGGGATGACCCCTCCAAGAAGCAACCTAAGCGTCGGCGTCAGCGGCGCCGCTCTAAGTCTCGCCAAAGCAAAAATGGTGATACCGGCACAGGAGATAATAACACCCCGGACAGTGCCGAAGACAACTCCCTCCAGCAAGATTCAACACAGGAGGATGGAGAAGCCAGCCCTCCTGAGAGAGCGGCGGATAGAGAGGTAGAGGATGATAATTACATGCCTCCCTCCGAAGACGAGGCAAGCCTCGACGGCGATGAATTTGTCATACCTGAGGATCCCGTCGAGCAAGAGCGCTTCAAGCGCCGGCTTATGGCCACGGCGAATAGCCTCAAGAAAAAGCAGCAACAGCTTAGAGCTGATCAAGACCTGCTAGCTGACAGATGGACTGAAGTCCTTGCGGCCGAGGAATATGAACTCGAACGCCCCTCCAAGAGCTACCCAAAGCGCAGATTGCTACCCCGATTAGAGGAGGAAGCATTAAAACCTACATCTCCAGCGTATGACGCGGCTGATCGGCCACCTCGTGGCCGCTACAGAGAGGCTTCTCGGCCCACAGCTCAAGCCGCACCCCGGCGTCACTCAAAAAATACCAAGGCACGGGGAAATGCGTTAGACCTGCGAGACATATTGGAGGACAAAGCAATGCAAGCAAGATCGATCTACGGATCGCGAGGGCGCCCCACCACACGAGACGATAACCGTCACGCCGGATACAGTAAAAGTAAATCCGGCCGGGCCGAACACAGCAGACAAAGCTCATTCGAGTTGTGTCGTGATATAGCCCAGTACAGAGGCGCCGCACACCCACTATGCTTCACAGATGAAGTAATGGATCATCAAATCCCAGAGGGTTTCAAAACCGTGAATATCGAATCATATGATGGTACGACAGATCCCGTGGTATGGATTGAGGATTATCTCCTTCATATCCACATGGCCCGTGGCGACGATCTACACGCCATAAAATACCTCCCACTCAAGCTTAAAGGACCAGCTCGGCATTGGCTCAACAGCTTGCCAGCAGAATCCATTGGTTGTTGGGAAGATCTGGAAGCTGCATTCCTCGACAACTTCCAGGGCACTTATGTGCGACCACCAGATGCCGATGACTTGAGCCACATAATTCAACAGCCAGAGGAATCGGCCAGGCAATTCTGGACACGGCTCCTAACAAAGAAAAAACAAATCATCAACTGTCCGGATGCAGAGGCCCTAGCAGCTTTCAAGCATAACATCCGCGACGAGTGGCTTGCCCGGCACCTTGGCCAGGAAAAGCCTAAATCTATGCCAGCCCTCACGACACTCATGACCCGCTTTTGCGCGGGAGAAGACAGCTGGCTGGCTCGCAGCAATAACATATCAAAGAGCCAAGGTACAATGGCAGGTCAGATCGCAACAAACACAAGCGCCGCATTAACAGCAACAATAGAGAGGATACGGCAGTCAATGCCGGATTCAGAGGCTCTAAGACCGGTCAGCGGAAAAAGCAATTCAAAAGAAGCACTCTGGGCACGTCCAGTTTGGACCGTATACTCGATCGCTCGTGCCAAATACATGGCACCCCCGACAAGCCAGCCAACCACACCAACAGGGATTGTTGGGTGTTCAAGCAGGCCGGCAAGTTAAATGCCGAAGACAAAGACAAGGGGCTATATAGCGACGACGAGGAGGAGCCCCGACCGCTGAACAATGGAGGACAGAAGAGGTTCCCCCCACAAGTGCGGACGATGAACATGATATATGCAACCCACATCCCCAAGAGGGAGCGGAAGCATGCTCTAAGGGATGTATACGCATTGGAGCCAGTCGCCCCAAAGTTCAACCCATGGTCCTCCTGTCCGATCACTTTCGATTGCAGGGACCATCCCACTAGCATCCGTCATGGCGGAATTGCCGCATTGGTCTTAGACCCAATCATCAACGGATTCCACCTCACTCGAGTCCTTATGGACGGCGGCAGCAGCCTGAACCTTCTTTATCAGGACACAATGCGCAAAATGGGTATGGATCCCTCAAGGATTAAACCCACAAAAACGACTTTTAAAGGCGTCATACCAGGTGTAGGAGCCCGTTGCACAGGCTCAGTCATACTAGAAGTGGTCTTCAGATCCCCGGATAAATTACGAAGCGAGGAGCTAATCTTCGATATAGTCCCGTTCGGCAGCAGCTATCACGCACTGCTCGGACGAACCGCATTCGCAAGATTCAATGCGGTGCCGCACTATGCATACCTCAAGCTCAAGATGCCAGGACCTCGGGGGTCATCATAGTCAACAGAAACACAGAGCGCTCTCTCCAAACGGAGGAGCACACGGCGGCCCTCGTAGCAGAAGTACAAAGCAACCTCTCAAGGCAATTCTCCAGTCCGGCAATCAAACGTCCGGACGCCATCAAGCGCGCTCGGAGTAATCTGCAACAAGACCGGCTGGCACGTTCCGAGCAAGCGTAGCAATGCGGCCCCTACCCTAGCCCCAGCCAAACGGTGAAATACGTGCCACGTGTACACAATTACGCACTAAAAATACCATGGGCACAGGGGGAGGGGCACGACTACGGAACGCCTCAAAACGCGGCTCAACCGCACTAGGGGCTCCTTACTTTGTAATTTTTTCTCACTTTCAGGACTCTACTCTCTGGAAGCCCTGTCCGGCAGTATAATTGCCGAACACACGATACAAGAACCAGGGGGCAGAAAGCTACGTCGCATCATGGAACTCCCAGGTGGTCTCTATAACGAGCAAAATACCTGCTTTAAATACCATTCCGCAGCTTGCCCCCGGAGGGGACATGTCAAATAGTTCGATTTTTTGCTTATCGCACAACTTGTATCGTTCTACTTTAATGCACCTTTTCAAATAAACAATGCATAGCTTCAGTCTATTATTGCATTCTCTATTCCTTCTCTTTTTATGTATATATGTTCATTCATGACATTTAGCACCCGTACACTTTGGTACGGCCAATACGCCAGGGGCTTAAGCACCCCATAATATGGCATGAGAAGTCTGAACACTTTCACCAGTGCGGCACCCCGAACTTATAGCATTATATGCATCAGCTCTGAATCATGTCTTGGGTCAATAGTTGGGTTTGCCCGGCTCCCACGTTTTGGTACCTTATGTTCTGCTATATCGGCTAAGGTAGCACTGGGAGAACTATTGCAATTGTGCCCCGGTTCAACTGGGCTAAGCACCTCAGTAGAGAAAGCTAAAACTGACTGTCATGATAAGGCGAGAGTTGTTCGCTGTTCGAGAGGTTTCGAGTCCCTAAAGACTTATGCCGCTTAGGGCGAGGAGTCGGCTTTGTCCGGCTTAGGCGTGTATAGCGCCCCGAACTCGGTCTTCCGAATACTAGGGGCTTCGCCAAAATTTAAAATTATAGAATTCTGTGGCTAAGTGAGAGTGATAAAGCATTATAGTCCGATTGCCTTGTTCGTTGTGCTGAGCACCTCCCTCGAAGAACCCAAGAATGGGAAAAGAGTTCTTAGATTTACCCGAACACCCCAGCACTCGTGGGATGGGGGCAGAAGCCGACGAGTCGCCATCTCTCAGATTTAATGGACAGCCGCACAGAAGGTAATCTTTTAAATTCAAACAAGCGTTGCATAGCGCATAGGAACAAGTTTTCAGCGTACAGGATCACACGAGCAAGTTTACTCAAATATTACATCTTTGGAACATTCATCCGCCATAAGGCAGGCACCCTTCAGGAAGCCCTCATAGTACATTTCAGGGTGGCGATGCTCCTTGCCCTGCGGTGGCCCATCCTTCACCAGCTTCTCAGCATCCATCTTGCCCCAGTGTACTTTAACACGGGCAAGCGCCCTGCGGGCGCCCTCGATGCAGACGGAGCACTTGATGACCTCAAGCCGAGGACAGGCATCTACAAGCCGCCTCACCAGTCCGAAGTAGCTCCCTGGCATGGCCTCTCTAGGCCACAGCCGGACTATAAGACCCTTCATGGCCTGTTCGGCCGCCTTATGGAGCTCGACCACTTGCTTCAGCTGGTCGCTTAAGGGCACCGGGTGTTCGGCCTCAGTATACTGAGACCAGAACACCTTCTCCGTCGAGCTCCCCTCCTCGGCTCGGCAGTGCTTTGCAGCATCCGACACACTGCGGGGCAAATCTGCGAGTGCTCCTGGAGAGCTCCGGACTCGGGTAAGTAACAAGTAATTTACTTTCAAATGCTTGCTTTGTATAATGAATGCCTTACCCGCCACTATCTTCTTATCGCCTCAATTTCCTGGAGGGCCTTCTGGGCTTCGGCCTTAGCATGCTTGGCGCTCTCAAGGGCTGAGGCAAGCTCGGACTATCGCGTCTTCAAGTCAAGCTCCAAACTCTCATGCTTTTTCACAAGAGCCTGGAGCTCTTGCTGCACCTCAGCAACCCGCGCCTCTTGCTTCTCCCGCTCGGTGCGCTCCGTGGCCACTTTGTTTTCGGCCTCAGACAGTGCTTGCTTCAAGGTCGCCACCTCATCGTGGCCCCTAGCACATTATTAATGATCCTATCATTTTCGCAACCGAATCTTTTCTTATATATACACATATAGACAAGGCATTACTTACCTTGGTTCTCCTCGAGCTGCTTCTTGCCAAGGCCGAGCTCTTTCTCGGACCGCTCGAGGTTCTGCTTCAGCACATCAACCTCCGCAGTCAGTGCGGCAGAGGTCAGCAGCGAAGCCTGCATACGCATATCGATATACTGGTATTAGACTCCTGTGAATATTATTTTGATCGCCAAACAGAGCATCAGGGGCTACTATCTATGCGTTAATATTTTTATACGTACCTCAAAGCCTATTAGAAGGCTAGCACAGGCTTCAGTCAGTCCGCTCTTGGCGGAATGAACCTTCTGGATCACCGCACTCATAATAGTGTGGTGCTCCTCGTTGATGGAGGCGCCGTTAAGCACCTCCAGCAAATTATCCGGTGCCTCCGGTCGGACGGAGGTCACCGGCACGGTAGGCTTGCCCCTCTTAGTGGGGGACCGCCTGCCGGAGTCCGGAACCACTGGAGGTTCCGGTGCGGTATTCGGCCCAGGGCCGAACTTGGAGCCCATGGGAGCCTTGCTCTTGTAGTCCGGAAGGTTGCCTTGTGGCGCCTCCAGGACTACTGTAACGCCCTCGATGCGGCTATATCTCCCACGTGTCGAAGCACGACTTAGAGGCATAACCGCATTGAAAGCAATGTCGCAAGTGAGGTAATCTTCACACAACCCATGTAATACATAAGGGAAAGAGATACATAGTTGGCTTACAATCGCCACTTCACACAATACATGAGTAAAGCATTACATCATACAGATACAATCAAGGTCCGACTACGGAACCAAAATAAAAGAAGACTACCCCAAATGCTACACAGATCCCCGATCGACCCCAACTGGGCTCCACTACTGATCAACTGAAACGAATCAACACAATGAACAAGATCTTCATCGAGCTCCTCCTTGAGCTCGGGTGCGTCACCTGCACAGTTTCATCGGCACCTGCAAACTGGTTTTGGAAGTATCTGTGAGTCACGGGGACTCAGCAATCTCACACCCGCGAGATCAAGACTATTTAAGCTTAAAGGTAGGACAGGGTAGTGAGGTGGAGCTGCAGCAGCGACTAGCATATATGGTGGCCAACATACGCAAAAAAGAGCGAGAAGAGAAGGCAAAAGCACGGTCGAACAACTATGATCAAGAAGTGATCCTGAACTACTTACGTCAAACATAACTCCAACAACCGTGTTCACTTCCCGGACCCCGCCGAGAAGAGACCATCACGGTTACACACGCGGTTGGTGTATTTTAATTAAGATCAACTTCGGGTTTTCTACAACCGGACATTAACAAATTCCCATCTGCCACATAACCGCGGGCACGGCTTTCGAAAGTTCAAACCCTGCAGGGGTGTCCCAACTTAGCCCATGATAAGCTCTCGCGATCCACGAAGGATATTCCTTCTCCCCGGGAAGACCCGATCAGTCTCGGAATCCCGGCTACAAGACATTTCGACAGCAATAAAACAAGTCCAGCAAAGCCGCCCGATGCGCCGACATCCTGATAGGAGCTGCACATATCTCGTTCTCAGGGCAACACCGGATAAGTCAAGCTACGAGTAAAACCAGACTTCGAGTTTCCCCGAGGTGGCCCTGCAGGTTGCTCGGTTCGAACTAGCACTTAGAGAAGCACTGGCCCGGGGGGGGCTAAATAAAGATGACCCTTGGGCTGGCCGACCCAAGGGAAAGGGATAGGTGGTGGTGAGGCAAAAGATAAAACCAAGGTTGGGCCTTGCTGGAAGAGTCTTATTCAAAGCGAACTGTCAAGGGGGTCCCATAAATCACCCGACCGCGTTAGGGACGCAAAATCCGGGAACATAACACCGATATGACGGAAACTAGGGCGGCAAGAGTGGAACAAAATACCAGGCATAAGGCCGAGCCTTCCACCCTTTACCAAGTATATAGATGCATTAATTAAATAAGATATATTGTGATATCCCAACAAGTAAACATGTTCCAACAAGGAACAACATCTCCATGTTCCAACAAGGAACAAACGTCATCTTCACCTGCAACTAACAACGCTATAAGAGGGGCTGAGCAAAGCGGTAACATAGCCAAACAATGGTTTGCTAGGACAAGGTGGGTTAGAGGCTTGGTTTGTCAATTTGAGAGGCATGATAAGCAAGTGGTAGGTATCGCAGCATAGGCATAGCAAAAGAGCGAGCAACTAGCAAGCAAAGATAGAAGTGATTTCGAGGGTATGGTCATCTTGCCTGAGATCCCGCAAGGAAGAAGAACGAGTCCATGAAGAAGACGAACGGACGTAGACGAATGGATCCTCAAAATCGCAACGTTATCGGAACTAACCCGAAGAATCAACACCGGAAAGAAGCAAACAACAAAGTAAACAACCACCACATAAACATGGCATGATATGTGAGATGTGGTATGCAATGCATATGCATGCTTCGGAAGGAAAAAGATGAACCAGGCATAATCCTGGCAAACCAAGTATGCCACTGGAAAGGTGAGGTGATTTCGGTTGAAATCGATATAAAGATCACCGGAATCGGATGCACGGTTTGCAAATGACAAGCAAAACAAGAATGGCATAATTCTGCGATTAACAGCATGATGCTACTTAGCAAGCAACAATAAATTAAACTACTGCACCCAAACATATCAACAAAGCATATGGCAGTGATCTACTCAAGATGCTTGACAAAAGATGAACAATGATCTACGGCTAAATCACACCACAACAGGTTCAGACAAGCATGGCAAAAGTGCAAAAGATAACAGGTTCACAGACTTGGTGAAAATAACATGATGCCAGAAATTAACATCAGGATGACATGTTTAGAGCAATGAAACAACATGCTACAGGAACAGGACATGGCAAAATAAAGCATGGCAAGAATACACTCAAGGCACTTGACAAAAGTCCCTTACTGACCATAAGCCAAAAAGGATCAGAAAATATAATAACACCCATGTCAAATAAGCAAATTTCGTTACAGATTTCAGACTTAGCAGAAAACTGGACATGTCAAAAACAGATAACAAGTAGGCATGTTTACAAGCTCTATGCACTCACTACAGAGCATTACATGATAAACTAAGCATACATCCGTCAAGAAGACATGGCATAGAAGCTAGACATGGCAAGAATAACATCATATCATGCAAGGATCAACTACAACAAGCTTGGCAAAATCGAATAACATGTAAACAATCTGCCAGTAACATTTTATAGCAAAAGTAAAGCTCGATGGACTCAAGCTATGGCACTCCATAATTACAAACAAAGGCACGGATGGATAGAGAAAATCCCTATGCTCAAAACACTCTTACTTATCATGTTCAAAAGAGGCATAGATCTCTCTGAAACAACATGAACACATGGCATAAAAATAACAGCAGGCAAGGACTTCGTGAAAATGCCAAGTCTCTGAAATCAGCAACATTATGTACCCTAGTTTGCATGCTTGTGCTAGTCACCACAAAGATCACAAAAATACATGGCATAAACCTCTGGAAAGATGGCATGGCATATTACAAAACACATGTAGGACTCAAGTTCATAGGATGCACACATCAACCATGGCAAAAAATGACAAAAGTGCATCTACTGAAACAGATCTGAAACTAACATTACATAGCCCTCTTCCAACAGCATTTCGGGCATCAAGATGAGCTCAAATAAAAATGATGCAATGAGATGAAATGATTTACTCATCGAGGCGAACAATTTTACATATTACACGCACGAAACGGAGCAGCGAGCATGTAGTTATGATCAACCAAACACTGCAACATAAGAAGAACTTTGAGGACTTAGACAAAAATTATACCCCCAGGAAGCTGGACGGGACGGAGCGGGATGGCGCGGTCCAGCTGAGCGTTTGGTTGGCCAGCCACGTGGATCCAGCAGCGGGGAAGGACGGGATCGTCTTGGCGTGGGGTGGCCGACGACGAGCAGCGGCGAGATGCCGGGGACGGCGCTAGGGCGGGATCCGGCGACGGGGAAGCCCGATCCGGCAGGGGACGGCGCGGAGGAGACCGGATCTGAGACGAGCGGCTCATCGGGGACCCATTCCCGGCAACGGCGAGGTCTACCGGTGACCGACAGAGCTGCGGGCGACGGCGCTGCCCATGGAGGGATGCAGGGAGGTTAGGGAGAGAAAGAGAGAAGAGAGAAATGGAGAGGAGAGGGACGAGGGGCTGACCTGGTGGTGAGGCGCACCACGGCGGCGGGGCCCGAGGTCGCCGGCGGGAGGGGCGACGGCGGCGCTCCCCAGATCCATCTCGGGATCGAGCGGGAGGAGGCCGGGCTTGCGAGAGGAGGGGCGGCGGCGCTCGGGCGGCCGCGCGGGCTTGGGCGGGATCCGATGGGCTCGGCGGGCCCCAGATGGGCTTGCCAGGGCCGCGGCGAAGTGGGGATGCAGGGGAGGCGACGTGGCAGGCGCGGAGTGGTTGCGGGGTGCGGGGTTGGTGAGGTGGCGCGCTGCGGTTGGTGGGAAGCGGCGGCGCAGGTGGCGGCTGTGGAAGGAGGCGGCGACACTTGGCGGCGGTGGAGTGGGGCGGCGCTGAATCCGAGGAGGAGGGGGTTGGCTGCGGCAGGAGGTAGGTGGAGGGCTAGGTTTAGGCTAGGGATGCCCAAAAATGGACTAGGGGTGTCCATATATAGCGAAAGAGGCTAGGGTTGGGGTTTTAGAAGCGTTTTGGATCCTCCGATCGCGATCCGACGGATCCGATCGAGACGGGGTTTAGCTGGGCTAGGTGGGCTGAGAAGAGAGGTAGGAGAGAGGCCCGGTGGCAGTTTCTGGAGACCGAAAACGCCTGACGAAATAAACCGACAACGGTGCTGCTACGGATGACGGTTGGGCTATCAAACTAGCTCCTAATGCGACGAAACTTGACAGGCGCTCTGACTACACCAAAATAAGACCGCATGCCAAGTTTCGACCCATTCCGAGAACATTTCTCGGCCACTCACGAAACGAGGTAACAGGGGGCGCCGGAGGACACAGGAGTGCCGGATTGCAAAACGGACAACGGGGAAAATACTCGGATGCATGAGACGAACACGTATACAAATGCGATGCGCATGATGACATGATATGAAATGCAGATGATGACATGGCAAAGTGCAACACGCAAGCACATGACATGGCAACTACGGCGAATAACTGACGGACACCTGGCGCATCAAATCCGGGGCGTTACAACACTCCACCACTACGAGAGGATCTCGTCCCGAGATCTAGGATGGCACCGGAGAGAAACGAAAGAGGAAGAGAAGAGGTAACACTAAGTTGCTTCTTTGCTAAACGAGTGAAACCAAAGAACCTTGAGAGGTTGAGCAAAAATGAAAGAACGAAAACAACGAAGATGAACAAAGTTGAAAACACTCTGTTAGAAAAGAGGAACATGGAGTATGACGAGAACCCAGCGGTTTAGTGATAAGATAGATATTGAAAGCACTTCGGTTAACAAGATAGAGAAGGAATAAGAATGGCATAATTTGGGCAGCACTCCGACTAAAAATGAAAGGAACTGAACATGAACTTGGCAAGATGAGAGGATACTTGAAGAGATCAACAACACACTGCCTCTGAAACTATTAAAAATAATGGCACAAGGGGTAAGAAAGATTTCAGACAGCACTCTGGTTGAGAAGAGCTGCAAGACTTGATAAGATGAGAGAGCTCGAATGAAAACACGACACTCCGATTAAATGGATAAGCAAGGAAAAGAGCATGATCTCCAAAATGAGATGATGGGTTGAAGAAAACATCACAATGTCTTCGGGACAAATGAAAGGGTGGAATCAAGAGAACAGAGAAGAGAACAACAACTTCTATCACAATTGAATTTGAAAGAGCCTCCTTAAAAAGAAGGATTGAACGGAGTTGTTGGAAAACCAACAACGAAAAGAATAAGCTTGTAGTGGACTTATAGAAACATCTCAAAATTATGAGGTCACCAATGGCCACTAAAGGAAGCCATTGATTTTGAGTGAGAGCACCAAGGCGATGAAAACTTCTTTCACCAAGAGGATAGGAGAAAACTTGGATCATTGATAAGCAACCATAATAGCCACATTCCTTAGGGAAGGATTTAGGTGAAACCAAGACACAAGATAAATCCAACGAAGAGATTGGTGGATTTAAAATATCTCATTCTTGACAACATGTGAGTCGTGAAACATGAACTCAAATTATCAAGAATGACATAACACCACCTCAAAAGATAAGATAGAAAGAATTGCACCACGGAATGAAAGATGAAGAATGATTGAACTCCTCAAAACAAAACATGTGTTGGAACACCATGTTTATTTAAGAGTATAGCTTGGCGGATCTTAACTCCGAGAGAAATCTTGAAGAACAATTGAATAATGAAAAGGGTCCTTGATAAACCATCATGTAAACCTTCCATGGAGAACTCCGGTAAAACAAGGATGATAGAAAGAGAGAGAAGTTGAAAACACAAGGTGAAGCCTTGCGATGATTTAGATGGAGCTTCTCGATGAGATAATACAGAAAACTTGGAACTCCGGACGAAGATGAACAACATAAAACTGAGAAATTGATACCATTACGAACTCCGGAAGAAGGAATTAATTACTTGAATGAAACTAGAACAAGAATTACCTTATGCTCATCCTTCACCAAATAAATTGATGACAAGCAGTGGATTTGGCATACTACTTATTCTCGTAGAAAGGATTAAGATAGATATGGCGCAAACTTGGGAAGGTATTGATGGAACCACCGGTGGGATTTGGGAAGAACGAATGAATCTATGTGATAACGATGGGAGAGAACTCTTGAACGAACCACCGTAAGAATTGAAAATGAACGAAGAAAAGACAAGGAAACACCGGGAAGAATTAGCAAATGAACAAAGATGCTTGCTAGGATTTAGATACATGAGAACAAAGAGATCATGAACTGATTAGAGAATATTGAATGATGCACCGGTAAGATTTGGAGAATGATAGACGAAGCTGAGAATGAATAATTCTTCTAAAATGATGGCCTTCGGAGAATCAAACTGAAAAGACTCCTGAAATGCTCCGGATGGGTGAAAAGAATTATCACAATCGAAAACAATTATGAGAGGATGGCATCAAGCTAGAACCATGAATCTTGAAGAGAATGGAGCAAGATTTAAGAGAAATTCTTCTTCGGTCTTCAAATGTTGAGAATGACGATGAGAAACACCACCATGAATTGTTGAGACACTCCGGAATAAGAATTGGAAAGGTTGAACCAATGATGAAAAGAATTTGAAAGATCTTGGAGAAACACAAATGACTGATGGAATACATCCTTACATCACACTTTGAAAAGAATTTGGGAATAGCTCTGGAAAAATTAGAAGAGTCAGGTAAGATCCTAGAAAAAGACCTGTGGGTTAGGGCCCACTCAAAAGAACACCATTGAACGATTACTTGAAAGGGAGATTGCACCGGTTGATTTAAATGGCTTGAATGAGATAGCATCCTCAAAAGAACTTGAGTGAATTGAGAATCTAAACTTGAATCTTCTGAGATATCTCCATCACTCCGGAACAAATGAATAGCGAGAGGAGAATGATTAAGAGGTGCACCGGTACGAGAAAACATTAGAAACGAGGAAAAGATATGATCGATAAAGCTTGAATTGGAACCACCGGAGAAGAAATAGAACGAAGAATGATGAACTTGAAGCTCCGTTAGTATCATCCTGAGAATCACCGGATACGAACATCGGCGGAAAAGAATGGAGAGACTTCACAAGAATAAAATGGATACTTGATTAAGAAATCTGCGTCCTTGAAGAAATAAGGGTGGGAGGGCGGGAAAACAAAGACAACTTGGGACGAATGAAACAAACACCGTTGAGAATACTTAGAGTTGATCTTGCGGATGTTGAAAATGATCAGATTTACTTGGAGAAAAGCGCACCGGTTGGAAAGGATTGAAAAGACAACCTCAATGATTGAAAGGATTAGCATCCACATAAAACTATGAGAACACCGTTTACAAAAAAGGTATGGAATCAACACTTGCCTTCGAAGCAACTCGAATACCACAAACAAAAACAAAAACAAAGGATTGGCTTGCAGAATAAGCCAGAAACAAACATATGATAGATCCCATATCGTATCATGTGTCTGTTGGAAAGAATTCCTACGTGATACTTGAATTCCCACTTATAAACTCCCGAAACTTTCTGGTTATGCAATCAGGTGTTTGGGATACAGGGGACACAAAATATATCACCCAAACTAACAATACCTAGATCCAGCTGTATCCATCCTTCAACACATAACCAAGAAACCTTCGGAAATCGTCTACCTCAACCTTCAAAAAGCATCCGTTATACGAGTTATGGCAATACTCCCGCACTCGCCTCAGTACTGGGCTATCAGGGTTATCTCACCAACAACTGTACAAAAGAGATTTTCGATGTCGGCGTACTAAACTCAGGTATTCCAGAACTGCAACGATAAAATTATGACGACAACACCTCGGAGCTCAACTCCCCGGGACACCTCCACTAAACCCCTGCTGACAGGAGGCACCAAGACAATGTTGTCATCATAAAACCATCGGAACGATTCTAAGATACCCGCGTGATCCTAAAAAAATTTTAGTGAAATTTGAGAAGAGAAGAGTCAAAACTCTACGTCAGGATGCCTTACCAGAGCGATGAGGAGACTGGGAAGTAGAAAGAATTCCTAAACTCTCCGATGCATATAATTCCTAAATGACTCAAAACATTTTTCTAGACACAACTCGGCCGCTAAAAACGATCAAACAGTGGGGGCTCCTAAGGTCGGGGAAGGCTCTGATTACCAACTTGTAACGCCCTCGATGCGGCTATATCTCCCACGTGTCGAAGCACGACTTAGAGGCATAACCGCATTGAAAGCAATGTCGCAAGTGAGGTAATCTTCACACAACCCATGTAATACATAAGGGAAAGAGATACATAGTTGGCTTACAATCGCCACTTCACACAATACATGAGTAAAGCATTACATCATACAGATACAATCAAGGTCCGACTACGGAACCAAAATAAAAGAAGACTACCCCAAATGCTACACAGATCCCCGATCGACCCCAACTGGGCTCCACTACTGATCAACTGAAACGAATCAACACAATGAACAAGATCTTCATCGAGCTCCTCCTTGAGCTCGGGTGCGTCACCTGCACAGTTTCATCGGCACCTGCAAACTGGTTTTGGAAGTATCTGTGAGTCACGGGGACTCAGCAATCTCACACCCGCGAGATCAAGACTATTTAAGCTTAAAGGTAGGACAGGGTAGTGAGGTGGAGCTGCAGCAGCGACTAGCATATATGGTGGCCAACATACGCAAAAAAGAGCGAGAAGAGAAGGCAAAAGCACGGTCGAACAACTATGATCAAGAAGTGATCCTGAACTACTTACGTCAAACATAACTCCAACAACCGTGTTCACTTCCCGGACCCCGCCGAGAAGAGACCATCACGGTTACACACGCGGTTGGTGTATTTTAATTAAGATCAACTTCGGGTTTTCTACAACCGGACATTAACAAATTCCCATCTGCCACATAACCGCGGGCACGGCTTTCGAAAGTTCAAACCCTGCAGGGGTGTCCCAACTTAGCCCATGATAAGCTCTCGCGATCCACGAAGGATATTCCTTCTCCCCGGGAAGACCCGATCAGTCTCGGAATCCCGGCTACAAGACATTTCGACAGCAATAAAACAAGTCCAGCAAAGCCGCCCGATGCGCCGACATCCTGATAGGAGCTGCACATATCTCGTTCTCAGGGCAACACCGGATAAGTCAAGCTACGAGTAAAACCAGACTTCGAGTTTCCCCGAGGTGGCCCTGCAGGTTGCTCGGTTCGAACTAGCACTTAGAGAAGCACTGGCCCGGGGGGGGCTAAATAAAGATGACCCTTGGGCTGGCCGACCCAAGGGAAAGGGATAGGTGGTGGTGAGGCAAAAGATAAAACCAAGGTTGGGCCTTGCTGGAAGAGTCTTATTCAAAGCAAACTGTCAAGGGGGTCCCATAAATCACCCGACCGTGTTAGGGACGCAAAATCCGGGAACATAACACCGATATGACGGAAACTAGGGCGGCAAGAGTGGAACAAAACACCAGGCATAAGGCCGAGCCTTCCACCCTTTACCAAGTATATAGATGCATTAATTAAATAAGATATATTGTGATATCCCAACAAGTAAACATGTTCCAACAAGGAACAACATCTCCATGTTCCAACAAGGAACAAACTTCATCTTCACCTGCAACTAACAACGCTATAAGAGGGGCTGAGCAAAGCGGTAACATAGCCAAACAATGGTTTGCTAGGACAAGGTGGGTTAGAGGCTTGGTTTGTCAATTTGAGAGGCATGATAAGCAAGTGGTAGGTATCGCAGCATAGGCATAGCAAAAGAGCGAGCAACTAGCAAGCAAAGATAGAAGTGATTTCGAGGGTATGGTCATCTTGCCTGAGATCCCGCAAGGAAGAAAAACGAGTCCATGAAGAAGACGAACGGACGTAGACGAATGGATCCTCAAAATCGCAACGTTATCGGAACTAACCCGAAGAATCAACACCGGAAAGAAGCAAACAACAAAGTAAACAACCACCACATAAACATGGCATGATATGCGAGATGTGGTATGCAATGCATATGCATGCTTCGAAAGGAAAAAGATGAACCAGGCATAATCTTGGCAAACCAAGTATGCCACTGGAAAGGTGAGGTGATTTCGGTTGAAATCGATATAAAGATCACCGGAATCGGATGCACGGTTTGCAAATGACAAGCAAAACAAGAATGGCATAATTCTGCGATTAATAGCATGATGCTACTTAGCAAGCAACAATAAATTAAACTACATCACCCAAACATATCAACAAAGCATATGGCAGTGATCTACTTAAGATGCTTGACAAAATATGAACACTGAGATACGGCTAAATCACAACACAACAGGTTCAGACAAGCATGGCAAAAGTGCAAAAGATAACAGGTTCACAGACTTGGTGAAAATAACAACATGCCAGAAATTAACATCAGGATGACATGTTTAGAGCAATGAATCTACTCAAGGCACTTGACAAAAGTCCCTTACTGACCATAAGCCTAAAAGGATCAGAAAATATAATAACACCCATATCAAATAAGCATTTTCGTTACAGATTTCAGACTTTGCAGAAAACTGGACATGTCAAAAACAGATAACAAGTAGCCATGTTTACAAGCTCGATGCACTCACTACAGAGCATTACATGATAAACTAAGCATACATTCGTCAAGAAGACATGGCATAGAAGGTAGACATGGCAAGAATAACATCATATCATGCAAGGATCAAATACAACAAGCTTGGCAAAATCGAATAACATGTAAACAATCTGCCAATAACATTTTATAGCAAAAGTAGAGCTCGATGGACTCAAGCTATGGCACTCCATAATTACAAACAAAGGAATGGATGGATATAGCAAATCCCTATGCTCAAAACACTCTTAATGATCATGCTCAAAAGAGGCATAGATCTCTCTGAAACAACATGAACACATGGCATAAAAATAACAGCAGGCAAGGACTTAGTGAAAATGTTAAGTCTCTGAAATCAGCAACATTATGTACCCTAGTTTGCATGCTTGTGCTAGTCACCACAAAGATCACAAAAATACATGGCATAAACCTCTGGAAAGATGGCATGGCATATTACAAAACACATGTAGGACTCAAGTTCATAGGATGCACATATCAACCATGGCAAAAAATGACAAAAGTGCATCTACTGAAACAGATCTGAAACTAACATCACATAGCCCTCTTCCAACAGCATTTCGGGCATCAAGATGAGCTCAAATAAAAATGATGCAATGAGATGAAATGATCTACTCATCGAGTCGAACAATTTGACATATTACACGCACGAAATGGAGCAGCGAGCATGTAGTTATGATCAACCAAACACTGCAACATAAGAAGAACTTTGAGGACTTAGACAAAAATTATACCCCCAGGAAGCTGGACGGGACGGAGCGGGATGGCGCGGTCCAGCTGGGCGTTTGGTTGGCCGGTCGCGTGGATCCGGCAGCGGGGAAGGACGGGATCGTCCCGGCGTGGGGTGGCCGACGACGAGCAGCGGCGAGATGCCGGGGACGGCGCTAGGGCGGGATCCGGCGACGGGGAAGCCCGATCCGGCAGGGGACGGCGCGGAGGAGACCGGATCTGAGACGAGCGGCTCACCGGGGACCCATTCCCGGCAACGGCGAGGTCTACCGGTGACCGACGGAGCTGCGGGCGATGGCGATGCCCATGGAGGGATGCAGGGAGGTTAGGGAGAGAAAGAGAGAAGAGAGAAATGGAGAGGAGAGGGACGAGGGGCTGACCTGGTGGTGAGGCGCACCACGGCGGTGGGGCCCGGGGTCGCCGGCGAGAGGGGCGACGGCGGCGCTCCCCAGATCCATCTCGGGATCGAGCGGGAGGAGGCCGGGCTTGCGGGAGGAAGGGCGGCGGCGCTCGGGCGGCCGCGCGGGCTTGGGCGGGCTCCGATGGGCTCGGCGGGCCCCAGATGGGCTTGCCAGGGCCGCGGCAAAGTGGGGATGCAGGGGAGGCGACGTGGCAGGCGCGGAGTGGTTGCGGGGCGCGGGGTTGGTGAGGTGGCGCACTGCGGTTGGTGGGAAGCGGCGGCGCTGGTGGCGGCTGTGGAAGGAGGCGGCGACACTTGGCGGCGGTGGAGTGGGGCGGCGCTGAATCCGAGGAGGAGGGGGTTGGCTGCGGCAGGAGGTAGGTGGAGGGCTAGGTTTAGGCTAGGGATGCCCAAAAATGGACTAGGGGTGTCCATATATAGCAAAAGAGGCTAGGGTTGGGGTTTTAGAAGCGTTTCGGATCCTCCGATCGCGATCCGATAGATCCGATCGAGACGGGGTTTAGCTGGGCTAGGTGGGCTGAGAAGAGAGGTAGGAGAGAGGCCTGGTGGCAGTTTCTGGAGACCGAAAACGTCTGATGAAATAAACCGACAACGGTGCTGCTACAGATGACGGTTGGGCTATCAAACTAGCTCCGAATGCGACGAAACTTGACAGGCGCTCTGACTACACCAAAATAAGACCGCATGCCAAGTTTCGACCCATTCCGAGAACATTTCTCGGCCACTCACGAAACGAGGTATCAGGGGGCGCCGGAGGACACAGGAGAGCCGGATTGCAAAACGGACAACGGGGAAAATACTCGGATGCATGAGACGAACACGTATACAAATGCGATGCGCATGATGACATGATATGAAATGCAGATGATGACATGGCAAAGTGCAACACGCAAGCACATGACATGGCAACTACGGCGAATAACTGACGGACACCTGGCGCATTAGATCCCGGGCGTTACAACTACCTCCCCTCGGCTTGGTGTCCTTTGAGACAACACCTCGATGTTGTCCGTAGGGCGAGGGGTGGAAGCGGTCGGAAGTGATCCTCCGCTGCTCATGGCCGACGGGTCCAAAGTACCGCTCGACGAGGATACGTCGATACGGTCCCGGGACGGACTGCATAGACGTGTCCGGTGTTAGAAGAAGCTGTGCAATTTAACGGTGCCACGAGTTACTCTTGTGTCCGAATACTTACGATCTCGCCAGGGGCTTGGCCCTGGGTGGCCACTCGTCTTCGCTGTCGGCGGCGGTGGCGGAGTAGTCCGGAGGGAGAGTCCTTCCCCTCTTGGACCCTCCGGCCTCCCTAGTTGGGGCGGCCTTCCTCTTCTTATCTTCCCTAGCTGGAGGGGAAGAACCTTTATCTGCCTCCTCTTCGTTTCCACGGGAGGAGTGCGTCTTGGAGTTATCGGATGATGAGTCCGATAACACCTGGCGCCGGGAACTCTTTCGGGTTCCCGTGGCCTTCTTCTTGATCTTCCTCTCCGGCACCTTGTAAGGCGCCGGAGTCAGCATCTCCGTCAGGAGAGCATCGGCTGGGTCTTCGGGTAGGGGGGCTGGACAATCGATCTACCCCGATGTCTCCACCCATTCCTGTTAAAGGCATGGAAGCTCATATCCCGCACATAGTTAACCTATGAAAAATGAATACCCTATAAAGAGATAAGATAGCTTACCACGCTGGCTTGGCGCTTCGCGCTGAATCCGCGATCATCGGTAAGAGGAGGGGGAACCTCACCGCTCTTAAACAGCACCTTCCAAGCATCCTCATGTGTTGTGTCGAAAAGCTCGCTCAGTGTCGTGGAATTAACACGTCAGATGTCCTTAGTGAGAGGACTTAGTCGTGAGGCCAACGCATCTATGTGATAGCTTGAGAGGGGTTGAGTGGGACGAGAGACGCAGGGCGGATCAACACACAAGACAAGGGTTTAGACAGCTTCGGACCCCGGGAAACATCTTCCGGTAATAGCCCTACATGCTGTTTGAGGCTAGATCTCATTATCATCCCTGAGGGAGTCGCCGGTAAACCGGCTCTTTGTGTCTAGCCCTAAGGATTGTTTCTTCTCTTTTTTCCTGTCCCTCTTTGGGGAGCCCTGCCCCTCCTTATATATGTTGAAGGGGCGGTTTACATGTGGAGTCCTATTAGAATTAGGACTAGTCTATCTCTAATACAAACCGGATACAAGTCCTGGCCTTAACTCCCTGTAAGGCAAATATTCCTATCCTCTTAAACCGGCCCACCATAGTTGAACCGGCCTTCTGGGCCTTGAGCCTTGTCATCCGTATGATCCGCCCGCCGGGTTACCAGTGAGTCATAACCACCAAGCGGGTTGCTTGTAAACCGCCAAGGTCAGGGCGGGTCTTTAGATAAACTGCCAAGTCCGGCCGGGTTAACTTACGGCCGGTTTACACCGCGGGGTATATCCCCGACATTAGCCCCCAAGTTTAGCTTGGATTCATCCATGGTAAGCTTATGCTGCAAAATAAACATAAGAACAAATTTAACAGGTTGCGCTCCGGGTTAAGAATTCTTGTAAACCGGCACCCAACGCATCTTTAAGTCCTTGTCATTCCTCCTTCCAAAAAATCTGGTTAACAGGCCAGCTTCATAATCAACTTGCTGACATTGGTTTCTCATAGAAAATATATTGTGAAGAATAATCCACTTGAGTCGGCTTTCAAAGCGCCGGTTTAAGAAATATTGGTCTTGAAATACTCATCTGATATTTAACCGGTTTGAAGATGCAGAATTTGCCGGTTTATCGTTGCCAAAAACTGTTGGGTTATAAAAACTGATAATTCCGGGTCATGATTGTTGCAGACACCGGTTCATGATTGTTGCCAACACCGGTTTATGATTATTGATGACACCGGGTTGCAGCCACAGGGTCATAATGATTGGTGACGCCAAGTCAATCTAGTTTGCTCAAACAGAAAATTTGAAAATATTTCTTCGATATTAATATAATACCTGTAGCCCCCAAGTGCCAGGTTGTCATGCTTGCAGCAACCTAGGACTTGTAATTGACTGATGCCCATAAAACTTCAACCAATGTAGCCCCCAAGGGCCGGGTCAATAAGATAATATTGAGCTGGGACTTTGATATATACTTCAATGAAAATAACATCATATGATGTAACCCCCATCATGGGGCTTGAATTCCCGTCCACAAGGTTAAGAGCCTTGTGCTTTACCAACTGAGCAGTGGACCCTTCAATATAATGGAAAAAAGCTTTGTACCTTGAATAGTTGACAGGAGCAATTGGTAGCCCCCAAGGGCCAGCTCATTACGATGTGATGAGTCGGGTCTTCAATAAGATGAGCAAAAATGACTTTGCATTAGCCCCCAAGTGTCATGGTGCATGTTTGCAGCGACATGATACTTGCATATTTGATATAATCTCAACTTTGAATAATGTAGCCCCCAATTGCCGGGTTGTAAGCCTGCAGCGACTCGGGATTATTCCTTCAATTATAGAAAATGATAACCATTGCGCTAAAGCGACTTTAAAAACCTTAATCATAATATTAATAACCATAATAAAAATCCAGCCATGTTGGCTATTTGAATAATATAATCCGGTATGAAAACATTATTCATTCAATACCATAATCAAAATTCAGCCAAGTTTGGCTATTTGAATAACCCAATGATTTATGAGCGCAGAATTCCAATGGCGCAATCCAAATATATACTGGCGACTTATAGTCCGAAGCCAGGCCGGTTTAATAAACACCGGATTAACCATATATAATACTGGTGACTTGTAGTCAAACCAGACCGGGCTGATAGTCTCCGGATTATAACTTGATCGTGTACTGCCAACTTGTAGTTGAAAGCCGAGCCGGGCTTGATAAACACCGGTTTACTCCATAATAGGATGGTAACAGAAAATCAAACCGGGCAGATAGCCTCCGGATTAAAATTGGACCGTGTTCCGTCAATTTGACAGTCGAACCGGTGCAAAATATTGTCGGTTTAAAAGAAACGCAATAAATTATCAACTCTTTAAAAAAGAATGAAGCAAAAGCGGTGACAAAGACTTTTTGCAAAAGAAGAGCTCTACTGAGCTTGGTCAGATGGAATTACCATGGTCAGACGCAACCAAGCCCCCCGAAGGCGTAGCGATGGTGCCAGTCAGCCAGGACCCCAAAATGACGCGTGGCGTTACGCCGGCCAAGTGGCATTGCTATGGTTCGGGTTCGACCAAGCCCCCAAATGACTCTAAGGCCCGTAGGCCGACCAAGAGGCGTGACCGGTTCAGACGTGACCGTGTCCCCAAATGATCTGGTGGCTTTCGCCGGCCAAGAGGTATTGCATCGGTTCGGACACGACCGAGCCCCCAAGTGACCTGGTG
Source organism: Aegilops umbellulata (assembly GCA_032464435.1). Lineage (NCBI taxonomy): Eukaryota > Viridiplantae > Streptophyta > Magnoliopsida > Poales > Poaceae > Aegilops > Aegilops umbellulata. The sequence continues at coordinate 358,654,642 of CP136060.1, forward strand.
GCTTTCGCCGGCCAAGAGGTATTGCATCGGTTCGGACACGACCGAGCCCCCAAGTGACCTGGTGGCTTTCGCTGGCCAAGAGGCATTGCATCGGTTCAAAACATGACCGAGCCCCCAAGTGACCTTATAAGGACGGCTATGTTCTCTTTGGTTCGAATACGACCTATGTTTGAACAGGAAGCCCCAAGTGATCTTGTTAAGACTTGCAAGGGGTAAACCGGATGTTGTTTTAAAACAACTCCATGTAACCACACATGATATAAAAAGAACAGAGACCCCGCCTTATGAAGCAGAAAACCCCATGTGATCAATATGTCAGGCCAATAAGGCAGGATACCCATGTTTGAACCGTGCATCATGGCAGCAGGTCTTCTTCGGTAATTTTTAACTTTTTGCAAGAGATAAATTCTTCTTGAACCGGGATTTTAAACCGGATATTGAGAGCTTCAAAGCTTTGTGGGAGACATCCTTCCCTTGAACCGGATCTTAAACCAGAATCTCCATTTTCAGCCGGAAATTCTCTGACGGCCTTTAAACTCGAATTTGCGAGAAGTTAATTCCTTTTTGAACCGGACATTGTTAAACCGGATCTGAGCGTTTCAGCGCTTTGTGGGAGAATAGATTTCTCTTGAACCGGATTGTAAACCGGAATCTTTTCTGATGACCCGGATCTTCTTCATTGAGCCGGGATTTTGTAACTGTCATATATTTTCTAAGCCGGAAATTTTCTGACGGCCCTTAAATTTTCATCAATATAACAGTAGCTTCCGGGATCGGGTTATCTTTCCCTCCATCATCCTGGGGTTCTTAAACCGGCTGAAACTGACAAGATTTGCTGAGTCATGTCATCGTAGCCCCCGAGTCTCAAAGGTGACTCGAGGAGTTGGCTTGAGACTCTCCATATTTGACCGTGATATAAACTGGCATAACTTGTATATCATTGGCATTGATAGCGCGATGTGAATCCATAGAAGGTTGAGGTGACTGCGGCGGGTTGTAAATGATCCCGTATGAACCGTGTCAGCAACTCGGCCAATGGTTCCTTCCAACTGGTGATTTAAAGTTAACCAAACTGTAGCGGCGGCGACTCGTGCGCCTGTCCATTAATCCATCCAGTGCAGACGGTGGTTGATGATAATTTGCCTCCAATTTGAAAGAAAACCGGGCTACCCAAGCTGTGACTTGTTCATACTCAATAAATGGCTCGTGCAGATAGGTGCGGCCCGGTATGTTGATGTAGACCGGACTGCGGGGGATGGCAGCCTGTGCACGCGCTATTGGGTAATTCGCATGGTTCTGACGAGTTGACGCGGACTGGATCGCGATATAAACCGGCACGGGTTATCCAATAGCTCAGCGATATAATAATCCCCTTTTTGCAATAGACAATTTGTCCTGCATTGGAAAACTTGCAAGCCAGAGTATTTGCTCTTTTTAAAGAAAGCAATATAAAATATATTGGATGGATTTCACCAGATATATCTGCCAGGGGTTATCCTCCGTGGAGTCGATGATCACCATGGAGAAGCTGAAATTAATCACGGCCGAGTTGGCCATGGCGTTGTAAACTGAGAGTCGGCCGCGGGCGTCGTAAGCCGGCGCGGACGGAGAGTCGGCCGCGGGCGTCGTAAGCCGGCGCGGACGGAGAGTCGGCCGCGGGCGTCGTAAGCCGGCGCGGACGGAGAGTTGGCCTTGGACATTTGTAAACCGGCGCGGTCGATCGTCGGTGTAGACAGACGCCAGCAATGTGCTCTCCGTATCTGTGGCATTATAGCCACTCTTATAATGAATAATTTTCCTGCACAAAGATAACCAATGAGAGTAATTGTTCTCGAAAGAATGAAAAAATATCATAAAAATTGATCGGATGGATTTCACCTGATCCGTCTGGACGATCAGTACATGGCATCCGTAGATAACTTTGCAAAAAATGTTATCCTCCCAAAAAACTTCCTCAGGCAGATAATCTCCACGGGAGTAACAATTCTAGCGGCCAGAGCACTAGTACAGAGAGCACCCGATGGATTTTTGCATGTCGCTTTAGTGAGGCACTGAATTCACTCCTTTCTTTCTTTAACAGTCGTGCTAGAAATACCACTGATGTCTGGCATGACCACTGCGTGAGGCCACAACAGCGGTAGCGTGGCGATTCACACGGGCAGCCGAGCCAACAGGTTGGTACAACGATTTTGAATGCAGCGGCGAGTTGGCCCTATGGCTCAGAGGCAAAGACAGCTTGACGCGCAGTGACTCATGGCGCAGTGGAAAGGCAGACAGGCAGCGGCTCATGGCGCAGCAGAAGAGGCGGTCGACGGGCTGCTCTGCCAGTGGTGGCGGGTCGCACAGGAGACTGTAGCTTCATAGCAGAACAAGTTGAGGCAACGTCGAACGGAGCAAGCCGGCAACAGAGTTGAAGGCAAGGGCACCGCGGCGCAGCAGAGTCAATCGGTGACAGGGGCGGCCCGGAACAGTAGCCAGCCATAGGTGAAGCGGCGGTGATTTGAAACAGGTAACTTGGAGAGGCGGGCCGGACTAGATAAAGGGCAGGCCACGGCAGAGGCGGTCGGGCAGCCCGGCGAATTGATGAGGTCGGCGGGGCAAACAGCTGCGGAGCAGAGCCTGGTGGCCTGGCAGTAGAGCGCAGGTGAGAATTCCGCGGCCGCGACGGAGGGCCCGTCATGCAGGGCGGCGATTTGAGAGGCCATGGATGTGGAAACGGCCGGCGATGTGTGGGGTCAGACACGTGCGCTGCATAGGCAGCTGTTGACGAAGCGGAGGCTACGGCGATGGAGGCTTAGAGCAGGGCGGTCGCGCAGGGCGCAAGGTGGGCAGGCCTCAACGACCCGAGGTAGCGCCTTAGAGAAGACGCGGGCGAAGGAGAATCCGGTTTGGCGAAGGCGAATCCGGGTTGGCGAAGGAGGTAGCAGCTCAGTTCCGGAGGCGGCTGCTGTGGAGGTAGGTAGAGCAAAGCCAGCGGCGGCTTACCGGGTTCTGCTTGCCGGCGGCTCGGCGCGGTCGTGTTGGAGAGGCGCTGGCAGTGCGGGCCACGACAGAGCAGCAGCCGGATGTCGGGCCGTAAGGGCGGAGACCGCTGTCCACTTCCGAGTTGTTGACTCCCTTTTCTTTCTTTTTTCATCTAAATCATGGTAGCATCGGACTCGGTCTCCACGCAGGACAAAGCGATGGCTGGTTGAACACTTGCCGTCGACTGATATGGGTTACGATCCTTGCACTTATTCATCTTCGACACGGCTTCAACAATATTTTTTTAAACCTGTATACGAACGACAGAGGTGTCGAATCCATCTCGGCGACTTTGCAGCGGCATACAACACGCTTTCCTAATTCTCATCTCAAACTTGGAACGTGCCAGCTCCATAATTAGCTACGATTCTGATCTCAAAAGATGACCTTCTTGTCTCTGCCGCAAGGTTATCCTACGGATTATACTCTGAAACTTCTTCATCTGGTTAATCGCGAGCTTCTCAACCCCTTAAGAATTCCCTCCAAGAACTCAACACCACCGTACGCGGGCCCCACGGTGGGCGCCAACTGTCGTGGAATTAACACGTCAGATGTCCTTAGTGAGACGACTTAGTCGTGAGGCCAACGCATCTATGTGATAGCTTGAGAGGGGTTGAGTGGGACGAGAGACGCGGGGCGGATCAACACACAAGACAAGGGTTTAGACAGCTTCGGACCCCGGGAAACATCATCCGGTAATAGCCCTACATGTTGTTTGAGGCTAGATCTCATTATCATCCCTGAGGGAGTCACCGATAAACCGGCTCTTTGTGTCTAGCCCTAAGGATTGTTTCTTCTCTTTTTTCCTGTCCCTCTTTGGGGAGCCCTGCCCCTCCTTATATATGTTGAAGGGGCGGTTTACATGTGGAGTCCTATTAGAATTAGGACTAGTCTATCTCTAATACAAACCAGATACAAGTCCTGGACTTAACTCCCTGTAAGGCAAATATTCCTATCCTCTTAAACCGGCCCACCATAGTTGAACCGGCCTTCTGGGCCTTGAGCCTTGTCATCCGTCTGATCCGCCCGCCGGGTTACCAGTGAGTCATAACCACCAAGCGGGTTGCTTGTAAACCGCCAAGGTCAGGGCGGGTCTTCAGATAAACCGCCAAGTCCGGCCGGGTTAACTTACGGCCGGTTTACACCGCGGGGTATATCCCCGACACTCAGAGTTTGGTGCTGGGCCGGGTCGAACTCCCACAGGTTGAACGCCCGTTATTGACACGGTAGGATCCGGCGGATGAGCATGACCTGGACTATGTTGACAAGTTGAGCTTCTTGTTCACCATGTTTTGGACACAAGTTTGGAGTCCAGTCAGCTCTCCCGGACTACCCCAGGGCAGGCCCTTCTCTTTCCAGGAGGTGACGCGCGTGGGGATTCTGGATCGGAACTCGGGGGCCGCTGCCCATTTGGGGTCACACGGCTTGGTGATGTAGAACCACCCCGATTGCCACCCCTTTATGGTCTCCACATAGGAGCCCTTGAGCCATGTGACATTGGGCATCTTCCCCACCATGGTGCCTCCGCACTCCGCCTGCTGGCCGCCCACCACCTTCGGTTTAACATTGAAGGTCTTCAGCCATAGGCCGAAGTGGGGCTTGATGAGGAGGAAAGCCTCACACACGACGATAAACGCCAAGATGTTGAGGATGAAGTTCGGGGCCAGATCATGGAAATCCAGGCCGTAGTAGAACATGAGCCCCGGACGAATGAGTGGAGAGGGAATCCTAGTCCGCGGAGGAAATGGGTAGGGAACACTACCCTCTCGTGGGGCCTGGGCGTGGGGATGAGCTGCCCCGCATCTGGGAGCCGGTGTGCGATATCCTCGGGCAGGTATCCGGCTCCCCTCAGCTTCTTGATGTGTCCCTCCGTGACGGAGGAAACCATCCACTTGCCTCCCGCTCCGGACATGGTTGGCGAAGGTTGAGGAAGAAAAGGTGGACTTGGGCGCTGGAGCTCGAGTGTGCGAGAATGGATGAGCAAAGGAGGAAGAAGGCGTCGATGGAAAAAGGTGAATCCTTATCCCTTTATACGGGCGGACGAAACTATGCGTCCCCACCAGCCTGGTAAAACTCGCTTATCCCCCAAGCGCCGTAATTGATGGCGCGGTTGGGTTACCCAAGTCCGTATTGATGGGAATCCCGCAATAAGGGGACATGGTCTCTGCTTCGACAAGAAGTGCCAAGGAAACCGCCTCCGAAACGTGCTGAGGTTGGCTGTAAAAGAAAAATGATTCGCCTAAGGGCTTGGCTGTGGTGTGATGTCGCATTACAGGATACGTCAGTAGATTGGATTTGTGGAAATATTATTCTCTCTACGGTGGTATGTGGAACTTGTTTTGCAGAGTCGGACACGATCCTCGTGTTCAAAATCTTCTATGAAGTATTCGGAGGAGGAACCCGCCTTACAATGCCGAAGACAATCTGCGCGCCGGACTCATCGTCATTGAAGCCTGGTTCAGGGGCTACTGAGGGAGTCCTGGATTAGGGGGTGTCCAGACAGCCGGACTATAACCTTTGGCTGGACTGTTGGACTATGAAGATACAAGATTGAAGACTTCGTCCCACTCTCCTCGGCGTGGAAGGCAAGCTTGGCGATACGGATATGTAGATATCCTTCCTTGTAACCGACTCTGTGTAACCCTAGCCCCCTCCGGTGTCTATATAAACCGGGGGGTTTAGTCCGTAGGACAGAATAACAACAATCATACCATAGGCTAGCTTTTAGGGTTTAGCCTCTCTGATCTCGTGGTAGATCAACTCTTGTACTACCCATATCATCAATATTAATCAAGCAGGAGTAGGGTTTTACCTCCATCGAGAGGGCCCGAACATGGGTAAAAACCTCGTGTCCCTTGCCCCCTGTTACCATCCGCCTAGACGCACAGTTCGGGACCCCCTACCCGAGATCCGCCGGTTTTGACACCGACAGTGCCCCTGGGAGCTGTGATATAAAACCACTCTTGTTTCCATAAACTGGACACCTCCTGGAAAGAGCCCTCGGGCCATGGAGCATCAGCGTTTTTGCTTATTATGGCCCCTCCGCACTCTGCGTGTCGCCCCTCGATCATCTTCGGCTCCACTTTGAAGGTCTTGAGCCATAGTCCGAAGTGGGGGGTAATACGGAGGAAAGCTTCACATATAACGATGAATGATGAGATGTGGAGGATGGACTCCAAAGCTAGATCATGGAAGTCCAGCCCATAATAGAACATAAGCCCCCTCACGAAGGGATCTGGCGCAAAGCCTAGCCCTCGGAGGAAGTGAGATACGAACACGGCGCTCTCATTGGGCTTGGGAGTGGGAATAACCTGCCCTTGAGCAGGCAGCCTATGCGGGATTTCGCCGGTCAGGTACCTGGCCTCCCGTAGCTTCATTACGTCTTCCTTCGTGATGGAGGAGGGCATCCACCTACCTTAAAGGTTGGATCCGGACATAATCATAGGTCCGAAGCGCCTGAACCTAAGCTTTGGGTGTTGGAACTCGAGGCGGGAGGCGGATTCGATTAAGATCGAGAGGAAAAAGAATAGGGCTTGGTCTCTTTATAAAGAGGTTGAATACCAAGAGCCCTCCTCGTGACCGTTTGGGACTTACCTTCAATCGAGGGGTCATACCAACAGGCACGATTGAGTTACCCACGTCCGTGTTGATGAGAGTCCCGTAACAAAGGGGACACGATCTCTGCTTCGACAAGACGTGCCAAGGAAACCACCTCACGAAACACGCTGAGATTGGTTATAAAAAACGATTCGAATAAAGACCTGGCTATGGTGTGATGTCACACTACGAGGTACGTCAGCAGATTAGATTTGTGGAAATATTATTCTCTCCACGGTTGTATGTGGAACTTGTTTTGCAGAGCCGGACACGATCCTCGTGTTCAAAATTTTATGAAGTATTCGGAGGAGGAACCCGCCTTGCAATGCCGAAGACAAATCTGCGCGCCGGACTCATCGTCATTGAAGCCTGGTTCAGGGGCTACTGAGGGAGTCCTGGATTAGGGGGTATCCGGACAGCCGGACTATATCCTTTGGTCGGACTGTTGGACTATGAAGATACAAGATTGAAGACTTCGTCCCGTGTCCGGATGGGACTCTCCTTGGCCTGGAAGGCAAGCTTGGCAATACGGATATGTGGATCTCCTTCCTTGTAACCGACTCTGTGTAACCCTAGCCCCCTCCGGTGTCTATATAAACTGGAGGGTTTAGTCCGTAGGACATAATATATACAACAATCAAACCATAGGCTAGCTTCTACGGTTTAGCCTCTTCGATCTCGTGGTAGATCAACTCTTGTAATACCCATATCATCAATATCAATCAAGCAGGAGTAGGGTTTTACCTCCATAGAGAGGGCCCGAACCTGGGTAAAAACATCGTGTCCCCTGTCTCCTGTTACCATCTGCCTAGACGCACAATTCGGGACCCCCTACCCGAGATCCACCAGTTTTGACACCGACACTATGCATCTTGTTCATCGTGATTGCAATTATATTTATAATTTTTGGCCTCGCGAAGGAGAAAGCATCGCTCAAGCTTGGGGGAGGCTTAAATCAATTTTATATTCATGCCCCAATCATGAGCTCCCACGAGAAATAATTATTCAAAACTTTTATGCTCGGCTTTCTGATAACAATCGCACCATGGTTGATACTTCTTGTGTTGGCTCTTTTATGACGAAGACTATTGAATTCAAATGGGATTTATTGGAAAGAATTAAACGCAATTCTGAAGATTGGGACCTCAACGAAGGTAAGGAGTCAGGTATGACACCTAAGTTTGACTGTGTTAAATCTTTTATGGAGACCGATATTTTCCGTAAATTCAACACTAAATATGGACTTGACTCTGAGATAGTAGCTTCTTTCTGTGAATCTTTTGCTACTCATGTTGATCTCCCTAAGGAGAAGTGGTTTAAATATCATCCTCCCATAGAAGTAAAAGTAGCTGCACCTATTAAAGTTGAAGAAAAGACTATCACTTATAATGATCCTATTGTTCCTACTACTTATGTGGAGAAACCACATTTCCCCATTAGAATAAAAGATCATGCTAAAGCTTCAACTGTGGTTCATAAAAGCAATATTAGAACTTATACACCTCCTGAGCAAGTTAAAGTTGAACCTAATATTGCTATTGTTAAAGATCTCTTGGCTGATAATATTGATGGGCATGTTATTCATTTCTGTAATGAAACTGCTAGAATTGCCAAACCTTGTGCTAAAGATAAACATAGACTTGTGGTAGGCATGCCTGTTATTTCTGTTAAAATAGGAGATCATTGTTATCATGGCTTATGTGATATGGGTGCCAGTGCTAGTGCTATACCTCATGACTTATACAAAGAAATTATGCATGATATTGCACCTGCTGAGATAGAAGATATTGATGTCACAATTAAACTTGCTAATAGAGATACTATATCACCAATTGGAATTGTTAGAGATGTTGAAGTCTTGTGTGGGAAAACTAAGTATCCTGTTGATTTTCTTGTTCTTGGTTCCCCACAAGATAGCTTTTGCCCAATTATATTTGGTAGACCCTTCTTGAACACTGTTAATGCTAAGATAGATTGCGAAAAGGATGTTGTTACTATTGGTTTGGGTGATATGTCTCATGAGTTTAATTTCTCTAAATTTCGTAGACAACACTGTGAAGAGGAATTGCCTAGTAAAGATGAAATTATTGGTCTTGCTTCTATTGTCGTACCTCCTAGTGATCCTTTAGAACAATATTTGCTAGACCATGAAATGATATGTTTATGAATGAAAGAAAGGAAATAGATGAAGTATTCTTTAAACAGGAACCCATCCTGAAACACAATTTGCCTGTTGAAATCCTAGGGGATCCTCCTCCACCCAAGGGTGATCCCATGTTTGAGCTTAAACCATTGCCTGATACTCTTAAATATGCTTTATATCCTGTTATTATTAGTGCTAACCTTTCAGAGAAGGAGGAGGAAAAATTATTGAAAACTCTGAAGAAACACCGAGCTGCTATTGGATATACTCTTGATGATCTTAAGGGCATTAGTCCCACTCTATTTCAACACAAAATAAATTTGGAGAAAGATGCCAAACCAGTTCGTGATCACCAACGACGGCTGAATCCTAAGATGAAAGAAGTGGTAAGAAAGGAAATACTAAAGCTCCTTGAGGCAGGTATAATTTACCCCGTTGCTGATAGTCAGTGGGTAAGTCCTGTCCATTGTGTCCCTAAGAAGGGAGGTATTACTGTCGTTCCTAATGATAAAGATGAATTGATTCCGCAAAGAGTTATTACAGGTTATAGGATGGTAATTGATAAATTAAATAAATCTACTAAAAGGATCATTACCCCTTACCTTTTATTGATCAAATGCTAGAAAGGTTATCCAAACATACACATTTTTTGCCTTCTAGATGGTTATTCTGGTTTCTTGCAAATACCTATGTTAACCGATGATCAATCAAAGACCACTTTTACTTGCCTTTTCGGTACTTTTGCTTATAGATGTATGCCTTTTGGTTTGTGTAATGCACCTACTACCTTTCAAAGATGCATGATGGCTATATTCTCTGACTTCTATGAAAAGATTTGTTAGGTTTTCATGGACGACTTTTCTGTCTATGGATCTTCTTTTGATGATTGCTTGAGCAATCTTGATTGAGTTTTGCAGAGATGTGAAGAAACTAACTTTGTCTTGAATTGGGAGAAGTGCCACTTTATGGTTAATGAAGGTATTGTCTTGGGGCATAAAGTTTCTGAAAGAGGTATTGAAGTTGATAAAGCCAAGGTTGATGCTATCGAGAAGATGCCATGTCCCAAGGACATAAAAGGTACAAGAAGTTTCGTAGGTCATGCTGGTTTTTATAGGAAGTTCATTAAGGACTTCTCAAAAATTTCTCGGCCTGTGACTAATTTATTACAAAAAGATATACCCTTTGTCTTTGATGATGATTGTGTAGAAGCATTTGAAATACTTAAGAAAGCATTGATCTCTGCACCTATCGTTCAGCCACCTGATTGGAATTTACCTTTGAAATTATGTGTGATGCTAGTGCTTATGATGTAGGTGCTGTTCTAGGGCAAATAGTTGATAAGAAATTAAATGTTATTCAATATGCTAGTAAAACAGTAGACAATGCCGAGAGAAATTATGCTACTACTGAAAAAGAATTCTTAGCAGTTGTATTTGCTCGTGATAAGTTTAGACCTTATATTGTTGATTCTAAAGTAACTATTTCACACTAACCATGATGCTATTAAATATCTTATGGAAAAGAAAGATGGTAAACCTAGACTTATTAGATGGGTTCTCTTGCTACAAGAATTTGATTAGCATATTATTGATAGAAAGGGAGCTGAGAACACTGTTGCAGACAACTTGTCTAGGTTAGAAAATGTGCTTGATGACCCACTACCTATTGATGATAGCTTTCCTGATGAACAATTGAATGTCATAATTGCTTCTCGTACTGCTCCATGGTATGCTGACTATGCTAATTACATTGTTGCTAAATTTATACCACCTAGTTTCACATACTAGCAAAAGAAAAAGTTTTTCTATGATTTGAGACATTACTTCTGGGATGACCTGCATCTTTATAAACAAGGAGTAGATGGTGTTATTAGACGTTGTGTACCTGAGCATTAACAGGAACAGATCCTACGCAAGTGTCATTCCGAAGCTTACGGAGGACACCACGCTGGATATAGAACCGCACATAAGGTATTGCAATCCGGTTTTTATTGGCCTACTCTCTTCAAGGATGCCCGTAAGTTCGCCTTATCTTGTGATGAATGTCAAAGAATTGGTAATATTAGTAGACGTCAAGAAATGCCTATGAATTACTCACTTGTTATTGAACCATTTGATGTATGGGGCTTTGATTATATGGGACCGTTACCTGCCTCTAATGGGTATACACATATTCTAGTAGCTGTTGATTACGTTACTAAGTGGGTAGAAGCTATTCCAACTAGTAGTGCTGATCATAACACCTCTATTAAGATGCTTAAAGAAGTTATTTTTCCAAGGTTTGGAGTCCCTATATATTTAATGACTGATGGTGGTTCACATTTTATTCATGGTGCTTTTCGTAAAATGCTTGCTAAGTATGATGTTAATCATAGAATTGCATCCCCTTATCACCCAGAGTCTAGTGGCCAAGTAGAATTGAGTAATAGAGAGCTAAAATTAATTTTGCAAAAGACTGTTAATAGATCTAGGAAGAATTGGTCCAAGAAACTTGATGATGCATTATGGGCTTCTAGAACTGCATATAAAAATCATATGGGAATGTCTCCGTATAAAATGGTTTATGGAAAAGCATGTCACTTACCTCTCGAACTAGAACATAAGGCTTATTGGGCTATTAAAGAACTCAATTATGATTTCAAACTTGCCGGTGAGAAGAGGTTATTTAAAATTAGCTCACTTGATGAATGGAGAACCCAAGCCTATGAGAATGCCAAGTTGTTTAAAGAAAAAGTTAAAAGATGGCATGACAAAAGAATACAAAAGCATGAGTTTAATGTAGGAGATTATGTATTGCTATACAACTCTCGTTTGAGATTTTTTTGCAGGAAAACTTCTCTCTAAATGGGAAGGTCCATACGTTACCGAGGAGGTCTATCGCTCCGGTGCCATAAAAATCAACAACTTCGAAGGCACAAATCCGAAGGTGGTAAACGGTCAAAGAATCAAACATTATATCTCAGGTAATCCTATAAATGTTGAAACCAATGTTATTGAAACCGTAACCCCGGAGGAATACATAAGGGATACTTTCCAAAATGTTTCAGACTCCAAAAAGGAATAGGCATGTGGTACGGTAAGTAAACCGACTCCAAAACAGTTCTAATGGCAATTTTTCTCCGTTTTGAAATATTTAGAAAAATAGAAAAATAAGAAGCAGTCCGGGAAGGACATGAGGCCTCCACGAGGGTGGAGGGCGCGCCCTACCCCCCTGGGCGCGCCCCCTTCCTCGTGGGCACCTCGTGCGCTCTCCGGACTCCGTTTTCTTGCACATTACGTATTTTGGTCAGTAAAAATTCATTATATAATCTCCCAAAGGTTTTGACCACCGTATCACGCAATTATCCTCTGTTCTTGTTTCGAGTTGTTCTCTATCAGGGTTGTCAAGGCCAGGCATCATGTCGTCCCCCTCCTCCAATAATGGTGACAATGATGCTTGGCTAATGAAGATAGAGCTGAAGAGGGAAGAACCCATGGAGATCAACAAGGATGAAGGGATCAAGAAGGCCACGGAGGACCAAGATCCGGCAGCAGAAGACATCCTTCAACTTGATCACAATCTTCTTACCCCAACTGAGATTGAAGCATTCAAGATGATTGAGTTAGCTCGTATAAAAAACAAGTATCTCACACGTGAAAATATTTTGTTGAAGGAGCATATCATCGCACTCAAGGGAATTATCCGCAAGTTGGAGGACCTCTTACGCTCAATGTGCGACTATCCATCATCACCCCCATCTTCTTCACCAACAAAAGAGATATAATCACATGGGTATGGGCACTCCCCTTGGCAACTGCCAAGCTTGGGGGAGGTGTCACGGTATCGTATCACCATCACACTCCTATCTTTACCGTTTTTCTTAGTTCGATCCTTTTAGTAATATCTTGATCTAGTAGAATAAAGTTTTTGGTATGATCTAGTTTTTAGTTTTGCTTTATGATCCCTCTATGTAATCGAGTGCGTGAGCTATATAATAAAGATTAATGTTGAGTCAAGGGCTTGATTATTTTGCCATGATCTTGAGTGAATAAAATAAAAGAGAAAAGAATAAAAAGAAACAAAGAGATCATATTGATCTTATGGAGAGTAATGACTTCACATAGAAAGAGTATGATGATTAAAAATTGTTGGGAGTTGACAAACATAGCTTTGGTCATCGTTGCAATTAATAGGAAGTAATAAAGAAAGAGAGGTTTCACATATAAATATACTATCTTGGACATCTTTTATGATTGGGAGCACTCATTAAAATATGACACGCTAAAGAGTTGATGTTGGACAAGGAAGACAAGGTAATGGGTTGTGTTTTCTTTTATCTGAGATAAAGTATATTGTCATGGATCATCCAACATGTTGAGCTTGCCTTTCCCCCTCATGATAGCCAAATCCTTTGCACCAAGTAGAGATACTACCTGTGCTTCCAAATACCCTTAAACCAGTTTTGCCATGAGAGTCCACCATATCTACATATGGATCGAGTAAGATCCTTCAAGTAAGTTGTCATCGGTGCAAGCAATAAAAATTGCTCTCTGAATATGTATGATTGATTAGTGTGGAGGAAATAAGCTTTATACGATCTTGTGATGTGGAAGAAATAAAAGCGACGGACTGCATAATAAAGGTTCATATCACAAGTGGCAATATAAAGTGACGTTCTTTCGCATTGAGATTTTGTGCATCCAACCATAAAAGCGCATGGCAACCTCTGCTTCCCTCTGCGAAGGGCCTATCTTTTATTATTATCTTCTACCTTATGCAAGAGTCATGGTGATCTTCACCTTTTCTTTTTATGTCTTATCCTTTGGCAAGCACAGTGTGTTAGAAAGATCCTAATAGATATATCTAATTGGATGTAAGTTAGCATCAGCTATTATTGTTGACATTACCCTTGAGGTAAAAGGTTGGGAGGCGAAGCTATAAGCCCCTATCTTTCTCTGTGTATGATTAAAACTCCGTAACCATAAGTATTGCGTGAATGTTAGCAATTATGAAAGACTAAATGATAGTTGAGTATGTGGACTTGCTGAAAAGCTCTGACATAGACTCTTTCTGATGTTATGATTAATGGCAATTGCTTCAATGACTGAGATTATATTTGTCAGTTCTCAATGAAGTTTCTGATTCATACTTTGCATTGTGAATAGATTATTACTTGAGCATAAGAAATCATATGACAATATCCTTATATGTTGTTGTTATAAGAATGATCATGATGCCCTCATGTCCGTATTTTATTTTATCGACACCTCTACCTCTAAACATGTGGACATATTTATCATTATCGGCTTCCGCTTGAGGACAAGCTAGGTCTAAGCTTGGGGGAGTTGATACGTCCATTTTGCATCATGCTTTTATATTGATATTTATTGCATTATGGGCTGTTATTACACATTATGTCACAATATTTATGCCTATTCTCTCTTATTTTACAAGGTTTACATGAAGAGGGAGAATGCCGGCAGCAGGAATTCTGGGCTGGAAAAGGAGCAAATATTAGAGACCTATTCTGCACAACTCCAAAAGTCCTGAAACTCCACGAAAGTCATTTTTGGAAATACTAAAAAATATTGGGCGGAAGAAATACCAGAGGGGGCCCACACCCTGGCCACGAGGGTTGGGGCGCGCCCTACCCCCCTGGGCACGCCCCCTGCCTCGTGGGCCCCCTGTTGGCCCTCCGGTGCCCATCTTCTGCTATATGAAGTCTTTCGTCCGAAGAAAAATCATAAGCAAGCTTTCGGGACGAGACTCTGCCGCCACGAGGCGGAACCAATCTAGGGCTCTAGTGGAGCTGTTCTGCCGGGGACACTTCCCTCCGGGAGGGGGAAATCATCGCCATCGTCATCACCAACGCTCCTCTCATAGGGAGAGGGTAATATCCATCAACATCTTCACCAGCACCATCTCCTCTCAAACCCTAGTTCATCTCTTGTATCTAATTCTTATCTCTAAGTCTGGGATTGGCACTTGTAGGTTGCTAGTAGTGTTGATTACTCCTTGTAGTTGATGCTAGTTGGTTTATTTGGTGAAAGATCATATGTTCAGATCCTATATGCATATTAATACTCCTCTGATTATGAACATGAATATGCTTTGTGAGTAGTTACGTTTGTTCCCGAGGACATGGGAGAAGTCTTGCTATTAGTAGTCATGTGAATTTGGTATTCGTTCGATATTTTGATGTGATGTATGTTGTCTCTCCTCTAGTGGTGTTATGTGAACGTCGACTACATGACACTTCACCATTATTTGGGCCTAGAGGAAGGCATTGGGAAGTAATAAGTAGATGATGGGTTGCTAGAGTGACAGAAGCTTAAACCCTAGTTTATGTGTTGCTTCGTAAGGGGCTGATTTGGATCCACATGTTTCATGCTATGGTTAGGTTTACCTTAATACTTCTTTTGTACTTGTGGATGCTTGCAATAGGGGTTAATCATAAGTGGGATGCTTGTCCAAGTAAGGACAGCACCCAAGCACCGGTCCACCCACATATCAAATTATCAAAGTACCGAACGTGAATCATATGAACGTGATGAAAACTAGCTTGACGATAATTCCCATGTGTCCTCGGGAGCGCTTTTCTCTATATAAGAGTTTGTCCAGGCTTGTCCTTTGCTACAAAAAGGATTGTGCCACCTTGCTGCACTTTATTTACTTTTGTTACTTGTTGCTCGTTACAAATTATCCTATCATAAACTATATGTTACCTATAATTTCAGTGCTTGCAGAGAATACCTTGCTGAAAACCGCTTATCGTTTCCTTCTGCTCCTCGTTGGCTTCGACACTCTTACTTATCGAAAGGACTACGATAGATACCCTATACTTGTGGGTCATCACGTCTTACTATACTCTGTTCATGTAGAACAAGTGCCTAAACCTGAAGAACAACTGTTCTAATTTGAGATTCCATTGCTATCATAGTTCAAAAAAGCGCTAGCCGTTAATTATGTGTTTTGCCACCTCCTTGCGCTTTACTGACCAAAGTGCATGCTTATGCGCAGTTATGCACAAATTAAGCGTAGTTATGCGCAATGTGTGTTGCCAATGCCTAGAGCCTAGGCGCGCTTAAGCGCTTGCTTAGGCGCGCCTTTTTTAACTATGATCGCTATCGTGCATACTGCTTTGCTCTTGTATCACTGTATTTACTCATACAAACTTATTTTTAAATAGAAGGATCCAATCAAAACTCCAATGGCACAGCAGGTATGTTCACGCATGTTTCTTTAACAGGTTTGCTCTTTATCAATAGCTCTGCTGATTTCAATTTCAATTGTGTATACAGTTGACTTCTCATATCATGCACATTACTAGCATCACAACAGATCCAATAGTGTTGTTGTACACTGATACGTCTCCAACGTATCTATAATTTTTTATTGTTCCATGCTATTATATATTCTGTTTTGGATGTTTAATGGGCTTATTTATACACTTTTATATTATTTTTGGGACTAACCTATTAACCGGAGGCCCAGCCCAAATTGCTATTTTTTTGCCTATTTCAGAGTTTCGCAGAAAAAGAATATCAGACGAACTCCAAATGGAATGAAACCTTCGGGAACGTGATTTTCGGAACAAACGTGATCCAGAGGACTTGGAGTCTACGTCAAGAAAGCAACCAGGAGAGCACGAGGCATGGGGCGCGCCTACCCCCTGGGCGCGCCCTCCACCCTCGTGGGGCCCATGTTGCTCCACCGACGTACTTCTTCCTCCTATATATACCTACGTACCCCCAAAACATCAGAGGCATCCACGAAAACCTAATTCCACCACCGCAACCTTCTGTAGCCGTGAGATCCCATCTTCGGGCCTTTTCCGGCGCTCCGCCGGAGGGGGCATTGATCACGGAGGGCTTCTACATCAACACCATAGCCTCTCCAATGATGTGTGAGTAGTTTACCTCAGACCTTCGGGTCCATAGTTATTAGCTAGATGGCTTCTTCTCTCTCTTTGGATCTCAATACAAAGTTCTCCACAATTCTCGTGGAGATCTATTCGATGTAATCTTCTTTTGCGGTGTGTTTGTCGGGACCGATGAATTGTGGGTTTATGATCAAGTTTATCTATGAACAATATTTGAATCTTCTCTGAATTCTTTTATGTATGATTGGTTATCTTTGCAAGTCTCTTCGAATTATCAGTTTGGTTTGGCCTACTAGATTGATCTTTCTTGCAATGGGAGAAGTGCTTAGCTTTGGGTTCAATCTTGTGGTGTCCTTTCCCAGTGACAGCAGGGACAACAAGGCACGTATTGTATTATTGCCATCGAGATAACAAGATGGAGTTTATATCATATTGCATGAGTTTATCCCTCTACATCATGCCATCTTACTTAAAGCATTACTTTGTTCTTATGAACTTAATACTCTAGATGCATGCTGGATAGCGGTCGATGTGTGGAGTAATAGTAGTAGATGCAGGTAGGAGTCAGTCTACTTGTCACGGACGTGATGCCTATATACATGATCATACCTAGATATTCTCATAACTATGCTCAATTCTATCAATTGCTCAACAGTAATTTGTTCACCCACCGTAGTACTTATGCTCTCGAGAGAAGCCACTAGCAAAACCTATGGCCCCCGGGTCTATTTTCCATCATACTAATCTCCCGTCAACAAGCTATTTCTGCCGCCGTTTATTTTGATTTATTTACTTTTAGTCTTTATCATAAAAATACCAAAAGTATTATCTTATCATATCTATCAGATCTGACTCTCGTAAGTAACCGTGAAGGGATTGGCAACCCCTTTTTCGCATTGGTTGCGAGGTTCTTATTTGTTTGTGTAGGTGCGAAGGACTTGAGCGTGGCCTCCTACTGGATTGATACCTTGGTTCTCAAAACTGAGGAAAATACTTACGCTACTTTGCTGCATCACCCTTTCCTCTTCAAGGGAAAAACCAACGCAGTGCTCAAGAGGTAGCAAGAAGGATTTCTGGCGCCGTTGCCGGGAAGTCTACGCAAAATTCAACATACCAAGTACCCATCACAAACCCTTATCCCTCGCATTACATTATTTGCCATTTGCCTCTCGTTTTCCTCTCCCCCACTTCACCCTTGCCGTTTTATTCGCCCTCTCTTTTTCGGTTTGCCTCTTTCTCGCTTGCTTCTCGTTTGCTCGTGTGTTGGATTGCTTGCTTGTCACTATGGCTCAAGATAATACTAAATTGTGTGACTTTACATGATTTTCTTAGCACGCCGATTGCTCCTCTTACCGATACTGAATCTTGTGAAATTAATGTTGCTTTATTGACTCTTGTCATGAAAGATCAATTCGCCGGCCTTCCTAGTGAAGATGTCGCTACCCATCTAAATAGCTTCGTTGATTTGTGTGGTATGCAAAAGAAGAAAGATGTGGACAATGATATTGTTAAATTGAAGCTATTTCCTTTTTCGCTTAGAGATCGTGCTAAAGCTTGGTTTTCGTCTTTGCCTAAAAATAGTATTGATTCATGGAATAAATGCAAAGATGCTTTTCTCTCTAAGTATTTTCCTCCCGCTAAGATCATCTCTCTTAGAAACGATATTATGAATTTTAAGCAACTTGATCATGAACATGTTGCACAAGCTTGGGAGAGAATGAAATTAATGATACGTAATTGCCCTACTCATGGTTTAAACTTGTGGATGATTATACAAAAAAATTATGCCGGATTGAATTTTGCTTCTAGATATCTTTTAGATTCAGCCGCGGGAGGCACTTTTGTGGAAATCACTATAGGATAAGCTACTAAACTCCTAGATAATATTATGGTTAATTATTCTCAATGGCACACCAAAAGATCTACTAATAAAAAAGTGCATGCGGTAGAAGAAATTAATTTTTTGAGTGGAAAGATGGATGAACTTATGAAATTATTTTCTAATAAGATTGTTTCTTTTGATCCTAGTGATATGCCTTTGTCTACTTTGATTGAGAATAATAATGAATCTATGGATGTGAATTTTGTTGGTAGGAATAATTTTGGTAACAACGCATATAGAGGAAACTTTAATCCTAGACCGTATCCTAGTAATTCCTCTAATGATTATGGTAATTCTTACAAAAATTATTATGGAAATTTTAATAAGATGCCTTCTGAATTTGAGACTAGTGTTAAAGAATTTATGAATTCACAAAAAAATTCAATGCTTTGCTTGAAGAAAAATTGCCCAAGATTGATGAATTGGCTAGGAACGTGGATAGAATTTCTCTTGATGTTGATTCTTTGAAAGTTAGATCTATTCCACCGAAGCATGATATCAATGAATCTCTCAAAGCCATGAGAATTTCTATTGATGAGTGCAAAGAAAGAACCGCTAGGATGCGTGCTAAGAAAGATTGCTTTGTGAAATGTGTTCTTCTAGTTTCTATGAAAATAAAGATGAGGATCTAAAAGTGATTGATGTGTCCCCTGTTAAATCTTTGTTTTGCAACATGAATCTTGATAATGATGAGACCGAAGATGAGTTACCTTTACCTAGAAGGCGTTCCAAAAATTCGGAGTTTTTAGATCTTGATGCAAAAATTGGTTAAAGTGGGATTGAAGAAGTCAAAACCTTAGATATTAATGAACCTACTATCTTGGATTTCAAGGAATTTAATTATGATAATTGCTCTTTGATAGATTGTATTTCCTTGTTGCAATCCGTGCTAAATTCTCCCCATGCTTATAGTCAAAATAAAGCTTTTACTAAACATATCGTTGATGCTTTAATGCAATCTTGTGAAGAAAAACTTGAGTTGGAAGTTTCTATCCCTAGAAAACTATATGATGAGTGGTAACCTACTATTAAAATTAAAATTAAAGATCATGAATGCTATGCTTTGTGTGATTTGGGTGCTAGTGTTTCCACGATTCCAAAAACTTTATGTGATTTGCTAGGTTTCCGTGAATTTGATGATTGTTCTTTAAACTTACATCTCGCGGATTCCACTATTAAGAAACCTATGGGAAGAATTAATGATGTTCTCATTGTTGCAAATAGGAACTATGTGCCCGTAGATTTCTTTGTTCTTGATATAGATTGCAATCATTCATGTCCTGTTATTCTTGGTAGACCTTTCCTTAGAATGATTGGTGCAATTATTGATATGAAGGAAGGGAATATTAGGTTTCAGTTTCCGTAAAAGAAAGGCATGGAACACTTCCCTAGAAAGAAAATTAAATTACCATATGAATCTGTTATGAGAGCCACTTATGGATTGCCTACCAAAGATGGCAATACATAGATCTATCCTTGCTTTTTATGCCTAGCTAGGGGCGTTAAACGATAGCGCTTGTTGGGAGGCAACCCAATTTTATCTTTAGTTTTTGCTTTTTGCTTCTGTTTAGGAATAAATATTTGATATAGCCTCTGGTTAGATTTGTTTTTATGTTTTAATTAGTGTTTGTGCCAAGTTAAACCTATAGGATCTTCTTGGATGATAGTTATTTGATCTTGCTGAAAATTCCAGAAACTTTCTGTTTACGAAAACAATTGTTAAAAAACACCAGAACGTGATAAAATATTGATTCCAATTGCAGCAGATCATTAAACAAATTTTATAGGTCTTCCTATTTTGGTAGAAACTTTGGAGTTCCAGAAGTTTGCGTTAGTTACAGATTACTACATATTGTTCTGTTTTTGACAGATTCTGTTTTTTCATGTGTTGTTTGCTTATTTTGATGAATCTATGGCTAATAAAATAGTTTATAAACCATAGAGAAGTTGGAATACAGTAGGTTTAACACCCATATAAATAAAGAATGAGTTCATTACAGTACGTTGAAGTGGTCTTTTGTTTTCTTTCGCTAACAGAGCTCACGAGATTTTCTGTTAAGTTTTGTGTTGTGAAGTTTTCAAGTTTTGGGTAAAGATTTGATGGAGTATGGAACAAGGAGTGGAAAAAGCCTGTGACGCCCCCGATTCAACCGTACACTAATCATGCACGCAAACGTGTACGATCAAGATCAAGGACTCACGGGAAGATATCACAACACAACTCTAAAAGTAAAATAAGTCATTCAAGCATCATATTACAAGCCAGGGGGGCTCGAGGGCTCGAATACAAGAGCTCGATCATAGATGAGTCAGCAGAAGCAACAATATCTAAGTACAGACATAAGTTAAACAAGTCTGCCTTAAGAAGGCTAGCACAAACTGGGATACAGATCGAAAGAGGCGCTGGCCTCCTGCCTGGGATCCTCCTAAACTAATCCTGGTCGTCGGCGGCGGGCTGCACGTAGTAGTAGGCACCTCCGATGTAATAGGAGTCGTCGTCGACGGTGGCGTCTGGCTCCTGGACTCCAGCATCTGGTTGCGACAACCAGAAAGAAAGGACAGGGGGAAAAGGGGGGAGAAAGCAACCATGAGTACTCATCCAAAGTACTCGCAAGCAAGGAGCTACACTACATATGCATGGGTATATGTGTAAAGGGCCATATCGGTGGACTGAACTGTAGAATGCCAGAGTAAGAGGGGGATAGCTAATCCTGTCGAAGACTACGCTTCTGGAAGCCTCCGTCTTGCAGCATGTAGAACAGAGTAGACTGAAGTTCTCCAAGTAACATCGCATAGCATAATCCTACCCGGCAATCCCCTCCTCGTCGCCCTGTTAGAGAGCGATCACCGGGTTGTATCTGGCACTTGGAACGGTGTGTTTTATTAAGTATCCGATTCTAGTTGTCATAAGGTCAAGGTACAACTCCAAGTCGTCCTGTTGCCGAAGATCACGGCTATTCGAATAGATAAACTTCCCTGCAGGGGTGCACCACATTACCCGACACGCTCGATCCCCTTTGGCCGGACACACTTTCCGGGGTCATGCCCGGCCTCAGAAGATCAACACGTCCTAGCCCTACCTAGGCTCAACAAAGAGGTCAGCACGCCGGTCTAAATCCTATGGCGCAGGGGTCTGGGCCCATCGCCCATTGCACACCTGCACGTTGCGAGGGCGGCCGAAAGCAGACCTAGCCTAGCAGGCGTTCCAGTCCAATCCGGCGCACGCCGCTCAGTCGCTGACGTCAAAAAGAGCTTCGGCTGATGCCACGACGCCGGTTGCCCATATCTTGTCCCACGTGGCGGTTAGTGCGTATAAGGTCAACGACCCAACTCAGATCAAATGCCAAGATCTCATTTAGCAAGTTAAGAGATGTAACCGCGGACGCCGACTAGGGCCAGGCCCACCTCTCTCCTAGGTGGTCTCAACCTGCCATGTCGCTCCACCACAAAGTAACAGTCGGGGGCCGTCGGGAACCCAGGCCCACCTCTATCGGGATGGAGCCACCTGCCCCTTCAGCCCCCATCTTCGAACAGTATCATAAGTAATGTAACAGTATAAAGTATATAGCATATGCCCGTGTCACCTCCCGAAGTGATCGCGGCCCAGTAGTAAAGCATGGCAGACGGACAAGAGTGTAGGGCCACTGATGGAACACTAGCATCCTATACTAAGCAGTAGGATAGCAGGTAAGGGCAACAACTGTAGCAATAATGACAGGCTATGCATCAGAATAGGATTAACCGAAAGCAGTAACATGCTACACTACTCTAATGCAAGCAGTATATAGAAGGAATAGGCGATATCTGGTGATCAAGGGGGGGCTTGCCTGGAAGCTCAGCCGAGAAGGAGGGGTCGTCAACACCGTAGTCGTACTGGGTAGCAGCGACGTCGGTCTCGGTGTCTAGCGAGAGAAGAGGGGGAAGAAACAATAAATACAATGCAAACAAATGCATGACGATGCATGACATGACAAAGCGTGATGCTAGGCGTGCCCAATCGCGGTATGAGGTGATACCGGTGAAGGGGGGAAACATCCGGGAAAGTATCCTCGGTGTTTTGCGTTTTCGAGCAAAGGAGCCGGAGGGGGAAAGTTGCGAGTTCGATATGTTAGGGATGTGTGGCGGACGAACGGGCTGCGTATCCGGATTCGTCTCATCGTTTTGAGCAACTTTCATGTAGAAAGTATTTTCATCTGAGTTACGGTTTATATTATATGATTTTTAAAAGATTTAAATCATTTTTAGAATTTATTTAATTAATTTAATTCAACATTATCCAGAATAGTGTTTGCTGACATCAGCAGTCAACAGGGGGTTGACTGGGTCAAACTAACATGTGGGTCCCGTCTGTCATTGACACATCACCCTAACTAACAGATTAGTTAGGTTAATTAGATATTTAGGTTATTCAAGTTTAATTAGTTTAACTAAACAGGATTAATTAAGTTAATTATTTAGTTAATTAATTAATTAATTATTTTTATTATTATTTATTTATTTATTATATTTTTAAATTCTTTTTTTTATAAATCGTTCTGTGGGCGGGGCCCCCATGTCATAGGCATAGGGGGCCAACCGGGCAGGGTTGCTAGCGGCTGCGGGCGTGGGCGCCCGTTTGCATGCACCGCAGTACCCAGAGGGGCGCCGGCGGGCTGGGCGTCGGCCGGGGTAGGGCGAGGGAGGCCGGAGCGGGGCGGCGAGTGGCGGAGCTGGAGCGGTGCGCGGTGGCGACGGCGAGTATTCGGGCTGGCGAGAGGAGCGGGCGAAGCAGCAAGCAGGAGCGGTGCGTGCGCTGACTGTGGCCGGTGGAGAGGCGGGCGTAGGGGAGTAGGGCCAGGGTGCCGGAGTTGACCGCGGGTGTGGCGGCGTTGCCGGCGCAGGGGGATTCGGTGGCCGCGAGCGGCAGAGAGGGGGGCGCAGCCTCAGAGGGGTGTGCGCGTGTGCGGGGAAGAAGGTCATGGCGAGCACGATAGGGGGCGCGGGCGGCGACGAGCCGCAGTTGCAGAGGAAGGGGAGCTGCGGTTGCTAGGCGGTGGTGCTGCGGAAGCAGAGAGGAAGGAGGGAGGCGGCGGCTCACATCGAACATGTAGGGTACGGGGCAGCGGGACGTGAGGAGGAAGAGGGGGACGACGGGGCGACGACGGAGACGAGCGGTTGTGGCGAGAGGCAGCCCCGGCGTGGGCCACGGGCAACGGCGGCAGCGGGGGGGCGAATGGTTGTGCCGTCGGCGTCGAACGGTAGGGGCGCGTCGGGCCTCGATCCAGATCGGGTCGGGGGAGGGAGTGGAGTGGCGACGTGGGGGGGAAGTGGTGCGTGGGCTAGGGTTTCGGGTAGTGGGGGGGTTATGGAGGGGAGTGGGTGGGCTGGCGGTTGGGCCAAGTGGGTCGGCCAGCTGGCTGTCTGGTCCAGTTGGCCAGGGGGTTTTCTCTCTTTCTTTCTTTCTTTTTACACTTTTGTTTTGTTTTCTGTTTTTATCCTTTTCTTATTTTCTTTTATTTAGTTTTATAAATCACAACATTTGTGCCCAAATTTGTATCACTAATTATACCTCTACCACAAAAGTTTAAACCTCCAATTAAAAATAGTTTCACATTTTATTAATTATAAAAGGCGTTCAATTAATTCTTTTGCTACCGTTTTATTTATTTTAAGACACTCAAACACTTTTAAAGATGTTGGTTTCTCCACCTTTATTACTTATGCATTATTTATCACAACGAGAACAATTTGGTTTTAATATTTGAAAACTTTTATTGTTTGTCTTTGTTTTAAATTTGAAAGTTGAACTGGGTTTCGAACTGACCCGAGATTATCAACAGTAATCGAGGTGACGTGGCATCATTACCAGAGGGTTACTGTAGCTTAATTACCCGAGCGTCACAGAGCCTAAGCTTGGGGATGCCCAAG
The DNA here is from genome assembly GCA_032464435.1 of Aegilops umbellulata. NCBI lineage: Eukaryota > Viridiplantae > Streptophyta > Magnoliopsida > Poales > Poaceae > Aegilops > Aegilops umbellulata. Next base: position 358,679,056 of record CP136060.1, read on the forward strand.
GCACCCCAAGATAATCTAAGGACACCAAAAAGCCAAAGCTTGGGGATGCCCCGGAAGGCATCCTCTCTTTCGTCCTCATCCATCGGTAACTTTACTTGGAGCTATATTTTGATTCACCACATGATATGTGTTTTGCTTGGAGCGTCTTGTATGATTTGAGTCTTTATTTGTTAGTTTGCCACAATCATCCTTGTTGTACACACCTTTTGAGAGAGACACACATGATTCGGAATTTGTTAGAATACTCTATGGGCTTCACTTATATCTTTTGAACTATATAGTTTTGCTCTAGTGCTTCACTTATATATTTTAGAGCACGGTGGTGGATTTGTTTTATAGAAACTATTGTTCTATCATGCTTCACTTATATTATTTTGAGAGTCCTACAAAACAGCATGGTAATTTGCTTTAATTATGATAGGCATCCAAGATTATTAAAGAAAAAATATATAAATTTTCTTATGAGTGTGTTGAATACTATGAGAAGTTTGATGCTTGATAATTGTTTTGAGATATGATTATGGTGATATTAGAGTCATGCTAGTTGAGTAGTTGTGAATTTGAGAGATACTTGTGTTAAAGTTTGTGATTCCCGTTGCATGCATGTATGGTGAACCGTTATGTGATGAAGTCGGAGCATGATTTATTTATTGATTGTCTTCCTTATGAGTGGCGGTCGGGGACGAGCGATGGTCTTTTCCTACCAATCTATCCCCCTAGAAGCATGCGTGTAATACTTTGTTTTGATGACTAATGGATTTTTGCAACAAGTATATGAGTTCTTTTTTACTAATGTTGAGTCCATGGATTATACGCACTCTCATCCTTCCACCATTGCTAGCCTCTCTAATACCACGCACTTTTCGCCGGTATCATACACCCACCATATACCTTCCTCAGAACAGCCACCATACCTACCTATCATGGCATTTCCATAGCCATTCCGAGATATATTGTCATGCAACTTACCACCGTTCCTTTTGCTATGACACGCTTCATCATTGTCATATTGCTTTGCATGATCATGTAGTTGACATCGTATTTGTGGCAAAGCCACATTTCATAATTCTTTAATACATGTCACTCTTGATTCATTACATATTCCAGTACTCAGCCGAAAGCATTCACATAGAGTCATATTGTTCTAAGTATTGAGTTGTAATTCTTGAGTTGTAAGTAAATAAAAGTGTGATGATCATCATTATTAGAGCATTTTGTCCCAAGTGAGGAAAGGATGATGGAGACTATGATTCCCCCACAAGTGGGGATGACTCCGGACGAAAAAAAAAGAAGAGGACATAAAAAAAAGAAAATACCCAAATAAAAAATGAGAGAAAACGAGAGAAGGGACAATGCTACTATCCTTTTACCACACTTGTGCTTCAAAGTAGCACCATGATCTTCATTATAGAGAGTCTCTTATGTTGTCACTTTCATATACTAGTGGGAATTTTACATTATAGAACTTGGCTTGTATATACCAATAATGGGCTTCCTCAAAATGCCCTAGGTCTTCGTGAGCAAGCGAGTTGGATGCACACCCACTTAGTTTCTTTTGTTGAGCTTTCATACACTTATAGCTCTAGTGCATCCATTGCATGGCAATCCCTACTCACTCACATTGATATCTATTAATGGGCATCTCCATAGCCCATTGATATGCCTAGCTGATGTGAGACTATCTTCTCCCTTTTTTTCTTCTCCACAACCACCATTCTATTCCACATATATTGCTATGTCCATGGCTCACGCTCATGTATTGCATGAAGATTAAAAAAGTTTGAGAACATCAAAAGTATGAAACAATTGCTTGGCTTGTCATCGGGGTTGTGCATGATTAAATACTATGTGTGATGAAGATAGAGCATAGCCAGACTATATGATTTTGTAGGGATAACTTTCTTTGGCCATGTTATTTTGAGAAGACATAATTGCATAGTTAGTATGCTTGAAGTATTATTATTTTTATGTCAATACTAAATTTTTATCTTGAATCTTCCAGAACTGAACATTCATACCACAATTAAGATAATTACATTGAAAATTATGCCAAGTAGCATTCCACATCAAAAATTCTGTTTGTATCATTTACCTACTCGAGGACGAGCAGGAATTAAGCTTGGGGATGCTTGATACGTCTCCAACGTATCTATAATTTTTTATTGTTCCATGCTATTATATATTCTATTTTGGATGTTTAATGGGCTTATTTATACACTTTTATATTATTTTTGGGACTAACCTATTAACCGGAGACCCAGCCCAAATTGTTGTTCTTTTGCCTATTTCAGAGTTTCGCAGAAAAAGAATATCAAACGGAGTCCAAACGGAATGAAACCTTCAGGAACGTGATTTTCGGAACAAACGTGATCCAGAGGACTTGGAGTCTACGTCAAGAAAGCAACCAGGAGAGCACGAGGCAGGGGGGCGCCTACCCCCCTGGGTGCACCCTCCACCCTCATGGGGCCCATGTTGCTCCATCGACGTACTTCTTCCTCCTATATATACCTACGCACCCCCAAAACATTAGAGGCATCCACGAAAACCTAATTCCACCGCCGCAACCTTTTGTACCCGTGACATCCCATCTTGGGGCCTTTTCCGGGGCTCCGCCGGAGGGGGCATTGATCACGGAGGGCTTCTACATCAACACCATAGCCTCTCTGATGATGTGTGAGTAGTTTACCTCAGACCTTCGGATCCATAGTTATTAGCTAGATGGCTTCTTCTCTCTCTTTGGATCTCAATACAAAGTTCTCCACAATTCTCGTGGAGATCTATTCGATGTAATCTTCTTTTGCGGTGTGTTTGTCGAGACCGATGAATTGTGGGTTTATGATTAAGTTTATCTATGAACAATATTTGAATCTTCTCTGAATTCTTTTATGTATGATTGGTTATCTTTGCAAGTCTCTTCGAATTATCAGTTTGGTTTGGCCTACTAGATTGATCTTTCTTGCAATGGAAGAAGTGCTTAGCTTTGGGTTCAATCTTGCGGTGTCCTTTCCCAGTGACAGCAGGGGCAGCAAGGCACGTGTTGTATTGTTGCCATCGAGGATAACAAGATGGGGTTTATATCATATTGCATGAGTTTATCCCTCTACATCATGTCATCTTACTTAAAGCATTACTCTGTTCTTATGAACTTAATACTCTAGATGCATGCTGGATAGCGGTCGATGTGTGGAGTAATAGTAGTAGATGCAGGCAGGAGTCGGTCTACTTGTCACGGACGTGATGCCTATATACATGATCATACCTAGATATTCTCATAACTATGCTCAATTCTATCAATTGCTCGACGGTAATTTGTTCACCCACCGTAATACTTATGCTCTCGAGAGAAGCCACTAGTGAAACCTATGGCCCCGGGTCTATTTTCCATCATATTAATCTCTCGTCAACAAGCTATTTCTGGCGCCATTTATTTTGCCTTATTTACTTTTAGTCTTTATCATAAAAATACCAAAAATATTGTCTTATCATATCTATTGGATCTCACTCTCGTAAGTAACCGTGAAGGGATTGACAACCCTTTTTCGCGTTGGTTGTGAGGTTCTTATTTGTTTGTGTAGGTGTGAGGGACTTGAGCATGGCCTCCTACTGGATTGATACCTTGGTTCTCAAAACTAAGGGAAATACTTACGCTACTTTGTTGGATCACCCTTTCCTCTTCAAGGGAAAAACCAACGCAATGCTCAATATGTAGCATACATGTAGACCCATGGTACCCATCTGAAATCTTGTTGTGCCGTGTAGTTTCCCACACTTTGTATTCTTTCACTGCTGCTTTGTCTTGAACTGATATGATTTGAACCGTGTCTCTATTTTGATTTGGCAAGATAATGCAGTGACCATAGGACATAGATATATGTTTGGTTGATGCTTTTATTATGTACTAGTACTTGGCAATAGAAGACTTGGTAGTTTAATCCTGTCCACCTTACTAATGAATCGGTTCACCGAAATGAGTTTCATATACTAGTACATGCTAAACCTGTTATGTCTCTGCTTGTTTCTTCCTTTAGAATGCTGACAGAATATTGGGGAAGAGTGCCTTATTAAGCAATGGTAAAGGAAGTAATGCAGATAAGGTTCAGGATAGTGACACATCCTTGTTGGTCTCCAACAAAGCTGATAAAACAGCTAAGGAAGACTATCTTGAAGACAGTGAGACAACCCCAAAGTCTTGTCTTGGTTTAGTGTTCGAGTTACTGGCCACTACCGCTTGCACAAGATATTCAAACTCACTGTCTGAATCAGTTCGGTTTCTTGAGTCTCAACTACAAGATGAAAGACATTGATCAGCTGTGCTGCGACAAGAAGCGGAAGGACTGCGGAAGTCCCTGGAGCATTTAGATGCATACTTTCTGGTACAACAACAAGCGTTGGAGGATTTTAGCGCCAAACAGGACAAAGCTAATAAGCTTGCTAAGCTTATTGCCAGCATGGTGGATACCCAGGATAACGTTTCTTGAGCTCTTCTGAAGTTGTTTCAGTTATGCTCTTGTTTTGCTGCCGCGTTTATTGGCACTGGTGGCCAATTTTGACGGCCAGTGTATGTAATATGCTGCTTTGTTCCCTATATTTGCACTGGTGGCGAACTTTGATGCCCAGTGGATGTAATATGTGTAATAGCGGTAATAGGCTAGTGTTAATTGCTTGCTTATTTATTTCCTTATTGTCTTGTTTAGTTGTTTGCTTGTAGTCACTGTAGTTCTTTTTCTGTGTTTTTCTAGCGGCCACAATAACCTATTTTTGGAAACTAGACCAAAATAATCATGGCAACACACGGACTGTTATAACCATGGGCCTCCTGCGGGCCGTATGATCCATGGGCCTTCTATGGGGCGTATCATCATTTCGCCAATCATGGGTCGTACTATTTGTGGACCATAGCGGGCCGTTAATAGGCCGTATTTGATAACTCTATGAAAACAGCCCAACGGGTTTTTTTACATGAAAATGGCCCAACGTATTAACGGCCACAAATGGGCTGACTGTAACCACGGGCTGAATTTGGCTCACAAGTAGAAAATGACAGTAACGGGACGTAAGTAACCGAATGCTGGAAATTAGCCCAAGAATAAATGGGCCCTGAGAAGGCCGAAAGATAACATGGGCTGGAAAAGGCCCAATGGAATAATGGGCCGTTAATGGGTATGAAGTGATACACTGTTCATTACGGGCTAGTTTCACCATGGGCCGTTAATGGGCCAAGAGTTACAAAGGGCCTCATATGGGTCAAAAGTCGTCATGGGCCATACATGGGCCGGAAGTTAAAACGGACTGGAATCATATTGGACGGCCCAGATGACGGTACTGGGCCTAATTCACAGAGGTCATAACAGGACCTGGGTTAGCAGGCTGTAAATGGGCTATATGCAAACATGCCATTAACAGGCTTTCCGTGGGCCGGCCCGCCACCTTTTGACCAAGTCAAACGGCCCAGCCTTTTCACATGAATGGGCCTCTCTTGGGTCGTGCCACGTGTCGACGTATCATAGGCGCCTTGGGTTCAATGAGTGGATGACATCTGTCCCAACGGTGAGCCGACACGTGTTTCCTCCAGCCAATGATGATTTTACACGTGGAAAATCCCCATTGGTCGGGGCTGTTAACCGGTTATCGGATCCAAAACCGGACCCGATAGCTTAACGGTGTTCCGTTACGGTGGATGCCACGTGTCGGTCACCCTTGACGAAAGCACTTCTGTGTGATTTATCGTCATGGAAGTGGACACTTCGTGATGATAATTTGGGTAATGTCATGGAACACTTCTACGACAGCACAGGTATGACTATCTTGATTCTTTCATAAAATCGTCATGGATGTACATGCATGACAAAAAACATGACCTACTGTGACAAACACGTATCATCACGGAAGTGTTTTTTTTTGTGGAAGCATCAGTTAGTCCATTATAAAAGATATCAAGTATTTCATTTTTCTTGAGAGGATGATCAGGCAAAGCATTAAGTAGTTGGAGAAGCCTCCCCCAAGCTTGTGGGAGACTCTCTTCTTCAATTTGCATAAAGTTAAATATTTCCTTTAAAGCAGCTTGTTTCCTATGAGCAGGGAAATATTTTTCAGAGAAGATGTAAATCATATCCTGGGGACTAGGCACACAACTAGGAGCAAGAGAATTAAACCATAACTTAGCACCACCCTTTAACGAGAAAGGAAACAACTTAAGAACATAGTAATAGCGAATTTTTTCCTCGTGAGAAAATAGGGTGGCTATATCATTCAATTTAGTTAGATGTGCCACAACAGTTCAGATTCATAACCATGGAAAGGATCAGATTCAACCAAAGTAATCAACTCAGGGTCGATAGAGAATTCATAATCCTTATTAGTAACAAAGATAGGCGAAGTAGCGAACTTAGGATCATATTGCATTCTAGCATTCAAAGATTTTTCTTTCCACTTGCATAATAACTTCTTAAGATGATCTCTATCCTTACAAGCAAGAAAGTCCCTAGCTACCTCTCCATCCATAACATAACCCTTAGGCATAACAGGAAGTTCATATCTGCGAGGGCTAGTCTTATCAGGTGTTTCAAAGTTTTCAATTTCAATAATTTCATCAGTTTCAGAAATATCATCATCTTCAGCATAATCAATAGTTCTAACTCTAGCAAGATGTTCATCAAGTAATTCACCCAGTGGCACTGTTTTATCAAGCAAAGTAGTAGCATCGTAAGCATCATTCATAGTAGAAGTACCATCATCAATAACCTCCGACATATCAGAATCAATAGTAGGTGTAGGTGTCGCAAGCTTACTCAAAACAGAAGGTGAATCAAGTGCAGAGCTAGATGGCAGTTCCTTACCTCCCCTCATAGTAGAGGGAAAAATCTTGGTTCTAGTATCTTTCAAATTCCTCATAGTGATCAACAGATGTAAATCCCAAGTGACATAGAGAATAGAGCTATGCTCCCTGGTAATGGCGCCAGAAAAAGGTCTTGATAACCCACAAGTATAGGGGATCGCAACAATTTTCGAGGGTACAGTATTCAACCCAAATTTATTGATTCGACACAAGGGGAGCCAAAGAATATTCTCAAGTATTAGCAACTAAGTTGTCAATTCAACCACACCTGAAAGACTTAATATCTATAGCAAAGTATTTAGTAGCAAAGTAGCATGGAAGTAATGGTAACGGTGGCAAAAGTAACAGTAGCAGTTTTGTAGCGATTGTAACAGTGGCAACGACAAAGTAACGTAGCAAAGTCACATGGCATTCATCATGCAACAGTTATAACCTAGGGTGACACAAAACTAGCTCCAATTCATCAATATAATGTAGGCGTGTATTCCGTATATAGTTATATGTGCTTATGGAAAAGAACTAGCATGACATCTTTTGTCCTACCCTCCCGTGGCAGCAGGGTCCTAATGGAAACTAAGGGATATTAAGGCCTCCTTTTAATAGAGAACCGGACCAAAGCATTAGCACTTAGTGAATACATGAACTCCTCAAACTACGGTAATCACAGGAAAGAATCCCAATTATTGTCACCTTGCGTATGCGGATCATAACTCGTAATAGGTGTCTACAACTTGCAAGATAGGATCAAGAACACAAATATATTCATGAAAACATAATAGGTTCAGATCTGAAATCATGGCACTCACGCCCTAGTGACAAGCATTGAGCATAGCAAAGTCATAGCAACATCAATCTTAGAACATAGTGGATACTAGGGATCAAACCCTAACAAAACTAACTCGATTACATGATAAATCTCATCCAACCCATCATCGTCCAGCAAGCCTACGATGGAATTACTCACTCATGGCAGTGAGCATCATGAAATTGGTGATGGAGGAAGGTTGGTGATGATGATGGCGACGGATTCCCCTCTCTGGAGCCCCGAAAGGACTCCAGATATGCCCTCACGATGAAGAACGGGAGGTGGCAGCGGCTCCGTATCGTAAAACGCGATGAATTCTTCTCTCTGATTTTTTTCCTCCCCGACATGAATATATAGAATCGGAGTTAGGGTCGGAGGAGGTCCAGGGGATCCACAAGGTAGGGGGCACGCCCTCCACCCTTGTGGACAGCTAGTGGCTCCCCTCTGGTTGATTCTTTCGCCCATATTTTTATTTATTCCAAAAATATTCTCCATAAATTTTCAGGTCATTCCGAGAACTTTTATTTCTGCACAAAAATAACACCAAGGAAATTTTGCTGAAAACAGCGTCAGTCCGGGTTAGTTCCGTTCAAATCATGCAAATTAGAGTCCAAACCAAGGGCAAAAGAGTTTGAAAAAGTAGATACAATGGAGACGTATCATTAAGGTACTTCAGAACGATAATGGTACGGAGTATGTAAATAAGGAGTTTGATGGTTATTTGTCACGTTTTGGGATAATGCATCAGACTACCTGTCTAGGTACCTGATACGTCCACTTTGCATCATGCTTTTATATCGATATTTATTGCATTATGGGCTGTTATTTCACTTTATGTCACAATACTTATGGCTATTCTCTCTTATTTTACAAGGTTTACATAAGGAGGGAGAATGCCGGCAGCTGGAATTCTGGGCTGGAAAAGGAGCAAATATTAGAGACCTATTCTGCATAACTCCAAAAGTCCTGAAACTCCACGGAATGTCTTACAATAAATAATAAATAATCCTCGCCAAATATGAAGACCAGGGGGCCCACACCCTGTCCACGAGGGTGGGGCCGCCCCCTACCTCGTGGGCCCCCTGTTGGCCCTCCGATGCCCATCTTCTGCTATATGAGGTCTTTCATCGAGAAAAAATTAAGAAGCAACCTTTCGGGACGAGACTCCGCCGCCACGAGGCGGAACCTTGACGGAACCAATCTAGGGCTCCCGCAGAGCTGTTCTGCCGGGGATACTTCCCTCTGGGAGGGGGAAATCATCGCCATCGTCATCACCAACGATCCTCTCATCGAGAGAGGTCAATCTCCATCAACATCTTCACCAGCACCATCTCATCTCCAAACCCTAGTTCATCTCTTGTATCCGATTCTTGTCTCCAAGTCCGGGATTGGTGCTAGTAGGTTGCTAGTAGTGTTGATTACTCCTTGTAGTAGATGCTAGTTGGTTTATTTGGTGGAAGATCATATGTTCAGATCCTTTATGCATATTATTGCCCCTCTGATTTTGAACATGAATATGCTTTGTGAGTAGTTACGTTTGTTCCTGAGGACAAGGGAGAATTCTTGCTATTAGTAGTCATGTGAATTTGGTATTCGTTCAATATTTTGATGAGATGTATGTTGTCTAGCCTCTAGTGGTGTTGTGTGAACGTCGACTACATAACACTTCACCATTATTTGGGCCTAGAGGAAGGCACTGGGAAGTAATAAGTAGATGATGGGTTTCTAGAGTGACAGAAGCTTAAACCCTAGTTTATGCGTTGCTTCGTAAGGGGCTGATTTGGATCCATATGTTTCATGCTATGGTTAGGTTTACCTTAATACGTTTGTTGTAGTTGCGGATGCTTGCAATAGAGGTTAATCATAAGTGGGATGCTTGTTCAAGTAAGAACAGCACCCAAGCACCGGTCCACCCACATATCAAATTATCAAAGTACCGAACGCGAATCATATGAACGTGATGAAAACTAGCTTGACGATATTCCCATGTGTCCTCGGGAGCGCTTTTCTCATTATAAGAGTTTGTCCAGGCTTGTCCTTTGCTACAAAAAGGATTGGGCCACCTTGCTGCTCTTTATTTACTTTTGTTACTTGTTGCTCGTTACAATTTATCCTATCACAAAACTATCTGTTACCACTTATTTCAGTACTTGCAGAGAATACCTTGCTGAAAACCGCTTATCATTTCCTTCTGCTCCTCGTTGGGTTAGACACTCTTACTTTTCGAAAGGACTATGATAGATCCCCTATACTTGTGGGTCATCAAGACTCTTTTCTGGCGTCGTTGCCTGGGAGTGAAGCGCCTTTGGTAGGTGGAATTTGGTAAGAAAAAAATTATATAGTGTGCTGAAATTTACTGTCACTTGCTACTATGGAAAGTAATCCTCTGAGGGGCTTGTTTGGGGTATGTTCACCCCGATCAGTAGAGCAAAGAGTTGCTCCTCAACCTACTGAACCTACTGAAAATGAAAATGTTCCCTTTGAATTTCCTTCGGGTATGATAGAAAAACTGCTAGCTAATCCTTTTACAGGAGATGGAACAAAGCATCCTGATGAACACCAAATATATGTGGATGAAGTTTGTGGATTATTTAAGCTTGCAGGTATACCCGATGATGTTGCTAAGAAGAAGGTCTTCCCTTTATCTTTGAAGGGAGACGCATTGACATGGTATAGGCTATGTGATGATACGAGATCATGGAACTATAGAAGATTGAAATTGGAATTTCATCAAAAGTATTACCCTATGCATCTTGTTCATCATGATCGCAATTATATATATAATTTGTGGCCTCGCGAAGGAGAAAGCATCGCTCAAGCTTGGGGGAGTCTTAAATCAATGTTATATTCATGCCCCAATCATGAGCTCCCAAGAGTGACAATTATACAAAACTTTATGCTCGGCTTTCTGAAAACAATCGCACCATGCTCGATACTTCTTGTGCTGGCGCTTTTATGATGAAGACTATTGAATTTAAATGGGATTTATTGGATAGAATTAAATGCAACTCTAAAGACTGGGATCTTGACAAAGGTAAGGAGTCAGGTATGACACCTAAGTTTGATTGTGTTAAATATTTTATGGATACCGATGTTTTCCGTAAGTTTAGCACTAAATATGGACTTGATTCTGAGATAGTAGCTTCTTTCTGTGAATATTTTGCTAGTTATGTTGATCTCCCTAAGGAGAAGTGGTTTAAATATCATCCTCCCATAGAAGTAAAAGTAGCTGCACCAATTAAAGTTGAAGAAAAGACTGTCACTTATAATGATCCTATTGTTCCTACTTCTTATGTTGAGAAACCACCTTTCCCTGTTAGAATAAAGGATCATGCTAAAGCTTCAACTGTGGTTCGTAAAAGCAATATTAGAACTTATACACCTCCTGAACAAGTTAAAGTTGAACCTAATGTTGCTATTGTTAAAGATCTCTTGGCTGATAATATTGATGGGCATGTTATTCAGTTCTGTGGTGAAACTGCTAGAATTGCTAAACCTTGTGCTAAAGATAAACATAGACCCGTGGTAGGCGTGCCTGTTATTTCTGATAAAATAGGAGATCATTGTTATCATGGCTTATGTGATATGGGTGCTAGTGCTAGTGTTATACCTTATGACTTTTATAAATAAATTAAGCATGAAATTTCACCTGCTGAGTTAGAAGATATTGATGTCACAATTAAACTTGCCAATAGAGATACTATTTCAGCAATAGGAAATGTTAGACATGTTGAAGTCTTGTGTGGGAAAAAATAATTATCCTGCTGATTTTCTTGTTCTCAGTTCCCCACAAGATAGCTTTTGTCCCATTATATTTGGTAGACCCTTCTTGAACATTGTTAATGCTAAGATAGACTGCGAAAAGAATGTTGTTACTATTGGCTTGGATGATATGATTCATGAGTTTAGTTTCTCTAAATTTAGTAAAAAAAACATCATGAAGAAGAATTGCCTAGTAAGGATGAAATTATTGGTCTTGCTTCTATTGCCGTACCTCCTAGTGATCCATTAGAACAATATTTGCTAGACCATGAAAATGATATGTTTATGAATGAAAGAAGGGAAATAGATGAAGTATTCTTTAAACAGGAACCTATTCTGAAACACAATTTCCTTGTTAAAATCCTAGGGGATCCCCCTCCACCTAAGGGTGATCCCGTGTTTGAGCTTAAACCGTTGCCTGATAATCTTAAATATGCTTATCTTGATGAAAAGAAGATATATCCTATTATTATTAGTGCTAACCTTTCAGAGCATGAAGAAGAAAGATTATTGAAAACTCTGAAGAAGCACCGTGCTGCTATTGGATATACTCTTGATGATCTTAAGGGCATTAGTCCCACTTTATGTCAACATAAAATAAATTTAGAGGCAGACGCCAAACCAGTTTGTGATCCTCAAAGACGTCTGAATCCTAAAATGAAAGAAGTGGTAAGAAAAGAAATACTAAAGCTTCTGGAGGCAGGTATAATTTATCCCGTTGCTGATAGTCAGTGGATAAGTCCTGTCCATTGTGTCCCTAAGAAGGGAGGTATTACTGTTGTCCCTAATGATAAAGATGAATTAATTCCACAAAGAATTTTTACAGGTTATAGGATGGTAATTGATTTTCGCAAATTAAATAAGGCTACTAAGAAAGATCATTACCCCTTACCTTTTATTGATCAAATGCTAGAAAGATTATGCAAACATACACACTACTGCTTTCTAGATGGTTATTCTATTTTCTCTCAAATACTTGTGTCGGCTAAAGATCAATCAAAGACTACTTTTACATGCCCTTTTGGTACTTTTGCTTATAGACGTATGCCTTTTGGTTTATGTAATGCACCTGCTACCTTTCAAAGATGCATGATGGCTATATTCTCTGACTTTTGTGAACAAATTTGTGAGGCTTTCATGGACGAATTTTCCGTCTATGGATCTTCTTTTGATGATTGCTTGAGCAATCTTGATCGAGTTTTGCAGAGATGTGAAGAAACTAATCTTGTCTTGAATTGGGAAAAGTGCCACTTTATGGTTAATGAAGGTATTGTCTTGGGGCATAAAGTTTCTGAAAGAGGTATTGAAATTGATAAAGCCAAGGTTGATGCTATTGAGAAGATGCCATGTCCCAAGGACATCAAAGGTATAAGAAGTTTCCTTGGTCAAGCCGTATTTTATAGGAGGTTCATTAAGGACTTCTCAAAAATTTCTCGGCCTCTGACTAATTTATTACAAAAAGATATACCGTTTGTCTTTGATGATGATTGTGTAAAAGCATTTGAAATACTTAAGAAAGCATTGATCTCTGCACCTATTGTTCAGCCACCTGATTGGAATTTACCCTTTGAAATTATGTGTGATGCTAGTGATTATGCTGTAGGTGTTGTTCTAGGGCAAAGAGTTGATAAGAAATTAAAGGTTATCCATTATGCTAGTAAGACTCTAGACAATGCTCAAAGAAATTATGCTACTACTGAAAAAGAACTTTTAGCAGTTGTATTTGCTTGTGATAAGTTCAGACCTTATATTGTTGACTCTAAAGTAACTATTCACACTGATCATGCTGCTATTAAATACCTTATGGAAAAGAAAGATGCTAAACCTAGACTTATTAGATGGGTTCTCTTGCTACAAGAATTTGATTTGCATATTGTTGATAGAAAAGGAGCTGAGAACCCCGTTGCAGACAACTTGTCTAGGTTAGAAAATATTCTTGATGACCCACTACCTATTGATGATAGCTTTCCTGATGAACAATTAAATGTTATAAGTACTTCTCGTAGTTCTCCATGGTATGCTGATTATGCTAATTATATTGTTGCTAAATTCATACCACCTAGTTTCACATACCAACAAAAGAAAAAGTTCTTTTATGATTTGAGACATTACTTTCGGGATGACCCTCATCTTTACAAACAGGGAGTAGATGGTGTTATTAGACGTTGTGTACCTGAGCATGAACAGGAACAGATCCTACGCAAGTGTCACTCCGAAGCTTATGGAGGACACCACGCGGGAAACAGAACTGCACATAAGGTATTGCAATCTGGTTTTTATTGGCCTACTCTCTTCAAGGATGCCCGTAAGTTTGTCTTGTCTTGTGATGAATGCCAAAGAATTGGTAATATTAGTAGACGTCAAGAAATGCCTATGAACTATTCGCTCATTATTGAACCATTTGATGTTTGGGGCTTTGATTATATGGGACCTTTTCCTGCCTCTAATGGATATACACATATTTTAGTTGTTGTTGATTACGTTACTAAGTGGGTAGAAGCTATTCCAACTAGTAGTGCTGATCATAACATTTCTATTAAAATGCTTTGTCGGTGTACTAGAGTAGGGGTACCCTAGTATCCCGAACTTGTGCACGGGCAGTCGCAGCGTCCCGCGGCAAGGCTTGCCGGGTGACCGCCAATATCCTCTGTGGTTCCTTTGGAGCCATTCAAGAACAAAGTATTCAAGCCAAGGAGACAAGGCCCGGGCAAGAGGAGCTTGCTGGGAAGGCCACTCAAGGCACAAGCCCCCGCAGGAGGAGCTTGCCGGGGAGGCCACCCAAGGCATCTCAAGGAACTTGCCGCGACGCGCCACGCGTCCCGGCAAGACCCGGCGAGCGACAAGCTCCCGGACGCGACAAGACAACGGCCGCGGCAAGGCGTTTGCCGCGGCTAGCAACCACTCTATACCCGCGCTCCAGCGCACCCACCAACGTGTCGCTCTGGGACCCTTCCAGGCATACGTGGCGGGAGGCTGTGCAGCCAGGGGTGCACTGTGGCAAGCGGCGCTGACAAGATCGCCATCGTGGCGAGCGGTGGCATCCCTGACGGTCCCTTTTCTGCACTGTTTGGGCGACGTAGATAGGCATTTAATGCCCTTGTCCCCTGCCGTCAGGGTTAGGTATGATACACTGTGCAGGTAGCTGTACCAACCGCAGCACCTTTTCCATTTTTTACCCTTGTCTACGTTGCCACCTGTTGGAGACCCCTTGAGCATATAAAAGGAGGCCCATGCACAACGTAGGGGGGGACAGTAGAACGCTCACGCTCGGTCTCATTAGCTGCTGGTGCGTACTGTAGCACTTAGCGCTCCCGAGCAAGAACTCAATACAAACCACAAAGCAGAAGTAGGAGTATTATCTCTCCGGAGAGCTCCGAAGCTGGGTAAACTGCTCGTGTGCTCCGCCTCGATCTGCTCTTCGTGCGACCTCCGCCCCCCGCCGAACCGAAAGGGGCTCGGTCCCCATAGGTGCTCGTGGATCAGTTTCCCCGACATCTTTGGCGCGCCAGGTAGCAGGAGGCGGCCCTGAAGAAGGAGATCAAGGCCGAAAAGGCGCTACTGGAGAGCATTGCTGCCACCCAGAACACCTTCAGAGAGAATGTGGAGCAGTGGACGGAAGGTCTTGTGAATGTTGCCGCCGACATTGACAGGGAGCTGGCGTAGCTGGGGATGGAGGATCTCGGGTATCCCTCCAATGAGAACCTCCAATCCAGAGCCAAGCTCACCTTGTTCTTCAAAGGCGTGGCGACGGCCCTTCAGCGACTCCGGGAGAGGATCCCGAAGCATCTGGCCGACGAGTCGCGCAAGATCTGCGCGGGAGCTCTTCAAAAAGTGTTGGTGAAGGTAGCCTTCCGCAACCCGGGCCTCAACCTCACCAACGTCCTCAGATCCCTGCCAGCGGAAGCTGATCTGGAGGCGCTCAAGGACCTTGTCGCACCCATTGTGGACAAGGTGAGTGGGATCAAGAGGGTTGAGGGCGATCGCGTGGACTAGGCCGCCCGTTTTCTTATTTTCTTGCCGCTGCTGGTCATGTTATGAAAACAATTTATTAGAGCCGCGACAAGCTATCTTGTAATATAACTCTATTTCGGGTCATGATTGCGATGTTATTTTCTTTACTTGATCCCTTCCTTTGTATGTTTTTGCCCTACGCTTTTAGGGAACTTGCCGGCGCAGGCACCCTCGCCGCAAGCGCTGAGTGCGGGACGTCAGCAGCCTGCTGGCAGTGCCGTTGCCGACAAGAATCCTTGTCGTAACTAGTCGCAGCTCGCTTAAGTTGTTGAGCGAACTCGAAACAAAGTAAGGGCGCGACTCTAGTCGCAGCACACTTAAACTGTTGAGCGAACTCGAAACAAAGTAAGGGCGCAACTAGCCACGAGCCGGTTCCTTCGCGCACAGGTTTTCCATACAAAGCATGGTCGTTTAAGGAAGATAACTTAAAAATTTAAAAACATCTGATTGCTCAAACTTTGGCAACTTAGCTTTTCTGTCTTTTGCTTCCCGGCAAGGCGAAACTTTCTTGAACGACACCTGGTCCATACCATTATCTTCCCCTTCCCCCCCCCCCCCCCCCCGGCAAACTTGTGGGCGAAGGAACCTTCCTTTCCTTGAGAAAAAAGAAAGTATAGAAAATAATG
Organism: Aegilops umbellulata; assembly: GCA_032464435.1. NCBI lineage: Eukaryota > Viridiplantae > Streptophyta > Magnoliopsida > Poales > Poaceae > Aegilops > Aegilops umbellulata. Next base: position 358,695,095 of record CP136060.1, read on the forward strand.
ATATGGAGCCTTATGGCTCGTTATTGCTTACCGGGGGTGTTCGCTGCACAAAGTGTCAGATAACTCATGCAAAAAAAAGCATGAAATTGACAAGATGTGCGGAGCACATGAGCTTTATTTATGCACAGGGTCTGCGCCTGGCTTTGTACAAAGGATTACATGCAACAGCGGCAAGACTTGTACAAAAGATGGTTGCCGGAGCAGGGTCCGGCAACCGCGCCTTACGGGTAAAACTTACGAAGATGCTCAATGTTCCAGGAGTTGCTCACCGGAATGCCATCTTCGGTCTCAAGGCGGACAGCGCCAGGCCTAGTGACTCGTTTCACCCGGTAAGGGCCTTCCCACTTCGGCGTCAACTTGTTGGAATTCTTGGCGGACTAAACGCGCCAAAGAACAAGGTCGCCTTCCTCGAGAATTCTGTCGTTAACTTTGCGGCTATGGTAGCGGCGCAAAGCTTGCTGGTAGCGAGCAGCTCGTACAGCAGCCTGAAGACGGTCTTCCTCAAGGAGCAGCGCGTCATCTTGTCGCAGCTGCTCTTGCTCAAGCTCATCATAAGCGAGCACTCGAGGCGACCCGTATACGAGTTCCGTGGGGAGAACTGCCTCTACTCCATAGACTAGAGCGAAAGGTGTCTGGCCAGTGGCTCGATTTGGCGTCGTCCTGATCGACCAAAGAACCACCGGCAGCTCCTCAATCCAGTTTCTTCCGCACCCGTGCAGCCTGTCGAAAGTCCTGGTCTTGAGTCCACGCAGCACTTCAGCATTTTCCCTCTCCGCTTGACCGTTGCTCCTGGGGTGAGCAACAGAAGCGAAGCAGACCTTGGCGCCAAGATCTTGGACGTACTGCATGAAGGTGCGGCTCGTGAATTGCGTACCGTTGTCGGTGATGATCCTGTTAGGGATCCCGAAGCGGCAAACAATCGACCTGAAGAACTTGACTGCTGACTGTGCTGTCACCTTCCTCACTGCTTCCACTTCCGGCCACTTTGTGAACTTGTCGATTGCGACGTACAAGTACTCAAAGCCCCCGACTGCTCGGGGGAAGGGGCCGAGGATGTCGAGCCCCCAGACCGAAAATGGCCAGGATAAAGGGATCGTCTGGAGAGCTTGAGCTGGCTGGCGTATTTGCTTGGAATGGAACTGGCACGCTTCACACTTGGTTACTTTTGCAGTCGCATCCTGGAGGGCTGTCGGCCAAAAGAAACCTTGCCGGAAAGCTTTGCCGGCAAGTGCTCTTGCGCCAATGTGGTGACCACAAATGCCTCCATGTATCTCGGCCAATAGCTTCTGTCCATCTTCCCGGTGAATACACTTCAATTTCACACCGTTGAGTCTTCTTCTGTACAGTGCGTTGTCGACAAACTGGTACATACTTGACTGCCGGGCTACTCTTTCCGCTTCTTCTTGCTCTTCGGGAAGTTCTCCTGTCTGAAGGAAACGGACGATCTGCTGTGCCCATGCTAGAGCTTGTGGCTCGACAACAAGGACTAAAGGCACATCTGCTGCTGTGGGAACATCCGCTTCTACGGCAAGAAACTGCGGCTCAGCCGGAGCTTGACGTTCCCCGGCAAGCTTGCCGGAGCAAAACTTGATCCACGAGCACCTATGGGGACCGAGCCCCTTTCGGTTCGGCGGGGGGCAGAGGTCGCACGAAGAGCAGATCGAGGCAGAGCACACGAGCAGTTTACCCATCTTTGGAGCTCTCCGGAGAGATAATACTCCTACTGATGCTTTGTGGTTTGTATTGAGTTCCTGCTCGGGAGCGTTGAGTGCTACAGTACGCACCAGCAGCTAAGGAGACTGAGCATGAGCGTTCTACTGTCCCCCCCCCTACGTTGTGCATGGGCCTCCTTTTATATGCTCAAGGGGTCTCCAACAGGTGGCAACGTAGACAAGGGTAAAAAATGGAAAATGTGCTGCAGTTGGTACAGCTACCTGCACAGTGTATCATACCTAACCCTGACGGCAGGGGACAAGGGCATTAAATGCCTATCTACGTCACCCAAACAGTGCAGAAAAGGGACCGTCAGGGACGCCACCGCTCACCACGATGGCGATCTTGTCAGCGCCGCTTGCCACAGTGCACCCCTGGCTGCACAGCCTCCCGCCACGTACGCCTGGAAGGGTCCCAGAGCGACACGTTGGTGGGTGCGCTGGAGCGCGGGTACAGAGTGGTTGCTAGCCGCGGCAAACGCCTTGCCGCGGTCGTTGTCTTGTCGCGTCCGGGAGCTTGTCGCTCGCCGGGTCTTGCTGGGACGCATGGCGCGTCGCGGTAAGTACCTTGAGATGCCTTGGTTGGCCTTCCCGGCAAGCTCCTCTTGCCGGGGTCTTGTGCCTTGAGTGGCCTTCCCGGCAAGCTCCTCTTGCCGGGGCCTTGTCTTCTTGGCTTGAACTTTGACTTCTCCGCGCTCAGCTCCGACGAGGAAGAAGAAGAGTAAGATTCTTGTTGTACTTGTATGTCTTCAATACTTGATGTCTTGTCTTGTATCTCATTTGCTTTACTCTGAACTTATTCCCTTTTAGGACTCTGGCCCAGAGAGCGGCAAAGAGAGCCAAGGTCCCGGTGATTGTCATCAAGGACGATCCCACCGTGTCAGTAGGGGGTGCGCCCGAGACAAACTTGCCGGACCCGGCAGCTGTACTTCAGAGCAGCCCCCAGCGCAGCCCCCAGCATAAGTATATGGTTTGTTTCCCGCTGTTAGGCACGCATGGATACTCTTTGTTTGCTGATATCTGACCGTTGGCTTGTGTAGGAGCAGAGCAGCCCCACCAAGAGCGTCCGGAGGCCGCCCCTGACATGTCATCTGCTTCGACTATGCCGCCAAGGGAGAGTTCTCCGGCAAGGGAGAATCCTCCGACAAGGGAGAGCTCTCCGGCAAGGGAGAAGTCTCCGGCAAGGGACAGTACCAGCGACCCCCCGGTAGCGGAGATCCCAACTGCCGAGCCTGGTACAGGTACTTCTTGCTTCTAAACTTCCCTTGGGTTCTTCTTCGTTTGATCTTCTTTTTTGGATATCTGCTTGACTTTTCTTCCTTTTTCGGCCGTCAGATCCATCTACTGCGGAGCCGATGGAGACCGAGGTTGCTGTTGATGATGCCGCCGCCACCGAAGAAGCGGCCGGCGCTGATGATCCCGCCGGTGAAGAGGCTGCCGCCGCAGCAACTGACGAGGGGTCTGGCGATCGCACTGACAGCCCTGAGGCCGCAGGAGCGTCAGGCGCTAAGCCGACCGCCGACCCTCCCGCCGCTGCCGCAGCGTCAGGCTCCGAAGGGCCCCAGCCAGGCGTCTACTTGAAGGCCGGCGATGGCGTCTTCATCAACCTCCCCTGGGCGTCAACGTCCAGGGCGCCGGTCGAAGGAGAAAGCTTTGACGTGGAGGTGCTTGCCTCTACTGGGCTGACGCTGGTCAACGCGCCAAGCAGCAGCAGCGACGAGCCTGAGGAGGAGCGGCTGCTGCGGAAGCTGTTGTCGCTCTACCACGCTCGCCAGGCCAAGCTGGAATCCCGCGAAGCGCTTGCCGCGAAGGCGGGAGCAGACATCGAGAAGCGCGCGGAGGAGCTCCGAGGTATTAACCAGGCAGCTCTTCGGGCCCTGGCGGAGGAACGGGAGCGGCTCGACGAGGCGCAGAAGGCCTTCCTCCTTGAGAAGGCTGACGTCGAGGAGCATCAGCGGCTTGCCGCTGAGAAGCTGTCTGCGCAGGAGGGCGAGCTGGCGCAGCGGAAGGTCAACCTTGATAGCCATGAGGAGGAGCTCGCCGCGCGCGAGCGAACACTTGGCGGAGCTCTCAAGGAAGCAAAGCACGCTGCCGCAGCTGCCGAGGCCGCCAAGAAGGAGCTGGAGACGAAGGTGGCGCAGCTGGAAACAGATCTCAGGGCGAGCGGCGAAGAGCTTGCCGCGCTCAAGCATGAGCGCGAGAAGGACGCCTACACCTTTGGCGAGCTGCAGGGTCGTCTCGCCGAGAAGATCAAGGAGCTTGGCGCCGCCAAGGATTCCAACGCTGATCTTGAGTTGAAGCTGACCGCTTTGACCAAGACGCTGAACGGCGCCAGGGAGCAGGAGGAGTAGGATCCCTTGGCCGCTTGGCGGGAGCTGGAGCGGCGGACCGGGGGGACCCCGCTCCAGTTGCCGCTGCAGCGTGAGGTGCTTCCGCGACAACAGAACTTGCCGCAGTGGAGCGTGTCGTGCGGCGCAGCGGGGGTTGACTCGTCCGCCGCTCCGCTACGTCCCTGGCCTTGCGAAGACGCCTTCTTGGTGGAGCCGGGGGCTCTGCTTGCGGCAAGCTGCCCGAAGACGAAGAGGAAGAGGAGCCGATCTCCAACGAGCCGCTCGTATCCTCGTCGGGCCCGCTCGTCCCGACGTCATGCCCGGCGGACTTCTCCTTGCCGGCAAGATCCTCTCGCTCGGCAAGGCTTGCCGCCTCTGCTGCCTCTGCCTCCTCGACGGTGAACCCAAACTCGCCCGCAGCTGCGGCTGCCGCCGCCTCTTCCAACCTGGTGGCGATGCGCTTGATCTCCTCATCGGTGGTTTCCCGGGTGAGGCCCCTCTGCTCATCGGCATCGATCAGCACTTCTACCAAGCCATCGAAGAACGCCTGCACGACATCATCTGCAGGCTCTATCCAGGCTGGGTCAATTCCATGCGAGTCGCACAGCGGCATCATTGCACGGATGCGGTCGAGCGAGGAGTTGTTGCACAGCGGAACGACGCCCCTCGGCAACCTGAACACTTCGGGATGCTATGGGTCGTACTTAAACAGCTCCTGGAGCATCGCGTTGAGCTCCAGGACAGTGAAGTTGAAGTTGAGGCCCGGCCGCAGCCTCATGATATCCGCCGCGTTCTGGAACTCCCAGGCGGGTCTCCTCCTCTCCTGCAGGGGGGCAATGCGGCGGCAAAGGAAATCTGCGCCAACCGCTCCCACAGTAAGCCCGGCAAGCCTGTGGCGTTGGATCCAGGCGACGGCAATCTTTAGTCTGTCGTCTTCCGGGGCCAAGCTACTCCAATCACTGCCGCGCACTACTGGAGTTTGGCGCTGGGCGGTAAACGGCTGTGGGTTCTCCTCGACAATCAGGCACCAGTCCGCCCTCCACTCCTCCCACTTGCTGCGGAACTCTCCATCCAGATAAGCATCCTTCTTGCCGGCTTTTGAGATCTAGGCGATTCCGCCGGATAAAGGCTCTCCTTTCTCAACTCGAGGCGAAAAGAAGTGGCGGAAAAGGTCTACGTTTGGATGGATTCCGACAAAGTTTTCGCAGAGATGTGCAAAAACTGCCATGGTCAGGACAGCATTGGGGGTGAAGTCAAGGAGGCAGAGCCCATAGGTGTTCATGACGTCACGGAAAAATTCAGAAAAGGGTGGGCAGAGCCCGCAGTAGAAGAACAAGGCAAAGAAAGGGTGCCCAGTGGGAGCCTTTTCCCAAGCAGCGGCTGGGAGTACCTTCGTGCGCGGATGCGCTCGCATCCCCGTCGACCAGAAGAGGTAGTAGTACTCCTTCAGCTCTTCCGCGGCAAGCTTAGGAGGGAAGATTGCCCGCTCCTTTCACAGCGCCGCGAGCCGCTGCGCCTCGGCCGACTTCACCTTCTCGGCTTTCGGAGCCATGGCGGGAGTGGTGAGGGAGGACGACGGCGTTGGTGGTGCTGGTGGCGATGGGGGCGGGGCGCTGCTCTCCTTCGGCTTTGGGAAGAAGGGGAGTGGCGGAGATTCTCGGGGAAGGAATAGCAACGGGCAGATGGGCGAACTGCCCCTGTTTCCCCTGCTTATAAGGAGGAAGGGAGCGGACGTTCCGCCTTTCCGAATAAAGAAACCACCCACGATCTCTCCCACGACGCCGCAATCGACGTGTGCCGTTCGGGGAGGGCGCGGTGGATATGGAGTAAGATACGGCGTGATCCAGGCCGCGCGTGCCCGTGCCCTGTTTTGGGCCTGGCCGAACAGCGCTCGGCACCGTGTATGGCCCAGGCCCGGGGGCTCCTATCGGTGTACTAGAGTAGGGGTACCCTAGTATCCCGAACTTGTGCACGGGCAGTCGCAGCGTCCCGCGGCAAGGCTTGTTGGGTGACCGCCAATATCCTCTGTGGTTCCTTTGGAGCCATTCAAGAACAAAGTATTCAAGCCAAGGAGACAAAGCCCCGGCAAGAGGAGCTTGCCGGGAAGGCCACTCAAGGCACAAGACCCCGGCAGGAGGAGCTTGCCGGGGAGGCCACCCAAGGCATCTCAAGGAACTTGCCGCGACGCGCCACGCGTCCCGGCAAAACCCGGCGAGCGACAAGCTCCCGGACGCGACAAGACAACGGCCGCGGCAAGGCGTTTGCCGCGGCTAGCAACCACTCTGTACCCGCGCTCCAGCGCACCCACCAACGTGTCGCTCTGGGACCCTTCCAGGCGTACGTGGCGGGAGGCTGTGCAGCCAGGGATGCACTGTGGCAAGCGGCGCTGACAAGATCGCCATCGTGGCGAGCGGTGGCGTCCCTGACGGTCCCTTTTCTGCACTGTTTGGGTGACGTAGATAGGCATTTAATGCCCTTGTCCCCTGCCGTCAGGGTTAGGTATGATACACTGTGCAGGTAGTTGTACCAACCGCAGCACCTTTTCCATTTTTTACCCTTGTCTACGTTGCCACCTGTTGGACACCCCTTGAGCATATAAAAGGAGGCCCATGCACAACGTAGGGGGGGACAGTAGAACGCTCACACTCGGTCTCGTTAGCTGCTGGTGCGTACTGTAGCACTCAGCGCTCCCGAGCAAGAACTCAATACAAACCATAAAGCAGCAGTAGGAGTATTATCTCTCCGGAGAGCTCCGAAGCTGGGTAAACTGCTCGTGTGCTCCGCCTCGATCTGCTCTTCGTGCGACCTCCGCCCCCCGCCGAACCGAAAGGGGCTCGGTCCCCATAGGTGCTCGTGGATCAGTTTCCCCGACATGCTTAAAGAAGTTATTTTTCCGAGGTTTGGAGTCCCTAGATATTTAATGACTGATGGTGGTTCACATTTTATTCATGGTGCTTTCCATAAAATGCTGGCTAAATATGACGTTAATCATAGAATTGCATCTCCTTACCACCCTCAGTCTAGTGGTCAAGTACAATTGAGTAATAGAGAGCTCAAATTAATTTTGCAAAAGACTGTCAATAGGTCTAGAAAGAATTGGTCTAAGAAACTTGATGATGCATTATGGGCCTATAGAACCTCATATAAAAATCCTATGGGTATGTCTCCGTATAAAATGGTTTATGGAAAAGCATGTCACTTACCTCTCGAACTAGAACATAAGGCTTATTGGGCTATTAAAGAGCTCAACTATGATTTCAAACTTGCCGGTGAGAAGAGGTTATTTGATATTAGCTCACTTGATGAATGGAGAACCCAAGCTTATGAAAATGCCAAGTTATTTAAAGAAAAAGTCAAAAGATGGCATGACAAAAGAATACAAAAGCGTGAGTTTAACGTAGGTGATTATGTATTTCTATACAACTCTCGTTTAAGATTTTTTGCAGGAAAACTTCTCTCTAAATGGGAAGGCCCCTACGTTATCGAGGAGATCTATCGTTTCGGTGCCATAAAAATCAACAACTTCGAAGGCACAAATCCGAAGGTGGTAAATGGTCAAAGAATCAAACATTATATCTCAGGTAATCCCATAAATGTTGAAACCAATATTATTGAAACCGTAACCCCGGAGGAATACATAAGAGACACTTTCCAGAACGTTTCAGACTCCGAAAAGGAATAGGTATGTGGTACGGTAAGTAAACCGACTCCAAAACAATTTTTAAGGCAATATTTCTCCATTTTGGAATATTTAGAAAAATAGAAAAATAAGTAGCAGTCCGGGAAGGACACGAGGGTGGAGGGCGCGCCCTACCCCCCTAGGCGCACCCACCTACCTCGTGAGCACCTCGTGTGCCTTCCGGACTCCGTTTTCTTGCATGATACTTATTTTGGTCGGTAAAAAATCATTATATATTCTCCCGAAGGTTTTGACTCCCGTATCACGCAAATATCCTCTGTTCTTCTTTTGGGCTGTTCTCTGTCAGGATTGTCAAGGCCAGGCATCATGGCGTCCCCCTCCTCCAACAACGGTGACAAAGATGCTTGGCTAATGAAGATAGAGCTGAAAAGGGAAGAACCCATGGAGATCAACAAGGATGAAGGGATCAAGAAGGCCACGAAGAACCAAGCTCCGGCAGCAGAAGACATCCTCCAACTTGATCACAACCTTCTTACCCCAACTGAGATCGAAGCTTTCCAGATGATTGAGTTAACTCGTATTCAAAACAAGTATCTCACAAGTGAAAATATTTTGTTGAAGGAGCATATCTTTGCACTCAAGGGCATTATTCGCAAGCTAGAGGACCTCTTACACTCGATGTGCGACTATCCATCACCTCCATCTTCACCAACAACAAAGAAGGAGACATAATTACATGGGTATGGGCACTCCCCTTGGCAACTGCCAAGCTTGGGGGAGGTGCCCCGGTATCGTATCATCATCACACTCCTATCTTTACCGTTTCTCTTAGTTCGATCCTGTTAGTAGTATCTTGATCTAGTAGAATAAAGTTTATGGCATGATCTAGTTTTGAGTTTTGCTTTATGCTCTCTCTATGTAATCGAGTCCGTGAGCTATATAATAAAGATTAGTGTTGAGTCAAGGCCTTGATTATTTTGCCATGATCTTGGGTGGATAAAAGAAAAGAAGAGAAAAAGAATAAAAAGAAACAAAGAGTTCATATTGATCTTATTGAGAGTAATGACTTCACATAGAAAGAGTATGATGATTAAAAGTTATTGGGAGTTGGCAGACATAGCCTTGGTCATCATTGCAATTAATAGGAAGTAATAAGGAAAGAGAGGTTTCACATATAGATATATTATCATTGACATCTTTTATAATTGGGAGCACTCATTAAAATATGACATGCTAAAAGAGTTGATGTTGGACAAGGAAGACAACGCGATGAGTTATGTTTTCCTATATCTAAGATAAAGTATGTTGTCAGGGATCCTCCAACATGTTGAGCTTGCCTTTCCCCCTCATGCTAGCCAAATTCTCAGCACCAAGTAGAGATACTACTTGTGCTTCCAAATACCCTTAAACCAGTTTTGCCATGAGAGTCCACCATATCTACCTATGGATTGAGTAAGATCCTTCAAGTAAGTTGTCATTGGTACAAAGCAATAAAAATTGCTCTAAATATGTATGATTGATTGGTGTGGGAGAAATAAGCTTTATACGATCTTGTGATGTGGAAGTAATAAAAGCGACGGACTGCACAATAAAGGTTCATATCACAAGGGGCAATATAAAGTGACGTTCTTTCGCATTGAGATTTTGTGCATCCAACCATAAAAGCGTGTGGCAACCTCTGCTTCCCTCTGCGAAGGGCCTATCTTTTATTATTATCTCCTACCTTATGCAAGAGTCGCGGTGATCTTCATCTTTCATTTTTCATTTTGTCCTTAGGCAAGCCCAGCATGTTGGAAAGAACCTGATATATATATATATATATATATATATATATATATATATATATATATATATATATATATATATATATATATAAAATTGGATGTAGGGGAGCATGATTTATTATTGTTGACATTACCCTTGAGGTAAAAGGTTGTGGAGCGAAATTATAAGCCCATATCTTTCTCTGTGTCCGATTAAAACTTCATAACCACAAGTATTGCGTGAGTGTTAGCAATTATGAAGGACTAGATGATAGTTGAGTATGTGGACTTCCTTTAAGCTCTGACATACACTCTTTCTGATGTTATGATAAATTGCTATTGCTTCAATGACTGAGATTATAGTTTCTAGTTATTAATAAAGTTTCTGATTCATACTTTTGCATTGTGAATAGATCATCACTTGAACGTAAGTAATCATATGACAGTATCTATATATATTGTTGTTATGAGAATAATCATGATGCCTTCATGTACGTATTTTATTTTTATCGACACCTCTACCTCTATACATGGGGACATATTTATTGTTATCGGCTTTCGCTTGAGGACAAGCGAGGTCTAAGCTTAGGGGAGTTGATACGTCCATTTTGCATCATGCTTTTATATCAATATTTATTGCATTATGGGCTATTATTTCACTTTATGTCACAATACTTATGGCTATTCTCTCTTATTTTACAAGGTTTACATAAGGAGGGAGAATGCCGGCAGCTGGAATTCTGGGCTGGAAAAGGAGCAAATATTAGAGAATTATTCTGCACAACTCCAAAAGTCCTGAAACTCCATGGAATGCCTTACGATAAATAATAAAAAATCCTCGCCAAAGATGAAGACCAGGGGGCCCACACCCTGTCCACGAGGGTGGGGGCGCCCCCCGCCCTAGGGCGCGCCCCCCTACCTCGTGGGCCCCCTGTTGGCCCTCTGATGCCCATCTTGTGCTATATGAGGTCTTTCGTCGAGAAAAAATTAAGAAGCAACCTTTCGGGACGAAACTCCGCCGCCACGAGGCGGAGCCTTGGCGGAACCAATCTAGGGCTGCGAGAGAGCTGTTCTGCCGGGGATACTTCCCTCCGGGAGGGGAAATCATCGCCATAGTCATCACCAACGATCCTCTCATCGGGAGAGGGCAATCTCCATCAACATCTTCACCAGCACCATCTCATCTCCAAACCCTAGTTCATCTCTTGTATCCAATTCTTGTCTCCAAGTCCGGGATTGGTGCTAGTAGGTTGCTAGTAGTGTTGATTACTCCTTGTAGTTGATGCTAGTTGGTTTATTTGGTGGAAGATCATATGTTCAGATCCTTTATGCATATTATTACCCCTCTGATTATGAACATGAATATGCTTTGTGAGTAGTTACGTTTGTTCCTGAGGACAAGGGAGAAGTCTTGCTATTAGTAGTCATGTGAATTGGTATTCGTTCGATATTTTGATGAGATGTATGTTGTCTAGCCTCTAGTGGTGTTATGTGAACGTCGACTACATAACACTTCACCATTATTTGGGCCTAGAGGAAGGCATTGGGAAGTAATAAGTAGATGATGGGTTGCTAGAGTGACAGAAGCTTAAACCCTAGTTTATGTGTTGCTTCGTAAGGGGCTGATTTGGATCCATATGTTTCATGCTATGGTTAGGTTTACCTTAATACTTTTGTTGTGGTTGTGGATGCTTGCAATAGAGGTTAATCATAAGTGGGATGCTTGTTCAAGTAAGAACAACACCCAAGCACCGGTCCACCCACATATCAAATTATCAAAGTATCGAACGCGAATCATATGAACGTGATGAAAACTAGCTTGACGATATTCCCATGTGTCCTCGGGAGCGCTTCTCTCATTATAAGAGTCCGTCCAGGCTTGTCCTTTGCTACAAAAAGGATTGGGCCACCTTGCTGCACTTTATTTACTTTTGTTACTTGTTGCTCGTTACAATTTATCCTATCACAAAACTATATGTTACCACTTATTTCAGTACTTGCAAAGAATACCTTGCTGAAAACCGCTTATCATTTCCTTCTGCTCCTCGTTGGGTTCGACACTCTTACTTATTGAAAGGACTACGATAGATCCCCTATACTTGTGGGTCATCAGTACCTCTGAGCAGAATGGCTTAGCTGAGAGAAATAATAGACATTTGTTAGAAGTCACTCGCTCTATGATGATGGCTATGAATGTTCCTAAGTTCTTGTGGAGTGAGGCATTGATGACAGCAGCCTACTTGATAAATAGAATGCCATCTAGAGTACTTGGTTACAAGACACCAATAGAATGTTTAACTGGCAAGACTACTTATGTTGTCCCCCCAAAGATGTTTGGGTTCGCATGTGTTTTGTAAAAGATTACGGGCCATCGGTTGGGAAATTAGATCCAAGGGCTTTGAAGTGTGTATTTGTGGGGTATTCTGGGAAGCAGAAAGGTTACAAGTGTTGGTGCCCATCAAAAAACGAATGTTCGTGAGCTTGGATGTAATATTTAGGGAAAAAGTTCTATTTTATGGAGAACTCGAAGATTTAACTAATGTATTTCCTGATCTGTTTTCTAGTAATGTTTCAGATTTGGACAGCGGGACAGGGGGGAAAGAAGAAAGCAACTCTACACCATCATAGAAAATCATGATTGGGGTAATACCACAGGAAGACAAGATTGATGATAGCGATGTGGATCTTATAGGAGAACAAGGGAAGATGCAAGGGGAGCAACATGATACATCAACTAAGACCGAACGAAGAACAAAATCTGCAAGTGTATACACGAAGGCATCGAACTGAGGAAGAACAGGTGCATGGGGAGGAAATATTTTGGATGGAGGATGATTCATAAGTTCAAGTCCAATCCGACATGCATGATTCAAGTTCATGACCATCAACTTCATCCAATACTTCATCACCAGCCTCCACAAGTGATGGCATACTTTCTCTTCATTATGATGACTTGAACGTTCCTATTGCCCATAAAAAGCAGCCTCGCACTATTGCCAGAAAATTGCCCTCTAAATTAGCCCCATATGATGTTTCAAATTATGTTTTATACTCTTCTATTGGGCCTTTATATAAGTCATTTATAGCTTCCTTGCATTTGGCTGTGCCTATTCCACGTGATTGGAGGGAAGCGAAGCAATATCCAGAATGGAGGGCAGCAATGTTGGAGGAAATGGCGGCTCTTGATAAGAACCAAACATGGATACTTACTTCTCTCCCTGCAGATAAGAAAGTTATGGGTTGTAAATGGGTATTTACAATTAAACAAACTCCAGATGGCAAGGTGGAAAGATATAAGGCTAGGCTAGTGGCAAAAGGGTATAGTCAAACCTATGGGATAGATTATGATGAAACATTTGCACCGGTGGCAAAATTGAGTACTGTCAAAACTTTAATCTCGATAACGGTAAATCAACACTGGAAATTGTTCCATATGGATGTTAAGAATGCTTTTCTCCATGGAGATCTGCAAGAGGAGGTTTATATGGAAATTCCTCTTGGGTTTAGCAGTCGGGAAACAGCGGGTAAAGTATGTCGGTTAAGAAAATCTCTCTATGGACTAAAACATTCACCTAGGGCATGGTTTGGAAGGTTTCGAAAGGAAATATGTTCTATGGGGTATCGACAAAGCAATGCAGATCATACCATGTTCTTGAAATATCTGTGTGATCAGATTACTATACTTCTTGTTTATGTGGATAACATTGTGATTACAGGTAACAATGGGATGGAGATATCTCACTTGAAGAAGATGTTAGCAAATTTGTTTGAAATCAAGGACATGGGATATCTCCACTACTTCTCGGGGATTGAAGTTGCATATGGCCCAAAAGGTATTTACCTCTCACAAAGAAAATATGTGCTTGATTTACTTGAGGAGACAGGGATGTTAGGATGTAAACCTGCAGCCACTCCAATAGAACAAAATCATCAGATCTTGGCAGATAGTAGTGATCCTGTTGATAGGCATCAATATCAAAGGCTAGTTGGGCGATTAATCTATCTATCGCATACAAGACCTGATGTAGCATATGTTGTTAGTATTGTAATCAGATACATGCATGATCCTAGAACTAGCCACTTAGATGACGTGAATAGAATTCTAAGATACTTGAAGAGTTATCTTGGGAAAGGAACCGTGTTCTCTAACCATGGGCATCTGAGAATAGAGGGGTACACCGATGCAGATTGGGCTGGATGATTAGATGATAGAAGTTCAACTTCGGGCTATTGCATGTTTCTAGGAGGAAATCTGGTTAGTTGGGGAAGTAAGAGTGTGGTGGCTCGCTCGATAGCGGAAGCGGGGTTTAGATCAATGGCTTCAGGGTTGTGTGAACTGATGTGGCTGAAAACATTGCTAACTGAGATGCAGTTGTGTGCTGGTGCACCTATTCAAGTCTATTGTGATAATCAGGCCACAATTAACATAGTGAATAACCCAGTTTATCATGATAGGACTAAACATATAGAGATCAATAGGCACTTCACTCGAGAGAAAGACGAAGGGCTATTTCAAATTAGTTATGTTAAGTCTGTAGATCAGCTTGTAGATGTATTAACAAAAGGAATAGGAGTCGTATCATTTGTGAGGATTTGTAACAAGATGGGGCTTATTGACATATTTGCCCCATCTTGAGGGGGAGTGTTGGTGGTCCTTGTGTTGTATATTAGGATAGCTAGAGGTCTTATGTGTAAAAATGCAACCCTGTAAATGCTCTGTACTGAGGAATGGATGAGCAGTTTTCTCTCCCCGAACAGAATTTCCAGAGTTTTCGCCTTTTCTCTCCACCCCCACATCTGAACCCTAGTCCTGAAGGAGATCCTGATTGTGTCAAACAACATCATATCATCAATATGCCATTGCTAAACCACAGAGTCCAGTGGTCCAGCCAATGATACTGATATATGTTTCTAGTTAAAGCAATAGCACTTATGTGTAAGTAACTCAGAAATTTATAGTTAAAAACTACTAGAGGATTTTTCAGAACTATGCAATAGTATATGTGCGAGCATTTCTACGACCAAGCTAAACTTCCAATTAAAAAAAGTTCAAATCAAGTGTTCTGATGGTAAATCTGACATCCAAAAGTCCATGCTAATAGTTCTAAATTATTTTTTTACAAGTCAGAAGATTTTAGTTACACTTCCGTCTTAGAGCTCGAAGAAACAAAAATAACAATTTTGTCGTGTTATTGTGTGAACAGAACCCATTCATAGCAATTGAAACATCCAGAATGAACTCTATTTATTAGCTATATAAGCGGACGTACCGAATTTCCAACGGGCCTGGACGAGGGAAATGTCGGGCTTGTGGACGAGGAAGAGGACGGAGCGCCACAGGAAGTCGGGCTCCGGCTGGAAGTCGGCATCAAAGATGGCCACCAAATCGCAGTCTTTGACGTAGTCATGCTTCATGCCTTCCTTGAGCGCGTTGGCCTTGTACCTGCGACGGTTGTCCCGGATCTCGTACTTGATGTTCACGCCCTTCCTCACCCAGCGCCGGCACTCCACCTGCACCAGCTCCTGCACATCCAATGCGGTGTTTCGTTGTTCAAAAAAAGAAATCTGTGAAGCACCTAGACATCGTTATCTTTTCGGCGGGATTTTTTTTTAGAAAAAGGGATCGTCGGTTTGAACAGAAGAGGTTGGGCACATAAGAGGATATTGCAAAAGGGGTTGTGCTATGATGATGTTTGCAACATTGGCCGTATTGCAATGAAGGTTGGACACTGGAGAGGAGCGGTCGCATGGTCTGACATCACACGCATCAGACGGCTCGCGACCCGACCAATTTTTTCAAAAGATCTGTCAGCCGACACCTAGGATGCCCCATACATTTTATGCGAGACTTTTTGTTCACGTTAGGGTTTAATATGTGCATGTAAGGTTTGAACACACATTAAAAAATCTATCCTCAGTGTGAATCTTTGTCAAATAAACTCGCTATCCAGCGTTATGGTCAGAAATACCTAATCCACTTCTAATTGCCAAATCTACACTGCCAAAAAACTAAGCAACATGTGGCACAAAGGCCTTTTCCACCAACTGAGATGATAGAAAAGGTGTGAAGGGAAAATCCTATATGATGCATTTAGAGTCATATAGTTTACCTATCACACATTTGAGTGAGCGATGAATTGGGCCGTTTTTTACTAGTTTTGGGAACGTTCTAGGAGGTGCATGGACCTGATTTTTTTATTGGCTTTTACTCTCCCTTTTTCTTTTTTTTCTTTTCTTTTTTATTTTTCCGTTTTCAATTTTTTTTAATGTTTGTTTTCCAAAAAAATAAAAAATGTTCAAAACTCCAAAAAATCTGCGTGTTTTCAAATATTGTTTATAAATTCAAAACATATTCAGGAATCTCCAAAAATCTTCTTGGTTTTGAAGAACTAATTAGAATGTCAAATAATGTTCTTGTTTTCAATTTTTTTTGTCACAAATTAAAAAAAATCATGTTTTGGGAAAAAAGGTTGGGAATTATTAAAAAGCACTTTTAATAAATTGTTCACAATTTCAAAAAATGTTTCCATTTTCAAAAATTTCTCAGAAATTAGTTTTCCCTTTTTTTTGAAAATGTTCATTTTTCCAAGAAAGAAATTAGTTTTCCCTTTTTTGTGAAAATGTTCATTTTTCCAAGAAATGTTCTCTTTTTTCTCTAAACTTTTTTTAAAAAAATTAAAATAATTGAATTAGAAATTTCCATATATACTTCAAAAAATGGAAAATAAATTGGGGAGAAACCGCTAAGTGGCCCGACGTTACAATACCGGCCCAAATTACTCGCTATCGCAAGCTATAGTCCTTTGTAAATGGGCCGGCCCATCCGTGGCCTCCCTTTTGGGGCGCTGTTGGACTGTGAGAGCGTCGTATAGGACCCCCCCCCCCCCCCGGTTGCGAGTTCCACCTTAATCCAATTGCCAAAATTTTCTTCGCTTATGTCTAGACGTAGAACTAAGAAAGAAATATATTTGACTATCATCATCATTACAAATGGCTAAACTATGGCGTGTGAGTAGGTCCCCTCCAAGATGACCTCGGTACCCTATATAGCACAACTTATGAAAGGCATCCATGTCGGCGTGTGGGGTGTACATGAGTTAAAGTCAGTTCAGTGTTGCCAGGGATGGAGCCAGGATTCGCGCATGGAGAGGCAGGTTTACTCATGGAGGGGGCAAAGCTTCCATGGAGTAAGAAAATTTGGTTGCGGTAGCTACTACCACTAAAGAAGAAATAGTTCACTGAGGGGAATCTAGCCCCCCTCCCTCACGCCCTAAATCAGCCCATGGGTGTCAGATTACAATATGTTTAGGGCCTTATTCCATATTCCTAGAGCATTTCCTAATTCTCGATGCATCACATGATGGTAGGTCTCCAGCTAAGGCGATAGGGAATCTTATGGTGTCTATGGGGTGTTTCATATTTTAAGGGGGGGGCAACCTGGCAGCGAAGGAAGGCATACCAATAAGTGATTTGACTTATCATCGACAATAAGCTCTTGCGACGACCACAACATCCATGTGTTTCTCGCATCCAAACCATGCAGGGGAGACCATGCGGCATAGACATGGGTAGGTGTGCTGGAATAAGGCTTGGAGGAACCTGTCGCCATCAAATGGTTCTGATCGATCTATGCTTAGGGTATCTTCAACAAGGGATCCTCGAAACAGCTGCAAACATCCAGACCGACGTGTCTGGGCGATGTAAGCTATCCAACGCGATGTTGCTTCAGTCCGTAGACGCATCCACGTGTCCGAGTCCCCGCAAACTGAACAGAAACCATTGAAGGTGTGCAAGAGTTCGGACGTCCACCACTAACGTATCGGGATGCCACATGCACCCTCATGCCCTTCCGCCACAGGAAGGACCTCGACGATGACTCCGACAACAACGACGACATGGACAGCAATGGAGATTCCGCCAGCCAGCCCGACTAGGCATACAAGGTCACCGTCCGCTACAAATTAGTTTAGGTTTTTAAGTTTTAGTCGAATGGACAAAATATCATTCGGTTTATATAAATTACATCAAAGTTCATGTCCATTTACATGAATTCTGCCTCGTTTTATGATATTTGTCCGTCTAGTTTATTTTTGTTTGCATTGTGGACGGAGGTTTGAGGCAAGCGTTGAATGGACAACTCCATATTGTTGTCCATGTCCGCGGACGCGTCCGCACAAAATATTATGTCCGTTTTGCTTGCTTCAACATCGATAGATCCTTCGTCCAAGCAGACAAAATGGCGGGCGCTGGAATGATACTCAGAAACCATAAAGGAACAGTAATTTATGCGGCTTGCAGGTCGCTCGTGAACTGCTCGGGTGCTCTTGAGGCTAAGCTTGCGGCGTGCGATGAGGGCCTATGACTGGCGCTGCACTGGACTCAGCTACCACTTCAGATGGAAACGGATTGCTCCGAAATCATCAAGCATCTCAACTCTAGCCTTACAGATCGCTCTGATAACATGTATCAGGTGGCTGAGATTGCCGAGATGTCGAAGGAACGACCTGTACACTTCTAGAAAATCTGTAGATCAGAAAATAATGCTGCTCATGCTATGGCAGCTCT
This sequence comes from Aegilops umbellulata, assembly GCA_032464435.1. NCBI lineage: Eukaryota > Viridiplantae > Streptophyta > Magnoliopsida > Poales > Poaceae > Aegilops > Aegilops umbellulata. The sequence goes on from CP136060.1 coordinate 358,713,105, forward strand.
TGGTCGTAGTCACCAACGCACCGCTTGTTGGTTAGCAAACTCCCCACAGGAGATTAGTACTATCATTTCAAACAATTTTAAGGCCCAGGTTGATTAAATGAAATGGTTTTCCCCTGCAAAAAAAAGTGTAGACGGCCTGAGTGTGGCTTCTATCGCTGCATATTGGTGTTCATTTTCCAGTATCTATAGTTGTTTGCAAAAATTATTTTTGTTCCTACATTTTCTACTCTTTTTGCTACCCGGTTAGTCCAAGGAACATTTTCCGTACGAGGGGTATGAATGATGCGGTCAAAGTTGTCAAGTGAACCTAAAAAAATGTTGTTACGTGGGCCGACCCAGTAACCGACTTGTACTTGCGTTTCGCAGGAGCGATTTATATTGCCTCCCTGCCCTTAACCCTACCGCACCAGAGCGGCGGAACCCCAAATCCCCCACTCGCCATGTCGTCAACCGCTGCCGGCGGCAAGCCATCGCGGTCCGCCTCCGCCCTTGTCGCCGACACGGCGACCGGATCCCACCACTTCACGATCGACCTCTACTCGCGCACCAAGGGCATCCCCACAGGCGAGCCCCTCAAGTCCTGCCCTTTCACCGTGGGAGGCCACCGCTGGCTCGTCCTCTACTACCCCAATGGCGACCAGGCGGAGAACGCGGGTTACATATCCCTCCGCCTCGTCCTCGCCGAGAACCGAGAACACCTCCAGGACGGTGAGGGCGCAGCACCAGTTCCGCTTCGCCGGCGAGGCGGAGAATCAGGCGCTGCCGTTGGCGGCGGAGCCGCTGAACAACTTCGCCGGCCTGGCGAGCTGGGGGAACTCCAAGTTCATCCGGGGGAGGCCCTGGAGAAATCGAAGCATCTCAGGGGGGACTCCTTCGCCGTCCGGTGCGACCTCATCGTCGTCAGTGACTTCCGTGCCGTGGAGACGCCTGAGCCCGCCCCTCCGGCATTCGTCACCGTGCCGCCGTCCGACCTTCACCTGCACCTGGGCAACCTTCTTCTCGCAGAGAAGGGCACCGATGTGGTGTTCGAGGCCGGAGGCGAGACCTTCGCCGCGCACCGCTGCCTGATCGCAGCCCGGTCGCCCGTGTTCAGTGCGGAGCTCTTTGGCGAGATGAAGGAGAGCGTCGACATAACGGCTGTCGTCAAAATAGACGACATGGATGCGCAGGTGTTCAAGGCATTGCTCTATTTTGTGTACACCGACACTTTGCCGGAGACGAAAAGGGAAGAAGGGGAAGACGCCATGTCTCAGCATCTGCTCGTCGCAGCCGACAGGTATAACCTGGACAGGCTAAAGCTGATCTGCGAAGACAAACTTTGCAGGTGCATCCAAGTGAGTACTGTGGCGACAATCTTGGTGTTGGCTGAGCAACACCACTGCCATGGACTGAAGAAGGCATGCTTTGATTTTCTCAGCTCTCAGGCGAATCTGAAGGCAGCCATGGCCAGTGACGGCTTTGAACATTTGAGCCAAAGCTGCCCTGCTATCATGAAGGAATTGATCTCTATGCTCAGCGCCTTTGCTCCGTGATGCTTACCTAGTGTTCTACGAATGGTGGTTGGGTTCCCAGGATTTCTGTCATCAAGTAGTTTTAGCAAATGGCAGTTCTTGTTCTCTAGACTTAGGCTATCAGGTATCATTTTGTCTGTTCTTTTAGCTGAAGGTACTCCCTCCGTCCCATAATATAAGAGCGTTTTTTACACTAATGTAGTGTAAAAAACGCTCTTATATTATGGGACAGAGGGAGTATCTCTAAAACACTCATAGTCATGGATATCTTTGCTCTACTCAGCTAGCTTGGTTGGTTGAATCTCCGGTTGGCCTGCAAATTTGCTAGGCCATCTTTTTACATACAAGTCATTTTTAGTACTGTAATGCTCACGGCTCAGCGTCAACAATTCTACTATTAGCTTTCTATAGCTGCATCTATGCTTGGTTGGTGCAAAAGCATGACCAGTGCTTTTCTATAACCTAGTCAGTTAATTTGGAATGACTTCGCTATTAGATGGATAGTTCATTACTCTTCAGTGCATCTATTAAGTTCTCTCTTATTTTGCATGGTATGCTTTGGATGAGTAATGCAAAATAATTCTTGCTTTATCTGCTTTTATCTCTGGTCAAGTACTACATACAGTAGTAGCTAGAGAACTGTTGACAGCATTAAGGGACAAGTACATAGAAAGAATGAATTAAATACATGTAGTACAATGATGAACAGTTAGGTCACAAGTTATGTGGCTCAAATGTGCTGGTCTCTGAATTTTTGCTGAGCACCGTCTTGCTCTGTGAAATTACCAAGAGCATTTCATGGCTGCTTGTATATTTCCTCTGTTTATTCATCTTTTGTATGGTGCTGGTTGCTGTTCGTTCAGCACCCTTGGGTTAATTGTGATCCATTGAAAGTTCTGTTCGTGCAGCAAGTCCATGCTTGTTTTTGTTCGTATTTTTTGGTTGACAAACAAATTTTTTGTTCGACAAATATGTTTTTTTGGCTTGTTGGAGCTGACACACTTTGTTTAGTTGGTCAATTAAAAAAAATACTATTCTCTGTTAATGATCTAAAAGATCTTATATTAGTTTACAGAGGTAGTAGTCATTTCTTTGAAAGAAAATATGGATTTTTTGCCGAACAGTCAAACTAAGGATCCTCTGTAAGTCACCATCTTCAGGGGCGTTTTGTTGTTCTTTAGACAAAAACTACGTGTTTCCATCTCACCTTTAAGGCCTCTTTGATTCATAGGATTGCAAAAACACAGGAACAGGAAAAACGTAGGACTGAAATGGCATGTCCATTGGATCCCTATAGGATTTGAGTTTGTTTGATTGTGTCACAGGAAAAACAAAGGATTTCTTCCAAGAGGTTGGAGTGGATGTAAGAATTCCTGTGAAATGTAGTACAAATGAATTCTTAGGAAAAAATCCTACAGGATTCAATCCCACAAATCAAACGACAAACGTAGAAAAAATTCCTAAGGATTCTAATCCATCAAAGACCCTATGAAAATCCTTTGAATCAAAGAAACCCTTAGTGTGTTTATGTTGGACGCCCTTCCGTGTACCTGCTGTTTCAGGTTGTTTGTTCGGCCACTCGGCATCAGCATTGGGCTTCTCGATCTCTACTTCTCTAGTCTAGTTACGTACTCTGTCCATCTCAAAATAAATGTCTTAATTTTATACTAACTTTAATGCAAAGTTGTACTAAGATTGAGGCACTTATTTTTAACGGAGGGAGTATATAAAAATAGAACGCACTATCAAAATTTAATAAGGTTTGAAAAAATCAGGAAGATCCTTTGTTCATGCCAAGAGGCAGATGACTCCTGGCTCGATGAATCTATGCACAATTTCACCGAGACGCTGGCTGTAGCTTCATGGAAAGATTGAAGAATTTTTTATTGGATCATGTTGAAGGAACTACTGCATGTTCCATTTCTCAACCAAAAAAAAAAAAAACTACAACATATCCCATCACAAATTCACAGCCTGTTTCGACCTGAATTTCCCTGCATAAACGGAACCATGGTACTAAAGCCATGCCATCACGACACGGATGTGTATGAATGCGAATCATTATGATACGACGCAAACAGCAAGCAAAGGTTGATATTCCATGCCATGCCAGGTTGCGAACCAGGACACGGCCACGACTCATAGTTCTCCAGAAACTTCACAAAGCTACGCTGCACTACTCAGTACTCGCCACCTCACATCAAGGTGACAGCAGCAGCAAACACAGACCAGACCGCCGCTGCCGCACCGATTATTATTATTCATTCAGGAAAAACGAAGCAAAAAAAGGCCTTCAAGAAACAGAGGACGAACCGAGCCGACGACGACTCGACGATAGCCGTGGCGCGAGCGGAGGGGGTCGCGGTTCAGGCCTCAGAGCGCCTTGAGCATGTCCTCGGCGCTGCTGTTGGTGAAGGCGCCGCCCTCCTCGAGGTTGAGCACCTTGACCACGCCGTCGTCGGCCAGCAGCGCGTAGCGGCGCGACCGGACGCCGAGCCCCACCGGCTTGTCCGACAGGTCCAGCTCCACGCCCATGGCGCGTGTCAGCTCCCCGTTGCCGTCCGACAGCAGCAGCACCTCGTCGCCGACGCCGAGGCTCTCCTTCCACGCGCGCATCACGAACGCGTCGTTGACGGAGACGCAGGCCACGGTGTCCACCCCCTTGGCGCGCAGCTCCCCGGCCCTGGCCACGAACCCCGGGAGGTGCTTCTGGGTGCAGGTGGGCGTGAAGGCGCCCGGGACCGCGAACAGGACCACCTTCTTGCCCGCGGTGAGGTCGCGGACCGTCACCGTCTTCAGCTCGCCGTCGGGAGCGTCGAAGTAGGAGAGCGTCGCGTCGGGGAGCCGGTCGCCGACCGCGATGGCGGTTGCGGCGGCCGGGGACGCGGTCGCGGAGAGGGCCCGCGTCGCCGCGCGGGGCAGGGGGCCGGCGCGGAGGGGCCCCGCGGGCGCGAGGCGGCGGGAGGCGAAGGAGAGGGAGGAGGAGGGGCCGCGAGAGAGGAGGACGCGCCTGGCCCCCGCGGCGGCGGCGGTGGCCGAGAGGGTGGCGAGGGCGGAGGTGGCCATGGAGGGAGGGAGGCTAGGTGTTCGAGGAAATGCGCTGTCTGCTGTTTGACTTCGGGACGAGCGAGGCTAGGGTGGGGGATTTGGGGAGCGTGATCCCGACTCCGAGCGGCGGGAGCTGGCCCTATGTGGGGTGGGGGTGGGGTGGGTGGAGAAAGCACGGCAGCGCAAGGTGGCTTTTGCCTTTTGCGTTGCTGGGCTGGGCAGGAGCTATTTCTTTTTCAGGAGAACGTTCATCTGTCCTTTTCTATTTTAACAAAAACAATATATAAATGCTGTAAAAAAGATACTCCCTATGTAAATTAATATAAGAGCGTTTAGATCACTACTTTAGTATTCGAAATTCTCTTATATTAGTTTACGGAGGGAGTACTAGACAAAATTTGGAGGTCATTTCATGAATTTGTACAAGGTGAGGGCATTTCCAACGGCAAACATCATACAGACGTCCCCACATCCGCGGTGGCGGATGAGAAGGTTGTAGGGGAACGCGCCCGCTCTTGCTTGATAGGGTGTCCGATATGGATGAGGCGACGGCGCCAATGCTTGCTGCGGACCTTGGTCGAGCACTGAGTTCTGAAGCACTAGTCAGAGTTGTTGCTCGAACTCGGATTTCGTCATCAGGGCCCGGAGCGACGGGTCCTACTCCCACCCGACCTCCGCCCAGCTGATGTCGATGTCGTCGTCTTCCTTATCGGCGGGTTTCTTCTTGACGGGTTACGATGGAAGACAAGGGGCCCTACGAAGCATAGCGTCAAGGCTCCGCAGGCGGACGAGCAGCATGTGGCGACGACGTGTCTCTGTGCTGGCAGCGGGTGCGGACTCCTTGGTCGTCTTCGACCGGTCCAGCGCTCAGGCTGCATGAGCACTGGGTCCGTGAGAACATGCAGCGGCGCCACCTGCATCTTCGAGGGCCATAGAGCGGGTCACCTTCCCATTTGAGCTCCGCCGACGTCAATGCCATCAACGAGATCCTCCTTGAAGATGGTGTTGGAAATATGCCCTAGAGGCAATAATAAAAGCATTATTATTATATTTCCTTGTTCATGATAATTGTCTTTTATTCATGCTATAATTGTGTTATCCGGAAATCGTAATACATGTGTGAATACATAGACACCAACATGTCCCTGGTAAGCCTCTAGTTGACTAGCTCGTTGATCAATTGATAGTCATGGTTTCCTGACTATGGACATTGGATGTCATTGATAACGAGATCACATCATTAGTAGAATGATGTGATGGACAAGACCCAATCCTAAGCATAAGCACAAGATCGTATAATTCGTTTGCTAGAGCTTTTCCAATGTCAAGTATTTTTTCCTTAGACCATGAGATCATGTAACTCCCGGATACCGTAAGTGCTTTGGGTGTGCCAAACGTCACAACGTAACTGGGTGACTATAAAGGTACATTACGGGTATCTCCGAAAGTGTCTGTTGGGTTGACACGGATCGAGACTGGGATTTGTGACTCCGTATGACGGAGAGGTATCACCGGGCCCACTCGGTAATGCATCATCATAATGAGCTCAGTGTGATCAAAGTGTTTGATCACGGGATCATGCATTACGGTACGAGTAAAGTGACTTGCCGGTAACGAGATTAAACGAGGTATTGGGATACCGACGATCGAATCTCGGGCAAGTAAAATACCGATTGACAAAGGGAATTGAATACGGGATTGATTGAATCCTCGACATTGTGGTTCATCCGATGAGATCATCGAGGAGTGTGTGGGAGCCAACATGGGTATCCAGATCCCGCTGTTGGTTATTGGCCGAAGAGATGTCTCGGTCATGTCTGCATGTCTCCCGAACCCGTAGGGTCTACACACTTAAGGTTCGGTGACGCTAGGGTTGTAAAGATATGAATATGCAGTAATCCGAAAGTTGTTCGGAGTCCCGGATGAGATCCCGGACGTCACGAGGAGTTCCGGAATGGTATGGAGGTAAAGAATCATATATAGGAAGTGCAGTTTCGGTCATCGGGAGAATTCGGGGTCACCGGTATTGTACCGGGACCACCGGATGGGTCCCGGGGGTCCACCGGGTGGGGCCACCCATCCCGGAGGGCCCCATGGGCTGAAGTGGGAGGGGAACCAGCCCATAGTGGGCTGGTGCGCCCCCCTAGGCCCACCCCCTGCGCCTAGGGTTGAAACCCTAGGGTGGGGGGGCGCCCCACTTGCCTTGGGGGGTGCTCCACCCCCCTGGCCGCCGCCCCCCTTCGGAGATCAGATCTCCAAGGGTCGGCGCCCCCCCAGGGGGCCTATATAAAGGGGGAGGGAGGGGGCAACTGCACCCTTGCATCTTGGCGCCTCCCTTCCCCCTTGCTACACCTCCTCCTCCCGCAGACGCTTGGCGAAGCCCTGCCGAATCCCTACTGCATCCACCACCACGCCGTCGTGCTGCTGGATCTTCATCAACCTCTCCTTCCCCCTTGATGGATCAAGAAGGAGGAGACGTCATTCGCTCCGTACGTGTGTTGAACGCGGAGGTGCCGTCCGTTCGGCACTCGGTCATCGGTGATTTGGATCACGGCGAGTACGACTCCATCATCCACGTTCTAGTGAACGCTTCCGCTCGCGATCTACAAAGGTATGTAGATGCAATCTGATTACTCGTTGCTAGATGAACTCATAGATGGATCTTGGTGAAACCGTAGGAAAATTTTTGTTTTCTGCAACGTTCCCCAACAGTGGCATCATGAGCTAGGTCTATGCGTAATTATCTTTGTACGAGTAGAACACAATTGTTGTGGGCGTAGATATTGTCAACTTTCTTGCCGCTACTAGTCTTATTTTGCTTCAGCGGTATTGTGGGATGAAGCGGCTCGGACCAACCTTACACGTACGCTTACGTGAGACCGGTTCCACCGACTGACATGCACTAGTTGCATAAGGTGGCTGGCGGGTGTCTGTCTCTCCCACTTTAGTTGGAGCGGATTAGACGAAAAGGGTCCTTATGAAGGGTAAATAGAAGTTGACAAATCACATTGTGGCTTTTACGTAGGTAAAAAAACGTTCTTGCTAGAACCCTATTGCAGCCACGTAAAACTTGCAACAACAATTAGAGGACGTCTAACTTGTTTTTGCAGCAAGTGCTTTGTGATATGATATGGCCAAAGTTGTGATGAATGATGAATGATATATATGTGATGTATGAGATCATGTTCATGTAATAGGAATCACGACTTGCATGTCGATGAGTATGACAACCGGCAGGGGTTGTCATTATTTTTTATGACCTACGTGTCAATGGAAACGCCATGTAAATTACTTTACTTTATTGCTAAACGTGTTAGCCATAGTAGTAGAAGTAATAGTTGGCGAGCAACTTCATGGAGACACGATCATAGAGATCATGATGATGGAGATCATGGTTTCATGCCGGTGACAAGATCATGGAGCCCCAAGATGGAGATCAAAGGAGCTATATGATATTGGCCATATCATGTCACTATTATTATTTGATTGCATGTGATGTTTATCATGTTTTTGCATCTTGTTTACTTAGAACGACGGTAGTAAATAAGATGATCCCTCATAACAATTTCAAGAAAGTGTTCCCCCTAACTGTGCGCCGTTGCGACAGTTTATTGTTTCGAAGCACCACGTGATGATCGGGTGTGATAGATTCCAACGTTCACATACAACGGGTGTAAGACAGATTTACACATGCAAACACTTAGGTTGACTTGACGAGTCTAGCATGTACAGACATGGCCTCGGAACACAAGAGACCGAAAGGTCGAACATGAGTCGTATGGAAGATACGATCAACATAGAGATGTTCACCGATGATGACTAGTCCGTCTCACGTGATGATCGGACACGGCCTAGTCGAGTCGGATCATGTTTCACTTAGATGACAAGAGGGATGTCTAATCTGAGTGGGAGTTCATTATATAATTTGATTAGATGAACTTAATTATCATGAACTTAGTCTGAATAAACTTTGCAATATGTCTTGTAGATCAAATGGCCCAAGCTAATGTCAACATGAACTTCAACGCATTCCTAGAGAAAACCAAGCTGAAAGACGATGGCAGCAACTATACGGACTGGGTCCGGAACCTGAGGAACATCCTCATAGCTGCCAGGAAACAATATGTCCTAGAAGCACCGCTAGGTGAAGCACCCATCCCAGAGAACCAAGACATTATGAATGCTTGGCAGTCTCGTGCTGATGATTACTCCCTCGTTCAGTGCGGCATGCTTTACAGCTTAGAACCGGGGCTCCAAAAGCGTTTTGAGCATCACGGAGCATATGAGATGTTCGAGGAGCTGAAACTAGTTTTCCAAGCTCATGCCCGGGTCGAGAGATATGCAGTCTCCGACAAGTTCTATAGTTGTAAGATGGAGGAAAATAGTTCTGTCAGTGAACACATACTCAAGATGTCTGGGTTGCACAACCGCTTGACTCAGCTGGAGATTAACCTCCCAGACGAGGCGGTCATTGACAAAATCCTTCAGTCGCTCCCACCTAGCTACAAGAGCTTTGTGATGAACTACAATATGCAGGGGATGGTAAAGACCATTCCTGAGGTATTTGCTATGCTGAAATCAGCAGAGGTTGAAATCAAAAAGAAACATCAAGTGTTGATGGTCAATAAAACCACTAAGTTTAAGAAAGGCAAGGGTAAGAAGAACTTCAAGAAGGACGGCAAGGATGTTGCCGCGCCCGGTAAGCCAGTTGCCGGGAAGAAGTCAAAGCATGGACCCAAGCCTGAGACTGAGTGCTTTTATTGCAAAGGGAAGGGTCACTGGAAGCGGAACTGCCCCAAATACTTAGCGGACAAGAAGGCCGGCAACACTAAAGGTATATGTGATATACATGTAATTGATGTATACCTTACCAGTGCTCGTAGTAGCTCCTGGGTATTTGATACCGGTGTCGTTGCTCATATTTGTAACTCAAAACAGGAGCTGCGGAATAAGCGGAGACTGGCGAAGGACGAGGTGACGATGCACGTCGGGAATGGTTCCAAGGTCGATGTGATCGCCGTCGGCACGCTACCTCTACATTTACCTACGGGATTAGTTTTAAACCTCAATAATTGTTATTTAGTGCCAAGTTTGAGCATGAACATTGTATATGGATCTCGTTTAATGCGAGATGGCTACTCATTTAAATCCGAGAATAATGGTTGTTCTATTTATATGAGTGATATGTTTTATGGTCATGCTCCGATGGTCAATGGTTTATTCTTAATGAATCTCGTGCGTGATAATACACATATTCATAGTGTGAATACCAAAAGGTGTAAAGTTGATAACGATAGTCCCACATATTTGTGGCACTGCCGCCTTGGTCACATTAGTGTCAAACGCATGAAGAAGCTCCATGCTGATGGACTTTTAGAGTCTCTCGATTATGAATCATTTGACACATGCGAACCATGCCTCATGGGAAAAATGACCAAGACTCCGTTCTCCGGAACAATGGAGCGAGCAACCAACTTATTGGAAATCATACATACTGATGTGTGCGGTCCAATGAGTGTTGAGGCTCGCGGAGGATATCGTTATGTTCTCACTCTCATGGACGACTTGAGTAGATATGGGTATGTCTACTTGATGAAACACAAGTCTGAGACCTTTGAAAAGTTCAAGAAATTTCAAAATGAGGTAGAGAATCAACGAGACCGAAAAATAAAGTTCTTACGATCAGATCGTGGAGGAGAATATTTAAGTCACGAATTCGGCACACACTTAAGGAAATGTGGAATCGTTTCACAACTCACGCCGCCTGGAACGCCTCAACGTAATGGTGTGTCCGAACGTCGTAATCGCACTCTATTGGATATGGTGCAATCTATGATGTCTCTTACAGATTTACCGCTATCATTTTGGGGATACGCTCTAGAGACAGCTGCATTCACTTTAAATAGGACACCGTCTAAATCCGTTGAGATGACACCGTATGAATTATGGTTTGGGAAGAAACCCAAGCTGTCGTTTCTAAAAGTTTGGGGATGCGATGCTTATGTCAAGAAACTTCAACCTAAAAAGCTCGAACCCAAGTCGGAAAAATGCGTCTTCATAGGATACCCTAAGGAAACCATTGGGTATACCTTCTACCTTAGATCCAAAGGCAAGATCTTTGTTGCAAGAACGGATCCTTTCTGGAGGAAGAGTTTCTCCCGAAAGAAGTAAGTGGGAGGAAAGTGGAACTTGATGAAGTATTACCTCTTGAACCGGAGAGCAGCGCAGCTCAAGAAAATGTTTCTGTGGTGCCTCCACCGGTTAGAGAGGAGGTTAATGATGATGATCATGAAACTTCGGATCAAGTTACTACTGAACTTTGTAGGTCCACAAGGACACGTTCCGCACCAGAGTGGTACGGCAACCCTGTCCTGGAAATCATGTTGTTAGACAACGGTGAACCTTCGAACTATGAAGAAGCGATGGCGGGCCCAGATTCCAACAAATGGCTAGAGGCCATGCAATCCGAGATAGGATCCATGTATGAAAACAAAGTACGGACTTTGACAGACTTGCCCGATGATCGGCGAGCGATAGAGAACAAATGGATCTTTAAGAAGAAGACGGACGCGGATGGCAATGTTACCATCTACAAAGCTCGACTTGTCGCTAAGGGTTATCGGCAAGTTCAAGGGGTTGACTACGATGAGACTTTCTCTCCCGTAGCGAAGCTGAAGTCCGTCCGAATCATGTTAGCAATTGCCGCATACTATGATTATTAGATATGGCAAATGGACGTCAAAACGGCATTCCTTAACGGTTATCTTAAGGAAGAACTGTATATGATGCAGCCGGAAGGTTTTGTCGACCCTAAGAATGCTAACAAGGTATGCAAGCTCCAGCAATCCATTTATGGGCTGGTGCAAGCATCTCGGAGTTGGAACATTCGCTTTGATGAGATGATCAAGGCGTTTGGGTTTGTGCAGACTTATGGAGAAGCCTGCGTTTACAAGAAAGTGAGTGGGAGCTCTGTAGCATTTCTCATATTATATGTAGATGACATACTTTTGATGGGAAATGATATAGAACTTTTGGACAGCATTAAGGCCTACTTGAATAAGAGTTTTTCAATGAAGGACCTTGGAGAAGCTGCTTATATATTAGGCATCAAGATCTATAGAGATAGATCAAGACGCCTCATAGGTCTTTCACAAAGCACATACCTTGAAAAGATATTGAAGAAGTTCAATATGGATCAGTCCAAGAAGGGGTTCTTGCCTGTGTTGCAAGGTGTGAAATTGAGCTCAGCTCAATGCCCGACCACGGCAGAAGATATAGAAGAGATGAGTGTCATCCCCTATGCCTCGGCCATAGGGTCTATTATGTATGCCATGCTGTGTACCAGACCTGATGTAAACCTTGCCGTAAGTTTGGTAGGAACGTACCAAAGTAATCCCGGCAAGGAACACTGGACAGCGGTCAAGAATATCCTGAAGTACCTGAAAAGGACTAAGGACATGTTTCTCGTTTATGGAGGTGACAAAGAGCTCGTCGTAAAGGGTTACGTCGACGCTAGCTTCGACACAGATCTGGATGACTCTAAGTCACAAACCGGATACGTGTATATGTTGAATGGTGGAGCAGTAAGCTGGTGCAGCTGCAAGCAGAGCGGCGTGGCGGGATCTACATGTGAAGCGGAGTACATGGCAGCCTCGGAGGCAGCGCATGAAGCAATATGGGTGAAGGAGTTCATCACCGACCTAGGAGTCATACCCAATGCGTCGGGGCCGATCAAACTCTTCTGTGACAACACTGGAGCTATTGCACTTGCCAAGGAGCCCAGGTTTCACAAGAAGACCAGGCACATCAAGCATCGCTTCAACTCCATTCGTGAAAATGTTCAAGATGGAGACATAGAAATTTGTAAAGTGCATACGGATCTAAAAGAGGCAGATCCGTTGACTAAACCTCTCCCTAGAGCAAAACATGATCAACACCAGAACTCTATGGGTGTTCGATTCATCACAATGTAACTAGATTATTGACTCTAGTGCAAGTGGGAGACTGTTGGAAATATGCCCTAGAGGCAATAATAAAAGCATTATTATTATATTTCCTTGTTCATGATAATTGTCTTTTATTCATGCTATAATTGTGTTATCCGGAAATCGTAATACATGTGTGAATACATAGACACCAACATGTCCCTGGTAAGCCTCTAGTTGACTAGCTCGTTGATCAACTGATAGTCATGGTTTCCTGACTATGGACATTGGATGTCATTGATAACAAGATCACATCATTAGGAGAATGATGTGATGGACAAGACCCAATCCTAAGCATAAGCACAAGATCATATAATTCGTTTGCTAGAGCTTTTCCAATGTCAAGTATTTTTTCCTTAGACCATGAGATCATGTAACTCCCGGATACCGTAGGAGTGCTTTGGGTGTGCCAAACGTCACAACGTAACTGGGTGACTATAAAGGTACACTACGGGTATCTCTGAAAGTGTCTGTTGGGTTGACACGGATCGAGACTGGGATTTGTCACTCCGTATGACGGAGAGGTATCACCGGGCCCACTTGGTAATGCATCATCATAATGAGCTCAGTGTGATCAAAGTGTTTGATCACGGGATCATGCATTACGGTACGAGTAAAGTGACTTGCCGGTAACGAGATTGAACGAGGTATTGGGATACCGACGATCGAATCTCGGGTAAGTAAAATACCGATTGACAAAGGGAATTGAATACGGGATTGATTGAATCCTCGACATCGTGGTTCATCCGATGAGATCATCGAGGAGTGTGTGGAAGCCAACATAGGTATCCAGATCCCGCTATTGGTTATTGGCCGGAGAGATGTCTCGGTCATGTCTGCATGTCTCCCGAACCCGTAGGGTCTACACACTTAAGGTTCGGTGACGCTAGGGTTGTAAAGATATGAATATGCAGTAATCCGAAAGTTGTTCGGAGTCCCGGATGAGATCCCGGACGTCACGAGGAGCTCCGGAATGGTCCGGAGGTAAAGAATCATATATAGGAAGTGTAGTTTCGGCCATCGGGAGAATTCGGGGTCACCGGTATTGTACCCGGACCACCGGATGGGTCCCGGGGGTCCACCGGGTGGGGCCACCCATCCCGGAGGGCCCCATGGGCTGAAGTGGGAGGGGAACCAGCCCATAGTGGGCTGGTGCGCCCCCCTAGGCCCACCCCCTGCGCCTAGGGTTGAAACCCTAGGGTGGGGGCGCCCCACTTGCCTTGGGGGTTACTCCACCCCCCTGGCCGCCGCCCCCCTTGGGAGATCAGATCTCCAAGGGCCGGCGCCCCCCCAGGGGGCCTATATAAAGGGGGGGAGGGAGGGGGCAGCCGCACCCTTGCATCTTGGCGCCTCCCTTCCCCCTTGCTACACCTCCTCCTCCCGCAGACGCTTGGCGAAGCCCTGCCGGATCCCTACTGCATCCACCACCACGCCGTCGTGCTGCTGGATCTTCATCAACCTCTCCTTCCCCCTTGCTGGATCAAGAAGGAGGAGACGTCATCCGCTCCGTACATGTGTTGAACGCGGAGGTGTCGTCGGTTCGGCACTCGGTCATCGGTGATTTGGATCACGGCGAGTACGACTCCATCATCCACGTTCTAGTGAACGCTTCCGCTCGCGATCTACAAAGGTATGTAGATGCAATCTGATTACTCGTTGCTAGATGAACTCATAGATGGATCTTGGTGAAACCGTAGGAAAATTTTTGTTTTCTGCAACGTTCCCCAACAGATGGATGGCACAAGCGTGGTATCAAGGCTCGTCAAGCGAGCACATGACGTCGATGTGTCTCCATGATGGTGTGGATTGGAGCTCGAGCTTCCGTCGAATCTGCCGTCGCGGCGAGGCGATGGCACATCGGACCGGTAACCGCCAAGATACCATATTATCTGGTTGTGGGCGCTACTCCTCTGCCATCTTCTTGCCCATCATGGCGGGGCGACGACTAGGGTTTTGGGAAGGGAGTGGATTGTATGAGAGTGGGGAAGGATGATTAAAAAGCGAGGTGGGGCCAAGCTGTCGGGCCAACATGGCGGGCGTCTGGACTCCCCTACTTTGTCCCTCAGTTTGAGACTGCCTGATTTGCACACGTCCGTCTCACAGTGTGTTTCGCATTTGAGGGCTAAAAGTGACTTTGTCCTCTCAACTTCTAGTAACACTATAAATGATCGAATATCCTTTTTTAAGAAAAGACACCGGAAGAGGATATAATATTTGATCTATCAAGTAAAATAGTAGACAATACAATCAAAGGACAACATAAGACAAAAACTGTCTTCTGCCTTTGTTTGTTCGTCGTCTGCCGAAGCTTAAAAGTACATTCAACGGGTAGGAAGGGATATGGACATCTGCAGACGCCGTCACCATACAAAGCCTTTGAAGATTGCAATACCATTAGCCATTGAACAAATATCAGTTGAGATAGCGTAGGTTTGCAATCGTTCACCATCAATCCAGAAGGTTGTAGAAACCGAACTTTGTTGCGGAAAAAGATGACTGGAGAGGTCAAAGTCATCACTCACATCAATAGCCAAACACCTGCATGATCGAAAGAAAACCTATAGATCGGGCAACACGTTCCCTCACAGGCTCTTTCGTTGACACCGAATTGGAATATATTTACTTTTTTTAGAGCATAGAGCCCAGAAAGTCCCCCCCTGCATGCTTCCATTATCATTAATGAAACCGGATCAAGCTGAAGTAACCAAGTTTCCGTAAGCAAAAGCAGAAAAAAGCAAATTTTGTTCAAATTTATTGCAGACCGGGGATAAGTTTCCCGGCTTCTTATTAAGCTCCAATCAAGTACTACTAAAATGAGAACATAAGCTACATTTCCTTAGCCGGGAACCGGAATCTGCCGCGCACCTCTTTAAATGTTGTTACTCGGTCAGGATTTGGAATTTGATCATAATTGGTTGGGGATACAGTTGCAGACGACGGCTTGGGCCAATCTTCCATCCGTTGAACGGTGGTGGGGCGTTGACGGACTTCTCAACGGCGCAAGCAGGAAGGCTATCAACTCTCTGGAGATGCTAATTTGTTGGGCAAATTGGAACGAGAGGAATGCAAGGATCTTTCAAAACAAGGCCTCCTTACCCACTCACGTATTTTCATCCATCAAGGCGGAGGCGCAGTTCTGGGTGAGAGCAGAGGCTAAGTACCTAGGGAACCTTATTTTTGGGAGAGTAATCATGTACGTTATATCTGGCCTTTGTGGCTATGTAACTGATAATCCGTACTCTTCTCTGCTTAATTAATGAGATGAGGCAAATCTTTTGCCTCTGTTTCAAAAAAAAAGTGGGCCCCTCAATGCCACATCTTGCTCCAATGCAGCTTCAACACCTGTCATGGCCTTGATTTTGAGCTTCTTCATCGAGGGGGAGCCTTTGATTGCCGATGATCTCACCACCCAAGCCAATGCAAACAAGAAGCGCCAAAGCATTCGGACGAAGGCATACACAAAGGATGAGGACAAACTCCTTTCTGAATGTTGGAGATATATTGGACAAGATCCCAAGATCGGTGCTGAGCAAAATGGATCAACCTTTTTGTTGAGAGTCCATTGTTGATTCCATGAACACAAGAAATCCGCGCCGTACAAGATGCAAAGCAAGTGTGATTGGGTGTCCCTCTCGAAGCATTGAAGGGTCATACGACAAGAGTGCAACAAATTTTGTGCCAGCCTTGAGAGCATTGAGGGCCATCCCGTGAGTGGCCACGACATCAAAGACATGGTATACATTCCTCCATCTTCATTCTCGTTTCCCATGCTTGCATGTCCATTGCACATATGAATATGCACTCGTGTCTTCATTTGTAGGCATTCCAAACTTTGGAAGCATTTCAAGACCCAACATGGGAACAAGTCGTTCACCATCACACATTATTGGATGATCATAGAAAGCGACAAGAAATTCAAGGAGCAATATGCCGCTCTCAAGAAGAATGGAGGGCCGCAAACCGTCAAGGACCATGATGAGGGAGAGAAGCCACGGGCACGGGGAAAGACCAACTTCAAAAAAGAGGAGAAGTGTGATGCAACGTCAATTGCCTTGCAAGAAACTTTGTAATGCATGATGACCCAAAAGAAAACAAAGAAGGAGAAGCGGCGGCCAGATAAAAAAGAGCAAATAAATGCCTGCATGGAGATACAAAGAAGGAAGTTCGAGATGGAGGCGGAAACGAAAAGAGCAAATAAATGCCTGCATGGAGATACAAAGAAGTTCAAGATGGAGATGGAGATGCAAGCGAAGAAGTTCGAGATGGAGGCAGAAATGCTTACGGAGAAGCTAGAGATGAAGGCGGACGTGCAAGCGAAGAAGCTCAAGATCAAGGCTACCAAAGCCAAGATATGACGTGGTTTTTTTTTGTGCCGACAAGTGTGCTCGCTGTTGGCAAGTGTGCCAACATGAATTGCGTGATGTTTTTAGGCTGGCCACTGGCATGCCCGCCAACATGAACTGGCCGCTAGCCGTTTGTTTATTGAATATGCTATATGTAGCTGACGAAATTTGCGTCGGCCCATTGGGCGCACCGGTCGGACAAAAGCAAACAACGATCATCCAACAAACCTAAACAGACAAAAAGCGGACAAACATGCGTTGGGTCGGCACGTTGGAGTTGCTCTTAGAGAATGATGAAAAAGATGTAGTTTAGCATATTTTTAGTTCAACCAGTAGAAGAGATAGTACTTGCTAAAGGGTGCCAGCGAGTTGGTATCAAAGGAATGTGGGATGATGGCACTGCTGATTAAGTTTCTCATCCCACGATGATGGCACAAGTCCGATTTGGCACGCTTCTATAGGATGAATCTGCAGTTTTCAGACTGTATTTTCAAGAGTGTTCTTTTACCACAAGGATCGATCATCATTGGCCAAATCTGCAGTTTGGTACTCCCTCCGTCCTATACCTTATAATTGACGCTCAAATGGATGTCTCTAGATACATCTGCTTGAGCATCAATTAATATGGGACGGAGAAAGTAGGTAGCAGTTTGCTCAGGTGATCTGACTAACATGAACAAATGGTCGGGGGAAAACGTCTCTTAAGATACTTTCAATCTCATCAGGACGGGTCTACTCTGCCGGTAATTTTCCACTTGGACACTTATCGACACATAGCTGTGTTTTGTTCAACTTTGTTAAGGGACCTGATCAGCAGTTTTGATGTTCCATGAAACCAGAGATGTCCGAGCTGATACTCTGAAACTGAATGCAAGGAAGGAGACATGTCAAAACCTTGCCAGCCTTCTCTTCAGTTTCAGAAATAACTGAAAATTATATACAAACCTCAATGTTCTTCAGAGTAAATATAAGGGTGACAATGAACTGCTTGATAAGATGAATGGTCTCAGGGGTAAGCATAGAAGACTTCAACCATCTGCAGGGTAGCGTATGTGTAAGTAAAACAAAGAGTGAAACTTTATATCTACCATAACATTTGCAATTCATGCATACACTCCAAGGTGCAGAGAAAGTGGAAACAGCAGGTGCTAGGATTTTCAAAAACTTCTTCCCACAAAGTTTTAGCTCTTTAGAATAGGAAAGTTTAGCCAGGATTACTTAATTTCAAATTTATGAGAATATTTATCACAAGTAATGCTCTTCGACAGTAAATCACCGGATGCACCAGCCAGGCCGTTAGCTATAGTCTCTGCATCCTTCACCAGATCACTATCGCGCACCTCCGACTGCATAAAGGCTGAACTTCTTCAGCTGTATGCGATAAGAGAGATGACCGACCTAGTCTTGAAATCTTCAGCAGTTCAACTTAAGTTCCACGGAAGTATGGACAAGTTGGATCTGTTTTGCCTGAGCATTTTCAATATGACTCTATTTAGTGATGCCACAAACAGAGTATATATCTAGTATGCTCCCATCAAATGTACACAGAAAAGCATGCTGACGCTTACGAAGGAGTTTGAACGGTCATAAAGCTAGGACACATCTATTCCATGACAATACGCTATATCACAGGTTGCAAACTGTGACAAAGTATTGGTTAGAAGGATGTACCTGTGAAAAGAGAGGTTGCGCTTCCAATATCAATGCAACTTTTTCTGCCAGCTTGAAGCTTTTCTGAACACCAATTTCCTCTCTTCCTAGAAGGGTAAATATTCCGACCAGTGCATCCAAGCTTACTCCTCGCTGTCCTCTGATTCTCTGTCACAGAGAATTAAGCCTTCTCTTTTCGAATGGGAATCAAGCCTTCTTTGGCAGTCTGTGTCAAGTAACCAACTGAAGGTGCAAGGGGTGGATCTTTTGGTGTTATCAATCATCATTGTCTCCATCAGGAGGGCAGACTGATTCACCTCAACTAATGAATTATGGGGCACATAATTTTATCGTCTTCAAGCTGCAATATACTCCGTCCCGTAATACAAGATCGTTTTTTGCAAGCTAAAACAGCTCGCAAAACGATCTTATATTGTGGGACGGAGTAGTAGAAGGGTGGAGGTCTGGCCTGACTCAAACATCACCAACCAAGGGAGGAAACAAATGCTAGGTGAATACAACTGGAAGTGTCAAAACTGAACAAACAATGCAGTAGAGAGACACCAAGTGCAAGCATATTTGCATCACAAGCTCAGCAAAGAACAACTATACATAAGAAGCATATTTTTAGTTTGGTGACCCGAACGAAAAGGTTAGGAATATCTACACTAAATTACTTTGCGAGAAGCCGCTGTCAATATAGCTATGAACTTCAGCAAGACGAAAGGGATAGATTAATAAACAAGACCTGTTTCTCATAATTACACTACCCTGAATTTGAGCAGACCGGTTTTGCTTCAGTAAACCTTAGGCTTCCGTACCCTTTGACTCCTCCTGCTGTTCACCTCCACCAAGATAGCCTTCTCAATCCTAAGATTGGTGTGGATGTTTTCACTCATCTCCGTCCTTGCAGGTGCAGACGAGTTTCCAGCTGCCTGCTTCTTTCCATCTGGGGACGACTTTCCTGTTTTTGGCTTCGCAGCTGTGAATGAGTTTCCAGCTGCCTGCTTCTTTCCATCCGAGGATGAGTTCCCCATTTTTGGCTTCTTCGCAGCTGATGATGAGTTTCCAGCTGCCTGCTTATTTCCATCTGAGGATGAGTTTCCTGTTTTTGGAGTCTTCGCGGCTGAGGATGAGTTTCCAGATTTCTGCGCCTTTGCAGCTGAGGACGAGTTTCCAATTTTCAGCTTCTCTGCAGCTGAACAAGAATTCCCAGAGTTCGACTTCTTTGAAGGAGACTGAATGTCCACGGTTTTCTGCTTCTTTGAGCCAGCGTTCTCGTTTTCAGCGCAGGGTGTTGTCTCAGCTTTCTGCTTTGCAGAAGGTGTTTCGGAGGCCTCTTTATTGTGGTTCTTGGATGCAGCTTCAGAGCCCATATCTTCTGTCTTGGGTGTCCTTCCACGTTTCTTTCCAGAGTAGACATGCTTCAAAACTGGCAGTTTTCCAATAGTTACTTCTTGCTTAACCAGTGGGACCGAACTTTTCTCGGCTTCCACTGGTTCAGAGGTATTCCCAACTTTCGATGGAGCAGTTTTAGCGACATTCTCAATAAGCACAGGTGGTTCCTCAGGTGGATGCTTGGCGTTCTCAAACGGCTGATACCCATCTTTGGCCCCTTGGTTGTCTATGAGGATATCATCAGTGTTCTGTGAAAAGAAACAGCAACAGTATCAACTAAATGCCCATGCAGAAGTATTACCCAAGGAGCTAACTTATTAAAAAAAGGGATTAGCCAAATAAAAGGTTCTTAGCAACTGAAATGAATCAGATGATTATTGGATAGTGGATGTATATGGCATAGCCTAAATTATCTGGCCACTGAAAGATTTGGTAGCTTTCGAAGAAATATAGCATAGTTATATTGTGTGCTATCGAAAAATTGCAAGTGAAGTGCTTCAGTACATTGCACTGTGATTTCTCAGTTTTAGAACCTGCAATTTCTACTTGTCATGGCACAGTAAATATGAAATTCTGGATGGATCTGGTGTACAAGCATCCTCCTATGAAATGTACTCCTAAGAACTCATGTATAACATGCTACACATCTGTCACATGTCCCAAATCCCGTATCTAAGACTTAATTACAGTTCCTGTGTCACAGGGAAGACAGTGTTTCGGGGTTCGGGGGTGGGGATGGGGATGGGGGATCAGAGTGAGTGAAATGCACCATTAATCCATTAACTCAAACTCATTGCACACTTTAGGCAAAGAACTCGGAAAATGATCGATTTAGGCCATAAACTCGTTTATTTGATCAGTTAAGACCAAAACCGATCTGGGAGATAAAAAAAACATCCATGTGGCTACCACGTCGGCATATCTTGGATCACTCGCGCTTGGGTACATTTTATAGGGTGTTTTTTTGCAAATATGCCATCACAATTTAGCTAATGGCATATTTAAAAAAAACTCAGTGGGAGTCAAACCTAGGCCTTAGGGAAAATAAGTGACACCTCCAACGACTAAAATTAACACTATTTTTATTAATACCTCCAACCTCCTGTTTAATTAACACTATCACCAGCTTCACCCTAAAAAAACTATATAGAATCACAGCTCGTGTTGACTAATTGTGTGTACGTGGTTTTGATGTGTTGAGAGTCCTTTAGCCTCAGCCTTCTCCAGCACTAGAGGAGAACTTAATTAGGGGAGGCGAACCATCATTACATGCTCCTTTTATTCTGTGCATGCAAACTAAATCAAGATATGTTTGGCCGGCTAAGCTGCTAGTTCTAGCGTGACTCAAAAAAAAAAAAAAAAGCTGCCAGTTCTAGCGAACGAGATACCGCAAGATTAGGGGAGGCGAACCATCATTACATGCTCCTTTTATTCTGTGCATGCAAACTAAATCAAGATATGTTTGGCCGGCTAAGCTGCTAGTTCTAGCGAACGAGATACCACAAGCGTCAACAATGTGTACATATTTGTTTCTTCTCCTCTCCTTGTTTGGGAAATAAACAATGGTGGTTATGTCATACTGCTTTTTTCTTTTTTAGCTGCAAAATAGTTGTCCTGCTATTTTATTTTTATTTTTTGCGAGTATGATGCATGGTTTCTTCCTCTTTTTTTGCGATGAACCGATTTGCATCCTAGCGTCAGCACATCACGTTCCTTTACTTAGGGCGCCCATTCAAGCCTACCTGATGCCCGATGTCTTTTATTGTTTTAAACACAAATAACATCAACAATTGGCTATTTTTTCAAAAACAATTAAACGTACCATATAAAAATAATTAATTAACCTCATTTATACCAAATTAGTGTGCATTCTAGTGGATCGAGTTGTCACTTATATTCTGTAAGGCCTAGGTTCGATTCCCACTCAATACACTGCTCGCTTATCTTTTTTTAAATGTGCCATTAGCTAAATTGTGACGGCTTCTTTTGCAAAAAAATCACCCTGTAAAATTAATCCAAGCGCGAGCAGTTCAAGATACGCCGATGTGAGAGCCACGTGGACTGTTTTTTCTTTCCCAGATCGGTTTTGGCCTTAACTGATCAAATAAACGAGTTGGCCTAAATCAATCATTTTCTGAGTTCTTGGTCTAAAGTGTGCAAAGAGTTTGAGTTAATGGACTGATGGTGCATTTAACTCGATCAGAGTTCACAAGTAGACAAGTCATCTGTACAATATTTTCACAGCAGTGTAGCGTTTGTTTTATATTCTATATACTTCATAATTAGGGTTTTCTAAATCGAAGTCCTACTATGTACATACAAGCCATAGGTGGGATGTGTATTCCATTTCACAATGAATCTCTTTAAATACAACTGAGCTGAACCAAATTCACCACAACTGAAGAAGATCAAAGCAATGGACTAAAGAAGCATAAGATAAGGACCATGCAATGAAACAAAGAAGAAACATCTGTTAACGGACCAAGGAGCAAGGACTTACTTCTTTGCACAAATCTCCCAAATGACCATTTGGTAAGGAACTTTCAACAGCTAGAAGTAGGTCCGCTGTGATGTCTTTCTTATGTGCCTGGCTCCTCTCTAGAGCTTTTTCTTCACTATTACCCTGTGGATCTTCTATTGGACAATCAGTTGCCCTCTCAGACAATGTGGGTTTTACTGACAGAGTTGGTCTATCCTCCTGCTCCAGCAAAATGTTTAGCTTCTTCTTTTTCTGTGGCTTAGCATATCGATCATTCTCAGGAGAGAATGCGCGTTTTTGTATCCTTTGCCTCTTCTCAGCCACCTTGACCTGGTCATGGTCCATGAAAGATGCCAACTTTGCTTGTTTAGAGCGAGCCTTGCTGAGACGCTCTTGTAGACGATGAACTCGAGACTGGATACCACCAATTTTCATGAGAGCTTTTTGTAACTCAAATTGGTTGGAAGCCATATCATATTCCTTGGACGCAGGCAAACCAACAATTTCGAGGCGGCGTCTAGTATCATCCCCAACTGCATTAGGACTAAATCAAATAAACAGATAGCACTTGCAACAACGGGATTACTTAAAACCCAGAGGGTAGGCAGTAAAGATGGATTTTGCATTTTCTACACTGACAACCTAATAAATCCCTAAACGGCTGCAACGTACTACGCTTAACTGATTCATCGTACAATAGGATGTTAACAGTTAACACTAACTCTAAGATTTATGAATCAGTTAGATGCAGGGAACACACACCAAGATATGGCTATATACTTATTTACTTGGTTATTTAACAAACAACCAGGTCAGCTATCTTGATAAAATAAAAGCACTCACTAACATGATGCCCTGAACATTTTTACCTAGTGTATGAACAAGGCGCCAGTAGGTCTGTCAGCTTTCTTACAGTAAGCATGCACCTAGCAAAATGAGTTCCACAGATGTCTGCTGGTTGCAGAGCACTGAAATCTGTCGTACAGTCATAACTAATGAAAGACTGCAGTTTTTAGCTTCCTAATGGTCAGCTAATTAATTAACTGCTTGCATGTGACTACAACACAAATGAAGGTGCCCTAATATAAGCAAGCATTTTCTATCGGTTAAGTAACATGGCAGCTCAACTTAATGTAAAATTTTGATAGGTACAGTAGTAAATAACTTTCTTTGTTAACTCCAGCAAAGAGTTTGAAAATGATCACCATATCCATACCTTGACCATGACTATCATCATCAATTAAGAGGCCATCTGCGTCAGCTCCCTTGTTTTGTTTATCTGTAGAAGACAAGAACAACCTAATTATTAGCAGTAGTATCCTGGTGCAAAACATAGACAACCATGGGATAAAGTGATGCACTATCCCTACAAACAGAAAATAAATAGATAGCGGACCAAAGAAGTATGATAATATCTTGTGCTTCTTGAGGTACAATGATGTGTCCACAGTGTCTTCATGTCTTTTGCGCTTTCTCCTCTCCATGCTAATATTTTCATGGTCTCTGCAGTTCTTCCCAGATTCTTGCCTACAACCATTTGTATTGCTTGTTGCTCTCTGCAATTCTTTTTCCTGCTCGATGAGAGCAAGCTGGCTGTCATACTTTGATACTTGAGATAAAAGATCCTTCATGCGCAGCTCTAACCACTCACATCTCCACAGCATTGGACGGACGGCATTCCTCCACTCGGCAGTTACCTTTTTCTTTCTGAAAGATAATTTACATGTGAAAAAATTGCACAAAACGGAAGCATATCAGAGTAGATATAATTTCTTCTATATGGAAATATTGCACTGAGGATGCAATACTCAAAAAATATGACAGGTCAGCTAGAAATTTGAAGCACACACAAGAGTAACTCAATTTTTGGCTTCATTAGACTTATGAAGAAACAAGTGCACAACACAACATGCATTGCCGTCAGAATAACAGATGATAATTCATGTCGGCAAATATATCTCTGAATGAATGTTTATCTCAACCAGGAAGTAGCTACACAGGGCTACTTGCAAGCTGAAGATGTCGGACACAACATTGGCTGATGTTTCAAATAAGGAAATGTGGCACCAGTTTTCTTTTGAGACAGCCTTCATTTAATGCCGAGTTTCACATAAATTTGGTGTCTACATCCAAGAAGAGAGAGAAAGAGCGCTTCGAATTATTGAAGAGACATATATGAATGTATAGTTGATGTGCCAAATATATCTGTGAATCAATGTTTACTCAAAGGAACTGCCTCTTGACTAGACCCTGGGATGCTCCAGTCAATAACGTAGCTGAAAGGTGAACATGTTTTTCTGTCAGTAGCTAGATTTTGACCAGCAAACAAAAATCATGCTGCCCTTAATTATATATGAGCTTATACTCTTTGGTGCATATGGAAAACTAGGAATTCCCATGTTTATAATAATATGATGTGGTCTGACATCAAACAGGTGTGGTGGCTAATCCTGATTACTCTGAAAAAATTGCAAATCCTGTTCAAGGATGGTGCTTTGGAGAGAATGGAGTCTCTCTCCGAATGCTTTCCACGGTGATCAAAATACCATACTGCCTGCTGGGTGACTACACATGAGTCTGGTACTGAAGATGCCGACCTGAATCCAGCGCTCCTTAGCAAGCTTTCTCTGTCAGATGCAATTGATCGCAGCCTTGACCAGACACTTGGTGAGCTACTGTCTTCCCCTCCCAGGCAGGATCCGCAGTGTGCTCTGAAGATGGCCATGCTTAGCCCTTGCAGTCCTCTGGAACCTGCGCCATCCCCAACCCAGTCTCCGTTGAAGAAGACCAAGTTCCGAGATGAGGCTGTTGCAGAAGTTTTTCTGGCCGTGCTGTATAGTTTGGGCTTTTGCGGGCTGATGATCCTGCTGTAATTTTCCTTTTAAGTAGCCTTTTGTCTACCTCCCCTGTTTTTGGAGGTGGCTTATGTCTTTACCAACTTCCTTTTTTTTCAAGAAAATGCAAAAGACTTTTGCGTTTCATTGCATTGAATTCTTTTAGCTTCTGGATCTTTTTACCTGATTTTTAGACCTGTATGGATTTGGTGGTTTCATGATTAATGGAACTGGGGTGGCCACCAGCCTCCCTGATGATCTAAAAAAAGGTGAACATGTTGTGCAGGTCTTGGGAACTAGGAAGGGGCAATTAAAAGGAAAACTGAGGACACAACTGGATGTCGTAAACTTTGAGTCACTTATACAAATTTTGTGTGTTGTCAAACAAGAGAAGTCTTTAAATTATAAACATTTATCTAAAGGAATTTCTTCTCAACTGTTTAAATTAGGAAATAGCTACCTGGGTGTATTGCTGGTGCATAGATGTTGGAACAGCAATTCAGTGAGTATCAGACAAAGAGGGGCAAAAAAGAAGAAAGTCTGCATTCTATAACTAGAGGTCATGAACTACGAGCAGTGCCTTCAGTTATTGCCGAGCTTCACAGAAAACTGTTGTCTGGCGGACATACCTTTGAATTACTCAAGACGGGGTTAGCTGGATGGTTGATGTTAGCAAATGTATATGTGAATTTATGTCAAATGAATTGCTTCTTGAGTGTTTAAACTAGGATGCACCCTACCCAGGGGTACTCTAGTCACTAATGTTGGTGCAGAGCTAGAGGCTGAAGACGTTGGGCATTCAATTCAGTTCACGTGTTCTGTTGCTCATTTGCCATGATTTTTCAAACAGCGACTAGAGCAGCATCAAGACATAACTACAGATCATGCACTTGCCTTCACAATTCACATGAAGGCTTCTAGTTGTCTCTTGAATTTTCTGGTTATCCTTACTTCCTTGACAAATCTCAATACAGACTTGACAAAACACATGGAAGGTTGAATTGTAGGCCCAATATTTTCAGCAAAAACCACGACGAGATCACATGAAAACGGCGCAGATCACTTACTGCTAATTTTGGCAGATAAACTACATAGTCGCCAGCAAGATGGATGAGTTAATTGTAACCAGCTCTGTATAAGCTATGCACCTAGTATTTATTAGGGAAAGCAGTAATAGGTAAGCCGGATTGCTTATCTCCTTCTCTCTACCCCTGACATCATCTGCCTCTTGCGTGCGCCGACCAGGTTGCCATCACAGTACCTACAAGCTGATGCCAAAGTGTATAGCCTCCTATGGATAGCTACAGCCTCTAAAGTTTGATAGGCTCTACGAGCAAACAAAAATCTACTACAACCTACCTTTTACCGTGCGAAATTGCTCTGCGTACGAATTGATATTTACGATTCACGTCCAACGTTGTGATCCCACCATTCCAATTGATGCATAGATCTGATCCAAGGGTAACTGGGCAGTGTCGTACAGAAGTCGTAAAAAATTGTCGTACGCATAGCACTTCTCTTTACCCTGCCAGCGCGGGAAAACCCAAGGCCAAGAGTGTATAATATCAGTTACTAACTGCCTAACAGGGTATTCTGCTTGTTCATTTCTTTCTCAAACAATACAATCAGACAATCTGGAAACAGGGTTGCATTATCATCCAACCAGTATCATTGAATGCATACAAGGAACTGCCAACAGACTCACCTGGGCATCGCGGAGGCTTGACCGCCATTAGCATGAGCTGAAAAGGGAGAATTCACTTCCAGGTCACCATTGCCTGCCTCATCACCAGAGTCTGCAAACGAGCTCGAGCACTCTGTGCTGTCCCCTCCTCGCTCGTCAGTCGAGTCCTCCGGACTCGCCACGGGCAGTTTATAGGAGGAGGAGGAAGCTATCCCCACAAAATCGGCACCCGCAGGCCTGGTGCAAGGGGCGAGAACGGCGCCTTCGCCCTCGAAGTGCTCGGGCTCGGATTTCACCCGCACCTTGCCCAGATTCTCCTTGCCCCCGTCGCCCTTGCCGTTGACATCCACGGCCAGGGCAGGGTCATCTGAGGAGTCGATACCATCCTCACAAACCGCTGTGGCCGGGTCATCTGAGCGGAATTCACCGGGCACAGAACCGCCTCCCGGAGTGACGGAACGCTCCCCGTCGGCTTCGGACTTCAGCGCGTTCTGGCTGTTGCCGCCGCCGACCTCGCCCTCGACGTCCAAAGCCGGAGCTGAAGCCGGCGCCATGGCTGGCCGGCGAGCAACGGAGAGATCCCCGAGGCGCCCGAGGCGGAATCACAGAACCCTGCAGCGGATTACAGCAGGAACCGCTGAGAAATTCGCGCAAAAGGTAACCCAGCGGACACCAAAACAGAGAACGTCGCCGCGTCGCGGGAAAAAAGGAAGATCCAATTGCCCATGGCAAGGGCGAGAGAAACGCGAGACCGACCCAACAGGGCCGTAGGCGTAGGGATTGGGCTTACCGGCGGGGCCGCGAGGGGCGGCGAACTCCGACGAATCGCCTGCGGGGGAGGATCAGGGCGACCGGAATGGGGGCTGGGGACTGGGAATTGGGGGTTCTCGGCCCGGAGACGAGAGATCGATTTGGGGATTCAGTTGGCTCCACTGTGTTGTTGTGTTTGCGCCTATTTCTTGCGGAGGAAGAGGAACGGGCGTCCTCGAGCGGGCGAGCTCTCTCTCTCTCTCTCTCCTTTTTCCCCCCCTCTGCTTCTCAACGTTGGATGGGGTCGGGCGAGCGAGCGAGCGAGCCGTGGAAAAGCGACTCTCCTCTGCCTGCCGTGGCGAATTATAACGGCGCAACGCCAGCGTGCCGTCACCAGTCCTGCATTACGATCTTGACTACTTGCCCCTTCCAGTCAAGCAAGATCAAGGATACGGTGGCTCGTTAACATATTCCATATCTTTTTTGGGGTAAAGCTTTATCTTTGCAAACACGAAGCTCCCACCGAGTCTGTTTTCCATGTTGCAGATTGGTCCCCCTCCTATCTCCGGTCCGGCGGCCTCGTCAGTGGTCAGAGGAGTAGAGACCCGTTCCTTTCGTTGTTCTTAGTTAGTTCTAGTAGGTTCTTGTTTTATGAATTTCTGTTTCCATGGCGGCATCAGTGAGGTTGAAACAGTGATGATGCGTTGGAGTAACGTCTCTTCGTGACTCAGCTATATTCAGATAATGAAGGTTTGTGGGAGTAGGTCTTGTCATATTTTTCGCTTCTCTACAGATCTTGTTAGTTGATGTGTCAATCAAGAATCAGTTAGCTCGCTCTTGGGGTGATAATTTTGTCTTCTTCTTTCAATTTGTTTGCAATATGACCTGGTTTCTCCAACAAACTGAATTGGTGGTGAAGGGTTGGAAGTATTGATGTTGTTTTCTCTCCAAAGGCCATCGCAAGTGGCAAGCGTAAAACATGTTTGGTTACCTTCTCCTTTGGATGACGTTGACGGAGATTCACACCTCTCATCTAAAGCCGTAGACACGACAATTTGCAGACTGGTTCTAGTGTGTCTTTTGTTTTGTTGAGGAAGCTGATGTGCGGAAGGTCTCCATGGCCGTTGGTCATTTACATTCCAATTGTGCTTGAAACAATCGTTTGTACGTTCTTTCGTACCCTCATTGGAAGGGCATTTCCCGCCATAAGTGTTTTGATGTCGATGACAGCGCAATTTGTAGACTAACCCCGTGTTTGAGCTACTCAAGCATAGTTACATGGCACAAGACGGTTAGGCACCTCTCTGAAAGGAAAAGAGCGAAGACGACATTTTCGACAATGATTTCTTTAGTCATAAAATTCATACTATTAGCAGGGGTCTGCATAGAAAGGTACGCGTGGAATCAAATCACGTACACAAATACATATTGCACCCACATATCTACCTTCTTGTTTTGAGGAGAAAATTTCAAGTCTAACCAGTGTATTTACCTCCCAAGCGGTTATACCGCTTCTTCATGGAGTGCACAAGGTTTGCTTGGCCACATGGGTTGTACCATTATCTAGTGCAGTTGTACCGCTCCCTTCACGAGTGATACTACTGGGTTATCACTAAAAAACACGTTCATGATGATATGTGTTTGTCATAATAGGTCAAGTTTTTTGTCATGTATGTACATCTGTGACAATTTTATGACAGAATCAAAATAGTCATACATGTGTTGTCGTAGAAGTGTTCCATGACAATAATACATTTATCATCACGGAAGTGTTCACTTCCGTAATGATAAATGGCACGTCATGAAAGTGATTTTCGTCAATGGTAACTGCACCTTGTGATATCGCCGGGATTTCCCTGAAGAGGAAGGGTGATATAGCGTAGTAGCGCAAAGTATTTCCCCCAGTTAAGAACCAAGGATTATCGAACCAATAGGAGACGTCACACAGACGAGATAAGTGGTACTTGCACGCACGCACACACACACACACACACACACACACACACACACACACACAAAACCAACGCTTGCACCCAACGACAACAAAGGGGTTATCAATCCATTCATTCTCGTCAATTGCAAGGATTAAATCTAGTAGTGTTAGATATATAAAATACAATAAAAATGACAGTAAATAAATTGCAGTAATATTTTGAGGGGTTTAGTAATTACGAAGTGAATGGACCCGGGGCCATAGGTTCACTAGTGGCATCTCCCTCATGAGCGTAGTACGGTGCGTAAACAAATTATTGTTAGGAAATTGATAGAATAGCACATAGTTATGATGATTCTTCATGGCATGATCAATGTATGGGCATTACGTTTGAGACAAATAGACTGAAATCCATATGCAACTATTACTCCACCCCTCGATCGCTATCCAGCATGCATCTTAATGTATTAAGTTCATAACAAACAGAGTAATGCTTGGAGCATGATGACATAATGTAGTCAAACTAAGACCAAATAATATGTTCGAACCCCGTCGTTTTACCCTTAGTAATAACAATACAGTACGTTCCTTGCAACTCCCCCTATCACAGAGTAAGGACACCGTAAGATTGAACCTACTACTAGGCACCTCTCCCACTGAAGATAAATCAATCTAAGTGGACGAAATAGATAGATAGATCGGAGAGAAATACAAGGCTATAAAATCACACATATATAAATCAAAGAATTGACTCAAATACTTTCAATGAATAATCTGATCATAAACCCACAATTCATCGAATCCCAACAAAGACACCGCAAGAATTACATCGAATAAATATCTGAATAGATCATTGTAAGATCAAAAACAAAGAGAGAAAGTCATCTAGCTACTACTAAGTGCTACTTGTGAGTTGCGTTGGGTTTTCCCCCGAAGAGGAGAGGAGATGCATCATAGTAGAGATAAGTATTTCCCTCAGTGAGAACCAAGGTTATCGAACCAATAGGAGAACCACGCAAATTCCCGTCTTCGGTACCTGCACACACAAAAGCGAAAACTTGTAACCAACGAGGGCAAGAGGGTTGTCAAGCCCCTTGAACTCGTTACTTGCAAGGATCAAATTTTGTTGTGACGCCCCTGAGGGAGTCCTGGATTAGGGGGTGTCCGGATAGCCGGACTATAACCTTTGGCCGGACTCCTGGACTATGAAGATACAAGATTGAAGACTTCGTCCCGTGTCTGGATGGGACTTTCCTTGGCATGGAAGGCAAGCTTGGCGATACGAATATGTAGATCTCCTTCCGTTGTAACCGACTCGGTGTAACCCTAACCCTCTCCGGTGTCTACATAAACCGGAGGGTTTTTAGTCCATAGGACGAACAACAATCATACCATAGGCTAGCTTCTAGGGTTTAGCCTCTCTGATCTTGTGGTAGATCTACTCTTGTACTACCCATATCATCAATATTAATCAAGCAGGAGTAGGGTTTTACCTCCATCGAGAGGGCCCGAACAAACCTGGGTAAAAACATCGTGTCCCTTGTCTCCTGTTACCATCCGCCTAGACGCACAGTTCGGGACCCCCTGCCCGATATCCGCCGGTTTTGACACCGACATTGGTGCTTTCATTGAGAGTTCCTCTGTGTCGTCACTTTTAGGCCCGATGGCTCCTCCGATCATCAACGGCGATGCGGTCCAGGGTGAGACTTTTCTCCCCGGACAGATCTTCGTATTCGGCGGCTTTGCACTGCGGGCCAATTCGCTTGGCCATCTAGAGCAGATCGAAAGCTACACCCCTGGCCATCAGGTCAGATTTGGAAGTTTGAACTACACGGTCGATATCCGCGGGGACTTGATCTTCGACGGATTCGAGCCACAACCGGGCTTGCCGCACTGTCACGAAAGGCATGATCTAGCTCTGCCGCCGAATAGTGCCCTGGAGGCTGCACCCGTGTCCGCTCCGACCCTTAGCTCGGAGCCGACTGCACCAATCGAGGACGAGTGGCTGGACACCGCCTCGGGGGCTGCAATCTCTACGGCGATCGAGCTGAACACCAGCCTTATCCTCTTCAAAGCCCGTGACTCCAAGGTGTCGGACTCCTCTCCGGACTCCGCGCCCCTGCCAATCGAACCCGATTGGGCGCCGATCATGAAATTCACCGCCGCAGACATCTTTCAACACTCGCCCTTTGGCGATATTCTGAATTCACTAAGGTCTCTCTCTTTGTCAGGAGAGTCCTGGACGGATTATGGCCAACAGGATTGGGATGCGGACGATGAAGAAATTCGATGCCCACCCACCACCCACTTCGTAGCCACTGTCGATGATTTAACCGACATGCTAGACTTCGACTCCGAAGACATCGACGATATGGACGACGATGTAGGAGACGAACAGGAACCAGTGCCTATAGGGCACTAGAAAGCCACCTCGTCATATGACATATATATGGTGGATACACCCAAAGAAGGCAATGGCGACGGAACAACGGGGGATGACCCCTCCAAAAAGCATCCCAAGCGCCGGCGTCAGAGGCTCCGCTCTAAGTCCTGCCAAAGCAAAAACGGTGAAACCGGCACCTGAGACAATAACACCCCGGACAGTGCCGAAGACAACTCCCTCCAGCAAGACTCAGCGCAGGAGGATGGAGAAGGCAGCCCTCCTGAGAGGGCAGCAGACAGAGAGGAAGAGGATGATAATTACATGCCTCCCTCCGAAGACGAGGCAAGCCTCGGCGACGATGAATTTGTCGTGCCTGAGGATCCCGCCGAACAAGAGCGCTTTAAGCGCAGGCTTATGGCCACGGCGAGCAGCCTTAAGAAAAAACAGTGACAACTTAGAGCTGATCAAGATTTGCTAGCCGATAGATGGACTGAAGTCCTTGCGGCCGAAGAGTATGAACTCGAATGCCCCTCCAATAGCTACCCAAAGCGCATGCTGCTACCCCGATTAGAGGAGGAAGCACCTAAACCTACATCACCAGCGCATGACGCGGCCGATCGGCCACCTCGTGGCCGCGACAGAGAGGCCTCACGACCCTCCGCTCAAGCCGCACCCCGGCGTCGCTCAAAAAACACCAAGGCACGGGGAAACGCGCTAGACCTACGCGATGTGTTGGAGGACAAGGCAAGGCAAACAAGATCGATCTACGGATCGCGTGGGCGCCCCACGACTCGAGACGATAACCGTCACGCCGGATACAACAAATTCGGCCGGGCCGAACACAGCAGACAAAGCTCATTTGAGCTACTTCGTGATATAGCCCAGTACAGAGGCACCGCACACCCACTATGCTTCACAGATGAAGTAATGGATCATCAAATCCCAGAGGGTTTCAAACCCGTAAACATTGAATCATACGATGGCACAACAGACCCTGTGGTATGGATCGAGGACTATCTCCTTCATATCCACATGGCCTGCGGTGATGATCTACACGCCATCAAATACCTCCCACTGAAGCTTAAAGGACCAGCTCGGCATTGGCTCAACAGCTTGCCAGCAGAATCAATTGGTTGTTGGGAGGACCTGGAAGCCGCATTCCTCGACAATTTCCAGGGCACCTATGTGCGACCACCAGATGCCGATGACCTAAGCCACATAATTCAGCAGCCAGAGGAATCGGCCAGACAATTCTGGACACGATTCCTAACCAAGAAAAATCAAATCGTCGACTGTCCGGACGCAGAGGCCCTAGCAGCCTTCAAACACAACATCCGTGATGAGTGGCTTGCTCGGCACCTAGGACAGGAAAAGCCGAAATCTATGGCAGCCCTCACGACACTCATGACCCGCTTTTGCGCGGGAGAAGACAGCTGGCTAGCTCATAGTAATAACATGACCAAGAGCCCTGGTAATTCCGATACCAAGGACAACAATGGCAGGTCGCGTCACAACAAGCACAAGCGCCACATTAACGACGACAGTGCTAAGGATACGGCAGTTAATGCCGGATTCAGAGGCTCTAAACCCGGTCAGCGGAAAAAGCCATTCAAGAGAAATACTCCGGGACCGTCCAGTTTGGACCGAATACTCGATCACTCGTGCCAGATACATGGCACCCCCGAAAAGCCAGCCAATCACACCAACAGGGATTGTTGGGTGTTCGAGCAGGCAGGCAAGTTACATGCCGAAATCAGTGACAAGGGGCTACATAGCGATGACGAGGAGGAGCCCCGGCCGCCGAACTATAATGGACAGAAGGGTTCCCCCCCACAACTGCGGACGGTGAACATGATATACGCAACCCACATCCCCAAGCGGGAGCGGGAGCGTGCACTCAGGGACGTATATGCGTTAGAGCAAGTCGCCTCAAAGTTCAACCCATGGTCCTCCTGCCCGATCACTTTTGATCGAAGGGACCACCCCACCAGCATCCGTCATGGCGGATTCGCTGCATTGGTTCTTGACCCAATCATTGACGGATTTCACCTCACTAGAGTCCTTATGGACGGCGGCAGCAGCCTGAACCTGCTTTATCAAGATACAATGCGGAAAATGGGCATAGATCCCTCAAGGATTAAACCCACAAAAACGACCTTTAAAGGCATCATACCAGGTGTATAGGCCAACTGTACAGGCTTAGTTACACTTGAAGTGGTCTTCGGATCACCGGATAATTTCCGAAGCGAGGAGCTAATCTTCGACATAGTCCCGTTCCGCAGCGGCTATCACACACTGCTCGGACGAACCGCATTTGCAAAGTTCAATGCGGTGCCGCACTACGCATACCTCAAGCTCAAGATGCCAAGCCCTCGAGGAGTCATTACGGTCAATGGAAACACCGAACGCTCACTCCGAATGGAGGAGCATACGGCGGCGCTGGCAGCGGAAGTACAGAGCAGCCTCTCAAGGCAATTCTCCAGTCCGGCTTTTACACGTCTGGACACCGTCAAGCGCGCCCGGAGTAACCTACAACAAGACCGCCTGGCACGTTCCAAGCAAGCGTAGCAATACGGCCCCAACCCCAGCCCTCGCGAAACTGCGAAATCAGTGCTACGCGTACACAACTACGCTCTGAAAATTCCATGGGCACAGGGGAGGGGCACGTCCACGGCATGCCCTAAATGCGGCTCGACCGCACTTGGGGCTCCCGATTTCGTCATTTTTTCTTACTTTCAGGACTCCATCATACGGAAGGCCTGTCCGGCAGTACAATCGCCGAACACACGATGCAACAACCAAGCAGGCAGGAAGCTACGCCGAATTCCCAGGTGGTCTCCATAACGAGCAAAATACCTGTATTACATATCGTCTCGCAACTCGCCCCTGGAGGGGGACATGTCAAATAGTCCCATCTCTTGCTTATCGCACTATTTGTACCGTTCTGCTTTTACAACAGCATTTTAAAATAAACAATGCTTAGCTTCAGCTTATTACTGCATTCTCTATTCATTTCTTTTTTAATATATATGTTCAGTTATGACATTTAGCACCCGTACACTTTGGTACGGCAAATACGCCAGGGGCTCAAGCACCCCATAACACGGCGTGAGAAGTCCGAACACTTTCACAAGTGCGGCCCTCCGAACTTATAGCATTATATGCATCAGCTCCGAATCATGTCTTTGGTCAATAGTTGGGTTTGCCTGGCTCCCATGTTTTGGTACCTTACGTTCCGCTATATTGGCTAAGGTAGCGCTGAGAGAACTGCTGTGATTGTGCCCCAGTTGAGCTGGGCCTAAGCACCTCAGTAGAGAAAGCTAAAACTGACTGTCATGATAGGGCGAGAGCTGGTCGCTGTTCGGGAAGGTTTCGAGTCCCTAAAGACTTATGCCTCTTTAGAGCGAGGAGCCGGCTTTGTCCGGCCTAGGCGTGTAGAGCGCCCCGAACTCGGTCTTCCGAATACTAGGGGCTTCGCCGAAATTTAAAATTATAGAATTCTATGGCTAAGTGAGCGTGATAACGCATTATAGTCTGATTGCCTTGTTCGTTGTGCTGAGCACCTCCCTCGAAGGACCCAAGAATGGGAAAAAGAGTGCTCAGGTTTATCCCGAACACCCTAGCACTCGTGGCATGGGGGCAGAAGCCGACGACTCGCCATCTCTCAAATTTAATAAACGGCCGCACAGAAGGTAATATTTTAAATTAACAAGCATTGCATAGCGCATATGAACAAATTTTTAGCGCACAGGATAAAACGAACAAGTTTCACTCAAATATTACATCTTTCGAGCATTCATCCGCCACAAGGCGGGCACCCTTCAAGACACCCTCGTAATACATCTCAGGGTGGCAATGCTCCTTGCCCTGCGGCGGCCCGTCCTTTACAAGCTTCACGGCATCCAATTTGCCCCAGTGCACCTTAGCACGGGTGAGAGCCCTACGGGCACCCTCGATGCAGACGGAGCGCTTGACGACTTCAAGCCTTGGACAGGCATCCACTAGCCGCCTCACCAGCCCAAAGTAGCTCCCAGGCAGGGCCTCTCCAGGCCACAGCCGAACTATAAAATCCCTTCAGGGCCTGTTCGGCCACCTTGTGGAGCTCGACCAGTTGCTTCAACTGGTCGCTCAAAGGCACCGGGTGTCCGGCCTCAGCGTACTGAGACCAGAACACCTTCTCTGTTGAGCTGCCCTCCTCGGCCGGTAGAAGGCGGCGGCATCTGACATGCTGCGGGGCAAATATGCGAATGCTCCTGGTGAGCTCCGGACTCAGGTAAGTAACAAGTAATTCACCTTCACGTGCTTGCTTTGCATAAAGAATGCCTTACCCGCCGCTATCTTTTTCATCGCCTCAACCTCCTGGAGGGCCTTCTGGGCTTCAGCCTTGGCAGACTTGGCATCTTCAAGGGCCGCCGCGAGCTCGGACTCCCGCGTCTTCGAGTCAAGCTCCAAACTCTCATGTTTTTTCATGAGAGCCTGGAGCTCTTGCTGCACCTCGCCAACCCGTGCCTCCTGCTTCTCTCGCTCGGTACACTCCGTGGCCGCCTTCTTTTCGGCCTCGGACAACGCTTGCTTAAGGGTTGCCACCTCAGTTGTGGCTCCTACAATAGCCACGTCGATCCTGTCATTTTCTTTGCAATTGCACCTTTTATATATTTAAATAAGGTATCTCTTACCTTCTTTGTCCTCGAGCTGCTTCTTGGCAAGGCCGAGCTCTTGCTCGGACCGCTCGAGGTTCTGCTTCAGTGTGTCCACCTTCGCAGTCAGTGCGGCGGACGCCGGCAGCGAAGCCTGCATGCGCATATTGACTTACTTTTGTTAGACTCCTGCGAATGTTATTAGATCCTCTATTTGGCTTTTCTTTCCGAACGCCAAACAGAGCATCAGGGGCTACTGTCTATGCGGTAATATTTTTACATATTTTTTACATACCTCAAAGCCTGTCAACAGGCTGACACAGGCTTCGGTCAGCCCGCTCTTAGCGGACTGAACCTTCTGAATCACCGCACTCATAATAGTGCGGTGCTCCTCATCGATGGAGGCGCCGTTAAGCACCTCCAGCAAGTTATCCGGTGCCTCCGGTTGGGCGGAGGTCACCGGCGTCGTAGGCTTGCCCTTCTTCTTAGGGGGCGCCTGCCGGACTCCGGAACCTTTGAAGGTTCCGGAGCGGTGTCCGGCCCAGGGCCGGACTTGGAGCCCTTGGGGGTTTTGTCCCCTAGGCACCTGGAGTCCGGGAGGTCACCTTGCGGCGCCTCCAGGACCACCTCCTCCTGGCCTGGAGCCTCCTAGGACAACACCTCGGCGTTATCCGTAGGGTGGGGGGAGGAGGCGGCCAGAAGTGAAGTACTGTTCACATCCGGCGAATCCAGGGAACCACTCGACGACGTGTCGAGCCCGTCTTTGGGCGGACTGCATAAATATATTCAGCGTCAGGAAAAGCTATGCAATAAAGGAACGCCATGAGTCATTCTGGTATCCGAACACTTATGATCTTGCCAGGGGCTTAGTCCTGTGCGGCCACTCCTCTTCGCCGTCGTCGGCGTTGGTGGAGTAGTCCGGAGGAAGGGTCCTTCCTTTCTTGGACCCTCCGGCTTCCCTCGTTGGGGCGGCCTTCCTTTTCTTCTCTCCCCGAGAAACTTCTCTTTCCTCCTCCTCGTCTCGGGGGAGGAGTCCGCCTCGGAGTCGTCAGACGATGAGTCCGACTCCACCGGGCGTCGGGAACTCTTTCGGGTTCCCGTGGCCTTCTTCTTGGCCTTCTTCTCCGGCACCACATACCCAGCTTTTCCAAGCGAGCGTCTGCTGGGTCTTCGGGCAAAGGAGCCGGACAGTCGATCTGTCCGGACGTCTCCTACCAATCCTGTCAAAGGTAAGGGAGCTTAGATCCCGCATAGAGTCAAACTATGAAAAATAAATATCATGTAAGAGGTAAAAACAGCTTACCGCGCTGGCTTGACTCTGCGCGCTAAAACCGTGATCCTCAGTAGCGGATGCAGGAGCTTCGGCACCCTTGAATAGCACCTTCCATGCATCTTCGTACGTTGTGTCGAAGAGCCTGCTCAGGGTTCGGTGCTGGGCCGGATTGAACTCCCACAAGCTGAAAGCCCGTTGTTGGCACGGGAGTATCCGGTGGATGAGCATGACCTGGACTACATTGACAAGCTTGAGCTTCTTGTTCACCAGGGTTTGGATGCATGTTTGGAGTCCGGTCAGCTCTCCTTTTTTGCCCCACGGCAGGCCCTTCTCTTTCCAGGAGGTGAGCCACGTGGGGATTCTGGATCGGAACTCGGGGGCTGTGACCCACGCAGGGTCGCGCGGCTCGGTGATGTAGAACCATCCCGATTGCCACCCCTTTATGGTCTCCACGAAGGAGCCCTCGAGCCATAGGACGTTGGGCATCTTGCCCACCATGGCGCCTCCGCACTCCGCTTGGCAGCCGCCCACTACCTTCGGCTTGACATTGAAGGTCTTCAGCCATAAGCCGAAGTGGGGCTGGATGCAGAGAAAGGCCTCGCACACGACGATGAACGCCGAGATGTTGAGGATAAAGTTCGGGGCCAGATCGTGGAAATCTAGGCCGTAGTAGAACATGAGACCCCGGACAAATGGGTGGAGAGGAAAACCTAGTCCGTAGAGGAAATGGGTGAGGAACACCACCCTCTCATGGGACCTTGGGGTGGGGATGAGCTGCCCCTCTTCGGGAAGCTGGTGCGCGATGTCGTCAGACAAGTATCCAGCCTTTCTCAGCTTTTTGATGTGTCCCTCCGTGACGGAGGAGACCATCCACTTGCCTCCCGCTCTAGACATGGCTGGAGAAGGTTGAGGTGGGGAGTGCGAACTTGGGTGCTGGAGCTCGAGTGCGCGAAAATGGATGAGCAAAGGAGGAAGAAGGCGTAGGTGAAAAGGTGGATCCTTATCCCCTTATATGGGCGGACGAAGCTGCGTGCCCCCACCAGCCTGGTAAAACTCGCTTATCTCCCAAGTGTCGTAATCAATGGCGCGGTTGGGTTACCCACGCCCGTATTGATGAGAATCCCGGAATAAGGGGACACGATCTCTGCTTCGTCAAGACGTGCCAAGGAAACCGCCTCGCTAAACACGCTGAGGTGGGACAACAAAAAGATTCGAATAAAGACTTGGCCGTGGTGTGATGTCGCACTAAGGAGTACGTCAACAGATTAGATTTGTGTAAATATTATTCTCTCTATGGCAATATGTGGAACTCATTCTGCAGAGCCGGACACTATCCTTGTGTTCAAAATCTTCTACGAAGTATTTAGAGGAGGAACCCGCCTTGCAATGCCGAAGACAATTTGCACGTCGGACTCGTCGTCATTGAAGCCTGGTTCACGGGCTACTGAGGGAGTCCTGGATTAGGGGGTGTCCGGATAGCCGGACTATAACCTTTGGCCGGACTCCTGGACTATGAAGATACAAGATTGAAGACTTCGTCCCGTGTCCGTATGGGACTTTCCTTGGCGTGGAAGGCAAGCTTGGCGATACGAATATGTAGATCTCCTTCCGTTGTAACCGACTCTGTGTAACCCTAACCCTCTTTGGTGTCTATATAAACCGGAGGGTTTTTAGTCCATAGGACGAACAACAATCATACCATAGGCTAGCTTCTAGGGTTTAGCCTCTCTGATCTCGTGGTAGATCTACTCTTGTACTACCCATATCATCAATATTAATCAAGCAGGAGTAGGGTTTTACCTCCATCGAGAGGGCCCGAACCTGGGTAAAAACATCGTGTCCCTTGTCTCCTGTTACCATCCGCCTAGACGCACAGTTCGGGACCCCCTACCCGAGTTCCGCCGGTTTTGACACCGACAACCCCCGATTCAATCATACATTAATCATACACGTAAACGTGAAAGATCAAGATCAGGGACTCATGGGAAGATATCACAACACAACTCTAGACACAAATTAAAGTCATACAAACTTCATATTACAAGTCAGGGGCCTAAAGGGATTGAATACATAAAGCTCGAATACAAACGAGTCAGCGGAAGCAACAATATCTGAGTACATACATAAGTTAACAAGTTTGCCTAAGAAGGCTAGCACAAAAGTAACATCGATCAAA
The DNA here is from genome assembly GCA_032464435.1 of Aegilops umbellulata. NCBI lineage: Eukaryota > Viridiplantae > Streptophyta > Magnoliopsida > Poales > Poaceae > Aegilops > Aegilops umbellulata. The sequence continues at coordinate 358,753,189 of CP136060.1, forward strand.
AAGGCAAGGCCTCCTACCTGGGAGCCTCCTAACTACTGATGTCGTCGGTGGCCATCACATAGTAGTAGGCACCCTCGAGGTAGTAGTGAAGGAAATATGCCCTAGAGGCAATAATAAAGTTATTATTTATTTCCTTATATCATGATAAATGTTTATTATTCATGCTAGAATTGTATTAACCGGAAACATAATACATGTGTGAATACATAGACAAACAGAGTGTCACTAGTATGCCTCTACTTGACTAGCTCGTTAATCGAAGATGGTTATGTTTCCTAACCATGAACAAAAGAGTTGTTATTTGATTAACGGGATCACATCATTAGAAGAATGATGTGATTGACATGACCCATTCCATTAGCTTAGCACCCGATCATTTAGTGTGTTGCTATTGCTTTCTTCATGACTTATACATGTTCCTATGACTATGAGATTATGCAACTCCCGTTTGCCGGAGGAACACTTTGTGTGCTACCAAACGTCACAACATAACTGGGTGATTATAAAGGAGCTCTACAGGTGTCTCCAAAGGTACATGTTGGGTTGGCGTATTTCGAGATTAGGATTTGTCACTCCGATTGTTGGAGAGGTATCTCTGGGCCCTCTCGGTAATGCACATCACATAAGCCTTGCAAGCATTGCAACTAATGAGTTAGTTGTGAGATGACGTATTACGGAACGAGTAAAGAGACTTGCCAGTACGAGATTGAACTAGGTATTGAGATACCGACGATCGAATCTCGGGCAAGTAACATACCGATGACAAAGAGAACAACATATGTTGTTATGCGGTCTGACCGATAAATATCTTCGTAGAATATGTGGGAGCCAATATGAGCATCCAGGTTCCGCTATTGGTTATTGACGGGAGACGTGTCTTGGTCATGTCTACATTGTTCTCGAACCCGTAGGGTCCGCACGCTTAAGGTTTCGATGACAGTTATATTATGAGTTTATGAGTTTTGATGTACCGAAGGAGTTCGGAGTCCCGGATGAGATCGGGGACATGACGAGGAGTCTCGAAATGGTCGAGACGCAAAGATCGATATATTGGACGACTATATTCGGACATCGGAAAGGTTCTGAGTGGTTCGGGTATTTTTCGGAGTACCGGGGAGTTACGGGAATATGGGGGAAGAAGTATATGGGCCTTATTGGGCTTTAGGGGAGAGGAAGAGGCAGGCCGCGCGCCCCCCATTGACTAGTCCGAATTGGACTAGGGGGAGGGGCGACGCCCCCTCCTTCCTTCTCTTCCCTTTCCTTGACTCCTACTCCTACTACTTGGAAGGGGGGGAGTCGTACTCCCGGTGGGAGTAGGACTCCTCCGGGCGCGCCATAGGGGCCGGCCCTCTCCCCCCTCCTCCACTCCTTTATATACGGGGATAGGGGGCACCCCATAGACACAACAATTGATCCTTGAGATCTCTTAGCCTTGTGCGGTGCCCCCCTCCACCATAATCCTCGATAATATTGTAGCGGTGCTTAGGCGAAGCCTTGTGACGGTAGAACATCAAGATCGTCACCACGCCGTCGTGCTGACAGAACTCATCCCCGACACTTTGCTGGATTGGAGTCCGGGGATCATCATCGAGCTGAACGTGTGCAAGAACTCGGAGGTGTCGTAGTTTCGGTGCTTGATCGGTCGGGCCGTGAAGATGTACGACTACATCAACCGCGTTGTTATAACGCTTCCGCTTTCGGTCTACGAGGGTACGTAGACAACACTCTCCCCTCTCGTTGCTATGCATCACCATGATCTTGCGTGTGCGTAGGAAATTTTTGAAATTACTACGTTCCCCAACAGTGGCATCCGAGCCTGGTTTTATGTGTTGATGTTATATGCACGAGTAGAACACAAGTGATTTGTGGGCGATATAAGTCATACTGCTTACCAACATGTCATACTTTGGTTCGGCGGTATTGTTGGATGAAGCGGCCCGGACCGACATTACGCGTACGCTTACGCGAGACTGGTTCTACCGACGTGCTTTGTACATAGGTGGCTGGCGGGTGTCAGTTTCTCCAACTTTAGTTGAACCGAGTGTGGCTACGCCCGGTCCTTGCGAAGGTTAAAACAACACAAACTTGACAAACTATCGTTGTGGTTTTGATGCGTAGGTAAGATTGGTTCTTGCTCAGCCCGTAGCAGCCACGTAAAACTTGCAACAACAAAGTAGAGGACGTCTAACTTGTTTTTGCAGGGCATGTTGTGATGTGATATGGTCAAGGCATGATGCTAAATTTTATTGTATGAGATGATCATGTTTTGTAACCGAGTTATTGGCAACTGGCAGGAGCCATATGGTTGTCGCTTTATTGTATGCAATGCAATCGCCCTGTAATGCTTTACTTTATCACTAAGCGGTAGCGATAGTCGTAGTTTGGCGAGATGACAACGATGCTACGATGGAGATCAAGGTGTCGCGCTGGTGACGATGGTAATCATGATGATGCTTCGGAGATGGAGATCACAAGCACAAGATGATGATGGCCATATCATATCACTTATATTGATTGCATGTGATGTTTATCTTTTATGCATCTTATCTTGCTTTGATTGATGGTAGCATTATAAGATGATCTCTCACTTAATTTCAAGATAAAAGTGTTCTCCCTGAGTATGCACCGTTGCCCAATTTCGTCGTGCCCAGACACCACGTGATGATCGGGTGTGATAAGCTCTACGTCCATCTACAACGGGTGCAAGCCAGTTTTGCACACGTAGAATACTCAGGTTAAACTTGACGAGCCTAGCATATGCAGATATGGCCTCGGAACACTGAGACCAAAAGGTCGAGCGTGAATCATATAGTAGATATGATCAACATAGTGATGTTCACCATTGAAAGCTAATCCATTTCACGTGATGATCGGTTATGGTTTAGTTGATTTGGATCACGTGATCACTTAGATGATTAGAGGGATGTCTATCTAAGTGGGAGTTCTTAAGTAATATGATTAATTGAACTTTAATTTATCATGAACTTAGTCCTGGTAGTATTAGCGTATCTATGTTGTAGCTCGCGTTGTTGCTTCCCTATGTTTATTTTGATATGTTCCGAGAGAAAAACTATGTTGAAAGATGTTAGTAGCAATGATGCGGATTGGATCCGTGATCTGAGGATTATCCTCATTGCTGCACAGAAGAATTATATCTTTGATGCACCGCTAGGTGACAGACCTATTGCAGGAGCAAATGCAGATGTTATGAACGTTTGGCTAAGCTCAATATGATGACTACTTGATAGTTTAGTGCACCATGCTTAACGGCTTAGAATCGGGACTTCAAAGACGTTTTTGAACGTCATGGACCATATAAGATGTTCGAGGAGTTGAAGTTAATATTTCAAGCAAATACCCGAGTTGAGAGATATGAAGTCTCCAACAAGTTCTATAGCTAAAAGATGGAGGAGAATAGCTCAAGCAGTGAGCATGTGCTCAGATTGTCTGGGTACTACAATCGCTTGAATCAAGTGGGAGTTAATCTTCCAGATAAAATAGTGATTGACAGAATTCTCTAGTCACCATCACCAAGTTAGTAGAACTTCGTGATGAACTATAATATGCAAGGGATGACGAAAGTAATTCCCAAGCTCTTCGTGATGCTGAAATCGACGAAGGTAGAAATCAAGAAAAACATCAAGTGTTGATGGTTAACAAGACCACTAGTTTCAAGAAAAGGGCAAAGGGAAGAAGGGGAACTTCAAGAAGAACGACAAGCAAGTTGCTGCTCAAGTGAAGAAGCCCAAGTCTGGTCCTAAGCCTGAGACTAAGTGCTTCTACTGCAAAGGGACTGGTCACTGGAAGCGGAACTGCCTCAAGTATTTGGCGGATAAGAAGGATGGCAAAGTGAACAAAGGTATATTTGATATACATGTTATTGATGTGTACTTTACTAGTGTTTATAGCAACCCCTCGGTATTTGATACTGGTTCAGTTGCTAAGAGTAGTAACTCGAAATGGGAGTTGCAGAATGAACAGAGACTAGTTAAGGGTGAAGTAACGATGTGTATTGGAAGTGGTTCCAAGATTGATATGATCATCATCGCACACTCCCTATACTTTCGGGATTAGTGTTGAACCTAAATAAGTGTTATTTGGTGTTTGCATTGAGCATGAATATGATTTGATCATGTTTATTGCAATACGGTTATTCATTTAAGTAAGAGAATAAATTGTTGTTCTCTTTACATGAATAAAACCTTATATGGTTACACACCCAATGAAAATGGTTCGTTGGATCTCGATCGTAGTGATACACATATTCATAATATTGAAACCAAAAGATGCAAAGTTAATAATGATAGTGCAACTTATTTGTGGCACTGCCGTTTAGGTCATATTGGTGTAAAGCGCATGAAGAAACTCCATGCTGATGGGCTTTTGGAATCACTTGATTATGAATCACTTGATGCTTGCGAACCATGCCTCATGGGCAAGATGACTAAGACTCCGTTCTCCGGAACAATGGAGCGAGCAACTGACTTATTGGAAATAATACATACTTATGTATGTGATCCGATGAGTGTTAAGGCTCGCGGCGGGTATCGTTATTTTCTGACCTTCATAGATGATTTGAGAAGATATGGGTATATCTACTTAATGAAACATAAGTCTGAAACATTTGAAAAGTTCAAAGAATTTCAGAGTGAAGCGGAAAATCATCGTGACAAGAAAATAAAGTTTCTACGATCTGATCGCGGACACAAATATTTGAGTTATGAGTTTGGTCTTCAATTAAAACAATGTGGAATAGTTTCACAAATTCGTGCCACCTGGAACACCACAACATAATGGTGCGTTCGAACGTCATAACCGTACTTTATTGGATATAGTACAATCTATGATGTTTCTTATCGATTTACCACTATCGTTTTGGGGTCATGCATTAGAGACAGCTGCATTCACGTTAAAAAGGGGCACCATCTAAGTCCGTTGAGACGACACAATATGAACTGTGGTTTGGCAAGAAACCAAAGTTGTCGTTTCTTAAAGTTTGGGGTTGCGATGCTTATAAGAAAAAGTTTCATCATGATAAGCTCAAACCCAAATTGGAGAAATGTGTCTTCATAGGATACCCAAAGGAGACAGTTGGGTACACCTTCTATCACAGATCCAAAGGCAAGACATACGTTGCTGAGAATGGATACTTTCTAGAGAAGTAGTTTCTCTCGAAAGAAGTGAGTGGGAGGAAAGTAGAACTTTATAAGGTAATTGTACCTTCTCCCTTATTGGAAAGTAGTTCATCACAGAAATCTGTTCCTGTGACTACTACACCAATTAGTGAGGAAGCTAATGATGATGATCATGTAACTTCAGATCAAGTTAGTACCGAATCTCGTAGGTAAACCAGAGTGAGATATGCACCAGAGTGGTATGGAATCCTGTTCTGGAAGTCATGTTACTAGACCATGACGAACTTGCGAACTATGAGGAAGCGATGATGATCCCAGATTCCGCGAGATGGTTTGAGGCCATGAAATCTGAGATAGGATCCATGTATGAGAACAAAGTATGGACTTTGGTTGACTTGCCCGATGATCGGCAAGCCATAGAAAATAAATGGATCTTCAAGAGGAAGATGGACGCTGATAGTAGTGTTACTATCTACAAAGCTATACTTGTCGAAAAGGTTTTTGACAAAGTTCAAGGTGTTGACTACGATGAGATTTTCTCACTCGTATCGATGCTTAAAGTATGTCCGAATCATGTTAGCAATTGCCGCATTTTATAAAATCTGGCAAATGGATAACAAAACTGCAATCCTTAATGGATTTCTTAAAGAAGAGTTGTATATGATGCAACCAGAAGGTTTTGTCAATCCTAAAGGTGTTAACAAAATGTGCAAGCTCAAGCGATCCATCTATGGACTGGTGCAAGCATCTCGGAGTTGGAATATACGCTTTGATAAGTTGATCAAAGGATATAGTTTTATATAGACTTGCGGTGAAGCCTGCATTTACAAGAAAGTGAGTGGGAGCACTACAACATTTCTGATAAGTATATGTGAATGACATATTGTTGATCGGAAATAATGTAGAATTATTCTGAAAAGCATAACGGAGTGTTTGAAAGGAGTTTTTCAAAGAAAGACCTCGGTGAAGCTGCTTACATATTGAGCATCAAGATCTATAAAGATAGATCAAGATGCTTGATAAGTTTTTTCAATGAGTACATACCTTGACAAGATTTTGAAGTAGTTCAAAATGGAACAGTCAAAGAAGGAGTTCTTGCCTGTGTTACAAGGTGTGAAATTGAGTAAGACTCAAAACCCGACCACGACAGAAGATAGAAAGAGAATGAAAGTCATTCCCTATGCCTTGGACATAGGTTCTATAAAGTATGCCATGTTGTGTACCCGATCTATTGTATACCCTACACTGTGTTAAGCAAGGGAGTACAATACTGATTTAATAGTAGATCACTGGACAGCGGTCAAAATTATCCTTAGTGGAATAAGGAAATATTTCTCGATTATGGAGGTGACAAAAGGTGCGTCGTAAAAAGTTACGTCGATGCAAGTTTTGACACAGATCTAGATGACTCTAAGTCTCGATCTAGATATATATTGAAAGTGGGAGCAATTAGCTAGGGTAGCTCTGTGCAGAGCATTGTAGACATAGAATTCGCAAAATACTTACGGATCTGTATGTGACAGACCCGTTGGCTAAAATTATCTCAAAAGCAAAACATGATCACACCTTAGTACTCTTTGGGTGTTAGTCACATAAGCGATGTGAACTAGATTACTGACTCTAGTAAACCCTTTGGGTGTAGGTCACATGACGATGTGAACTATGGGTGTTAATCACATGGTGATGTGAACTATTAGTGTTGAATCACATGGCGATGTGAACTAGATTATTGACTCTAGTGCAAGTGGGAGACTGAAGGAAATATGCCCTAGAGGCAATACTAAAGTTATTATTTATTTCCTTATATCATGATAAATGTTTATTATTCATGCTAGAATTGTATTAACCAAAAACATAATACATGTGTGAATACATAGACAAACAGAGTGTCACTAGTATGCCTCTACTTGACTAGCTCGTTAATCGAAGATGGTTATGTTTCCTAACCATGAACAAAAGAGTTGTTATTTGATTAACGGGATCACATCATTAGAAGAATGATGTGATTGACATGACCCATTCCATTAGCTTAGCACCGGATCGTTTAGTATGTTGCTATTGCTTTCTTCATGACTTATACATGTTCCTATGACTATGAGATTATGCAACTCCCGTTTGCTGGAGGAACACTTTGTGTGCTACCAAACGTCACAACGTAACTGGGTGATTATAAAGGAGCTCTACAGGTGTCTCCAAAGGTACATGTTGGGTTGGCGTATTTCGAGATTAGGATTTGTCACTCCGATTGTCGGAGAGGTATCTCTGGGCCCTCTCGGTAATGCACATCACATAAGCCTTGCAAGCATTGCAACTAATGAGTTAGTTGTGAGATGATGTATTACGGAACGAGTAAAGAGACTTGCCAGTAACGAGATTGAAATAGGTATTGAGATACCGACGATCGAATCTCGGGCAAGTAACATACCGATGACAAAGGGAACAACGTATGTTGTTATGCGGTCTGACCGATAAAGATCTTCGTAGAATATGTGGGAGTCAATATAAGCATCCAGGTTCCGCTATTGGTTATTGACCGGAGACGTGTCTCGGTCATGTCTACATTGTTCTCGAACCCGTAGGGTCCGCACGCTTAAGGTTTCAATGACAGTTATATTATGAGTTTATGAGTTTTGATGTACCGAAGGAGTTCGGAGTCCCGGATGAGATCGGGGACATGACAAGGAGTCTCGAAATGGTCGGGACGTAAAGATCGATATATTGGACGACTATATTCGGACATTGGAAAGGTTCTGAGTGGTTCGGGTATTTTTCGGAGTACCAGGGAGTTACGGGAATACGGGGGAAGAAGTATATGGGCCTTATTGGGCTTTAGGGGAGAGGAAGAGGCAGGCATGCACCCCCCATTGACTAGTCCGAATTGGACTAGGGGGAGGGGCAGCGCCCCCTCCTTCCTTCTCTTCCCTCTTCCCTTTCCTTGACTCCTACTCCTACTACTTGGAAGGGGGGGAATCGTACTCCCGGTGGGAGTAGGACTCCTCTAGGGCACGCCATAGGGGCCGGCCCTCTCCCCCCTCCTCCACTCCTTTATATACGGGGATAGGGGCACCCCATAGACACAACAATTGATCCTTGAGATCTCTTAGCCGTGTGCGGTGCCCCCCTCCACCATAATCCTCGATAGTATTGTAGCGGTGCTTAGGCGAAGCCTTGCGACGGTAGAACATCAAGATCGTCACCACGCTGTCGTGCTGACAGAACTCATCCCCGACACTTTGCTGGATTGGAGTCCGGGGATCATCATCGAGCTGAACGTGTGCAAGAACTCGGAGGTGCCGTAGTTTCGGTGCTTGATCGGTCAGGCCGTGAAGACGTATGACTACATCAACCGCGTTGTTATAACGCTTCTGCTTTCGGTCTACGAGGGTACGTAGACAACACTCTCCCCTCTCGTTGCTATGCATCACCATGATCTTGCGTGTGCGTAGGAAATTTTTGAAATTACTACGTTCCCCAACAAGTAGTAGTCGTCAATGGTGGCATCTGGCTCCTGGACTCCATCATCTGATCGCAGCAATCGGGTATGGGGGAAAAGAAATAGCAAAGAAACCGTGAGTACTCATTCAAAGTAGTCGCAAGACTTACATCAGAGCTAAGCTAAATATGCATCAGTATCACAGGAATGGGTTGTACCTGTGGACTGAACTGCAGAAATGCCAGAATAGAGGGAAGGCCTAGCCTATCGAAGACTAGCATCTTGCAGCATCAAAAGAGGTAAGGGTAACATATTATGATAGTAGTAAGTTTGTTGTAACATCGCCCAGAGGTCACTTCATCGACTCCATGCGAGAAAACAATCCCGAAGACATCGTATCCATTCCTCATGCCTCAGCATCCAGCTCTAGTTGTATCGATCGGGATATAACTCCGAGCGTCCGTTACCATGGACACGGCTATTCGAATAGATTAAACTTCCTTGCAGGGGTGCACAAACTTACCCAACACGCTTGATCAACTCCGGACGGACACACCATCAGGTCATGACCGGCCTCGGCCGGTCAACACACCGCAACCCTACCTAGACTCAACAGAGAGGCCAGCACGTCGGTCTACATCCTAAGCGCACAGGGGTCTTGGGCCCACCGCCTTTTGCACTCATGCACGTTGCGTACACGGCTGGTGTCAGTCATGGCTACCTCGTTATACAAGGCAGGTGCTTACGCGGGCCACCCGGGCGCGCGTCGCTCAGTTGCTGATGTCCGAAGAGCTTTCGGCTGATACATACGACATAGGGTGCCCATACTTATTACCACGTGACAGTCAGTGTGAAAAGGCCAGAGGCCTACTCGGATCACATATCCAAACCGTTAGTGTCTTGGTAGCGCGCGGTAATGAGCAGAGACTCGCGATCATGTGACCCCGTCGCCCCATCTCGTGGACTTACGGCAAGGGCCCGGAATGCCCGGCCGTGCCACGTAGAGATCTCGCGGGTACCCTCCAGGTCAACCCGACTACACATCAACTCGCGGGTACACTCATGGTCAACCGGACTTCACATTTCTCTCGCGGGTACCCCTCGGGGCCGACCTGACTTCATCATGGTTCTGGGGTAAGGTCAAAGTAACGGTGTGTCCAAAACAGTAATGGGAAACCCGAGGAATCACCCTCGATGGACTCCCACCCGATGTAACCATTAAGGTGGACTTGGAGGAATCACCCTCGATGGTCCACACTTGAGGGGTTGCACGGCAGAGTCATTATCGGGAGTGGTGAACGAGGAATCACCCTTGATGACCACCACCGAATGGCTACACCACATAATTGTCATAAGGAGTGCATTACGAGGTATCCCCCTTGGCACTTGATAACAGATCTGCAGATCCGTACAATTAAGGGGGGTAAAGTGATGTGTCTGGCTCTTGACGTCGATCACGTTGATCGATTCATCTGTCATAATGGGGAGGCAACAGGGACAAGGTGAGGGGTCACTGGTGGATCACTAACCAACCTATACTAAACAGATAGGATAAACAGGTAAGGTACAAAAGTAGGTTACAAAAGCAGGTTATGCATCATAATAGGAGCAATTAAATACAACAGCAAAATCTAATGCAAGCATGAGAGAGAATAGAATGGGCGATATAGGTGATGGAAATATGCCCTAGAGGCAATAATAAAATGGTTATTATTATATTTCCTAAATCATGATAAAGGTTTATTATTCATGCTAGAATTGTATTGATCGGAAACTTAAATACATGTGTGAATAGATAAACAAATACAGTGTCCCTAGTAAGCCTCTACTAGACTAGCTCGTTGATCAAAGATGGTTAAGGTTTCCTAACCATAGACATGTGTTGTCATTTGATAACGGGATCACATCATTAGGAGAATGGTGTGATGGACAAGACCCGTCCGTTAGCTTAGCATAATGATAGTTCAGTTTTATTGCTATTGCTTTCTTCCTATCAAATACATATTCCTTCGACTATGAGATTATGCAACTCCCGGATACCGGAGGAATGCCTTGTGTGCTATCAAACGTCACAACGTAACTGGGTGATTATAAAGATGCTCTACAGATATCTCCGAAGGTGTTTGTTGAGTTGGCATAGATCGAGATTAGGATTTGTCACTCCGAGTATCGGAGAGGTATCGCTGGGCCCTCTCGCTAATACACATCATAAGCTTGCCAGCAAACGACTAAGGAGTTAGTCACAAGGTGATGTATTACAGAACGGGTAAAGAGACTTGCTGGTAACGACATTGAACTAGATATGAAGATACCAACGATCGAATCTCGGGCAAGTAACATACCGATGGACAAAGGGAATTACGTATGTTGTCATAACGATTCGATCGATAAAGATCTTCGTAGAATATGTAGGACTCAATATGGGCATCCAGGTTTCAGTATTGTTTATTTACCGGAGAGGTGTCTCGGTCTTGTCTACATAGTTCTCGAACCCATAGGGCCCGCACGCTTAACGTTCGATGACGATATAATATTATATGAGTTATGTGATTTGGTGACCGAATGTTGTCCGGAGTCCCGGATGAGATCACGGACATAACGAGGAGTCTCAAAATGGTCGAGAGGTAAAGATTGATATATAGGACGATGGTATTCGGACACCGGAAGTGTTTCAGGGGTACGGGTACTTATTGGGTCACCGGAAGGGGTTCCGGGCACCCCCGACAAAAGATATGGGCCTTATGGGCCAAGAGGGGAAACGCACCAGCCACAAGGGGCTGCATATGAGCCGACCTAAGGAGGAGAAGGAAAGGGGAGAAGGGAAAGGCAAGTGTGGATTAGGATTCCCACTTCCTTCCCTCTCCCCCCTCTTTTTCCTTTCCCCTCCGACAAATATGGCAGGGAGCGCGACCAAGGGCAGGAGCCCAAGTAGGATTCGGACGTACTTGGAGCGCCCCTTGGCCTCTCCCCTCTCCCTCACACACACACACACACACACACACACACACACACACACACACACACACACACACACACACACACACACACATATATATATAGTGTTACTATTCATCACCCAGGGTGCATAATAAGTTATTCTTCACCCGAGGTAATCTTACGATCATTTCATAATTAAATTACATTTGAAATTCAAATAGTTACATTCTTATTTATTTACCATGTACAATTTGGCATAAAAAATAAAAATATAGGGCATAAGACAAGAATTTTTGCAGTTTATGTGTATTTTACACTATGTTTTTACGTTTGTAATTTTACATAACATAAAATATTTTTTACAACGATTATATATTATCTTACTGTCTCTTTTTACGTCAGAAATAAGATAAAACTTACAAAACGTAAAATTACGGTGCATTGATGGTAAAATAGAGGGGGGTGAAGAATAACTATTCCTCACCCAGGGTGACGAATAGTCAATCCCTATATATATATATATGTGTGTGTGTGTGTGTGTGTGTGTGTGTGTGTGTGTGTGTGTGTGTGTGTGTATCAGGAGGGGGCGCCTAGCACACCCCACACAATTGTTAGCCGTGTGCGGCGCCCCCTTCCACCGTTTACACCCCCGGTCATATTTTCATAGTACTTAGGCAAAGCCCTGTGGAGATCACTTCACCATCACCGTCACCATGCCGTCGTGCTGACGAAACTCATCTACTAGCTCAACATCTTGCTGGATCAAGAAGGTGAGGGACATCACCGAGCTGAAGTGTGTAGAACGCGGAGGTGTCGTGCGTTCGGTACTTGATCGGTTGAAGCGCGAAGAAGTTCGACTACATCAACCGCGTTGTGAAATGCTTCCACTTACGGGTTACGAGGGTACGTAGGCACACTCTCCCCCTCGTTGCTATGCATCTCCATGGATAGATCATTGCGTGTGCGTAGAACTTTTTTTGTTTTCCATGCAATGATTCCCAACAATAGGAATGATCCAGGAGGGTTTGCTTGCCTAGAAGCTTTGCTGACAGACTCGGGCCCTCAACAGTGAAGTAGTCAATCACCAGATGAACAGCGGTCTCGGGGTCTACCAGAGAAGGAGGGGGAAGAAACAATAAATAACATGAATACAAATGCAACAGAAAGCATGACATGACTGTAGGCTATGTTAGAGGTGACCTAACACAATGCTAGGTGTTATAGACGAAGCGGGAAAATATTCGGGATCCGAGCAATTATCGGACAGGCGATCCGGAGGGGAAGGTTCCATGTTCGTTGTGTTGGGGGCATGTGCAAATATGTGGAAGGCGTATTCGGATTCGTCATATTTTTCTGATCAATTTTCATATATAAATTATTTTCATCCGAGTTACGAATTATTTTGTATGATTTTTTCTAAGATCTAAGCATTTTCTGAAATTCCTAGAATTGAATTAATTCAAAAAATATAATAAACACTAAATGCTATGGGTACACACAAGTGTACCAGAGATGTGCTTCAGAGGCTGACATGCGGGGCCCAGTCAACGGTTGACCAGTCAAAGCTGACTGGGTCAACAGGGGCGGTGGGGACCCACTGTCAGCTCGACACAGTTGCTGACGACTGGGCCCAGTCAATGCCCACATGGCCAGGTCAAACTGACCAGTGGGGCCCCTGATTATCTTAACTAACCCATTGATTTTATTTAACCAGAGAGATTAACCTTGTGGGGCCCATTGTCATAGACACGGCGGTACTTAATCGGGTTATTAGCGACTAATGACAGCGCCACGTCATCGGCTTGAACAACGGTGCTAATCCGGTGCGACGGAGGAACTCCGGCCGGCCGATTCTGGTGATGCTTGCACGCGCGGGTAGGCTCTACGTGACCCACACGTCCAGGCGCATCCAACGGCTGCCACGACGGGGGCTACGATGGCCCGTAGCAGCCGGGCGAGTGGCGGACGACGGCGGCAGTAGGCCATGGCGGCGCTAGGCGGCAGCGGCCACAAAGCAGGCACGGGGCAGCAGTGGCGAGCGCTGGCGCTGCCACGATGGGAGTGATCAGCAACGAAGAGCAAGAGCAGGGGGCAGGAACAGTACAACATCAGTGCAGTCGCGCTCGGGGGCGGCAGCGGGCAGTGCTGGCGCGTGCGGTGAGGGGTGCGTGAGCATGCGCTGGTGGCACGCCGGGGTCGCAGGCGCGCACGTGGGCTTGTAGTGGGAGGTCGGGGCGTGCATGGAGCGCGGACAGGGAGCATGGGACGCGGGCGCGGGAACCGCGAGGATCGCGAGCTCGGGCGGCGGTGGAGTACTGCGTCTATGGCGACGGGAAGTAGGGAAGCAGGGGAGGGTTCGACGGAGGGCTCATCGCGGGCCAGGGTGAATCTCAGGGAAGCCAAGGGGTGCCAGAGTTGAGGAAATCAAAGCGAGGCGTGCGGTGGCTGTAGTTGGAGAGGACGGAGGCGGGCATCGTCGTGGTGGTCTCCTGGCTCCAGCTAGTGGTCTAGGAGGACAAAACAGTGGTCGGCACACCTCATAGACAAAGTCTCTACGCTCGGGGGTGCCGGTGGCCGCGGGATCGAGCGACGCACGTCCACGGCAGCGTGGGGTGAGGGAGGGAGGAAGAGGGGAGAGGCGAGAGGGAGAAGAGTGGGGCATCTAGGGTTGCCAGGGGTGCGGGGAGGCCCTGTGGCCATCGAGGAGCGGCAGATGGCCGGCATCTGGAGATCCCCGGCCACGGACGGGCGGGCAGTGGCCACGGCACCATGGTGAACATGGGGAGAAGAAGTGGGAAGGCGGGGGAGAAAGGCCAGGTGGTTTTGGCCGGGCCGCACTGTGGCTGTGGTCGGCCCAAGCATAGTGCACTTTTTGTTTCCTTTTTATTTTGTTTTTTATTTTCTTCTCCGTTTTGCAAATACTTTAGTCACTATTTGGCTTTGTAAAATATGGGAGTAGGCTCCATTAATACCATGCAATATTTGGCACTGCTGTAAAATGATTGAAGTAATATTTGAAAAACATTTGGTTTATGAATAAAATAAAATGGATTAAAATGGTTGTTTTAGCCACAGTTTCCAATTGTTTCAGGGCATTTACCCACTTTACAAAAATTTGGTTTCTACGCAACAATTATTCAGGGATTAGTTGCCACATTATGAACTATTTTTTGCATGTTTGAAGAAATAATAATTTGACTTTATTTATTTTTTAATTTGAAATTGGTTTTGATTTTTATCAAGTGGCAATTTGGCTTTGTAAACTTGATGACTTGACACCATTAGGTTAGGATTACTATAGCATGAAGATATCCCACAAGTATAGGGGATCGCAACAGTTTTCGAGGGTAGAGTATTCAACCCAAATTTATAGATTCAACACAAGGGGAGCCAAATAATATTTGAAGGTATTAGCAGCTAAGTTGTCAATTCAACCACACGTGGAGATTAATTATCTGCAGCAAAGTGATCAGTAGCAAAGTAGTATGATAGTTTTGATAGTAGTGACAACAGTAACAGTAACGGTAACAGTGATAGCAGTAATTTTGTAGCAAGTGTAACAGTGATGATAGCAGTAGTAACTTAGCAGAAACAATATAAGATAAATTCGTAGGCATTTGATCGGTGACTTGTTGGATGATATTCATCATGTGATAGTTGTAACCTAGGGTGATACGGCACTACCTCCAGTCCATCAATATAATGTAGGCATGTATTCCGTAAATAGTCATACATGCTTTATTAAAAGAACTTGCATGACATCTTTTGTCCTACCCTCCCGTGGCAGCGGGGTTCATATTAGAAACTAAGGGATATTAAGGCCTCCTTTTAATAGAGAACCGGAACAAAGCATTAACACATAGTGAATACATGAACTCCTCAAACTACGGTAGTCACCGGAAGAAGTCCCGGTTATTGTCACTCCAGGGTTACCGGATCATAACACGAAGTAGGTGACTATAACTTGCAAGATAGGATCTAAAACATGGATATAATGATGAATTCATAAACGGTTCAGATCTGAGTTCATGGCACCCGGGCCCAAAGTGACAAGCATTAAGCATAGCAAAGTCATAGCAACATCAATCTAAGAACATAGTGGATACTAGGGATCAAGCCCTAACAAAACTAACTCGATTACATGATGAATCTCATCCAACTCCTCTCCGACCAGTGAGGCTACGAAGGAATTACTCACTCTCGGTGGGGAGTGATACGTCTCCAATGTATCTATAATTTTTGATGGTTCCAAGCATTTAATCCATCTTAGATGTTTTATATGCTATTTTATATGATTTTTGGGACTAACCTATTAACCTAGAACCCAGTGCCAGTTTCTGTTTTTTCCTTGTTTTTGAGTTTTACAGAAAAGGAATACCAAACGGAGTCCAATTGACCTGCCAATTTTTGTGGATTTTTATGGACCAAAAGAAGCCCCCGAAGTAAAAGAGTTGGGCCAGAAGAGTCCCAAGCCATCCACGAGGGTGGAGGGCGCGCCCCCTATGATGTCTACTACACAACCTTCTCCTTGTAGACATTGTTGGGCCTGCAAGTGCACAGATTTGTAGGACAGTAGCAAATTTCTCTTAAGTGGATGACCTAAGGTTTATCAATCCGTGGGAGGCGTAGGATGAAGATTGTCTCTCTCAAACAACCCTGCAACAAAATAACAAAGAGTCTCTTGTGTCCCCAACACACCCAATACAATGGTAAATTGTATAGGTGCACTAGTTCGGCGAAGAGATGGTGATACAAGTGCAATATGGATGGTAGATATAGGTTTTTGTGAACTGAAAATATAAAAACAGCAAGGTAGCGAGCGGTAAAATTGAGCATAAACGGTATTGCAATGATAGGAAACAAGGCCTAGGGTTCATACTTTCACTAGTGTAAGTCCTCTCAACAATAATAACATAATTGCATCATATAACTATCCCTCAAAATGCAACCAAGAGTCACTCCAAAGTCACTAATAGCGGAGAACAAACGAAGAGATTATGGTAGGGTACGAAACCACCTCAAAGTTATTCTTTCCAATCAATCCGTTGGGCTATTCCTATAAGTGTCACAAACAGCCCTAGAGTTCGTACTAGAATAACACCTTAAGATACCAATCAACCAAAACCCTAATGTCACCTAGATACTCCAATGTCACCTCAAGTATCCGTGGGCATGATTATACGATATGCATCACACAATCTCAATTCATATATTCAAACCAACACATAGAACCTCAAAGAGTGCCCAAAGTTTCTACCGGAGAATCACGACGAAAACGTGTGCCAACCCCTATGCATAGGTTCATGGGCGGAACCCGCAAGTTGGTCACCAAAACATACATCAAGTGGCACGTGATATCCCATTGTCACCACAGATACGCACGGCAAGACATACATCAAGTGTTCTCAAATCTTTAAAGACTCAATCCGAAAACTCAATCCATTACAAGAGAGAAGAGGGGGAGAAGAAACATAAGATCCAACTATAATAGCAAAGCTCCGATACATCAAGATCGTGCCAAATCAAGAACACGAGAGAGAGAAAGAGAGAGAGAGAGAGAGAGAGAGAGAGAGATCAAACACATAGCTACTGGTACATACCCTCAGCCCCGAGGGTGAACTACTCCCTCCTCATCATGGAGAGCGCCGGGATGATGAAGATGGCCACCGGTAAGGGTTCCCCCCCTCCGGCAGGGTGCCGGAACAGGGTCCCGATTGGTTTTTGGTGGCTAAAGAGGCTTGCGGCGGCGGAACTCCCGATCTAATCTCTGTTCTGGAAGTTTTAGGGTACGTGGATATATATGGGAGCCGGAAGTACGTCGGAGGAGCCACGGGGGCCCCACGAGGCAGCGGGCGCGCCCCTATCCTCGTGGCCAGCTCCCGTATCTTCTGACGTAGAGTCCAAGTCTATCAGGTAGGTTCCCTTCCAAAAATAACTTCTCCAGTTGATTTCGTTCTGTTTTGACTCCGTTTGATATTCCTTTTCCTCGAAACACTGAAATAGGCATAAAACAGCAAATCTGGGTTAATAGGTTAGTCCCAGAAATAATATAAAAGTGGATAATAAAGCCCAGTATTGTCTAAAACAGTAGATAATATAGCATGGAGCAATAAAAAATTATAGATACATTGGAGACGTATCAAGCATCCCCAAGCTTAATTCCTGCTCGTCCTCGAGTAGGTAAATGATAAAAATAAATTTTTGATGCGGAATGCTACTTGGCATAATTTCAATGTAATTCTTCTTAATTGTGGCATGAATATTCAGATCTGAAAGATTCAAGACAAAAGTTCATATTGACATAAAAATAATAATACTTCAAGCATACTAATAAAGCAATTATGTCTTCTCAAAATAACATGGCCAAAGAAAAGTTATCCCTACAAAATCATATAGTCTGGCTATGCTCCATCTTCACCACACAAAGTATTTAAATCATGCACAACCCCGATGACAAGCCAAGCAATTGTTCCATACTTTAACATTTTCAAAACTTTTTCGATCTTCACGCAATACATGAGCATGAGCCATGGATATAGGACTATATGTTGAATAGAATGGTGGTTGTGGAGAAGACCAAAAGAGGGGAAGATAGTCTCACATCAACTAGGCGTATCAACGGGCTATGGAGATGCCCATCAATAGATATCAATGTGAGTGAGTAGGGATTGCCATGCAACGGATGCACTAGAGCTATAAGTATGTGAAAGCTCAACAAAATAAACTAAGTGGGTGTGCATCCAACTCGCTTGCTCACGAAGACCTAGGGCATTTGAGGAAGCCCATCAAGCCAAGTTCTATAATGAAAAATTCCCACTAGTATATGAAAGTGATATCATAGGAGACTCTCTATCATGAAGATCATGGTGCTACTTTGAAGCACAAGTGTGGTAAAAGGATAGTAGCATTGCCCCTTCTCTATTTTTCTCTCATTTTTTTATTTTTTATTTGGGCCTTTCTCTTTTTTATGGCCTCTTTTTTTCTCTCTTTTTTATTTTTCGTCCGGAGTCTCATCCCGACTTGTGGGGGAATCATAGTCTCCATCATCCTTTTCCTCACTTGGGACAATGCTCTAATAATGATGATCATCACACTTTTATTTTCTTACAACTCATGAATTACAACTCGATACTTAGAACAAAACATGACTCTATATGAATGCCTCCGGCGGTGTACCGGGATGTGCAATGAATCAAGAGTGACATGTATGAAAGAATTATGAACGGTGGCTTCGCCACAAATACAATGTCAACTACATGATTATGCTAGCAATATGACAATGATGGAGCGTGTCATAAGAAACGGAACGGTGGAAAGTTGCATGGCAATATATCTCGGAATGGCTATGGAAATGCCATAATAGGTAGGTATGGTGGATGTTTTGAGGAAGGTATATGGTGGGTGTATGATACCAACGAAGTTTGCACCAACTCTCGATGTGAGAAAGGGCAATGCATGGTACCGAAGAGGCTAGCAATGATGGAAGGGTGAGAGTGCGTATAATCCATGGACTCAACATTAGTCATAAAGAACTCATATACTTATTGCAAAAATATAGAAGTTATCAAAGCAAAGTATTACACGCATGATCCTAGGGGGATAGATTGGTAGGAAAAGACCATCGCTCGTCCCCGACCGCCACTCATAAGGAAGACAATCAATAAACACCTCATGCTCCGACTTCGTTACATAACGGTTCACCATATGTGCATGCTACGGGAATCACAAACTTCAACGCAAGTATCCTTTAAATTCACAACTACTCAACTAGCATGACTCTAATAGTATCACCTTCATATCTCAAAACAATCATCATGCTTCAATCTTTTCTTAGTATTCAACACACTCATAAGAATTCTTACAAATCTTTTATGCTTAGCGTATTAGGATTTTAAGCAAATTAGCATGCTATTTAAGACTCTCAAAATAATATAAGTGAAGCATGAGAGTTCATCTATTTCTTCAAAATAAAACTACCACCATGCTCTAAAAGATGTAAGTGAAGCACTAGAGCAAACAACAAACTACTCCAGAAGATATAAGTGAAGATCAATGAGTAGTTGAATAATTATGCAACTATGTGAAGACTCTCACATTTAAGAATTTCAGATCTTGATACTTTATTCAAACAGCAAGCAAAGCTAAAGAAAATAAAATGACGCTCCAAGCAAAACACATATCATGTGGTGAATAAAAATATAGCTCCGAGTAAAGTTACCGATGAATGAAGACGAAAGAGGGGATGCCTTCCGGGGCATCCCCAAGCTTAGACGCTTGGTTATCCTTGAATATTACCTTGGGGTGACTTGGGCATCCCCAAGCTTAGGCTCTTGCCACTCCTTATTCCATAGTACATCGAATCTTTACCCAAAACTTGAAAACTTCACAACACAAAACTTAACAGAAAACTCGTAAGCTCCGTTAGCGAAAGAAAACAAAATACCACTTCAAGGTACTGTAATGAACTCATTATTTATTTATATTGGTGTTTAACCTAATGTATTAGAACTTATCTATGGTTTATAAACTATTTTACTAGCCATAGAGTCATCACAATAAGCAAACAACACACGAAAATAGAATCTGTCAAAAACAAAACAGTCTGTAGTAATCTGTAACTAACGCAATCTTCTGGAACTCCAAAAATTCTAAAATAAATTGGTGGATCTGAGGAATTTTTCTAGTAATCTACTTCAAAAAGAATCAACCAAATAGCACTAGCCAGTAAAAAGTTGAAGCTAATCTCGTGAGCGCTAGAGTTTTTGTTTTTTACAGCATGATCATAAATACTTCACACAAGTCTCCCCAAAGGTTCTACTTGGCACAAACACTAATTAAAACATAAAAACACATCTTAACAGAAGCTAGATGGATTATTTATTCCTAAACAGAACCAAAAAGTAAGAAACTAAAATAAAATTAGGTTGCCTCCCAACAAGCGCTATCGTTTAACGCCACTAGCTAGGCATGATGATTTCAATGATGCTCACATAAAAAATAGGAATTGAAACATAAAGAGAGCATCATGAAGAATATGACTAGCACATTTAAGTCTAACCCACTTCCTATGCATTGGGATTTTGTGAGCAAACAACTTATGGGAACAAGAATCAACTTGCATAGGAAGGTAAAACAAGCATAACTTCAAGATTTTAAGCACATAGAGAGAAAACTTGATATTATTGCAATATGTAGAAGCATATATTCCTCCCTCATTATAATTCTTAGTAGCATAATGAATGCATTCAACAATATAACCAGCACCAAAAGCATTCTTTTCATGATCTACAAGCATAGAAATTTTACTACTCTCCACATAAGCAAATTTCTTCTCATGAATAATAGTGGGAACAAACTCGACAAAATAACTATCATATGATTGAGAATTAAGATCAAGATGACAAGTTTCATGGTTATCATTATTCTTTAAAGCATAGGTGTCATCACAATAATCATCATAGATAGGAGGCATGCTTTCATCATAGTAAATTTGCTCATCAAAGCTTGAGGGACAAAAAATATCATCTTTATCAAACATAGCTTCCCCAAGCTTGTGGCTTTGCATATCATTAACATCATGGATATTCAAAGAATTCATACTAACAACATTGCAATCATGCTCATCATTCAAATATTTAGTGCCAAACAACTTAATGCATTATTCTTCTAACACTTTGGCACAATTTTCCTTTCCATCATACTCATGAAAGATATTAAAAAGATGAAGCGTATGAGGTAAACTCAATTCCATTTTTTTGTAGTTTTATTTTATAAACTAGACTAGTGCTAAAACAAGAAACAAAAAGATTCGATTGCAAGATCTAAAGATATACCTTCACTTACCTAGCCTCCCCGGCAACGGCGCCAGAAAAGAGCTTGATGTCTACTACGCAACCTTCTCCTTGTAGACGTTGTTGGGCCTGCAAGTGCACAGGTTTGTAGGACAGTAGCAAATTTCCCTCAAGTGGATGACCTAAGGTTTATCAATCCATGGGAGGCGTAGGATGAAGATGGTCTCTCTCAAACAACCCTGCAACCAAATAACAAAGAGTCTCTTGTGTCCCCAACACACCCAATACAATGGTAAATTGTATAGGTGCACTAGTTCGGTGAAGAGATGGTGATACAAGTGCAATATGGATGGTAGATATAGGTTTTTATGAACTGCAAATATAAAAACAGCAAGGTAGCGAGCAGTAAAATTGAGTGTAAACGGTATTGCAATGATAGGAAACAAGGCCTAGGGTTCATACTTTCACTAGTGTAAGTCCTCTCAACAATAATAACATAATTGGATCATATAACTATCCCTCAACATGCAACAAAGAGTCACTCCAAAGTCACCAATAGCGGAGAACAAACGAAGAGATTATGGTAGGGTACGAAACGACCTCAAAGTTATTCGTTCCAATCAATCCGTTGGGCTATTCCTATAAGTGTCACAAACAGCCCTAGAGTTCGTACTAGAATAACACCTTAAGACACAAATCAACCAAAACCCTAATGTCACCTAGATACTACAATGTCACCTCAAGTATCCGTGGGTATGATTATACGATATGCATCACACAATCTCAGATTCATCTATTCAACCAACACATAGAACCTCAAAGAGTGCCCCAAAGTTTCTACCAGAGAATCAAGACGAAAACGTGTGCCAACCCCTATGCATAAGTTCATGGGCGGAACCCGCAAGTTGATCACCAAAACATACATCAAGTGAATCACGTGATATCCCATTGTCACCACAGATACGCACGACAAGACATACATCAAGTGTTCTCATATCATTAAAGACTCAATCCGATAAGATAACTTCAAAGGGAAAACTCAATCCATTACAAGAGAGTAGAGGGGGAGAAAAAACATAAGATCCAACTATAATAGCAAAGCTCGCAATACATCAAGATCGTGCCAAATCGAGAACACGAGAGAGAGAGAGAGAGAGAGAGAGAGAGAGAGAGAGAGATCAAACACATAGCTACTGGTACATACCCTCAGCCCCGAGGGTGAACTACTCCCTCCTCGTCATGGAGAGTGCCCGGATGATGAAGATGGCCACCGGTGAGGGTTCCCCCTCCGGCAGGGTGCCAGAATAGGGGTCCCGAGAGGTTTTTGGTGGCTACAGAGGCTTGCGGCGGCGGAACTCCAGATCTATTTTATTCCCCGAAGTTTTTAGGGTATATGGGTATATATCGGAGGAATAAGTACGTCAGGGGAGCCACGAGGGGCCCACGAGGGTGGAGGGCACGCCCTAGGGGGTGGGTGCGCCCCCTACCTCGTGGCTTCCTCGAAGCTTCCTTGCCGTGGACTCCAAGTCCCCCGGGTTGCTTTCTTTCCAAAAATAACTTCTCCAGAAGGTTTCATTCCGTTTTGACTCTGTTTGATATTCCTTTTCTCCGAGACACTGAAATAGGCAAAAAAACAACAATTCTGGGCTAGGCCTCCGGTTAATAGGTTAGTCCCAAAAAAATATAAAAGTGGATAATAAAGCCCAATATTGTCTAAAACAGTAGATAATATAGCATTGAGCAATAAAAAATTATAGATACGTTGGAGACGTATCACCCTACCTCGTGGATGACTCGGAGACCCCCCTAACGTGAGACCGATGCCAAAAATTCCTATAAATACAGAAACCCCCGAAAAGAAACATAGGTCGGGAGTTCCTCCGCCGCAAACCTCTGTAGCCACCAAAAACCAATCGGGACCCTGTTCCGGCACCCTGTCGGAGGGGGAAATCATCACCGATGGCCATCTTCATCATCCCAGCGCTCTCCATGATGAGGAGGGAGTAGTTCACCCTCGGGGCTGAGGCTATGTACCAGTAGCTATGTGTTTGATCTCTCTCTCTCTCTCTCTCGTGATCTTGATGTGGCACGATCTTGATGTAACGCGAGCGTTGCTACTATAGTTGGATCTTTTGATGTTTCTCTCCCTTTATCTCCATGTGATCAATTGAGTTTTTCCTTTGAAGTTATCTTATCGGATTGAGAATTTAAGGATTTGAGAACACTTGATGTATGTCTTGCGTGGGATACCTGTGGTGACAATGGGGTATTCTATTGATTCATTTGATGTATGTTTTGGTGATTAACTTGCGGGTTCCGTGACCTTGGGAATATATGCATAGGGGTTGGCACACGTTTTCGTCCTGACTCTCCAGTAGAAACTTTGGGGCACTCTTTGAAGTTCTTTGTGTTGGTTGAATAGATGAATCTGAGATTGTGTGATGCTTATCGTATAATCATACCCGCGGATACTTGAGGAGACATTGGAGTATGTAGGTGATATTAGGGTTTTGGTTGATTTGTGTCTTAAGGTGTTATTTTACTACGAACTCTAGGGCTGTTTGTGACACTTATAGGAATAGCCCAATGGATTGATCGGAAAGAATAACTTTGAGGTGGTTTCGTACCCTACAATAATCTCTTTGTTTGTTCTCCGCTATTAGTGACTTTGGAGTGACTCTTTGTTGCATGTTGAGGGACAGTTATATGATCTAATTATGTTATCCTTGTTGAGAGAACTTGCACTAGTGAAAGTATGAACCCTAGGCCTTGTTTCAAAGCATTGCAATACCATTTTCGCTCACTTTTATCATTAGTTACCTTGCTGTTTTTATAATTTCAGATTATAAAAACCTATATCTACCATCCATATTGCACTTGTATCACCATCTCTTCGCCGAACTAGTGCACCTATACAATCTACCATTGTATTGGGTGTGTTGGGGACACAAGAGACTCTTTGTTATTCGGTTGCAGGCTTGTTTGAGAGAGACCATCTTCATCCTACGCCTCCCACAGATTGATAAACCTTAGGTCATCCACTTGAGGGAAATTTGCTACTGTCCTACAAACCTCTGCACTTGGAGGCCCAACAACGTCTACAGGAGGAAGGTTGTGTAGTAGACATCAAGCTCTTTTCTGGCGCCGTTGGTGGGGAGGTTAGTGCTTGAAGGTATATCTTTAGATCTTGCAATCGAATCTTTTTGTTTCTTGTTTTATCACTAGTTTAGTCTATAAAAGAAAACTACAAAAAATGGAATTGAGGTTGCCGCATATGCTTCATCTTTTTAATATCTTTCGTGAAAATGATGGAAACAAAAATTGTGCTCAAGTGTTAGAAGAAGAATGCATTAAAATGTTTGGCACTAAATATTCGAATGATGAGCATGATTGCAATGTTGTTAGTATGAATTCTTTGAATATCGATGATGCTAATGATATGCAAAGCCACAAGCTTGGGGATGCTATGTTTGATGAAGATGATATTTTTAGTCCCCCAAGTTTTGATGAGAAAATTTATTTGGATGATAGCATGATTCATTTTTATGATGATTATGTTGATGAAAGTGGTTTCGGAGAGGTCATGACTTTATTTAGTGATGAATCCACTATTTCGGAAGAGGTTCCAATTGATTATGAGAACAAAGTTGCTATCTATGATGATTATTGTGATGACATGTATGTTATAGAGAACAATGATAACCATGAAACTTGTCATCTTGATTTTATTTTTCAATTGGATTATGCCTCACATGATAGTTATTTTGTTGAGTTTGCTCCCACTACTGTTCATGAGAAGAAATTTGCTTATGTGGAGAGTAATAAAAATTCTATGCTTGTAGATCATGAAAAGAATGCTTTATTTGATGGTTATATTGTTGAATTCATTCATGATGCTACTAAAAATTATTATGAGGGAGGAATATATGCTTGTAGGAATTGCAATAATTTCAAGTTTCCTCTCTCTATGTGCTTAAAATCTTGAAGTTATGCTTGTTTTGCTTTCCTGTGCTAGTTGATTCTTGTTCCCATAAATTGTTTGCTCACAAAATCCCTATGCATAGGAAGTGGGTTAGGCTTAAATGTGTTAGTCATAATCTTCATGATACTCTCTTTATGTTTCAATCGTTATCTTTTATGTGAGCATCATTGAAATCGTCGTGCCTAGCTAAAAAGGCATTAAAGAAAAGCGCTTGTTGTGAGACAACCCAATATTTACCCCTACTGTTTTTTTGTGTCCACATGATTAAGCTACTGTAGTAATCATGCCTTATAGCTTTTGTTTCAATAAAGTTCCAAGTAGAACCTTTGGGAAGACTTGGGTGAAAGTTAATGTGATCTTGCTGTAAAAAACAGAAACTTTGCGCTCACGAGATTAGTTGTCATTTTTTACATAAGAGTACTTTTAAGTTGATTCTTTTTGCAGAAGATTAACAGACATATTCCTAACGTCCACAAATTTATTTCAGAATTTTTGGAGTTACATAAGTATTCGAGAGTTACAAATTACTACAGAGTGTTCTGTTTTTGACAGATTCTATTTTCTATGTGTTGTTTTCTTATTTTGATGAATCTATGAGTAGTATCGGACAATATGAACCATAGAGAAGTTGGAATACAGTAGATATTACACCAATATAAATAAAGAATTATTTCACAACAGCACCAAAAGTGGTGATTTTATTTCCTTATACTAACGGAGCTTACGAGTTTTCTGTTGAGTTTTGTGTTGTGAAATTTTCAAGTTTTGGGTAAAGATTCGATGGACTATGGAATAAGGAGTGGCAAGAGCCTAAGATTGGGGATGCCCAAGGCACCCCAAGGTAATACTCAAGTGTCGGTGTGGAACGACACCTATGGGAGCACAAGAATCCCTACTACGGTTGCCGGGGCGCGGGGTTGCGAGAAGAGCAGGGCTAGTAGACAGCACAATGATTGTTTACCCCGGTTCGGGCCGCCGTAAAACCCTAGTCCTACTTTGGTGGGTGTATTTCAGAGAGTTCTTGAGCTCTCGAACTAGCTGTGGTCAGTGCGTGGTTCGAAAGAGCCGAATCCCTCTCCAGTATGCCATGCGCCTCCTTTTATAGTCGGAAGGAGCTGCCACAGTGGCACACTGGAGGTGGAAAGGCGTACAGTGCCCTAAGCTTATCGCTCGTATTACAGGACAATACGCATTTAATGCGTAGCTTAGGTGTCCCCTTGCTTTATTGGGGACGGGGGCGAGGCCCGCCCCGTCCGTCGCCGCTCCTCCTCGCTTTGACACACGCCCTGGCCAGTGAGGCGCGTGGTGCCATGTAGGCAGGCAGGCAGCTGAGGTGGCGCAGTGACGGAGCCTTCACGAAGATCTGCATGTCGCCACGTAGGCGCTCGGTGAGTTGGCCTGGGAGCTGCATGTTGCCACGCAGGCGCTCGGTGAGTTGGCCTGGGAGCTGCATGTTGCCACGCAGGTGCCCGCCCAGCTGGTTGGGCTGGCAGCTGCATGTGAACGATGGTGGAAGCTTGGTTGGCGTGGGCCTGGCGGTGGCCCTGCTGGCGTCCTTGGTGAGGGCCTTGCCGGGTGGCCCGGCAAGGGTCTTGCCGTGGCGCACTGTCGTCCCCGGCAAGGGCCTTGCCGGGGGTCTGGTGGCCTTCCTCGGCAAGGATCTTACCGAGGATCGTTGTCTTCTATTCCTCATCTGATCTTGAATATGTCTTCACAAAGATCTGGATGTCACCACGGAGGTGCCTCCTGAGCCCTGGCCCAACATGATGTTGGAGACCGTGGGCTCAAGGGTGGCCCGCTCTGTTGGTGCGGGGCGAGCTGTCCCGACAAGGATCTTGCCGACGCTGCTGTGGCTGCCCCGACAAGGGTCTTGCCGGGGGAACCTGCTTTCTCCCTCTGCTCTTCGTGGTCTCGGCCTTGGCGTTGCTCTTATTATCTCGGGCTTTGGTATTTCCTTGGCTCGCCTCCCCTGCTCTGCTTGGCGTGACCATAGGCGCGACTCTGACTGCCCGTGCACAGGTATAGGGGTACAAAGACGCACCCCTGTTTTTGTACACCGACAGGAGCCCCCGGGCCTGGGACAGACATAAGCGTGACACGTTGTTGGGCCAGGTCCAAAACGGTGCGCGGGCAGGCAGGACAGTTTTTACCGTGGTAAGACTTTTCGCGCGCTGCGCTTCCCACGACCCGCGCGCGCGGCGCGGCGTGGAGGGGTGTGCGTGACGTGGGCGGCATGTGTGGGGCGGTTTCCACACGCATGCGTCATATCGCAGTAAAGAGGCGGCTCGCGCCTTCCCCGTAAAAAGAGGGAGGTGTGGAGGCATGACTCATTTACTGAACGGGGCCGGGTCGCGGTCTTCAAGGCATCCACTCCCCACGATCATGGGGTGGGGAGAGGTCGCTTCACCCGTCCGCTCAGTTCTGCACGTCCGCCACGCATCCTTCATGCGGCTGGACTGGCAAGCGGTGGAGGCGGGAAACCGGGCCGTCGCTGGTTGGGGCAGCGGGTCGGTCCTAATTCCCTGCGCCTCCGGTGGCTGGATTGGCCGAGCGGGGCGGCCGAGCCCCGACCCCGCCCCTTTATAAAGAGGGGGAAGGGGGGATGGCGTCCCGCATTCTTCTATCACGTGCCTCCTCTTGCTTCTGCTTCTTCCTTTCACTTGCCATGGAGAAAGGGAATCCGGGTCCCTCGACGGTGGCGGTGAGGGTCGCCGCTCGACAACGCGTCCCTCCTCCTCCTGAGCCCGTGGTGGTGGAACCGGCCGCGAGGGGAAGGGGGAGGGGCGAGGCCGTGGCCGGGTCGGAGGTCGTAGTGCTCAGGGAAGAGGAGTACGGGGTGGCGCACCGGCTTCGCCCCCGCCAATGGTGCCTTTCCCGATGGAAGGCCATGTCAGAGATCAGCCCCGCGAGTTCTTCATTAGGCCGCGCCGGCCTCCACGTCGCCGTCTCCGTCTTCCCGCCCCATTTGCTCGGGAGATGGAGCGTGACCGGCCCCAATCCCTCAGAATGCACATGAGGGGTTGTGGGAATGGGGGCACGTGGGTCGACGTCGACTTCCTGGCTCCTCGGGTCATGTACCTCCGTCGTGGGTGGAAGACGTTCGCTCGCATCCACAGCCTGACGGCGGGGCTCGTCCTCTACTTCAAATTGATGGAGGACGGCCTGCTCTCCGTCAAGGTCTTCGGAGAATTCGGGACTCGCCTGAAGTGCTGCGTGGAGAGCTCCTCCGATGGAGATTCCGACGATGGAAGCTCTTCTTCGAGCGAAAGTGATGAGGAGGACAGCGGGGCAGATGACGGGGATGAGTCCGACTAGACGTCGGACGCCCCGCGCCTGTGCGGGTGCGGCAGCAGCAGCATCTGCACCTGGCCGCTCCTCCGACAGGGTTTTGCCGGGGGTGGGGCCAGCTCATTGAACTTCTCGGGGCCGTCTCCTTGGGCGGCCGGCTTCGGGAGGCTGCGGAAGAGGAAGAGGGCGGGCGGCAAGGCCGTCAACTCGGAGTACGCGGGCACCGACGCCTTCGTCGCGTATTGCCGGTCCTGTCGCCTCGTCTTCCAGCTCCTTTCCTGGCACCGTCATCACCGGCCTACCCATGGGCGGCCACCGAGGTGTTCCCTTGGTGCTTTCCGCTGCTCGTAGCTCGCCTAGGCACCCCTTTTGTCCCCTCGCCTCCTTGACCTGCCTACTGAGGAGAGGGACAAGAAAGGAATCACGGGCACCTTATCTCTTTTTTAATTTGTAAGCCTTCGGGCCTTGTTAAATTTAAAGCTTGTAATCCCTTTGTTCATGTTTTTCATTTCGTACGAACTGTACCTGTATGGGATGTTTTTAATGAAAAAGGGATGCTTGCCGGGTGTTTCTTCGTGGGTAAATCCTGCGACAAGGAGCGAATCCTTGTTATTGTTTAAGATAAACGTTTTTCGCCCGGCTACAGGCCTTGCCGTCCCCCCACACCACTCGACCGTTCTCGTGCTCTTGGCGGAGGCAGGGATGAAGTGGGCTTTAGGCTCCTCGTCCTACCTCCTTGCTGCCGCGGCTACAATCAAATCTGGACCCAGGAAACAATCCTTAGGTATAGGAAAAAGGGGAGCACGACAACCTAGAGATAAAGACGAGGTTTCACATGCCCCAGTCCTATTCTGAAATGCATGACAGAGGATAAAAGACTTATCTGGATCTGCAGCCCCCGACAGCCTCATCTTGGCGCGGTTGGATCCTTGTGCTTGCAGCCCCCGGCAACTCTGGTTTGCCGGGGTCGGGACGCCGGTCCGTTTTCTTTCTTCCAAGTAGCTCGGCAGAAGTGCTCATGTGCCCTGCGAACCAAAGGAGGACAGATGAGAAACAGATAGACGCGCACTCTACCTCTAAGCTAGGGGTTAGTCGCTGCTGAGCTCTATCAACCCTAACCAAGGAAGAGACTCGACCTAGCATGCATTCTATGACTTAGGGCGCCAGCGCTTGATTTATTTATGCTCAGGGTCTGTGCCTGGCTTTGCACGAAGGGTTACATGCCTTGCCGGCAAAGCTTGTACAAAAGGTGGCTTGCCGGGAGGCCCGACAAGCCGCGCCTTATCGGTAAAACTTGCGAAGATGCTCGATGTTCCAGGAGTTGCACACTGGGACGACATCTTCGGTTTCCAGGCGGACTGCGCCAGGCCTGGTGCCTCGTATTACCCGATAAGGGCCTTCCCACTTTGGCGTCAACTTGTTGGCTTTCTTGGCCGACTGAACGCGCCGAAGAACAAGGTCGCCTTCCTCAAAGTTTCGGGCATGAACCTTGCGGCTATGGTAGCGGCGCAAGGCTTGCTGGTAGCACGCTGCTCTCACATCCGCCCGAAGACGATCTTCCTCAAGGAGCGTCATGTCATCTTCGCGCAACTACTCTTGCTCAAGCTCATCATAAGAGAGCACTCGAGGTGACCCGTATATGAGTTCCGTGGGGAGAACTGCTTCTGCCTCGTAGACCAGGGCAAAAGGTGTCTGGCTGTTGGCTCGATTTGGCGTCGTCCTGATCGACCAAAGAACCACCGGCAATTCATCAATCCAACGCCTTCCGCTCTTGCGCAGCTTGTCAAAAGTCTTTGTCCTTAGGCCCCGCAAGACTTCAGCATTCTTCCTCTCCGCTTGGCCGTTGCTCCGTGGGTGTGCCACGGAAGCAAAACAGACCTTGCCGCCGAGGTCTTGAATGTATTGCATGAAGGTGTGGCTCGTGAACTGCGTGCCGTTGTCGGTGATGACTCTATTTGGCACACCAAAACGGCAGACCGGTTGAGGGAGTCCTGGATTAGGGGGTATCCGGACGGCCGGACTATAACCTTTGGCCGGACTGTTGGACTATGAAGATACACGATTGAAGACTTTGTCCCGTGTCCGGATGGGACTTTCCTTGGCGTGGAAGGCAAGCTTGGCAGTACGGATATTTAGATATCCTTCCTTGTAACCGACTCTGTGTAACCCTAGCCCCCTCCGGTGTCTATATAAACCGGAGGGTTTAGTCCGTATGACACAACAACATCAACAATCATACCATAGGCTAGCTTCTAGGGTTTAGCCTCTCTGATCTCGTGGTAGATCTACTCTTGTACTACCCATATCATCAATATTAATCAAGCAGGAGTAGGGTTTTACCTCCATCGAGAGGGCCTGAACCTGGGTAAAAACATCGTGTCCCTTGTCTCCTGTTACCATCCGCCTAGACGCACAGTTCGGGACCCCCTACCTGAGATCCGCCGGCTTTCACACCGACATTGGTGATTTCATTGAGAGTTCCTCCGTGTCATCGTCATTAGGCTTGATGGCTCCTTCGATCATCGTTAGCGATGCAGTCCAGGGTGAGACTTTTCTCCCCGGACAGATCTTTGTATTCGGCGGCTTTGCACTGCGGGCCAATTCGCTTGGCCATCTGGAGCAGATTGAAAGTTACGCCCTGGCCATCAGGTCAGGTTTGGAAGCTTGAACTACACGGCCGACATCCGCGGAGACTTGATCTTCGACGGATTCGAGCCCCGACCGAGTGCGTCACGCTGTCACGATGAGCATGATTTAGCTCTGCCGCCGAACAGTGTCCTGGAGACCGCACCGGCATCCGCTCCGACCTTTAATTCGGAGCCAACTGCGCCATCCGAGGGCGGGTGGTTAGGCCCCACCGCGGAAGCAGCAGCCTCGACGGCGATCGAGCCGAACGCTCACCTTAACCTTCGCGAGGTCCGCGACTCCACCTTGCCGGACTCTCCTTAGGACTCTGAACCATCCGCGCCCCTGCCAATCGAATCCGATTAGGCACCGATCATGGAGTTCACCGCCGCGGATATCTTTCAGCACTCGCCCTTCGACGACATACTGAATTCAGTAAGGTCTCTCTCTTTGTCAGGAGAGTCCTGGCCGGATTATGACCGGCGAGATTGGGATGCGGACGATGAAGAAATTCGACGCCCACCCACCACCCACTTCATAGCCACTGTCGATGATTTGACCGACATGCTCGACTTCGACTCCGAAGACATCGACGGTATGGACGATGATGTAGGAGACGAACAGGAACCAGCGCCTACAGGGCACTGGAAAGCCACCTCGTCGTATGACATATATATGGTGGACACACCCAAAGAAGGCAATGGCAACGGAACAGGGGAGGATAACCCCTCCAAGAAGGAACCTAAGCGCCGGCGTCAGCGCGCCGCTATAAGTCTCGCCAAAGCAAAAACGGTGATTTCGGCACAGGAGATAATAACACCCCGGACAGTGCCGAAGACAGCACCCTCCAGCAAGATTCAGCGCAGGAGGATGGAGAAGCCAGCCCTAATGAGAGAGCGATGGACAGAGAGGAAGAGGATGACAATTACATGCCTCCCTCCGAAGATGAGGCAAGCCTCGACGATGATGAATTTGTCGTGCCTGAGGATCCCGTTGATCAAGAGTGCTTCAAGCGCCGGCTTATAGCCACGGCAAATAGCCTTAAGAAGAAATAGCAGCAGCTTAGAGCTGATCAAGACTTGCTAGCTGATAGATGGCCTGAAGTCCTTGCGGCCGAGGAATACGAACTCGAATGCCCCTCCAAGAGCTACCCAAAGCGCAGGTTGCTACCCGGTTTAGAGGAGGAAGCATCTAAACCTACATCTCCAGTGTATGACGCGGCTGACCGGCCACCTCGTGGCCGTGACAGAGAGGCCTCTCGGCCCACAGCTCAAGCCGCACCCCGGCGTCACTCAAAAAATACCAAGGCACGGGGACACGCGCTAGGCCTGCGAGATATACTGGAGGACAAAGAAAAGCAAACAAGGTCGATCTACGGATCGCGTGGGCAAGATATTTAGTTTTCCCACACAAGACTTCAACATCTCTAACAATTCCCATCGCTGAAATAGTATCTCTATTGGCAAGTTTAATTGTGACATCAATATCTTCTAACTCAGCAGGTGCAATTTCATGCTTGATTTCTTTATACAAGTCATAAGGGATAACACTAGCACTAGCACCCATATCACATAAGCCATGATAACAATGATCTCCTATTTTAACTGAAATAACAGGCACGCCTACCATAGGTCTATGTTTATCTTGAGCACAAGGTTTAGCAATTCTAGCAGTTTCACCTTCGAACTGAATAACATGCCCATCAATATTATTCGACAAGAGATCTTTAACAATAGCAATATTAGATTCTACTTTAACTTGCTCAGGAGGTGTATATGTTCTAATATTGCTTTTACGAACAATAGTTGAAGCTTTAGCATGATCCTTTACTCTAACAGGGAAAGGTGGTTTCTCAACATAAGCAGTAGGAACAATAGGATCATTATAAGTGACAGTCTTTTCTTCTGCTTTAATAGGTGCAGCTACTTTTACTTCTATGGGAGGATGATATTTAAACCACTTCTCCTTAGGGAGATCAACATAAGTAGCAAAATATTCACAGAAAGAAGCTACTATCTCAGAGTCAAGTCCATATTTAGTGCTAAACCTACGGAAAATATCGTTATCCATAAAAGATTTAACACAATCAAACTTAGGTGTCATACCTGACTCCTTACCTTCGTCGAGGTCCCAATCTTCAGAGTTGCATTTAATTCTATCCAATAAGTTCCATTTAAATTCAATAGTCTTCATCATAAAAGAGCCAGCACAAGAAGTATCGAGCATGGTGCGATTGTTTTCAGAAAGCCGAGCATAAAAACTTTGCATAATTATTTCTCTCGGGAGCTCATGATTGGGGCATGAATATAACATTGATTTAAGCCTCCCCCAAGCTTGAGCGATGCTTTCTCCTTCGCGAGGCCAGAAATTATATATATAATTGCGATCACGATGAACAAGATGCATAGGGTAATATTTTTGATGAAATTCCAATTTCAATCTTTTATAGTCCCACGATCTCGTATCACATAGCCTATACCATATCAATGCGTCTTCCTTCAAAGATAAAGGGAAGACTTTCTTCTTAGCAACATCATAGGGTACACCTGCAAGCTTAAATAATCCACAAACTTCATCCACATATAATAAGTGCTCATCAGGATGCTTTGTTCCATCTCCTGTAAAAGAGTTAGCTAGCAGTCTTTCCATCATACCCAAAGGAAATTCAAAAGGAGTTTCATTTTCAATAGGTTCAGTAGGTTGAGGAGCAACTCTTTGCTGTACTAGACGGGGCAAAGATACCCCGAACAAGCCCCTCAGAGAATTACTTTCCATAGTAACAAGTGATAGTAAATTTCAGCACACTATATAAATTTTTCCTTACCAAATTCCACCTACCAAAGGCGCTACACTCCCCGGCAACGGTGCCAGAAAAGAGTCTTGATGACCCAGCAGTATAGGGGATCTATCTAGTCCTTTCGATAAGTAAGAGTGTCGAACCCAACGAGGAGCAGAAGGAAATGATAAGCGGTTTTCAACAAGGTATTCTCTGCAAGTACTGAAATAAGTGGTAATAGATAGTTTGTGACAAGATAAATTGTAACGAGCAACAAGTAACAAAAGTAAATAAAGTGCAGCAAGGTGGCCCAATCCTTTTTGTAGCAAAGTAAAAGACGGAACAAACTCTTATATAAGTAAAAGCGCTCCCGAGGACACATGGGAATATCATCAAGCTAGTTTTCATCACGTTCAAGCATCCCACTTATGATTAACCTCTATTGCAAGCATCCGCAACTACAACAAAAGTATTAAGGTAAATGTCGGTGTCAAAACAGGCGGATCTCGGGTAGGGGGTCCCGAACTGTGCGTCAAGGTCAAATGGTAACAGGAGACAAGGGACACTTTATTTTACCCAGGTTCGGGCCCTCTCGGTGGAGGTAAAACCCTACTCCTGCTAGATTAATATTGATGATATGGGTAGTACAAGAGTGGATCTACCACGAGATCAAGGAGGCTAAACCCTAGAAGCTAGCCTATGGTATGATTGTGTATGATGATGGTTGTCCTACGGACTACAACCCTCCGGTTTATATAGACACTGGATAGGGTTAGGGTTACACAGAGTCGGTTACAATGGTAGGAGATCTCGAATATCCGCACGCCTAGCTTGCCTTCCACGCCAAGAAAAGATCCTTCCGGACATGGGACGAAGTCTTCAATCTTGTATCTTCATAGTCCTGGAGTCCGGCTAAAGGTATAGTCCGGCTATCCGAACACCCCCTAATCCAGGACTCCCTCAGTAGCCCCTGAACCAGGCTTCAATGACGACGAGTCCGGCGCGCAGATTGTCTTCGGCATTGCAAGGCGGGTTCCTCCTCCAAGTTCTTCAATAAGATTATAAACACCAAAAAATAGTGTCCGGCTCTGCAAAATAAGTTTCCACATATTGCCATATAGAGAATAATATTAACACAAATCAAATCTGCTGACGTATCCCGCAGTGCGTCATAACACTGCGACCAAGCCTTCTATATAAATTGCTTTCATTGTTCCACCTCAGCTCGTTTAGCGAGGCGGTTTCCTTCGCACGTCTTGTCAAAGCAGAGATCATGTGCCCCCTTTAACGGGATTCTCATTAATACGGACGTGGGTAACCCAACCACGCCATTTACCACGGCGTTTGGGGGGCAAGTGAGTTTTATTAGGTAGGTGAGGATGCCTAACCGTACCTGCTTATATAAAGGGATAAGGATTCACCTTTTTAACCTACGCCTTCTTCCTCCTTTGCCAATCCATCTCTTGTGAACTCAAGCTCCAGCGCCCAAGTCTGCTCTTCCTTCCTCAACCTTCTCCAACAATGTCCGGAGCGGGAGGCAAGTGGATGGTCTCCTCCGTTACGGAGGCTCAAGTAAAAAGGTTAAGGAAAGCCGGGTACTTGTCCAAGGATATCCCACATCGGCTTCCTGATAAGGGGCAGCTTCTTCCTACCCCAAGGCCCCATGAGAGGGTAGTTTTTCTTCCCCACTTCCTCCGCGGACTGGGCTTTCCACTTCACCCATTTGTTCGGGGGCTCATGTTCTACTACGGCCTGGATTTCCACGATCTGGCCCCGAACTTTGTTCTCAACATCTGAGCGTTTATCGTCGTGTGTGAGGCCTTTCTCCGCGTCCGCCCCCACTTCGGCCTCTGGCTCAAGACCTTCAACGTCAAGCCCAAGGTGGTGTCCGGCACCCAGGCGGAGTGCGGAGGCGCTATGGTTGGCAAGATAGCCAACGTCCTCTGGTTCGATGGCTCCTTCGTGGAGTCCCTAAAGGGGTGGCAGGCCGGGTGGTTTTACATCACCGAGCCCCGCGATCCGAAATGGGTCGCGTTCCCCGAGTTCAGATCCGGACCCCCCACGCGGCTCATGTCCTGGAAAGAGACAGGCCTGTCGTGGGGCAACGAGGAAGAAGTGACTGGGTTGCAAACGTGCATCCAGTCCCTGGTGAACAAGCCAATCCGGCTTGTCAATATAGTCCAGGTCATGCTCGTTCGCCTGATCCTCCCGTGCCAAGAACGGGATTTTACTTTGTGGGAATTCGACCCGGCGCAGCACCAAGCCCTCAGTAGGCTCTTCGACACGACGTATGAAGACGTCTGGAAGGTGCTGACCAAAGGCGCCGAGTCCCCCACATCCGCCTCCGAGGATCGCGGATACAGCTCGCAGCGTAACGCTAGCGAGGTAAGCTATCTATACCTTTGACAGGTTTGTTAAGCTCTTCTTCATAGATTAACTCTATGCGGGATCTAAACTCCCTTTACCTTTGACAGGCTTGGCAGGAGGTATCCGGACCAATTAACTGTCCGGCTCCTCGTTTTCCCGTGCCTTATTTGAACGGCACCGGGGCATGGCTTGCTTAAGGGTTCGACATGCCTCTCTGTCGCGGCCACGGGGTGGCCGGTCTGCCATGTCATATGCTTCCCCCTCTGATTGGGGTAGCGGCCTGCGCTTAGGATAATTTTTGGAGGGGCGCCCGAGTTCATACTCTTCGGCCGCAAGGACTTCAGTCCATCTATCAGCTAGCAAATCTTGAACAGCTCTAAGCTGTTGCTACTTTTTCATTAGGCTGTTGGCCGTGGCTAGAAGCCTGCGTTGAAAACGCTCTTGTTCGGCGGGGTCTGATGGTACGACGAATTCGTCGTCGTCGAGGCTTGCCTCGTCTTCGGAGGGAGGCATGTAGTTATCATCCTCAACCTCTTGCTCTGCCGCTCTCTCCTGAGGGCTGGCTTTTCCATCTTCCTGCGCCGAATCTTGCTGGTTCTGGTGTTCTTCGGCGCTGTCCGGGGTAGTATTATCTCCCGTGCCGGAATCACCGTTTCTGCTGTGGCGGGATTTAGAGCGGCGCCGTTGGCGCCGGCGTTTTGGCGGTTTTTTCGAGTTGTCGTCTTTCGCTGTTCCATCGCCATCCGCATCCTTTGGAGCATCCACCATATATATGTCATATGACGAGGTGGCGGTCCAGCGCCCTACATGTGCTGGTTCTTGTTCGTCTCCTCCTTCGTCGTCCATACCGTCGAAGTCTTCGGAGCCGAAGTCAAGCATGTCGGTTAAATCGTCGACAGTGGCTATTAAGTGGGTGGTGGGTGGGCTTTGAATTTCTTCTTGTCCGAATCCCAACCTCGCAGACCATAGTCCGGCCTGGGCTCTCTTGATAAAGAGAGAGACTTGAGAGAATTCAGGATATCACCAAAAGGTGAGCACTGAAAGATGTCCGCGGCGGTGAACTCCATTACAGGCGCCCAATCAGATTCGATCGGCGGGGGCGCGGAAGGCCCGGAGTTCGGAGAAGAGTCCAGCTCCTTGGAGTCCTGGGACGTGCGGACTATGGGGCTGGCGTTCGGCTCGATCGCCTTTGAGATCACAGCCCCCGAGGTGACGTCCAACCGTTCATCCTCGGAGAACGCAGCGGGCTCCGAGTCAAGGATCAGGGCCGGAGCGTGTGCGGTCTCCATGGTACTATTCGGAGGCAGAGCTATATCATGCCCCTCGAAATAGTGCGGCGCGCTTGGCTGTGGCTCTAACCCGTCGAAGATCAAGTCTCCGCGGATATCAGCCGTGTAGTTTAAGCTTCCAAACCTGACTTGGATGACCAAGCGAATTGGCCCGCAGAGCGAAGCCGCCGAAGACGAAGATTTGTCCGGGGAGGAAAGTCTCACCCTGGACCTCATCGTTGTTGATGATCAAAGGAGCCATCGGGCCTAAAAGCGACGACACAGAGGAACTCTCAATGAAAGCACCAATGTCGGTGTCAAAACCGGCGGATCTCGGGTAGGGGGTCCCGAACTGTGCGTCATGGTCGGATGGTAACAGGAGACAAGGGACACTGTATTTTACCCAGGTTCGGGCCCTCTCGGTGGAGGTAAAACCCTACTCCTGCTAGATTAATATTGATGATATGGGTAGTACAAGAGTGGATCTACCCCGAGATCAAGGAGGCTAAACCCTAGAAGCTAGCCTATGGTATGATTGTGTATGATGATGGTTGTCCTACGGACTACAACCCTCCGGTTTATATAGACACCGGATAGGGTTAGGGTTACACAGAGTCGGTTACAATGGTAGGAGATCTCGAATACCCGCATGCCTAGCTTGCCTTCCACGCCAAGAAAAGATCCTTCCGGACACGGGACGAAGTCTTCAATCTTGTATCTTCATAGTCCTGGAGTCCGGCTATCCGAACACCCCCTAATCCAGGACTCCCTCAGTAAACCTAACCATAGCATGAAACATATGGATCCAAATCAGCCCCTTATGAAGCAACGCATAAACTAGGTTTTAAGCTTCTGCCACTCTAGCAACCCATCATCTACTTATTACTTCCCAATGCCTTCCTCTAGGCCCAAATAATGGTGAAGTGTTATGTAGTCAACGTTCATATAACACCACTAGAGGCTAGACAACATACATCTCATCAAAATATCGAACGAATACCAATTCACATGACTACTAATAGCAAGACTTCTCCCTTGTCCTCAGGAACAAACGTAACTACTCACAAAGCATATTCATGTTCATAATCAGAGGGGTAATAATATGCATATAGGATCTGAACATATGATCTTGCACCAAATAAACCAACTAGCATCAACTACAAGGAGTAATCAACACTACTAGCAACCTACTAGCACCAATCCCGGACTTTGAGACAAGAATTGGATACAAGAGATGAAGTAGGGTTTTGAGATGAGATGGTGCTGGTGAAGATGTTGATGGAGATTGCCCTCTCCCGATGAGAGGAGCGTTGGTGATGACGATGGTGATGATTTCCCCCTCCCGGAGGGAAGTTTCCCCGGCAGAACAGCTCTGCCGGAGCTCTAGATTGGTTCCGCCTCGTGGCGGCGGAGTCTCGTCCTGAAAGGTTGCTTCTGGTTTTTTTCTCATCGAAAGACTTCATATAGCAGAAGATGGACGTCGGAGACCCACCAGGGGGCCCACGAGGTAGGGGGGCGCGCCCTAGGAGGGGGGGGCGCCCCCACCCTCGTGAGCAGGGTGTGGGCCCCCTGGACTTCATCTTTGGCGAGGATTTTTCTTTATTTATTTGAAGATATTCCGTGGAGTTTCTGGACTTTTGGAGTTGCGCAGAATAGGTCTCTAATATTTGCTCCTTTTCCAGCCCAGAATTCCAGCTGCCGGCATTCTCCCTCCTTATGTAAACTTTGTAAAATAAGAGAGAATAGCCATAAGTATTGTGACATATTGTGAAATAACAGCCCACAATGCAATAAATATCGATATAAAAGCATGATGCAAAATGGACGTATCAACTGCCCCAAGCTTAGACCTCGCTTGTCCTCAAGCGAAAAGCCGATAACAATAAATATGTCCTCATGTTTAGAGGTAGAGGCGTCGATAAAAATAAAATACAGACATGAAGGCATCATGATTATTCTCATAACAACAACATATATAGATTTTGTCATATGATTACTTATGTTCAAGCGATGAACTATTCACAAAACAAAAGTATGAATCATAAACCTTATTGGGCTCCAACAAACTATAATCTCAGTCATTGAAGCAATTGCAATTTATCATAACATCGGAAAGAGTCTATGTCAGAGCTTAAAAGCAAGTCCACATACTCAACTATCATCTAGTCCTTCATAATTGCTAACACTCACGCGATACTTGTGGTTACGGAGTTTTAATCGGACATAGAGAAAGATAGGGGCTTATAGTTTTGCCCCACAACCTTTTACCTCAAGGGTAATGTCAAAAATAATGGTTCATGCTCCCCTACATCCAATTATATATATATATATATATATATATATATATATATATATATATATATATATATATATATATATATATATATATCATGTTCTTTCCAACATGCTGAGCTTGCCAAAGGATAAAATGAAAAAGAAAAGGTGAAGATCACCATGACTCTTGCATAGGGTAGAAGATAATAATAAAGGATAGGACCTTCGCAGAGGGAAGCAGAGGTTGCCATGCGCTTTTATGGTTGGATGCATAAAATCTCAATGCGAAAGAACGTCACTTTATATTGCCCCTTGTGATGTGAACCTTTATTATGCAGTCCGTCGCTTTTATTACTTCCA
The DNA here is from genome assembly GCA_032464435.1 of Aegilops umbellulata. Classification (NCBI taxonomy): domain Eukaryota; kingdom Viridiplantae; phylum Streptophyta; class Magnoliopsida; order Poales; family Poaceae; genus Aegilops; species Aegilops umbellulata. Next base: position 358,793,425 of record CP136060.1, read on the forward strand.
CATCACAAGATCGTATAAAGCTTATTCCTCCCACACCAATCAATCATACATATTTAGAGCAATTTTTATTGCTTTGCACTGATGACAACTTACTTGAAGGATCTTACTCAATCCATAGGTAGATATGGTGGACTCTCATGGCAAAACTGGTTTAAGGGTGTTTGGAAGCACAAGTAGTATCTCTACTTAGTGCTGAGAATTTGGCTAGCATGAGGTGGAAAGGCAAGCTCAACAAGTTAGAGGATCCATGACAACATACTTTATCTCAGATATAAGAAAGACATAACACATTACGTTGTCTTCCTTGTCCAACATCAACTCTTTAGCATGTCATATTTTAATGAGTGCTTCCAATCATAAAAGATGTCAATGATAATATATCTATATGTGAAACCTCTCTTTCCTTATTACTTCCTTTTAATTGCAACGATGACCAAAGCTATGTCTGCCAACTCCCAACAACTTTTAATCATCATACTCTTTCTATGTGAAGTCATTACTCTCAATAAGATCAATATGAACTTTTTGTTTCCCCTTTTTTCTTCTTTTTCTTCTTTTCTTTTATTCACCCAAGATCATGGCAAAATAATCAGGCCCTTGACTCAACACTAATCTTTATTATATATAGCTCACGGACTCGATTACAAAGAGAGATCATAAAGCAAAACTCAAAACTAGATCATGCCATAAACTTTATTCTACTAGATCAAGATACTACTAATAGGATCGAACTAAGAAAAACGGTAAAGATAGGAGTTGTGATTGTGATACGATACCGGGGCACCTCCCCCAAGCTTGGCAGTTGCCAAGGGGAGTGCCCATACTCATGTGATTATGTCTCCTTTGTCGGTGAAGAAGCTGGTGGAGGTTTTGTTGAAGCAAGCTTGTCGTCCATCTTCCAAGGCATAGGCTCATCATCATAGAAGGATGATCGAGTCTCCGGGATCCTCAAATCTGCAGCCAAACTCATCCTTTTGAATCTATATTCATACTCACAGTTTTGGTTTTGCAGGTCATAGATTTGGGCTTTGTCGGGGATATACCCCGTGGCGTAAACCGGCCGAAAGGATAAACCGGCCGGACTTGGAGATTCACCGGCGACCTGCACAGACCAGACGGTTTAACATTATTCACTGGTAACCCGGCAGGCGGGACAGACGGTGACAAGGCCTAAAGCCCAGAAGGCCGGTTCATGTTATGGTGGGCCGGTTCAAGAGGAAAGGCATGAGGAATATTTGTCTTACAAAGAGTTAAGACCTGGACTTGTATCCGGTTTGTATTAGAGATAGACTAGTCCTAATCCTAATAGGACTCCACATGTAAACCGCCCCTTCAACATATATAAGGAGGGGCAGGGCTCCCCAAAGAGGGACAGGAAAAAAGAGAGAGAACAATCAATAATCTCTAGGGCTAGACACAAAGAGCCGGTTTACGGCGTCTCCCTCGTGATGATAATGAGACCTAGCCTCAAACAGCATGTAGGGTTATTACCGGATGATGTTTCCCGGGGCCCGAAGCTGTCTAAATCCTTGTCTTGCGTGTTGATCCGCCCTGCGTATCTCGTCCTACTCAACCCCTCTCAAGCTACCACATAGATGCGTTGGCCTCACGACTAAGTCCTGACACTAAGGACATCTGCCGTGACAAATCCACGACAGTTGGCGCCCACCGTGGGGCCTGCGCACGGTGGTGTTGAGTTCTTGGAGGGATCTTTCCCAGGGTTTCGAGAAGCTCGTGAAAATCTGGATCAAGAAGAACCGGATTGGAAGGGTCTGCACTTGCAATCTATGAGATTTGCGTTCAAAGAAAAATTAGGGTTTTTTGGTGCGTCACCGATGCAACGCGATCCGTCGAATCTGAATAGAAGTCCAAGTTTTACTGTTATAAACGCGTACCGCTGAGGCCGACATGAGTTTTTCTGTACTATAGTACGTCGGGTCAGATCAATCTTTACCAAGGCGGGCGTGAGAAGGCAATACTACTACTTCGTTGCTGCTCCATCAAGTACTCCTTCATGATTAAAGCACAGATTTTGAGGAGGGAAATCTATCCAGATAACAAATTATATTTGTTGAAACTGCTTCACGTGAGCATGCATGTTTGGGAAAAGGACTACAACACCAGATCAGACTGACAGATCAACAGGTCCAGTCTGCAGCGCCACACAGACGACGATTAGGAGAAGGTTAATGGGCGTGGATCTTCTTCAGAGTTCAACTCGCCGTTGAAACGACCCTGTCCTCCAAATCGCCCGCAGCGCGTAAACCGCCGTGGTCCGCTTCCTCTCAGTGGGTCCGCCTTTGAGTCTGCCGGCTTCTGCCGTCGCCACCCCGGCCTCACTCTGAGTCGACAGGGATGGATTCGTCGAAAACTACCACGACTCTGAGGAGGAAAACCTGCCTTGACTGCTTCATGTTGGCCTCGTAAAGCTGCCGCCGGATGCCAAACCATCGCCTGAATCGTGGCGGAGCCGTCGCCTCATTCCCGCGGTCGCGGTCTCCGTTACTTCAACTCACCGGCGTGCCACCTGCTGCCATTGTCGAGTCACTTCCGCCTCTGAGCCGCCGTCACCGAGCTACAACAGGTTTGACCCCAAGTCATCGCCATGACCTGCCGTCGCCGCAAGCTCTCGCAGTTGCCTGCAAGCCGGCGCCTCCGTGGCCGAGTCACCTCCGTGATGGCGGGTCAACGCCGAGCCACTGCCGAAGCCTCTGTCGTGGCTGGCCGGTTCGCCTCCGCCGCGGTTTGCTATGGCTGCTGTAGCCCGTGTGGCCGGGTCAGGCGCCGCTTCTTGCTGCCTCGAGCCGCCTTGTTCCACTATTGTGACTTGCCCCTTCCTTGGAGTTTCCCTGCATTAAGCCGTCGAGGCCGTGACTCGCCGTTTCCCTGCTGAGCCGCCGCTGCTCTCCACCTCCGCTGGACTGTTGCACTGCCGAGCTGCCCTCACTTTCGCTGATGGATTTTTTATGCCCGATGAGTCTCTTCCCCTATCGCCAGATTTGGAGGCCACGGTCAACTCCCGTGCGGTAGAGGAGCAAGGGGAACAACAGGAATTATGGGCGTGGATGATGCTGATACTGAATCTATTTTTAAATCCCTGCGCCCGGAAAAACGACTCTCATGACCAGTTTGATACACCGTCCGAGAAAACATTACTCGACAGTGGTGATAGCAATGCTGTCCACATGCATCAAGTAGTAATGAACACTTGATGTGCGCCAGGCACGTCCGCATGGATAGCAAGGCATTCAAAAGCAATCGTTACTCAAAAACAAAAGTGGGAAAAGACAAACGAAGACCCATGTAGGTGCTGGTACTACATCAGGCGTGCATCTCTCTAGCTATCTTTGATTTGAGTATGTCCAGCATTATCCAGCACCAGCGACAGCGTTCATCTGATAAAAATATCAGGTGATATTCATCTAAATTTCTTTTATTAATGCATATTGTTTTTTGTCAAAAAACAATCACTTTGGTATGTACATTTTTATGTGCAGGACAATGATTTATTATAAAGGTGGTGCCATGCCTATGGGGTATGCGTTATCATCATCATACACCGGCGTCCACGCCCGCTTGTTGTTGAACGGGTGTGTACAGGCCGCCATCCGTGCAGCTTAATCTACATCACCCCGCCGGAGCCGCGTTGAGCCGCCCTTGCCGCTTTGAGCCGCCGGGGCTATATCAAGTCGCCGGTCTGCCTGAGCCGCCCGAACTATATTGAGTCGCTGGTCTGTCTGAGCCATCTCTGTCGCGATAAAACGGATCATCCGTCATCCAAACAAATCAGGTGATATCCATCCAATTTTGCTTTATTAGCACATGTTGTTTTTGTCAAAGAGCAGTTTATCTTTGCCTTGGTCTGCAATATTGGTGATGCAGGACAATTGTTCACTACATCAAAACGACGTGGTTAAATCGCCCGTCCGCGCCGGTTTACAACACCGCGGCCGGTTCATCTGTTTGAGCCGCTTATGATGCTGAGGTCATTTTTTCTGTCCATTTCTCACGGCCTGGTCGACATCAACATACCGGGCCGCACCTATCTGCATGAGCTGTTTATTGAGTATGAGCAAGTCACAACTTGGGTAGCCCGATTTTCTTTCAAGTTGGAGGCAAATTATCATCAACCGTCGTCTGCACTGGATGGCCCAATGGCAGGCGCACAAGTCGCCGCCGCTACGGTTTGGTTAACTTCAAATCGCCAGTTGGAAGGAACCATTGGCCGAGTTGCTGACACGGCTCATACGGCATCATTTACAACCCGCCGCGGTCACCTCAACCTTCTGTGGATTCACATCGTGCTACCAACACCAATGATATACAAGTTATGCCGGTTTATATCACGGTCAAATATGGAGAGTCTCAAGCCAACTCCTCGAGTCACCTTTAAGACTCGGGGGCTATGATGACATGACTCAGCAAATCTTGCCAGTTTCAGCCGGTTTAAGAAACCCAGGACGATGGAGGGAAAGATAACCCAGTCCCGAAGGCTACTGTTATATTGATGAAAATTTAAAGGCCGTCAGAAAATTTCTGGCTTAGAAAGTATATGACAGTTACAAAATCCCGGCTCAATGAAGAAGTTTCGGATCATCAGAAAGGATTCCGGTTTGAAATCTGGCTGAAGGGAAGTCAGTCTCACTGAAGTTCTCAAATATCCGGTTTACAATCCGGTTCAAGGGAAATCTGTTCTCCCACAAAGCTCTGATGTGCTCAGATCCGGTTTAAACAATGTCCGGTTCAAAAAGGAATTAACTTCTTGCAAATTCGAGTTTAAAGGCCGTCAGAGAATTTCCGGCTGAAAATGAAGATTCTGGTTTAAGATCCGGTCCAAGGGAAGGATGTCTCCCACAAAGCTTTGAAGCTCTCAATATCCGGTTTAAAATCCCGGTTCAAGAAGAATTTATCTCTTGCAAAAAGTTAAAAATTACCTAAGAAGACCTGCTGCCATGATGCACGGTTCAAACATGGGTATCCTGCCTTATTGGCCTGACATATTATTGATCACATGGGGGCTTCTGCTTCATAAAGCGGGGTCTCTGTTCTTTTTATATCATGTGTGGTTACATGGAGTTGTCTGTTTTAAAGCGGCCTCCGGTTTACCCCTTGCAAAAAATTATGAATGTCACTTGGGGGCTCGGTCATGTCTGAACCGATGCAATACCTTTTGATAGGCGAAAACCACCAGGTCACTTGGGGGCTCGGTCGTGTCCGAACCGATGCAACACCTTTTGATCGGCGAAAGCCACCAGATCACTTGGGGACACGGTCAAGTCTGAACCGGTCACGCCTCTTGATCGACCTAAAGGCCTTAGAGTCACTTGGGGGCTTGGTCGAACCCGAACCATTGCCATGCCACTTGACCGGCGTAATGCCACGGTTTCATTTGGGGACCTGGCTGACTTGAACCATAGCTACACCTATTGGGAGCTTGGTCGTGTCTGACCATGGTAACACCATCTGATCGGCTCAGTAAAGCCCTATTTTTGCAAACGGTTTTTATCATTGCCTTTGCTTCAATATCTTTTCTTGATAAAATTGCTTTTTGTTTTGGTTGCGTTTTTAAACCGAACACATTTTACACCGGTTCAAACAACCAAATTGGTGGAACACGGTCCATTTTTAGACCAGAGATTATCTGCCCGGTTTGATTTTCTGTTACCATCCTATTATGGAGTAAACCGGTGTTTATCAACCCGGCTCGGCTTTCAACTACAGGTTGTCAGTACACGATCAAATTATAATCCGGCGATTATTAACCCGGTCTAGTTCGACTACAAGTCGCCAGTATTATATATGGATAATCCGGTGTCTATCATAACCCGGTACGGTTTTATAATAATCCGGCACAATATGGAAGGAGTTATCAGTACTCAAGATTGGGATTATCACCCTTATTACAAAAAGTTGGTAAACCAACAATGTGATTCAATGTCACAGGTATGATATATTTCATATTTGATTATTCTAAGTGCAGCCTTGGTTATAAACCTGGGTTATATGTTGGGCATTATGACCCGTCCGGCGGTAAACCGCCAGGACACTTTAAACTTGTTGTATGCAGAAACAGGTTGAATAAAGCATGATTATAAATTATCCGGTGTTTATTAAACCGGCCTGGCTTTAAGACGATAAGTTGCCAGTATATGATTATAAATTATCCGGTGTTTATTAAACCGGCCTGGCTTTAAGACGATAAGTCGCCAGTATGATGATAAATTATCCGGTGTTTGTTAAACCGACCTGGCTTTAAGACGATAAGTTGCCAGTATATGATGAGAAATTACCCGGTGTTTATTAAACCGGTCTGGCTTTGGACTATAAGTCGCCAGTATATATTTGGATTGCGCCATTGGAATCATGCGCTTATAAATTATTGGATTATATTATTCAAATAGCCAACATGGCTGGATTTTTATTATGGTTATGATTAAGGTTTTCAAAGTCGCTTTAGCGCAATGGCTATCATATTATCAATGGATACGATTTATTCTACAATTGAAGGAATAGTCCCGATTCTCTATAGGCTTACGACCCGGCACTTGGGGGCTACATTATTCAAAGTTGAGATTACATCAAATATGCAAGTCTCATGTCGCTGCAAGCATGCACCATGACACTTGGGGGCTACCAATTGCTCCTATCAATAATTCAAGGTACAACTTTTTATTCATTACATTGAAGGGTCCATTGCTCAGTTGGTAAAGCACAAGGCTCTTAACCTTGTGGATGTGGATTCAAGCCCCATGATGGGGGTTATATCATATGATGTTATTTTCGTTGAAGTATATATCAAGTCCCAGCTCAATATTATCTTACTGAGCCGGCCCTTTGGGGATATACATCATTGCTCAAATCTACATGATTATATTTACAAAGTCCCTGCTCATTATTGCATAATGACCCGGCCCTTGGGGGCTACACTAGTTGAAGTTTTTATGAGCATCAGACAATTACAAGCCCCAGGTTGCTGCAAGCATGACAACCCGGCACTTGGGGGCTACATATGTGGAATATTCAATTCTGACTAATGATTGAGATGAACAACTTGGATTTCTTCAAGATGGTGATATTTATTGAAACAAGTCTTAAGCTGTTGCTATGCTACCTTCTTAAGACTTGGGGGCTACAAGTGATAGGCATATAAGAGGTATATTTTCAAGCTGGATGTTAATTACAAGTAGGGCCCGGTGCTATCAATATTTATAAACCGGTGATCTTGGCAATGATAAACCGGCAAGTTCTATGTCCTTAAACCGGCTGAAGATCAGATGAGTATTTCAAGGACCAATATTGTTTTTAAGCATTGGGAGCTGAATCAAAGGAGTTATTCTTCACAATATATTTTCTATGACAAGCCAATGTCAGCAAGTTGATTATGAAACTGGCCTGTTAAACTGGATTTTCTAGAAGGAGGAATGACAAGGACTTAAGGATGATCAGGTGCCGGTTTACAAGAATTCTTAACCCGGAGCACAACCTATCAAATTTGTTCGTGTGTTTATTTTGCAGCATAAGTTTACCATGGATAAATCCAAGCTAAACTTGGGGGCTAATGTCGGGGATATACCCCGCGGCGTAAACCGGCCGGAAGGATAAACCGGCTGGACTTGGCGATTCACCGGTGACCTGCACAGACCAGACGGTTTAACATTATTCACTGGTAACCCGGCGGGCGGGACGGACGGTGACAAGGCCTAAAGCCCAGAAGGCCGGTTCATGTTATGGTGGGCCGGTTCAAGAGGAAAGGCATGAGGAATATTTGTCTTACAAAGAGTTAAGACCTGGACTTGTATCCGGTTTGTATTAGAGATAGACTAGTCCTAATCCTAATAGGACTCCACATGTAAACCGCCCCTTCAACATATATAAGGAGGGGCAGGGCTCCCCAAAGAGGGACAGGAAAAAAGAGAGAGACCAATCAATAATCTCTAGGGCTAGACACAAAGAGCCGGTTTACGGCGTCTCCCTCGTGATGATAATGAGACCTAGCCTCAAACAGCATGTAGGGTTATTACCGGATGATGTTTCCCGGGGCCCGAAGCTGTCTAAATCCTTGTCTTGCGTGTTGATCCGCCCTGCGTCTCTCGTCCTACTCAACCCCTCTCAAGCTACCACATAGATGCGTTGGCCTCGCGACTAAGTCCTGACACTAAGGACATCTGCCGTGACAAATCCACGACTGGCTTGGAGGTGCTCGATCTTCTCATGAAGCTTGAAGATGGCCTCCCCTATGTTGTCAGCATCCAACTTGTGGTTGCTAGTGAACTCTGCGATCATCATGTGGTTGGAGTTGAGTCCACGTTCCACCATCCCTTGGCACTTGAAAACGTGTTGCTCCACTGCTTTGAGCCTCGTCTCCATGCTTCCGGTCCCCTTTGGTCCCTCTTCATCGTGGATGTGCAGCAACCCATCACGCAACTCAATGGTTTGAGGGTGCCGTAGCACCTCCACGAGGTAAGGGTTGATAACCTTCTCGAAAAACTTGTCCTTGGAAGCACTTGGGGCTGTCATGATGGCTTGGATCTATCAGAAAAACAGCTCGAAACAAAAACAGAGGAGATTTGCGTGATACGGGATTCAAAACCTTCGGGACAATATATAATGAATTTTTACTGACCAAAATACGTATCGTGCAAGAAAACGGAGTCCGGAGGGCACCCGAGGTGCTCACGAGGTAGGGGGCGCGCCCAGGCAGGGGGGGGGGGGCGCCCACCACCCTCGTGGGGCCTTCGTGTCCTTCCCGGGCTGCCACTTATTTTTCTATTTTTCTAAATATTCCAAAACGGAGAGATATTGCCTTAAAAATTGTTTTGGAGTCAGTTTACTTACCGTACCACGTACCTATTCCTTTTCGGAGTCTGAAACGTTCCGGAAAGTGTCCCTTATGTATTCCTCCAGGGTTACGGTTTCAATAATATTGGTTTCAACATTTATGGGATTACCTGAGATATAGTGTTTGATTCTTTGACCGTTTACCACCTTGGGATTTGTGCCTTCGAAGTTGTTGATGTTTATGGCACCGGAACAATAGACTTCCTCGATAACATAGGGGCCTTCCCATTTAGAGAGAAGTTTTCCTGCAAAAAATCTTAAACGAGAGTTGTATAGCAATACATAATCACCTACATTAAACTCACACTTTTGTATCCTTTTGTCATGCCATCTTTTAACTTTCTCTTTAAACAACTTGGCATTTTCATATGCTTGGGTTCTCCATTCATCAAGTGAGCTAATATCAAATAACCTCTTCTCACCGGCAAGTTTGAAATCATAGTTGAGCTATTTAATAGCCCAATATGCCTTATGTTCTAGTTCGAGAGGTAGGTGACATGCTTTTCCATAAACTATTTTATACGGAGACATACCCATAGGATTTTTATATGCAGTTCTATATGCCCATAATGCATCATCAAGTTTCTTGGACCAATTCTTTCTAGACCTATTGACAGTCTTTTGCAAAATTAATTTGAGCTATCTGTTGCTCAATTCTACTTGCCCACTAGACTGCGGGTGATAAGGAGATGCTATTATATGATTAACGTCATATTTAGCAAGCATTTTACGGAAAGCACCATGAATAAAGTGTGAACCACCATCAGTCATTAAATATCTAGGGACTCCAAACCTTGGAAAAATAACTTCCTTAAGCATTTTAATAGAGGTGTTATGATCAGCACTACTAGTTGGAGTAGCTTCTACCCACTTAGTAACGTAATCAACAGCAACCAAAATATGAGTGTATCCATTAGAGGCAGGAAAAGGACCAATGTAATCAAAGCCCCAGACATCAAATGGTTCAATAACAAGTGAATAATTCATAGGCATTTCTTGACGTCTACTAATATTACCAATTCTTTGGCATTCATCGCAAGACAAGAAAAAACTTACGGGCATCCTTGAAGAGAGTAGGCCAATAAAAACCGGATTGCAATACCTTATGTGCAGTTCTATCTCTAGCGTGGTGTCCTCCATAAGCTTCGGAGTGGCACTTGCGTAGGATCTGTTCCTGTTCATGCTCAGGTACACAACGTCTAATAACACCATCTACTCCTTCTTTATAAAGATGTGGGTCATCCCAAAAGTAATGTCTCAAATCATAGAAAAACCTGTTCTTCTGCTGGTATGTGAAGCTAGGTGGTATAAACTTAGCAAAAATATAATTAGCATAATCAGCATACCACGGAGTACTACGAGAAGTACTTATAACATTTAATTGTTATCAGGAAAGCTATCATTAATAGGTAGTGGGTCATCAAGAACATTCTCTAACCTAGATAAGTTGTCTGCAATGGGGTTCTCAGCTCCCTTTCTATCAACAATATGCAAGTCAAATTCTTGTAGCAAGAGAACCCATCTAATAAGTCTAGGTTTAGCATCTTTCTTTTCCATAAGATATTTAATAGCAGCATGATCAGTGTGAATAGTTACTTTAGAATCAACAATATAAGGTCTGAACTTATCACAAGCAAATACAACCGCTAAAAGTTCTTTTTCAGTAGTAGCATAATTTCTTTGAGCATTGTCTAGAGTCTTACTAGCATAATGGATAATGTTTAATTTCTTATCAACTCTTTGCCCTAAAACAACACCTACAGCATAATCACTAGCATCACACATAATTTCAAAGGGTAAATTCCAATCAGGTGGCTGAACAGCAGGTGCAAAGACTAATGCTTTCTTAACTATTTCAAATGCTTCTACACAATCATCATCAAAGACAAATGGTATATCTTTTTGCAATAAATTAGTCAGAGGCTAAGAAATTTTTGAGAAGTTCTTAATGAACCTCCTATAAAATCCAGCATGACCAAGGAAACTTCTTACCTTTGACGTCCTTGGGACATGGCATCTTTTCAATATCATCAACTTTGGCTTTATCAACTTCAATACCTCTTTCGGAAACTTTGTGCCCCAAAACAATACCTTCATTAACCATAAAGTGGCACTTTTCCCAATTCAAGACAAGATTAGTTTCTTCACATCTCTGCAAAACTCGATCAAGATTGCTCAAGCAATCATCAGAAGAGGAACCATAGACGGAAAAATCGTCCATGAAAACCTCACAAATCTTTTCACAAAAGTCAGAGAATATAGCCATCATGCATCTTTGAAAGGTAGCAGGTGCATTACATAAACCAAAAGGCATACGTCTATAAGCAAAAGTACCAAAAGAGCAAGTAAAAGTAGTCTTTGATTGATCTCTAGCTGACCCAGGTATTTGAGAGAAACCAGAATAACCATCTAAAAAGCAGTAATGTGTGTGTTTGCATAATCTTTCTAGCATTTGATCAATAAAAGGTAAGGGGTAATGATCTTTCTTAGTAGCTTTATTTAATTTGCGGAAATCAATTACCATCCTATAACCTGTAATAATTCTTTGTGGAATCAATTCATCTTTATCATTAGGAACAACAGTAATACCACCCTTCTTAGGGACACAATGGACAGGACTTACCCACTGACTGTCAGCAACGGGATAAATTATACCTGCCTCCAGAAGCTTGAGTATTTCTTTTCTTACCACTTCTTTCATTTTAGGATTCAGACGTCGTTGAGGATCACGAACGGGTTTAGCATCTGCTTCCAAATTTATTTTATGTTGACACAAAGTGGGACTAATACCCTTAAGATCATCAAGAGTATATCCAATAGCAGCACGGTGCTTCTTCAGAGTTTTCAATAATCTTTCTTCTTCAGCTCTGAAAGGTTAGCACTAATAATAACAGGATATATCTTCTTTTCATCAAGATAAGCATATTTGAGATTATCAGGCAACGGTTTAAGCTCAAACACGGGCTCACCCTTGGGTGGAGGAGGATCCCCTAAAATTTCAACACACAAGTTGTGTTGCAGAATAGGTTCCTGTTTAAGGAATACTTCATCTAGTTCCCTTCTTTCATTCATGAACATATCATTTTCATGGTCTAGCAAATAGTGTTCTAAAGGATCACTAGGAGGTACGACAATAGAAGCAAGACCAACAATTTCATCCCTACTAGGTAATTCTTCCTCACGATGTTGTTTACTAAATTTAGAGAAATTAAACTCATGAACCATATCATCCAAGCCAATAGTAACAACATTCTTTTCGCAATCTATCCTAGTATTAACAGTGTTCAAGAAGGGTCTACCAAATATAATGGGGCAAAAGCTATCTTGCGGAGAAGTAAGAACAAGAAAATCGGCAGGATATTTAGTTTTCCCACACAAGACTTCAACATCTCTAACAATTCCCATCGCTGAAATAGTATCTCTATTGGCAAGTTTAATTGTGACATCAATATCTTCTAACTCAGCAGGTGCAATTTCATGCTTGATTTCTTTATACAAGTCATAAGGGATAACACTAGCACTAGCACCCATATCACATAAGCCATGATAACAATGATCTCCTATTTTAACTGAAATAACAGGCACGCCTACCACAGGTCTATGTTTATCTTTAGCACAAGGTTTAGCAATTCTAGCAGTTTCACCTTCGAACTGAATAACATGCCCATCAAAATTATCAAACAAGAGATCTTTAACAATAGAAATATTAGGTTCTACTTTAACTTGCTCAGGAGGTGTATATGTTCTAATATTGCTTTTACGAACAACAGTTGAAGCTTTAGCATGATCCTTTACTCTAACAGGGAAACGTGGTTTCTCAACATAAGCAGTAGGAACAATAGGATCATTATAAGTGACAGTCTTTTCTTCAACTTTAATAGGTGCATCTACTTTTACTTATATGGGAGGATGATATTTAAACCACTTCTCCTTAGGGAGATCAACATAAGTAGCAAAATATTCATAGAAAGAAGCTACTATCTTAGAGTCAAGTCCATATTTAGTGCTAAACCTACGGAAAATATCGGTATCCATAAAAGATTTAACACAATCAAACTTCGGTGTCGTACCTGACTCCTTACCTTCGTCGAGGTCCCAATCTTCAGAGTTGCGTTTAATCCTATCCAATAAGTTCCATTTAAATTCAATAGTCTTCATCATAAAAGAGCCAACACAAGAAGTATTGAGCATGGTGTGATTGTTTTCAGAAAGCCGAGCATAAAAACTTTGCATAATTATTTATCTCGGGAGCTCATGATTGGGGCATTAATATAACTTTGATTTAAGCCTCCCCCAAGCTTGAGCGATGCTTTGTCCTTCGCGAGGCCACAAATTATATATATAACTGCGATCATGATGAACAAGATGCATAGGGTAATACTTTTGATGAAATTCCAATTTCAATCTTTATAGTCCCACGATCTCGTATCACAAAGCCTCTACCATATCAATGCGTCTTCCTTCAAAGATAAAGGGAAGACTTTCTTCTTAGCAACATCATCGGGTACACCTGCAAGCTTAAATAATCCACAAACTTCATCCACATATAATAAGTGCTCATCAGGATACTTTGTTCCATCTCCTGTAAAAGAGTTAGCTAGCAGTCTTTCCTTCATACCCGAAGGAAATTCAAAAGGAGTTTCATTTTCAATAGGTTTACTAGGTTGAGGAGCAACTCTTTGCTCTACTGTACGGGGCGAAGATACCCCGAACAAACCCCTCAGAGAATTACTTTCCATAGTAAGAAGTGACAGTAAATTTCAGCACACTATATAAATTTTTCCTTACCAAATTCCACCTACCAAAGGCGCTACACTCCCCAGCAACGACGCCAGAAAAGAGTCTTGATGACCCAGTAGTATAGGAGATCTATCGTAGTCCTTTCGATAAGTAAGAGTGTCGAACCCAACGAGGAGCAGAAGGAAATGATAAGCGGTTTTCAGCAAGGTATTCTGTGCAAGTATTGAAATAAGTGGTAACAGATAGTTTGTGACAAGATAAATTGTAACGAGCAACAAGTAACAAAAGTAAATAAACTGCAGCAAGGTGGCCCAATCCTTTTTGTAGCAAAGGACAAGCTGAACAAACTCTTATATAAGGAAAAGCGCTCCCGAGGACACATGGGAATATCGTCAAGCTAGTTTTCATCACGTTCATATGATTCACGTTCGGTACTTTGGTAATTTGATATGTGGGTCGACCGGTGCTTGGGTGCTGTTCTTACTTGAACAAGCATCCCACTTATGATTAACCTCTATTGCAAGCATCCGCAACTACAACAAAAGTATTAAGGTAAACCTAACCATAGCATGAAACATATGGATCCAAATCAGCCCCTTACGAAGCAACGCATAAACTAGGGTTTAAGCTTCTGTCACTCTAGCAACCCATCATCTACTTATTACTTCCCAATGCCTTCCTCTAGGCCCAGATAATGGTGAAGTGTTATGTAGTCGACGTTCACATAACACCACTAGAGGCTAGACAACATACATCTTATCAAAATATCAAACGAATACCAAATTCACATGACTACTAATAGCAAGACTTCTCCTTTGTCCTCAGGAACAAACGTAACTACTCACAAAGCATATTCATGTTCATAATCAGAGGGGTAATAATATGCATATAGGATCTGAACATATGATCTTCCACCAAATAAACCAACTAGCATCAACTACAAGGAGTAATCAACACTACTAGCAACCTACTAGCACTAATCCCGGACTTTGAGACAAGAATTGGATACAAGAGATGAACTAGGGTTTTGAGATGAGATGGTGCTGGTGAAGATGTTGATGGAGATTTCCCTCTCCCGATGAGAGGAGCATTGGTGATGACGATGGTGATGATTTCCCCCTCCCGGAGGGAAGTTTCCCCGGCAGAACAGCTCTGCCGGAGCTCTAGATTGGTTCCGCCTCGGTTCTGCCTCGTGGCGGCGGAGTCTTGTCTCGAAAGGTTGCTTCTGGTTTTTTTCTCATCGAAAGACTTCATATAGCAGAAGATGGATGTCGGAGACCCACCAGGGGCCCCAGGGAGACCCACCAGTGCGCCCTAGGAGGGGGGGCCCGCCCCCCACCCTCGTGAGCAGGGTGTGGGCCCCCTGGACTTCATCTTTGGTGAGGATTTTTCTTTCTTTATTTTAAGATATTCCATGGAGTTTCAGGACTTTTGGAGTTGCGCAGAATAGGTCTCTAATATTTGCTCCTTTTCCAGCCTAGAATTCCAGCTGCCGACATTCTCCCTCCTTATGTAAACTTTGTAAAATAAGAGATAATAGCCATAAGTATTGTGACATATTGTGAAATAATAGTCCATAATGTAATAGATATCTATATAAAAGCATGATGCAAAATGGACGTATCATACGACAGTTAATGTCGGATTCAGATGCTCTAAGCACGGTCAGCAGAAAAAGCCATTCAAAAAAAGCACTCTGGGACTGTCCAGCTTGGACCATATACTCGATCGCTCGTGTCAGATACATGGCACACCCGAAAAGCCAGCCAACCACACCAACAGGGATTGCTGGGTGTTCAAGCAGGCCGGCAAGTGAAATGCCGAAAACAAAGACAAGGGGCTACATAGCGACGACGAGGAGGAGCCCCGGCCGCAGAACAACAGAGGACAGAAGGGTTCCCCCCACATGTGCGGACGGTGAACATGATATATGCAACCCACAACCCCAAGAGGGAGCAGAAGCGTGCGTTAAGGGACGTATACGCGTTGGAGCCAGTCGCCCCAAAGTTCAACCCATGGTCCTCTTGCCCGATCACTTTCGGTCGCAGGGACCACCCCACTAGTATCCGCCATGGCGGATTTGCCTCATTGGTTCTATACCCAATCATTGGCGAATTTCACCTCACTCGGGTCCTTATGGACGGCGGCAGCAGCCTGAACCTGCTTTATCAGGACACAGTGCGCAAAATGGGCATAGATCCCTCAAGGATTAAACCCACAAAAACGACCTTTAAGGGCGTCATACCAGGTGTAGAGGCCCATTGCACAGGCTCAGTCACACTAGAAGTGGTCTTCGGATCCCCGGATAATTTCCGAAGCGAGGAGTTAATCTTCAATATAGTCCCGTTCCGCAGTGGCTATCACGCACTGCTCGGGCGAACCGCATTTGCAAAGTTCTATGCGGTGCCGCACTATGCATACCTCAAGCTCAAGATGCCAGGACCTCGGGGAGTCATCACAGTCAATGGAAACACCGAGCGCTCTCTTTGAACGGAGGAGCACACAGCGGCCCTCACAGCGGAAGTACAAAGCAGCCTCTAAAAGGCAATTCTCCAGTCTGGCGATAAAACGTCCGGACACCATCAAGTGCGCTCGGAGTAACCTACAACAAGACCGCCTGGCACGTTCCGAGCAAGCATAGCAATGCGGCCCCAACCCCAGCCCTAGCGAAGCGGTGTACGCGTACATAATTGTGCTCTGAAAATACCATGGGCACAGGGGGAGGGGCATAACCACGACACGCCCCAAAATGCGGCTTAAACGCACTAGGGGCTGCCGATTTTATCACTTTTCTTACTTTCAGGACTTTACTCTCCGGAAGATCTGTTCGGCAGTACAATTGCCGAACATACGATACAACAACTAGGGAGGCAGAAAGCTATGTCACACTGTGGAACCCCCAGGTGGTCTCTATAACGAGCAAAATACCTGTTTTAAATACCATTCAGCAGTTCGCCCCTGGAGGGGACATGTCAAATGGTCCCACCTCTTGCTTATCGCACTATTTGTATCGTTCTGCTTTTAATGCACCTTTTTCGAATAAACAATGATTAGCTTCAGTCTATTGTTGCATTCCCTATTCGTTCCTTTTTATGTATATATGTTCATTCATGACATTCGGCACCCGTATGTTGGAAATATGCCCTAGAGGCAATAATAAAAGGATTATTATATTTCCTTGTTCATGATAATCGTCTATTGTTCATGCTATAATTGTATTGTCCGGAAATCATAATACATGTGTGAATACATAGACCACAATGTGTCCCTAGTAAGCCTCTAGTTGACTAGCTCGTTGATCAATAGATAGTCATGGTTTCCTGACTATGGACATGGAGATGTTATTGATAATGGGATCACATCATTAGGAGAATGATGTGATGGACAAGACCCAAACCTAAGCATAGCACAAAAGATCGTATAGTTCGTTTGCTAGAGCTTTTCTGAATGTTAAGTATCATTCCTTAGACCATGAGATTATGCAACTCCCGGATGCCGTAGGAGTGCTTTGGGTGTATCAAACGTCACAACATAACTGGGTGACTATAAAGGTGCACTACAGGTATCTCCGAAAGTGTTTGTTGGGTTGGCATGAATCGAGACTGGGATTTGTCACTCCGTATGACGGAGAGGTATCTCTGGGCCCACTCGGTAAGACATCATCATAATGAGCTCAATGTGATCAAGGTGTTATTCACGGGATGATGTGTTATGGGAATGAGTAAAGAGACTTGCCGGTAACGAGATTGAACAAGGTATCGGTATACCGACGATAGAATCTCGGGCAAGTATCGTACTGATAGACGAAGGGAATTGAGTACGGGATTGATTAAGTCCTTGACATCGTGGTTCATCCGATGAGATCATCGAGGAGCATGTGGGAGCCAACATGGGTATCCAGATCCCGCTGTTGGTTATTGACCGGAGATTGTCTCGGTGATGTCTGCATGTCTCCCGAACCCGTAGGGTCTACACACTTAAGGTTCGGTGATGCTAGGGTTGTAAAGATATTAGTATGCAGCAAACCGAAGGTTGTTCGGAGTCCCGGATGAGATCCCGGACGTCACGAGAGGTTCCAGAATGGTCCGGAGGTAAAGAATTATATATAGGAAGTGTCGTTTCGGCCATCGGGAGTGATCTGGGGTCACCAGTATTGTACCGGGACCACCAGATAGGTCCCGGGGGTCCACCGGGTGGGGCCACCCATCCCGGAGGGCCCCGTGGGCTGAAGTGGGGAGGGAACCAGCCCATAGTGGGCTGGTGCGCCCCCCATGGGCCTCCCCCCTGCGCCTAGGGTTGGAAACCCTAGGGCAGGGGGCGCCCCACTTGCCTTGGGGGGCAAGCCTCCCCCGTTGGCTGCCGCCCCCCTGGAGATGCATCTCCAGGGCCGGCGCCCCCCCTGGGGGGCCTATATAAAGGGGGGGAGGGAGGGCAGCCGCACCTGCAGCCTTGGCGCCTCCCTCTCCGTAGACGCTTGGCGAAGCCCTGCTGGAATTCTGCTGCATCCACCACCACGCCGTCGTGCTGCTGGATATTCATCAACCTCTCCTTCCCCCTTGCTGGATCAAGAAGGAGGAGACGTCATCCCGACCGTACGTGTGTTGAACGCAGAGGTGTCGTCCGTTCGACGCTGGTCATCGGTGATTTGGATCACGACGAGTACGACTCCATCATCCACGTTCTTCTTGAACGCTTCCGTTGCGATCTACAAGTGGTATGTAGATGCTCTCCTATCCCCTTGTTGCTAGAATACTCCATGGATAGATCTTGGTGATGCGTAGGAAAATTTTAATTTCTGCTACGATCCCCAACACCGTACACTTTGGTACGGCTAATACGCTAGGGGCTCAAGCACCCCATAATACGGCGTGAGAAGTCCAAACACTTTCACAAGTGCGGCACTCCGAACTTATAGCATTATATGCATCAGCTCCGAATCATGTCTTTGGTCAATAGTTGGGTTTGCCCGGCTCCCATGTTTTGGTACCTTACGTTCCGCTATATCGGCTAAGGTAGCACTGGGAGAACTACTGCGATTGTGCCCCGGTTCAGCTGGGCTGAGCACCTCAGTAGAGAAAGCTAAAACTGACTGTCATGATAGGGCGAGAGCTGGTCGCTGTTCGAGAGGTTTTGAGTCCCTAACGACTTATGCCGCCTAGGGCGAGGAACCGGCTTTGTCCGGCCTAGGCGTATATAGCGCCCCGAACTCGGTCTTCCGAACACTAGGGGCTTCGCCGAAATTTAAAATTATAGAATTCTCTGGCTAAGTGAGAGTGATAACGCATTATAGTCCAATTGCCTTGTTCGTCGTGCTGAGCACCTCCCTCGAAGGACCCAAGAATGGGAAAAAGAGTGCTCAGGTTTATTCCGAACACCCCAGCACTCTTGGCACGGGGGCAGAAGCCGATGACTCGCCATCTCTCAGATTTAATAAACGGCCGCACAAAAGGTAATATTTTAAATTCACACAAGCGTTGCACAACGCATATGAACAAGTTTTCAGCGTACAGGATCACACGAGAGAGTTTACTCAAATATTACATCCTTAGAACACTCATCCGCCACAAGGCGGGCACCCTTCAGGACGCCCTCATAGTACATCTCGGGGTGGCGATGCTCCATGCCCTGCGGTGGTCCATCCTTCACCAGCCGCTCCGCGTCCATTTTGCCCGAGTGTACTTTCACCCAGTGTCGGTGTACAAAAAGAGGGGTACAATTTTTGTACCCCTATGACTGTACGCGGGCAGTCTGAGCCACGGGCGCCACCGCACCGGCTCGGCAAGGGAGGTAGAACCAAGGTAAGGCCGAAGCCAAAGAGGAGCAGAACGACGCCAAGACCAAGACCACAAAGAGCAAAGGGGACAAAGCAGGCCCCCCGGCAAGATCCTTGCCGGGAGGCGGTTTTTGCAAACCCGGCAAGACCCTTGCCGTGGCAGCTCGCCCCACACCTACGGAGCGGGTCACCCTTGAGTCCACTACCCCCATGGGGCAAGGATTCGGGATGCATCCCCGTGGTGGTATGCAGATCTTTGTGAAGACATTCAAGATCAGATGCAGACTTTAGAAGATGATGGTCCTTGGCGGGATCCCAGCCAAGGAAAACCACAAGGCCCCCGGCAAGAGCCTTGCCGGGGATGGCAGCAGGCGCCACGGCAAGACCCTTGTCGGGACCCCGACAAGACCCTTGCCGGGGCCACAGCAAGGCCCTTGCCAAGGACACCCGCGGAGCCACCATCGGACCCGCACCAGTCACGCCTCCACCACCGTTCGCATGAAGCTGCCGACCCAACCAGCTCGGCAGGCACCTGCGTGGCGGCATGCAGATCCTCGTGGAGACCCACCGCTGCGCCACCTCAACTGCCTGCCCGCCTACATGGCATGGTAGGCACCGCTGGCCAGGGCACGTGTTGACGCGGGAGAGAGCGGCGACGGACGAGACAGGGCTCTCCCCCGCCCCCGATAAAGCAAGGACACCTAAGCAAGGTGCATTAAATGCACCTTGTCATGTAATGCGAGGGATAACCTCGCATCACTGTAGCCTTTCCACCTCCTGTGTGCCACTGTGGCAGCCCCTTTCCCTATAAAAGGAGGCCCCAGGCGACCAGGAAGAGGATTCGGCTTTTTGGAGCTCCTCACGCCCCGTAGCTAGCTCAAGAACACAAACATATAATCCACCAAAGCAGGAGTAGGGTTTTACGCATCTTCGCGGCCTGAACCTGGGTAAAGGAATCGTGTACTGCCTGCTCGATCCGCTCTTCTCACGGCCCCCAGGCCCCGCAACCGCAAAAAGGGATTCTTGTGATCCCATAGGTGTCGTTTCCCACCGACATCTTTGGCACGCCAGGTAGGGGCTGCGCAGTTGTGAGAATCGGCTTTAGCAGTTAGTTCGACGCTTCTTCATCGTCATGGCGCCCAAGAAGAAGACAACGGTGGCGGTTGGCCCGTCGGACGCCGGGCATCCCGTCCCGACGTGGGCGAGCAGCGGACCGGTCGCCGAAAGGACCCGGGGCGCTGTTCGCGAACACCAACACCGTTCGAGCAGCCGGAGTTTGGGAGGCGGCGATGTTCGTGCGCCCGGTAACGGGCCGCACGCCACCAAATCCAAAGATGGAGCCGGGCCCTCTGCAGGTGGCGCGGGACCTTCCAAGGTCGCTGCTGCCCCGCCCGCTGGCAGCGCGAGGGCCTCCAGGACTTCCACTCCGGCGCCGATGGCACGTTCCTCTCAAGCGGCGCGCGACGAGCGGCGTGATCGCCCCGAAGACCCCGGGCGTCGCTGCGGGAGAAGCCCCGAGCGCCACTCCCGGGATGTAGAAGACCTGCCCGCTCGCCGAGGCGCTGGTGAAGACGGCGTGCGACCGCGCGGTCGTGATAGAGCTCCTTCTGACATGGTCAGAAGTCGAAGCGCGTCGCGATCCGTGCAGGTTTCGTTGCCACCGACGCCAGCAGAAGCCCTGGCGCGCGCGCAGTTGCTCCTCGACTTTCCTCCCACTACGGGGAAACTCGACGAATGGAGAGCCACCATCCGAAGCCTTGTTGTGGTGGCCAACAAAGATGAGCCCACCCCGACGGAGCCCCCGGGTCGACATTCCGACAGAGTCCCGCGTACCAGTGGCAGGAAGGCTGGCGGCGCCGTGACCACGATGCACTCGCCTCCTCCTCGCCCGGTGCCACGGACACCGGCCCGTCGCGACGTTGCGGGCGACGAAATCTCCATAGCGTCGTCCGACCCGCGGACCCACCAGGACCAACGCCAGGTCCTTCGGGATCGGGAACATGAAGACGCTCGGACCACCATCGAGCGCCGGCGCGGAGCGCGCCACCAGTCAGATAGGCGAGCGGGGCCTGCTGTGGACCACCCAACACCGGAGAGCCCTGGGGGCCTGCCTTACGAGGTAGGCTACCCGGCTTTTACCCGTGAGCTGCGGCAGTTCCAGTGGCCCACTCACCGCACTCAAACCTGACGTGGGCGAGAACTACGACGGCAAGACCCACCCATCCGAGTTCCTCAACATCTACACCATCGCGATGCAGGCTGCCGGAGCTCGTGACGATAAGGTGCTTGCAAATTACTTCCCGTTGGCTCTTAAACCCAACGCCATGTCATGGTTGATGCACTTGCCGGTAGACTCCATTTCCTCCTGGTCGGATTTGTGCCATGAGTTCGTGGGCGCCTTCACTGGCGGTCACCAAGCTCATGGCCAAGCGAGTGATCTCCACGTCATTCCCCAGAAGGGAGGCGAGAGTCTCCGCAAGTACATACAGAGGTTCAGACGGGTACAATACAATATCCCAGATGTTCACCCCGGCGCCATCATCAACGCGTTCCATCAGAATGTTCGAAACCGCAAGATGCGCGAAGAGCTGGCAATGAACAAGGTGAAAGATGTCGCGGAGATCTATGTTCTCGCGGACAAATGTGCCCGGGCTGAAGAGGGGAGGAAGTACCCCGGCGAAGATGCCGGCGTGGAAACCGACTCCTCTGAAGAGGACACCGCCGCCCCGGCGAAGAAAGGCCGGCAACGCAACAGGAAGCGCAAAGGGAAAGCTGTGCTTGCCGTCGAGGGGTCTGACGACACCGGCTCCACCAAGAAGACCAAGGCAGGTGACCCCGGGAAGGAAATTGCCGGATGTGTCGCCTGCCAGGCCTTGGCGGTTGCCGAGAAGCCAGGCAACTCCGACAAGCGATACTGCAAGATCCATCGCACCAAAGGCCATGCTCTCCAAGACTGCCGGCAGGTTGAGCTCCTCACTGAGAAGCAGAGGGCTGAATACGAGAGGCGGGACAAGGAGAAGGGCCAAGACGATGCTGAGGGATCTGACAAGAAACGCGACGGCCAGGCGGGCCGTCGCGGCAAGGATAAGCAACAAGAGAGGCCTGCTCGGGGCCGTGACAGAAAGCCAGAAGATGACGATCACGAAGAGGACGACGAGTCCGGCGACCAAGAGTTTCAGAAAGCTACAGAGGCCATGTGCGTTGACGGTGGCGCTTCACTGCATGCCTCTCGGCGCCGGCTTAAACAGTGGGCGCGAGAAATTACAGCAGCAGAGCCGTCGTTTGATGCCCAGAGGCCGCTGAAGTGGTCCAGCACACCTATCATTTTTGACTCTGAGGACCACCCTGATCGCACTACGGCGGTCGGGTGCTTGCCGTTGTTGGTTTCACCAACAATACGCAACCTCAAGGTGACAAAAATGTTAGTAGATGGCGGGGCCGGTCTGAACTTGATCTCGCCTGCTGTGATCGAGAAGCTGCAGATCCCTGATGGAGACCTCGAAGAAACGGGCACGTTTCAAGGGGTCATCCCGGGGAGAAGCCAACCCAAGGGAAAGTTCACGTTGCCCGTAACTTTCGGGAGCGACCTGAACTTCAGGACGGAGAGGATTGTGTTTGATGTTGCCAAGATCCCCTTGCCCTACCACGGGATCCTTGACCGCCCAGCGCTGGCCAAGTTCATGGCGGCGTTGCACTACGCCTACAATACCCTGAAGATGCCAGGGCCCGTGACGAACATCACCATCCCTTCCGACAAGAAGGATGCGCTGATTTGTGCTGATCAAGTGTACCAGCAAGCAGTCGCAGCAGCTGCCGCCACTGGGGCACTCGTTCCTGCTGCCGGGACCCGGGGGGGGGGGGAGAAGACGAAAGCTGGTGAGACCTCGGACACCCACTCCGGCAAGCGCACCTCTTCGGAGTGTAGCGCTGCCGTCGAGGACGTGCCAAAGAGCTCCGCCGGTGGAAGCAAGAAGTCCAGGGCCACGCCGCCGGGAACCAAGAAGGTTTCCGTCAACAAGGACGGCACGGGAGGAGCTTTCACCATAAGCTCCACCCTTGACGACAAATAGGAAGACGCGCTCGTCACCTTCCTGCGGGCGAATGTCGATGTGTTTGCATGGCAAGCTTCCGACATCCCCGGCGTTCCCAGGGAGGTGATTGAGCACCACCTTGCTGTCTGTCCTCATGCGCGGCCCGTCAAGCAGAAGGTCAGAAAGCAAGCTTTGGAATGACAAGGGTTTATCACATAAGAAATCCGGAAACTGGAGGCAGCGGGTTTGGTAAGAGGAGTGCTCCATCCGACGTGGTTGGCCAATCCGGTCGTAGTGCGCAAGGCAAATGGGAAGTGGAGGCTGTGTATTGATTACACAGATATCAATAAGGCTTGTCCTAAGGACCTCTTCCCATTGCCGCACATCGACCAGATTGTTGACTCCACGGCTGGGTGTGATCTGTTGTCATTCCTCGATGCCTACTCCGGCTACCACCAGATCTTCATGACGAAAGAAGATGAAGAGAAAACATCATTCATCACCCCATGTGCTACGTATTGTTTCATACGGATGCCTTTCGGGTTGAAGAGTGCTAGATCGACGTTTGCGAGGGCGGTCCAGATTGGTTTTGAGCCCCAGCTCCATAGAAATATGGAGGCTTATATGGACGGCATAGTGGTCAAAACCAAGGACAGGGCCACCCTCATATCAGATTTGCGGGAGACATTTGCAAATCTGCACAAGATCAACCTCAAGCTGAACCCTGAGAAGTGTGTCTTTGGCGTCCCGTCCGGCAAGCTTCTCGGGTTCTTTGTGTCGCAGTGGGGGATAGAGGCCAACCCGGACAACATCAAAGCTATAGAGCAGATTGAAGCACCCAAGCGAATCAAGGATGTGCGCCGGCTTGCTGGTTGCGTCGCTGCCCTGGGCAGGTTCATATCCAAGTCCGCCGAGCGCGCCCTTCCCTTTTTCAAGATCCTGAAAAAGGCGGGCCGGGTGGAGTGGACATCAGAAGCCGAAGCGGCATTGCAAGATTTGAAGAAGTACCTCTCCTCCGCACCAACACTAGTTGCGCCCAGGCCCCAGGAGCTGTTGTTGCTATACTTAGCGGCAACGAACCAGGTGGTCAGCGCCGCATTAGTGGCGTAGAGGGAGGTCGACGACGAGGTAATGGCAGCAACAGAGCCCGATGCCACCAGTACGGAGGCGACACAGTTGGTCGAGGTGCCGCCAAAGAAGAAAGTGATGCAGCGCCCGGTCTACTTCGTTAGCTCCCTCTTGCAGGGGGCTAGGTCGAGGTACTCCGGTGTGCAGAAACTGCTCTTCGGCCTCCTCATGGCCTCGAGGAAGCTGCGTCACTACTTCCAGGCACACAAGATCAGTGTCGTCACTCGCCTCCCTCTGGAACGGATATTGCACAACCCAGATGCGACGGGGAGGATTATGGAATGGGCACTGGAGCTGTCCAGCTTTGGCCTCAAGTTCGAAAGTACTTTGACGATCCAGAGCGAGTCCTGGCGGAGTTCATTGCAGAATGGACCGCCACACCTAACGAAGAAGCCCAAGAGACTGCTCTCCCCGGCAAGGAGGCAAGTTGCGATTGGATTATGTACTTTGATGGGGCTTTCTCCCTCCAGGGTGCCGCGGCTAGCGTACTGCTCGTCGCCCCCACCGGAGAGCACCTCAAGTACGTGATCCAGATGCACTTCCCCAGGGAGGCGTTAACAAACAACACGGCGGAATACGAAGGGCTGCTTGTCGGTCTTAGGATCGCGGCGGACCTCGGAATCAAAAAGCTTATCGTCAGGGCGACTCGCAGCTTGTCGTCAAGCAAGTCAATAAGGATTACCAGAGCCCGTTGATGAAGGCCTACGTTGATGAAGTGAGAAAGCTGGAAGAGCGTTTTGATGGTATCCAGGCTGAATACGTTCCCCGAACGGAGAATGATATCACCGATTACCTGTCGAAGCACGCTGCCCTCAAGCTACTTGTGGAACCAGGTACCTTTGTGCTTCAGCTAACTCAGCCATCCATTGATCCATCAACAGAGTAGAACAAGAGAAGGAAATCAGGACCCGGCAAGTACTTTCCCGCCGAGCTCCCCAGAGCCGCCGACAAGGATGTTGCCGAGGACACTGAACCCGCCACGGGACGGCTAGTTCCGGCAGGACGCCAAGCTCTTGCCGTCGAGACAGCCGCCCCTATAGCGGAGGAAATGCCTTTAGTCCTCGCCGTCGAGCCTCGGGCTCCAGCGTGGGCACAACATACCGTCCGATTCCTCCAGACAGGGGAGCTTCCTGAGGAGCAGGAAGAAGCGGAAAAAGTAGCCCGTCGCCCTGCCATGTACCAGTTCATCGATGACGTCCTGTACAAGAATAGACCGAACGGTGTGAAATTGAAGTGCATCCCTCGAGAGGAAGGACTGGAGCTGTTGGCAGAGATACATGGAGGCATATGTGGATCCCACATTAGGTCGAGAGCCCTTGCCGGCAAGGCATTCCGGCAAGGTTTCTTCTGGCCCACCGCCCTCTAGGATGCAACAACACTCGTCACCAGGTGTGAGGCGTGTCAGTTCCATTCAAGAAAGCTTCATCAACCAGCTCAGGCCCTTCAAACCATTCCTCTCTCCTGGCCCTTCTCGGTCTGGGGGCTCGACATACTGGGCCCTTTCCCCCGCGCTGTCGGGGGCTTTGAGTACTTGTACGTAGCCATCGACAAGTTCACAAAGTGGCCAGAAGTGGAGGCAGTGAGGAAGGTCACCGCTCAGTCAGCCGTCAAGTTCTTCAAGGGGCTAGTGTGCCGTTACGGTGTACCCAACCGGATCATCACCGACAACGGTACGCAGTTCACAAGCCGCACCTTCATGCAATATACTCAGGACCTCGGCAGCAAAGTCTGTTTCGCTTCCGTCGCTCACCCACGGAGCAATGGGCAAGCTGAGAGGGCAAATGCTGAAGTGTTGCGAGGCTTAAGGACCAAGACCTTTGACAGACTGCACAAGAGCGGAAGGCGCTGGATTGATGAGTTGCCGACGGTTCTTTGGTCAATCAGGACGACACCAAATCGAGCCACCGGCCAGACACCCTTTGCCCTGGTATACGGGGCAGAAGCAATTATCCCCACTGAACTCATATACGGGTCACCTCGAGTGCTCGCTTATGATGAGCTTGAGCAAGAGCAACTGCGGCAAGACGACGCACTGCTCCTTGAGGAAGATCGTCTCCGGGCGGCTGTGAGAGCAGCACGCTACCAGCAAGCCTTGCGCTACCATAGCCGCAAGGTTCATGCCCGGAGCCTTGAGGAAGGCGACCTTGTTCTTCGGCGCGTTCAATCGGCCAAGAATTCCAACAAGTTGACGCCGAAGTGGGAAGGCCCTTATCGGGTAATACGAGTCACCAGGCCCAGCGCAATCCGCCTGGAGACCAAAGATGTCGTTCCAGTGAGCAACTCCTAGAACATCGAGCATCTTCGCAAGTTTTACCCATAAGGCGCGGCTTGTCGGGCCTCCCGGCAAGCCACCTTTTGTACAAGCATTGCCGATGATGCTTGTAACCCTTTGTACAAAGCCAGGCGCAGACCCTGAGCATAAATGAAGCGTTGGCGCCCTAAGTTATAGCATGCATGCTAGATCGAGTCTCGTCGTTGGTTAGGGTTGATAGTGCTTAGCGGAGGCTAACCCCTAGCTTAGAGGTCGAGTGTGCGTCTCTTTGCCGTTCTGTTGTCTCCTTTGGTTCGCAGGGCTCGGATATCCTTGCCGGATCACTTGAGGATGAAAAAAAAGAGAAGAGGGACGGACCAGCATCTAGACCCCGGCAAGCCAGTGTTGCCGGGGGCTGCAAGTACAAAGATTCACCCACGGCGAACCAGAGTTGCCGGGGGCTGCAGTTTTAGATAAGTTCTTCATCCCTTATCATGCATTCTCTTATGGACTGAGGTATGCGAAACCTCATTTCTTCCTAAAGCTACCGTGCTCCCCTAACTCTAGGCCCTAGGGCTCGTTCCTGGGGCCAGGTTTGGTCATAGTCGCAGCAGCGAAGGGACGAAACGAGGAGCCTGAACCCGCCTCATCCCTGCCTCCACCGAAAGCGTGAGAAAGGTCGAGCAACGTGGGAAGACGGCAGGGCCTACTGCCGGGCAAGGAAATGTCTATCTTAAAGATATCAAGGATTTACCCCTTGACGTGGGTTCCACCTGCAAGACAAGTGACCCGGCAAGCATCCCTTTTTCACTAAAAACATTCCACTCAGGTACAGTTCATGGAGAATGAAAAACATGAATGATGGGATTACAAGCTTTAAATTCAGCTAAGGCCCGAAGGCTTACATACTAAAAAGAGATAAGGTGCCCGTAATCCCTTTCTTGTCCCTCTCTTCAGGAGGCAGGTCAAGGAGGAGAAACGGGCAAAAGGGGCGCCTAGACAAGCTACAGGTGGCAGAAGACACCAAGAGAACATCTCGGTGGTCGTCGAAAGGCTGGATGGTGATGGCAGCGCCGGAGGCAGAGCTCGAAGACGAGGCGGCATGACGTCAGCACGCGTCGAAGGCGTCGTGCCCATGTACTCCGAGTTGACGGCCTTGCCGCCCGGCCTCTTCCTCTTCCGCAGCCTCCCAACGCCAGCCGCCCAAGGAGACAGCCCCGAGAAGTTCAAGGAGCCGGCGACACGGATGATGGGGTCGCCGGTGCCGCACGGAGCAGCGCCCGACACCTAGTCGGACCCGTCATCTTGCCGCCCGCTACCCCCGTCGTCGCTGCCGTTGTCCTCCTCCTCACTCCCACTCGAGGAGGAGTCTTCGCTATCGGAGGAGCTCTCCACGCAGCACCTTGCCCGAGTCCCGAAGCACCCGAAGACCTTGACGGAGAGGAGACCGCCCTCCATCAGCTTAAAATGGAGGGTGATCCCCTCCGTCAGGCAGTGGATACGGGCGAACGTCTTCCACCCTCGACCAAGATACATCACATTAGGGGCTGGGAAGTCGACGCGGACTCGCGTACCGCTGATTCCACAGCCCCTCATGTGCAGCCTCAGTGTCTCGGGCGGGTCCAGCTCCATCTCGCTCGTGAATGGAGTCGGGAGACGAAGACGACGGCGAGGTGGCCGACGCAGCCTGACGAAGAACTCACAAGGGTCGTCCCCAACGTGGCCCTCCATGGGGAGAGGAACTGCTGGCGGAGGCAAAGCCGGCGCACCACCCCGTCCTCCTCTTCCCCGAGCGCCTCGGCCTCGCCCATGGCCTCGCCCATGGCCTCGCCCTCTCCCCCTTCCCCTCGCGGCTGGCTCTGCCACCGCAGGTGCAGGAGAAGGAGGGACGCGTTGTCGAGCGGCGACCCTCGTCGCCACCGTCGAAGGACCAGGGTTCCCTTTCTCCATGGCGAATGAGAGGGAGGGGAGCAGAAGCTGAAGAAGTGAGATGGAGGAATGCAGGGCACCGACCCCCCCGCTCTTTATAAAGGAGCAGGGTGGGGGCTCGACCGCCCCGTTCCGCTAATGAGGACGTGAATGGCGCAGGAGACCGGGGCCGATCCGCCGCACCAGCCCGCGACGGCCCGGCTTCCCGCCTCCACCAACTGCCACCCCAGGCGCATGAGCGCCGCGTGGCGAACGTGCAGGACCGAAGCGACGAGTGAGGTGACTTCTCCCCGCCCCGTGATTAAAGGGAGTGGGCGCCTTGAAAGACCACGCCTCGGCCCCGTCCAGTAAATGGGCCGCGCCTCCACGCCTCCCTCCGTTTATGGGGAAGACGCGAGCCGCCCCCTTTTTACTACGACGTGATGCATGCGTGCAGAGGCCAGCCTCACGCATGCCGCCCGCATCACGCACGCCTCCCCACGACATGCCACGCACGGGAAGCGTGGGAGGCGCAGCGCGCGAAGAAACTTACAGCGGTAAAAACCGCCCTGCCTGCCCGCGCACTGTTCTTGGGCCTGGCCCAACAACGCGTAGCGCTTATGTGTGGCCCAGGCCCAGGGGCTCCTGTCGGTGTACAAAAAGAGGGGTACACTTTTTGTACCCCTATGACTGTGCACGGGCAGCCTGAGCCACGGCCGCCGCCGCACCGAGCCCGGCAAGGGAGGTAGAACCAAGGTAAGGCCGAAGCCAAAGAGGAGCAGAACGACGCCAAGACCAAGACCACAAAGAGCAAAGGGGACGAAGCGGCCCCCCCGGCAAGATCCTTGCCGGGAGGCGGTTTTTGCAAACCCGGCAAGACCCGTGCCGTGGCAGCTCGCCCCACACCTACGGAGCGGGTCACCCTTGAGTCCACTGCCCCCATGGGGCAAGGATTCGGGAGGCATCCCCGTGGTGGTATGCAGATCTTTGTGAAGACATTCAAGATCAGATGCACACTTTAGAAGATGATGGTCCTTAGCGGGATCCCAGCCAAGGAAAACCACAAGGCCCCGGCAAGAGCCTTTCCGGGGATGGCAGCAGGCGCCACGGCAAGACCCTTGTCGGGACCCCGACAAGACCCTTGCCGGGGCCGCGGCAAGGCCCTTGCTAACGACACCCGCGGGGCCACCATCGGACCCGCACCAGTCACGCCTGCACCACCGTTCGCATGCAGCTGCCGACCCAACCAGCTGGGCAGGCACCTGCGTGGCGGCATGCAGATCCTCATGGAGACCCACCGCTGCGCCACCTCAGCTGCCTGCCCGCCTACATGGCATCGCAGGCACCGCTGGCCAGGGCGCGTGTCGACACGGGAGAGAGCGTCGACGGACGAGACAGGGCTCTCCCCCGCCCCCGATAAAGTGAGGACACCTAAGCAAGGCGCATTAAATGCACCTTGTCATGCAATGCGAGGGATAACCTTGCATCACTGTACCCTTTCCACCTTCTGTGTGCCACTGTGGCAGCCCCTTTCCCTGTAAAAGGAGGCCCCAGGCGACCAGGAAGAGGATTCGGCTTTTTGGAGCTCCTCACGCCCCGTAGCTAGCTCAAGAACACAAACATATAATCCACCAAAGCAGGAGTAGGGTTTTACGCATCTTCGCGACACGAACCTGGGTAAAGGAATCGTGTAATGCCTGCTTGATCCGCTCTTCTCACGGCCCCCGCGCTCCGCAACCGCAGAAAGGGATTCTCGTGATCCCATAGGTGTCGTTTCCCACCGACACGCAGGCAAGGGCCCTGCGGGCGCCCTCGATGCAGACGGAGCGCTTGATGACATCAAGCCACGGACAGGCATCTGCCAGCCGCCTCAGCAACCTGAATTAGCTCCCAGGCATGGCCTCCCCAGGGCACAGCCGGACTATAGGACCCTTCATGGCCTGTTCGGCCACCTTATGGAGCTCGACCAGTTGCTTCAGCTGGTCGCTCAAGGGCACCGGGTGTCCGATCTCAGCATACTGAGACCAGAACACCTTCTCCGTCGAGCTCCCTTCCTCGGCCCGGTAGTAGGCGGCGACATCTGACATGCTGCAGGGCAAATCTGCGAATGCTCCTGGAGAGCTCCGGACTCGGGTAAGTAACAAGTAATTCACTTTCACGTGCTTGCTTTGCATAATGAATGCCTTACCCACCGCTATCTTCTTCATCGCCTCAATTTCCTGGAGGGCTTTTTGGGCTTCGGCCTTGGCAGACTTGGCGCTTTCGAGGGCCGCAGCGAGCTCGGACTCTCGAGTCTTCGAGTCAAGCTCCAAAGCCTCATGCTTCTTCACGAGAGGATGGAGCTCTTGCTGCACCTCGCCAACTCGTGCCTCATGTTTCTCCCGCTCAGTGCGCTCCGTGGCCGCCTTGTTTTCGGCCTCGGCAAGCGCTTGCTTCAGGGTCGCCACCTCGGTCATGGCCCCTAGCACATTAATAACGATCCTATCATTCTCGCAACTGCACTATACACATATAGTCAAGGCATTACATACCTTGGTTCTCCTCGAGCTGCTTCTTGGCAAGGCAGAACTCTTGCTCGGACCGCTCGAGGTTCTGCTTCAGCGCATCAACCTCCGCACTCAGTGCGGCGGAGGCCAGCAGCGAAGCCTGCATACCCATATCGACATGATTATGTTAGACTCCCGCGAATATTACTAGATCCTCTATTCGACTTTTCTTTGTGAACACCGAACATAGCATCGGGGGCTACTGTCTATGCGGTAATATTTTCATATATTTTTTACATACCTCAAAGCCTGTTAGAAGGCTGGCACAGGCTTCAGTCAGCCCGCTCTTGGCGGACTGAACTTTCTGGATCACCGCACTCATAATAGTGCGGTGCTCCTCATCGATGGAGGCGCCGTTAAGCACCTCCAGCAAGTTATCCGGTGCCTCCGGTTGGACGGAGGTCACCGGCGCGGTAGGCTCGCCCTTCTTGGTGAGGGGCCGCCTGCTGGAATCCGGAACCACTAAAGGCTCCGGTGCGGTGTTTGGCCCAGGGCCAGACTTGGGGCCCTTGGGAGCCTTGCTCCCTTTGTGCCTGCAGTACGGAATGTCGCCTTGTGGCGCCACCAGGACCACCTCCCCTTGGCTCGGTACCCTTTGAGACAACCCCTCAGCGTTGTCCGTAGGGAGAGGGGTGGAAGCGGTCAGAAGTGAAAAGCTATTCACATCCGACGAATCCAAGGAACCGCTCGACGATATGTCGACTGGGGCTCGGGGCGGACTGCATGATTATATTCGGCGTTAGGAGAAGCTGTGCAATAAAGGAACACTATGAGTCAGTCTAGTGTCTGAATACTTACAACTTCGCTAGGGGCTTGGACCTTGGTGGCCACTTGTCTTCGCCGTCGGCGGCGTTGGTGGAGTAGTCCGGAGGAATGGTTCTTCCCTTCTTGGACCCTCCGGCCTCCCTAGTTGGGGCGGCCTTCCTTTTCTTTTGTCCCCCTGCTGGAGGGGAAGAAACCTCTTTTCCTCCTCCTCATCTTCATGGGAGGAGTGCGCCTCGGAGTCATCAGACGATGAGTCCGACACCATCGGGCGCCGGGAACTCTTTCGGGTTCCCGTGGCCTTCTTCTTGGCCTTCTTCTCCGGCACCACGTAAGGTGCCAGAATCAGCAGCTCCGCTAGGCGAGCGTCTGCTGAGCCTTCGGGCAAAGGAGCCGGACAGTCGATCTGTCCAGCCGTCTCCTGCCAGTCCTGTCAAAGGTATGGGGTCTTAGACCTCGCATATGATTAAACTATGAAGAATGAATACCCTATGAGAGGTAAAACAGCTTACCGCGCTGGCCTGGCGCTTCGCGCTGAATCCGCGATCCTCGGTAAGGGGAGGGGGAACCTCGGCACCCTTGAAAAGCACCTTCCAAGCATCCTCGTGTGTTGTGTCGAAGAGCTCGCTCAGAGTCTGGTGCTGGGCCGGGTCGAACTCCCACAAATTGAATGCCCGTCGTTGACACCGAAGGATCCGGCGGATGAGCATGACCTGGACTATATTGACAAGCTTGAGCTTCTTGTTCATCATGTTTTGGACACAGGTTTGGAGTCCGGTCAGCTCTCATGGACTACCCCAGGGCAGGCCCTTCTCTTTCCAGGAGGTGAGCCGCGTGGGGATTCCAGATCGGAACTCGGGGGCTGCTGCCCATTCGGGATCACGCGGCTCAGTGATGTAGAACCACCCCGATTGCCACCCCTTTATGGTCTCCACGTAGGAGCCCTCGAGCCATGTGGCGTTGGGCATCTTGCCCACCATGGCGCCTCCGCACTCCGCCTGCTGGCCGCGCACCACCTTCGGCTTGACATTGAAGGTCTTCAGCCATAAGGCGAAGTGGGGCTTGATGCGGAGGAAGGCCTCGCACACGACGATAAACGCCGATATGTTGAGGATGAAGTTCGGGGCCAGATCGTGGAAGTACAGGCCGTAGTAGAACATGAGCCCCCGGACGAACGGGTGGAGAGGGAAGCCCAATCCACGGAGGAAATGGGTGAGAAACACTACCCTCTTGTGGGGCCTAGGGGTGGGGATGAACTGCCCCACATCTGGGAGCCGATGCGCGATGTCCTTGGACAAGTATCCGGCTCCCCTCAACTTCTTGATGTGTCCCTCCGTGACGGAGGAGACCATCCACTTGCCTCCCGCTCCGGACATGATTGGAGAAGGTTGAGGAAGAAAATGTGGACTTGGGCGCTGGAGCTCGAGTGTGCGAGAATGGATGAGCAAAGGAGGAAGAAGGCATGGATGGAGAAAGGTGAACCCTTGTCCCTTTATATGGGCGGACTAAACTATGTGTCCCCACCAGCCTGGTAAAACCCGCTCGTCCCCCAAGCGCCGTAATCGATGGCGCGGTTGGGTTACCCACGTCCGTATTGATGAGAATCCCGCGATAAGGGGACACGATATCTGCTTCGACAAGACGTTGCAATGAAACCGCCTCGCAAAATGTGCTGAGATTGGTTGTGAAAAACGGTTCGTATAATGGCTTAGCTGTGGTGTGATGTCACATTGCAGGACACGTCAGCAGATTATATTTGTGGAAATGCTATTCTCTCTATGGTGGTATGTGGAACTTATTTTGCAGAGCCGGACACGATCCTCGTGTTCAAAATCTTCTATGAAGTATTCGAAGGAGGAACCCGCCTTGCAATGCCGAAGACAATCTGCACGCCGGACTCATCGTCATTGAAGCCTGGTTCAGGGGCTACTAAGGGAGTCCGGGATTAGGGGGTATCCGGACGGCCGGACTGTTGGACTATGAAGATACACGATTGAAGACTTCGTCCCGTGTCCGGATGGGACTTTCCTTGGCGTGGAAGGAAAGCTTGGGAGTATAGATATTTAGATCTCCTTCCTTGTAACCGACTCTGTGTAACCCTAGCCCCCTCCGGTGTCTATATAAACCGGAGGGTTTAGTCCATAGGACACAACCACATCAACAATCATACCATAGGCTAGCTTCTAGGGTTTAGCCTCTCTGATCTCGTGGTAGATCTACTCTTGTACTACCCATATCATCAATATTAATCAAGCAGGAGTAGGGTTTTACCTCCATCGAGAGGGCCCGAACCTGGGTAGAAACATCGTGTCCCTTGTCTCCTGTTACCATCTGCCTAGACACACAGTTCGGGACCCCTACCCGAGATCCGCCGGTTTTGACACCGACACCGCTCCTTTGAAAAACTTGACAGCTGACTGAGCAGTCACCTTTCTCACTCCTTCCACCTCCGGCCACTTTGTGAAGTTGTCAATTGCGATGTACAAGTACTCAAAGCCCCCGACAGCACGGGGGAAAGGTCCCAGTATGTCGAGCCCCTAGACCGAGAATGGCCAGGAGAGAGGGATTGTTTGAAGGGCTTGGGCTGGTTGATGAAGCTTCTTTGAATGGAACTGACACGCTTCACACTTGGTTACTAGTGCCGCCGCATCTTGGAGGGCGTGGGCCAGAAAAAACCTTGTCGGAGCGCCTTCCCGGCAAGGGACCTTAACCCTATGTGGGAGCCACATATGCCTCCATGTATCTTCGCCAACAGCTCCAGTCCTTCCTCCTGGGGCATGCACTTCAATTTCATGCCATTCGGTCTTCTCCTGTACAGGACGTCATCAACGAACTGGTACTGGGCGGACCAACGGGCTACTTTCTCCGCTTCTTCCTGCTCCTCAGGAAGCTCCCCTATTTGGAGGAATCGGACGGTATGCTGCGCCCATGCCGGAGCTCGGGGCTCAACGACAAGGACCAAAGGCATTTCTTCCGCCGTGGGAGCGGCTGTCTCTACGGCTAGGGCTTGACGCCCTGCTGGAGGTAGCTGCTCTTGGGCAGGCTTGGCATCCGCGGTGGCACCCTTTCTAGCAGCCCCAGAGGGCTCGGTAGGAAAGTACTTGCCGGGACCCGACTTCCTTCGCTTGTTCTGCCCCGTTGATGGTTTGACGGATGGTTGAGTTAGCCGGAGCAAAAAGGTACCCGGTTCCACAGGTAGCTTGAATGCGACACGCTTTGACAGGTAATCGACGGTGTCATTCTCCATTCGGGGGACGTGCTCCGCTTGGATACCATCAAAGTGCTCCTCCAACTTCCTCACTTTATCTACGTAGGCTTCCATCAATGGGCTTTGGTAGTCCTTGTTGACCTGCGTGACAACAAGCTGCGAGTCACCCCTGACGATGAGCTTCTTAACCCCGAGGTCTGCCGCGATCCTGAGACCGGCAAGCAATCCCTCGTACTCAGCAGTGTTGTTGGTGGACATCTCTCGGGGAAAGTGCATCTGGATCACGTACTTGAGGTGCTCCCCGGTAGGCGCGATGAGCAGCACATCGGCACTGACGCCTTGTAGCGAGAAAGCCCCATCAAAGTACATGATCCAGTCGCGATCTTCCTCCTTGCCGGGGAGAGTGGTCTCCTGGATTTCTTCGTCGGGCGTTGAGGTCCATTCTGCAATGAACTCCGCCAAGACTCTGCTCTGAATTGTCGAGGTACTTTCAAACTTCAAACCGAAGCTTGACAACTCCAAGGCCCACTCCACAATCCTCCCGGTTGCATCCGGGTTATGCAGTATCCGTTGCAAAGGGAGGCGGGTGACGACAGTGATCTTGTGGGCTTGGAAGTAATGACACAACTTCCTCGAGGCCATAAGGAGGCTGAAGAGCAATTTCTGCACACCGGAGTACCTCGATCTAGCTCCCTGCAAGAGGGAGCTGACAAAGTAAACCGGGTGCTGCGTCATCTTCTTCTTCTGCACCACCTCACTTGACTGCGTGGCACTGCCTCAGTGGCATCAAACTCTGCTAGGGGCCCCGCCTTGCCGGCACCAGGCCCAGCCGGGGGAATCTTGGGCTTGCCATCCGCTGGTTCTACCGCCGTCACTGCCTCCTCATTAACCTCCCTCTGTGCCACTAGCACGGCGCTGACCACTTGATTCGTCACTGCCAGATACAGCAGCAACGAATCTTGTGGTTTAGGCGCAACCAATATTGGCGTGGAGGAAAGGTATTTCTTCAGATCCTGCACTGCTGCCTCGGCTTCTGGGGTCCATTCCATTGGGCCTGCCTTCTTTAAGATTTTGAAGAAAGGAAGGGCATGCTCGGCGGACTTGGAGATGAATCGGCTCATGGCAGCAACACAACCGGTGAGCCAACGCACATATTTGATCCGCTTGGGCGCCTCAATCTGCTCAATAGCCTTGATTTTGTCTGGGTTTGCCTCGATCTCGCGCTGCGACACAAAGAACCCGAGAAGCTTGCCGGATGGAACGCCGAAGACACACTTCTCAGGGTTCAGCTTAAGGTTGATCTTACGCAGGTTGGCAAATGTCTCTTCCAGATCTTGCACAAGAGTTGGCCCGTCCTTGGTTTTGACCACTATGTCATCCTTGTAGGCCTCCATATTTCTATGGAGCTGAGGTTCAAAACCAATTTGGACTGCTCTTGCAAATGTTGAGCCAGCGCTCTTCAAACTGAAAGGCATCCGTAAAAAGCAATACATACCACATGGGGTGATGAACATTGTCTTTTTTTCACCCTCTCTTGTCATGAAGATCTGGTGGTAGCCCGAGTAGGCGTCGAGGAATGACAACAGATCACACCCGGTTGTGAACTCAACAATCTGGTCGATGCGCGACAACGGGAAGGGGCCCTTAGGACAATCCTTATTGATATCTGTGTAATCAATACATGGCCTCCACTTTCCATTCGCCTTGCGCACCACAACTGGATTGGCCAA
Source organism: Aegilops umbellulata (assembly GCA_032464435.1). Lineage (NCBI taxonomy): Eukaryota > Viridiplantae > Streptophyta > Magnoliopsida > Poales > Poaceae > Aegilops > Aegilops umbellulata. Next base: position 358,830,340 of record CP136060.1, read on the forward strand.
CCACGTCGGGTGGAGCACGCCCCTCACCAAACCTGTTGCTTCCAACTTCCTGATCTCCTCCGTGATGAACTCCTGCCTCTCCAGAGCCTGCTGTAGGATCTGAAGTATGTCTAGAGGGGGGTGATTAGACTACTTGACCAAATAAAAACTTAACCTTTTCCCAATTTTAGTTCTTGGCAGATTTTAGCAACTTTTAGGACAAGTCAAGCAATCATCACACATTTCAAGCAAGCATGCAAAGAGTATATGAGCAGCGGAAAGTAAAGCATGCAACTTGCAAGAATGTAAAGGGAAGGGTTTGGAGAATTCAAACGCTATTGGAGACACGGATGTTTTTCCCGTGGTTCGGATAGGTGGTGCTATCCTACATCCACGTTGATGGAGACTTCAACCCACGAAGGGTAACGGTTGCGCGAGTCCATGGAGGGCTCCACCCACGAAGGGTCCACGAAGAAGCAACCTTGTCTATCCCACCATGGCCATCGCCCACGAAGGACTTGCCTCACTAGCGGTAGATCTTCACGAAGTAGGCGATCTCCTTGCCCTTACAAACTCCTTGGTTCAACTCCACAATCTTGTCGGAGGCTCCCAAGTGACACCTACCCAATCTAGGAGACACCACTCTCCAAGAAGTAACAAATGGTGTGTTGATGATGAACTCCTTGCTCTTGTGCTTCAAATGATAGTCTCCCCAACACTCAACTCTCTCTCATAGGTTTGGATTTGGTAGAAAGAAGATTTGAGTGGAAAGCAACTTGGGGAAGGCTAGAGATCAAGATTCATATGGTAGGAATGGAATATCTTGGCCTCAACACAAGGGTAGGTAGTTCTCTCTCAGAACATATGAGTTGGAAGTGTAGATGTGTTCTGATGGCTCTCTCCACGAATGAAGAGGAGGTGGAGGGGTATATATAGCCTCCACACAAAATCCAACCGTTACACACAATTTACCAATCTCGGTCGGACCGAATCAACAAACTCGGTCGGACCGAAATAGTAAACCTAGTGACCGTTAGAGATTTTCGGTGGGACTGACATGCAACTCGGTAGGACCGATATGGTTAGGGTTAGGGCATAACGTAATCTCGGTGAGACCGATTACACAAACTGGTGAGACCGATTTTGGTAATAAGCTAACCAGAGAGTTGGTCAGGTAAACTCGGTGGGACCGATTTGCTCTTTCCGTGAGACCGAAAAGTTACAAAAGGGAAACAGAGAGTTTACATTGCAATCTCGGTGGGACCGATCCGCTCTTTCGGTGAGACCGAAACGTTACGAAAAGGAAACAAAGAAATTGCAATCCCATCTCGGTATGACCGGGATACCTATTGGTAGAACCGATTTGCTAGGGTTTGGCACTGGCTTATGACATGTGAAACTCGGTGGCGCCGGATAGAAGGAATCGGTAGGACCGAGTTTAGCTTTGGGTTTAGGTCATTTGTGGATATGGGAAAGTAGCTGAGGATTTTGGAGCATATCATTAAGCACATGAAGCAAAAGGCCCATTAAGCAACACCTCATCCCTCCTTGATAGTATTGGCTTTTCCTATGGACTCAATGTGATCTTGGATCACTAAAATGTAAAATGAAGAGTCTTGAGCTTTTGAGCTTGAGCCAATCCTTTGTCCTTAGCATTTTGAGGGTTCCACTTTCACCATCCGTGCCATGCCAATCATTGAGCTTTCCTGAAATAATTGTCTTGAAATAGCATTAGCTCAATGAGCTATATGTTGTTATGAATTACCAAAACCACCTAGGGATAGTTGCACTTTCAATCTCCCCCTTTTTGGTAATTGATGACAACATATTGATCAAAGCTTCGATAAAAGATAATAAGAATGAATTATATCGCCGCTTTGAGAAGTATGTGATAAGTAATAGCTCCCCCTAAATTTGTGCATATTTAAAATTTGCTTTGGACTGCAAATGCATAAAGAGTTAGAATTATGGGTTACTCTTCCATGTCACATACATCTTGGTGGAGCGCTCAAAATGATAATAATGAAATACATGCACTCATCACCAAGGAAAAGTGAATGATCACATAAGATAGATAAGATATATCAAGCATGCATAAGTGTAGCTTATGATCAAACACATGATCATCAATGTCTCACAAGCATATCAAAGTGTCTCGACCAAAAGCAAACAAAGTTTGAAAAACCACCAAATAAAGCAAGAGAGAAAAACAACGCTCTCTCTCTCTCTCTCTCTCGAAGCCTACGATCTATACATTTTTCTCCCCCTTTGGCAACAAGTTACCAAAAAGTTCCTAGAAAATGCATAGTGATAAATCGACACTCAGGCTTGATCTTCTGGTGGTGGTGGAGTCTGGATCACTCCAAGGACGAAGGCTTCAGTAGATGTGGTTGGAGTTGGAGCTGGAGTAGATGCTGGAGCTGGTTGGGCTGGTGCTGTGGCTGGAGCTGAGGCGGTGGCTCTTGTGTCAGGAACTGGCACTGCAGACGACCCCGGACCTCGTGGCACTCTGGCAAATGCATCAGTGGTACTTTTCCCTTTCCTCTCCTGCATATCATTTTTGAAGTTGCTCCACTGCAGACTGAATCTCTGTCACTTTGACATCCAAGTCATAGAACTTTTGTTCTACGATCCTCTCTAAGCTCTCCTGATTCTGATTGAGGGTGGCCAGTCCTTTCTCTATCCTCAGGGTGGATGCAATCAAGTAACTGAGCCGCTCTTGTTTGGTTTTCAAGAAATATTCAGATGCCTCCTCTTGAGTTGGCATCCTTGCAGCTTTCTCCTTCCTTGCCTTCTCCTTCTGTGCTTGTGCATGGGCTGAAGATGGTTCATCCTTGTTCATCACAACTTCATTATCTTCAAAATCTGGATGAATAGGCAGATGTTCCTTGTCCAAGAGGTATATGCCTGTGCCCATCTTGGAGTTAATCAGCTCCTGGATCTGAGGGGCATATCCACAGTTCCTCTACTGGACTGCTGCAGTCCTCTTGATTGTTTCTACCATGAGGCTCATGACTTTGAACTTTTGTGGCACATCAAATATATGAAGCAGGTTGATTGCATGGCCTCTGATCATCTTGTGATCACCTGACTTGGGAAACAAGGTGTGCCTCAGTATCCAATTAATGGTAGGCAATCCTGACAGAAGATAATGTATTGATCCAAACTTGAAAGTGTCAAGTGCCTTGCTTGGGATCTCTTTGTACATATTTGACATAGAGTTGTGGTCCATCTTCTTCTCGGCATAAATGTCTAGGTCATCCTCATGCTCCTCTGGGGCATTGATAAGCTGTGCCCACTCTGCAACTATTGATTGGTACCTCGTACCTTCAGACATCCATACAATTCTGCCATCTGGATAAAAATGTGCTGTGGAGTAGAACTGCATGATCAGCTCTTCGTTCCACTTTGTGAGCTTCTGCCCAACAAAGTCAGCTACTCCACATGCCTTGAAGCTGTCTTGCACTCCAGGATAGTGCTCTTCATTGTCCTTGATGTAGTCCCAGTCGACCCATCTCATATCACACACAATGGACTTCTTATCAAGCAAAACTGTCTCATAGAAGTCCTGCTATTCCTTAGTGTGGAACCTGTAGTCAACAGCAGTCCTCCTCCTGGTTGCATATGGATCCTCTGCTCTCCACTTTCTCAGTCCCGAGTCTCTTCTGATCTTCATATCCTCAGCCACAGGATGAGCATCATTGTGGTCTGGGATCTTGGGCTTCAATTTTCTGAGAACTTGGCCTTCCTCCTCTTCTGCAATGTTAGGCACTGGGGCCTTGTTCTTCTCAGCTGCTGGGATGCTCCTTGTATTTCTCTTTGGAGCTGTCTTGGCCTTTGATGCTGCCTTGGGCTTAGATGCAGTAGCCCCTGATTTGATAGCATCACCCATTAGCTTGGGTGCGTTAGGTGTTGGTGCAGTAACCTCTTCTTCTTCTTCCTCATTCGAAGAATGCTGTTCAAATTCAGCCATGGGATCAACTTTCTTGCACCATCTTCCTCTTTTCCTTTCCTTCTTCCCTTCAGCAGCAACTGACTCTTTGGGTGCAGGCTTCTCAGGAATCTTTGTTGAGGCTCTGTCCTTTGGCATGGGTTGCCTACCTGCTGGCCTTTTGACCTTTAAGCCTGGCTTGGTGCTCTGTCTTGAGCCATGCTCTTTCTTGAGCTCAACTTTCTTGGAAGTGGCTTCCTCTTCTGCCACATAGTCCTCATCCTCTGATTCTATGGTTCTCTTCTTCCTATGTCTGGTGGCAGCTTTTGGCAGATTGCTGGGAGTGCTCCTGCTGCCTTCATCTGAAGAACTGGAGGGACTAGTGCCCTCACTCATCTGCACTGGCTATTCTGACAAGTTCTGGCTATCACTCTGGTCTGACATGATGAACAAGCTAACTGCTGACCCTGTGAATAGTTTATAGATGAGGTAGAGTGGATGAGCATCACAAAATGCAGAGATTTTTGCAAAAGCATGATTCAAAAACTTAGCTTTAGTTTCCCACAGAAATCATTTCGGATCTACCGATTTTTAAACTCGGTGATACCGAAGTAGTTTTTGGAACCAAAACTGGTGAACTCGGTCAGACCGAGTCACAGTTCGGTGGCACCGAGACTGCTAGGGTTTCACAAAGTTCCAAAATCGGTCACACCGATTAGCAATACTCGGTCAGACCGAGTCTCACTTGTGCAATGGCATAAGCCAAATTGGTGGGACCGAGTTTTTCAACTCGGTGGGTCCGAGATGGTTTCGGCGGAAACCTAACCCTAAAATTTAAGAATCAAACCTATTCTACGGATTCATTTACTGGATAGGAGTTTATCAAACGTGGCTAGAATCAATATGATCACAATGTGCTAGGAATCGGATTGGGGAATAGCACAAAGATCGAGTCCATACCCTAGTTCGGCGGAGACTCGCTACGGCGGCAACGGCGGGGTTGAATCCCGTTGACGGCAACGGAGACTAGCGACTGGAGGCGGCTGGCGGCGAGGAGACGATCCGGAGACCATGTAGGCAGAGCGAGCTATCGCGCGGGCGAAAGGGTTCGGAGAAATTTCCAAATTTTTGCCCGTGTCTATATATAGCCCGACCCTGTCGGTGTGACCGAGTGGAACAACTCGGTGGCACCGAGATGCAAAACTGTATACAGTTACTGCAACTCGGTGTGACCGAATGGCTCAAATCGGTTGCACCGAGATCGAAAACATAGATCAACTTAATGATCTCGGTAAGACCGAAAGTGGGGTATCGGTTAGACCGAGAATCACAAAGAGGTTTTGGAAGTTTAAGTCTATGACGAATCGGGGACTCCGAGTGCTCCTCACACAGAGTGGTTCGAATCTGACTTGATCAATTTTGTGATGTAGCATGAATAGAGTTTGAGACGAGAAAAGCATAGATAGCTAGAGAAGGTTCTTAGGCATTCTTGTCCATCCACTTGGCAAAATAAAAATAAAGCCAAACAATTAAAACAACAAGTGGATGTCCTCGAATGAATAAAATATGCAACCAACATGCTCACACAATAAAATGGCAATTGAAATATGTGACAAAGCATGCACAACCAATTCTAGCATCTATCAAGCAATTGGCGATGACTAGGTCATCTATATATGAGTATATTGACTTAGGAGTCAAATGAGAACACTTGATCATAGGTCATACTCATCGCTTAAGCTCAAGTGGGGTTACCACTTTTACATAAAGCATTGTTGTGTTCACATCATTAGAGTTGCCTTAACTCAAGTCTTAGAGTAAAGCTCCCCCTAGATGTGATATCCCCCCTAAGAGGGATGAACTAACCTTGGGTTTTGTCGATGATGACTTCATGTAGATGTTGAAGATGTGGATGCTCAATGTTGATGTAGATCACTTGGAGCAATCCTTTTGAGTGAATTGCACTTTCAATACCTACATGGGTTAGTCCCACAAGGAACAAACAAGGATATCCATAGACATAGAGTGATGCACACACAAGATGATGTCTATGAAAGCTTTTAGATTACCTTGTCCCTTGACTTACCAACAAGAGGGTTTGTGACTCCTTGAACTAGTGCAAGATGTGGAAGTTGATTGCACTTGTCCTTGCCAAAATGATAAGAGTGAAGTATGTTGGCGGAGTCACCCTCAAGAACTCTCTAGTTCTCCTTCTTTTGGATACACACCATCTTGATGGGAATCCTTGGAGTTGTAGTCATACTTGATGAAGTGGAACTTGAAGTAGTCTTGGGAATCCACTTGACTAAGGTCTTAGGAGCTTCTTCAAATGCATCAATTTCCTCTTGAAGCTTGTCCTTGCCTTTTTGCTTGTAGTCTTGTGGTGGAAGATCATCTTGAGTTTGTGTCCCCTTGAAAGAAGTAGGATCATACTTCTCTTGTTGTGGAACAAACTTTGTCTTGGGGTATTGATCTTATTCCCATTCAACTCCATTGGCATTGAACTTTCGTTCAAAGCCAACACCTTGATTCTTCCGGTGCCTTCCATGCTTGCGTACAATTTCCTCGAATTGCTTACTACCGGCAAGGCTTTTGTACACTCCTTTCTCTATGATTCCCTTCAATAAGCTATTTTCTTGCTCAAGTGTAACTTGGCTAAGAGAATCATTAGTGGAATCAAGAGAACTACTAGAAGCAACAATATTGGATTTAACATGATCATTGTTACTACTAGAGGAAGAATCTTTCTTGTTCTTGTTACTAGCCTTGACTTGAGGCATGTAAGTGGATAAGAGTGTCGGCGTTCTAGGAACGGGGGTCCCCAGACTTGCCTACCTGCGGCCTGCGGCATGGCTCGAGTGGGGGCCCAACGTGGCCCATCTTCATCAACACAAGTCTCAAGGCCCTCGCGAGGGGCCAAGCCTCGCGAGGCGGACGACATGGAGCTTCCTCCAGCATGGCCTCCTTAGGCTGGCTTGCGAGGAGGCGGAGAGATCAAGGTGGGGTACCTCTCGAGGTGCCCATGACGCAAGCCATGACACCAGAGGTGCCAGGCGGGCGCCAGCCCGCGCGGCGTCCTCCCTTTCCTCTTTGGTGCAAAGGGGGCAAGCGCAGGCAAGAAGATCAAGCAAAGGCACCCATTTCGGTGCAACGAGACCAAGACCAACTCCACGACAAGGAGGAAGTCACTGTGGAGCCCAAGCCGACGTCATCACCAGAACCTTTGGCAGGGGAAGACCAACTTTAGTCAGGATAAGTGTACCCGATGTTCCCCTTCAAATTGGCCAATAGTTGGCGCCCTTCCCGCTCAATATTTGGGAAGAGGCCCAGGGCCTTTGCCTATATATAGGGACTAGCCGCTCCCAGAGAGGGCATCCAGGAGAAGACCTAGGGCAAGTAGAGAGAGAGAGAGAGAGAGAGAGAGAGAGAGAGAGAGAGAAGGGTGATCGAACTCCCCCCAGCAGTTCATCCCCTAGCCAAGAACAGACCCTCGCGAGGTCGTTCCCCTTTGTACTGTTCTTCCTCATCAGCCCCAGAGGCAATCCACCACACCACACTGGAGTAGGGTATTACACCACAATGGTGGCTCGAACCAGTATAAACCCTGTGTCTCTTGTGTTGTTCTTGCAGTAGTTTAGATCCCAGCGAGACGGGGAGGTAGAGGGCACGATCTCCGCGCGCACCCCAGAGTTCGAACCTTAAGGGTCTGCCGGAACACGTGATCCAACATTTGGCGCGCCAGGTAGGGGTGCGCCGGAATCAGTCTTCCACCGCTCCGCTCTCCTCCGACCACCGCATCCATGTCTGACGCTCGCCGGGCCCGCGCCGAGCGCCGGGCCGCCATCGCTTCCCGCGCCGTCTAGACGGCCCCCGTCGGCGGGCGTCCTCGTCGTTCCCCGTCGCCTGCCATCAACGCCGCCACCGGCCCGGCGGGGAACGAGCAACAAGCGTCCTCTCAACACCCGTCCGTGCGGCGGGATGGCCGCACCGCCACTCCGTCGCTCACCCCAGTCGGTTCCTTGTCGCACGCGCTGCGCGCGCCCTTGGAGGCTCGAGCTGCGCTCATCGCGGTGAACGAGCTCCTGCGCTACTGCCCTGTCGACGACGTCTACGAGGAGTGGCTCGACCGCGTCGCCGAGCTCGTCCGTGCCGCAGGGGGCTCTCCCGCGCCTTCCGCACCACTGCGCCGCACTCCGCCCCGCATGGGCAACGAAGCCCCGGGGGCGTTCCAGCCACCACCTTTCCAAGAAGATGCCATGGCCCCAAGGCGCGCGGCTCCTGGGCGGAACCCGCTCCGCCATGCGCCGGCCCAGCCGGAACGGAGCTGCCAGGAAGTCCCGCGACCGCAAGAGGCCGCCCGGGCGCTCCTGGCCCCGGCTCGCCGAGACCCTGCTCCAGCTCCGGCACGTCAAGACCCCGCGCTGCTCCCAGCTGCGGCGCAAGGGGACCCACAAGGCCAAGCTCTCCCTCAACCAAAACCTCCCGCGGCCACCGCTGGCTGCCGCGCCTACACCCCTGAGCTGCGTAGCGTCGCGTGGCCCGACAAGTTCAAGCCGGACCTGCCTCCTCGCTACGATGGCACAACCGATCCCACGGAGTTCCTCCAGCTCTACGAGTTGGGAATCGAAGCTGCCAGCGGGGACGAGAAGGTCATGGCGAACTGGTTCCCCATGGCGCTGAAGGAAGGTGCTCACACTTGGCTCCTGAACCTGGCCCCAGGCACGATCTCCTCCTGGGACCAGATGCATACCCGCTTCATCGCCAACTTCCAAGGTACCCACGACCGGCCTCCCGCCGTGAGCGACATGCGCCGCATCAAGCAGCAACCTGGAGAGACCCTGCAGAAGTACATCCAGCGCTTCAACGGCGCGCGCCTCAAGATCCCCAGGGTGTCCGAAGAAGCCATCATTTCGGCCTTCTCTGATGGCGTGCGCGACGTCAAGATGAAGGAGGAGCTGGCGATGCACGAAGACCTCTGCACCTCCCTAGAGCTGTTCAACTTGGCGACCAGGTGCGCCAGAGCTGAGGAGGGATGCCTCTCCCTCCTCGAGCTGCCTGCCGGAGACCCAGAAGAGAAGAATCCCAAAGCCAAGGACGTGAAGCGCAAGGGGGCTGCCGTGCTCGCGGCAGAACCAGACACCAAGCGGGGCAAGGACCTGCCTGAATCCTCCAGGGGCAGCCGGTACTGTGTGTACCACGACCTCCACACCCACAACACCAATGAATGCCAAGAACTCCGCGCCGTGCGAGAAGGAAGAGTCGGCCGACGCCCTGACCGTGCTGACCGAGGCTACGGCCGAGGAGGAGGAAGGAACCCGGGGCGCTGGGAAGACCGCGGCCCACGTCCAGGCTGGCGTGACCAACCTCGCGAGGATCACTGGTGCGACCCGCCTCGCGAGGGGGACTAGAGGGATCAGCCTCGTGAGGATCACCCCCACGGCAACCCAGGCCTGCCGCCGTTGCCGCCTCAGCCAAGAAGGAATGAAGACCGCCACCAAGACGAGGGGGCTGGGGGCTTCCAGGAGCCCCGTGCCATCGCCTGCATCCTGGGCGGAGCTCAAGCCCCAGCCTCCCAACGCATTTTCAAGCAGTTTGCTCGCGAAGTGAATGCAGTTCTCCCCAAGCTCGAAGCAACGCGTCCCCTCAGGTGGTCGGCCTGCACCACCGCGTTCAGCTCCGCAGACCAGCTCAAGTGCGCAGCCACAGCCGGAGTCCTCCCAATGCTTTGTTCCCCAGTCATCAGCAATGTTCTGGTCACCAGGACCCTCATCGACGGAGGGGCAGGGCTCAATGTCTTGTCCGTGGAAACATTCAACAGCCTCCAAGTGCCCTACGACCAACATCAGCCAACCAAGCCCTTCTCCGGAGTCACCGACGGTTCCACGATCCCGATCGGGCAGGTCCGCCTCCCAGTCACCTTCGGCACCTACAACAACTACTGCACCGAGCTCATCGACTTTGACGTCGCCCACACCCGCCTCCCGTACAACGCCATCCTCGGGTACCCGGCGCTGGCCAAGTTCATGGCCGTGACTCACCATGGCTACAACGTCCTCAAGATGCCAGGAAGCGGCGGCGTCATCATGGTGCCATGTCAAGAGAAGGATGTAGTGTGTGCGCTGGAGCGAGCCTTTCAGGCCGCGTCACTAGAAGACCCAGATCGCGGAAGCAGGAGGCTTCCTGAGACCACCCCCAAGAAGCAGAAGACAACGTCAGGCTCAGACCCTCAGGAGGCAGGCCCTTCAAGGCCCGCGTCTGCCCAGGGGGACCCTTCTTCAATCGCATAGGAAAGCGCGCCCGGCGCCCCCCTCAGGCAGGGCTCGGGGGCTCTCACCTGGAGGGCCACCGACCTCGCCAAGGTCACGAGGGAGGCGCTGGGGCACCATGTGGAGGCGTGTTTTGAAACACACTTCCCTCGGGAGGAAGCCAGGGAAGGTAGGCTAGACCAACAGGAGTTCGTTAGCAAGGAGATACAAGAACTACAGGAGTCGAGGATCATGAGAGGTTGCCGCCGCCCACCAGCTGTGGCTCCCCATCCAGGCGAGGATGGTGGGCTGCGCGTCTGTGTCGACGTACCAGGGCTCAACCAGGTCGCCACGGCGGAGCGCCTCTGGCCCTCACACGCGGGGCGCTGCGGAGGACCACCCCACAGCTATGTTCGCATGCCATATGGCCTGCCGAGCGGGGCTGCGGCGTACCAACGCATCATGAGGAGCATCTTGGAGGCGCAAGAAGGTAGGCGATCCACAGCCCTGGCGGAGATGGAGGCTGCTCACGAGGGGCCACCAGTGCCTCCGGAGCCTCCCAAGGCCCCTGGGCCTGGGGGCTCGTGAGGATCGGCTTCCACAGCCGACCGAGTCTGCTGCACCAACGCCACTGCACCGACGACACCTTCAGGTGACATCTTTCAAGTTTCATTCCCAGCTGGGAGCGCCCTCCCAGGGTTGCATCATTCCCAGGCCGCGTGGGTCCGTCCCCGTGGCATGTATCCCTTTTTATCTTTTCAGTCGCTAGCTTGCTTTGCTGGGGGCGCCCCTCGGGCTGCATCATCCCGAGGCCACTCGGGCTAGGCCCAGCGGCATGTATCCCTTCCGCGTTTATTTCCAATATGCATCATGCTTGATTACTCGATGCCGTCCGCGACACCTTTTCTTCTTCATGTCGACCACTTGCACGTTAAAGGGGGGGGGTGCCTGAGCATCGCGACTCAGGGCTCTTACTGGCTCTCCAGCCCTCACCCTCTGGCCTTGTCCACGGCATCGCGACCTGGCATACCAGCGACGGCTGAGACAAGCTTGAGGGCCAGGACCCGAGGACGTAGAGTGCCGGCATCTAACCAGACCTTGCAGGAACACATCTCGAGATGCGGCCCAACGCCAGGCGCAGCCCGCCTAGAGGTAGGGCCTCGTGAGTCCCGCGCTGGCTCACGGGTGCCCCGACGCACCTCGCCCGCCCCAACCGGCGAGCTCCTGAGCGACTAACAGCCAACTAATCGCTGCTATGGCAATCCCGTCTACTCTTTTTGAGGTGAATCCACAGGGCCCATAGGGGGAATCACGCTAGCCGAGGCCCTCACGGTGTTCCTTTCGCCCTTGCCCGCGCGAGCCGCTTGCACGTTAAAGGGGGGGGGGGCGCCTGAGCATCGCGACTCAGGGCTCCTACTGGCTCTCTAGCCCTCACCCTCTGGCCTTATCCATGGCATCGCGACCTGGCATACCAGCGACGGCTGAGACCAGCTCGAGGGCCGGGACCCGAGGATGTAGAGCAGAAAGGGGAGCAGAGGCAAGGGAGAAGGGGCACGCGAGGACCTCGTCAAGCAGCTCCGCTCGAGCTACCCCCCAGATCCGACGGCACGCTGAGGGCAATCTCCAATCCTCAAGATAAGTCACCATCCAATGTATAGGCTACCGCAGCACTACCCCCGCACCTAAAGAAACTCCGTACTAGCGACGTTGCTTCCCTTTCTCACCTAGCGACGGCTGCTTGGGCGCCAAAGGGGACCTCCTGAGCATCGCGACTCAGGGGATCTTACCGGACCCCGGGTCGCTCACCTCCTGGCCTTGACCACGGCATCGCGACCTGGCATACCAGCGACGGCTGACGCCGCCTTGGGACTGGGACCTGTCGACGCAGAGCACCAAGCCCTCACGAGGTGCGAAAGGGGGAACCAAACTACGACGGAATCCGCGATTCGCACAAATTCATAGCAAGGGTTACATATTAACAACAAGGATCACAGCCACCTTACGAGCCCCTATGGGGCGCAATGTGATTCCTCGCAGGGAACGAATTCTAAAGGGTGCTAACTACACGCGCCCCTGCAGAAGATGCCATCATCAATAGTGGGCCGGCAGGCGCCGGTGCCAACCCCATCCAGATCAGGATCGGCGGCGACCAAGCGAGCCTGCCCTGCTCCGGGAGCGGTGCCGGCTCGCGGGCTCGTAACTGTCGTCGCTCGTCTCCGGCGTCATGAAGGCCTCACTGGGATCGCTGGATCCTCCAGCGCTCCCATCGCTTGCAGAGTTGACCAGGGGGCAATTGGCGGGCCCCGCCGTCGCCGTGGCAGGGTCCTGGCCGCCTCCCCCGGGGCAGCACTCCAGCCGGCGACCGTTCGCGTCGAAGACCTTGAAGAACATCACCGAAGCGCCGTCGTACTCCAGGTGGATCGTGAGGGCGCCCTTCGTTCTGCAGCACCGAGCGATTTCACCCCAGCCGCGAGTCATGAAGACCTCGCCCGGGGCGGTGATCGCAACCTCTGCCCCGGTTGCAGGAGTGCAGCAGTCGGCATGCTGCAGCCACAGCTCCAGGAGTCTCACCTGCTGGAAGGCGGAGGCGAAGAAGGGAGGAAGGCGGATCCAAGTCCGCGGAGGCATGGCGGCGTGGAGCACGAGCTCTCGGGAGGAGCCCTCGGTGTGGACTCCAGGAGGAACAACCAACACCTTCGTGATCCTGCGGCGCCGGCGACGGCGCTGGCCGAGGGGATCGGCATCTCCTCTTTCGGAACCCTCAGCGTGAGCATACAAGGGAAGCGGGAACCCCGGTGGAGGCCGCTCGTACCAAGGCCTCGGCACCACCAGGCGATTCTCCTCGTCTTGGCCGCGCAAAGCGGGCCGTTTCTTCGGCGGGAGCGGGTCAGGTACCTCCTGAGGAGCCTTTCCCTTCTCCTCCATGGAGAATCGACGAATCGGAGCCATCACACCAAGACGAAGCAAGAACTGAGACGGGAGAGGAAGCAAGAAGAGATGGACTGGAAGGGCACGCGTGGTGCCGTACTTATAGCCGGCGGAGGCCAACCGCTGGCCTCCACGATCACAGGTAATCATGACATGATTTGCATGCAGGGGCTTGTCCAATCCACGCGATCGTCGAGGCGTCGTGGGGAAGTGGAGACACCCACGTCCAATCAACCACCACGCGGCGCCCGAGGCCGCAGGCGGTTAGGGCCCGCGATGCTTCACCCTTGCCCTTTCGCCTCTCGGCACGGCCAAGTCCATGCGCGCCTTGGGCCCGGGGGCTACTGTCGGCGTTCTGGGAACGGGGGTCCCCAGACTTGCCTGCCTGCGGCCTGCGGCGTGGCTCGAGTGGGGGCCCAACGTGGCCCATCTTCATCAATACAAGTCTCAAGACCCTCGCGAGGGGCTAAGCCTCATGAGGCGGACGACATGGAGCTTCCTCCAGCACGGCCTCCTTAGGCTGGCTCGCGAGGAGGCGGAGAGATCAAGGTGGGGTACCTCTCGAGGTGCCCATGACGCAAGCCATGACGACCAGAGGTGCCAGGCGGGCGCCAACCCGCGCGGCGTCCTCCCTTTCCTCTTTGGTGCAAAGGGGGCAAGCGCAGGCGAGAAGATCAAGCAAAGGCACCCATTTCGGTGCAACGAGACCAAGACCAACTCCACGACAAGGAGGAAGTCACTGTGAGCGTCATCACCAGAACCTTTGGCAGGGGAAGACCAACTTTAGTCAGGATAAGTGTACCTGATGTTCCCCTTCAAATTGGCCAATTGTTGGCGCCCTTCCCGCTCAATATTTGGGAAGAGGCCCAGGGCCTTTGCCTATATATAGGGACTAGCCGCTCCCAGAGAGGGCATCCAGGAGAAGACCTAGGGCAAGTAGAGAGAGAGAGAGAGAGAGAGAGAGAGAGAGAGAGAGAGAGAAAAGGGTGATCGAACTCCCCCCAGCAGTTCATCCCCTAGCCAAGAACAGACCCTCGCGAGGTCGTTCCCCTTTGTACTGTTCTTCCTCATCAGCCCCAGAGGCAATCCACCACACCACACTGGAGTAGGGTATTACACCACAATGGTGGCCCGAACCAGTATAAACCCTGTGTCTCTTGTGTTGTTCTTGCAGTAGTTTAGATCCCAGCGAGACGGGAAGGTAGAGGGCACGATCTCCGCGCGCACCCCAGAGTTCGAACCTTAAGGGTCTGCCGGAACCCGTGATCCGACAAAGAGTAAACGCTTGGCAATGTAAGAAGAACTTTTCTTGCGGAGATCATCATTGATTTCCTTTAAAAACTCATGCTCTTGCTCAAGATTGAGCTTTTCAAAGCGTAACTTCTCATGAGCTCTTAAAAGTTCTCGATGATCTTCGAAGATAGTTTCATGAGCTAACTTAAGAGTGTTTAGTTCTTTAGTTAGGGCCTCAATTTTCTCCTTATCATTGTCATTCATTTTATCTTGATTAGCATGATTAATTGACGTTTCATCATAGTATTCATCACTAGAGTTGTCAACAAGTAAATCATCATGACCTAACAAGTCATGTTCATCACTATTAAAATCAACATACTCAGGGTGAGTTACCTTAGGACCTTTGGCCATGAAGCATCTTCCAATTCCTTCATTTGGTGAGTCAAATATGTCGTAGGAGTTGGTTGACACAAGTGCTAGACCGGCAACACCTTCATCTTGAGTATATTCGGAATCGGAGTGATAACTTCTCTCGGAGTGGTTGTCGGAGTTGGAGCCGGATACCCATTCACCAACATGAGCTTGATGTCTTCGTTTTGTGTAGCTCCTTGACGATTTTCCTTTCTTTCCAAATCCTTGCTTCTCCGTGAGTATCTTCGTTCATAGCGATCATCTCTACTCCTTCTCTCTCTTGATGGTGATTCTTCTCTTTTGCTTCTTCTTTTTGGAGAATCCTCTCTTCTTTTGTAGGGAGCCGTACACTCATTGGAATAGTGTCCGGTCTTCCACAATTGTAGCAGTTTCGCTCTCGACTAGAAGATATTTTGTCATTGTAGGACCTTGACTTGGAGCTTCTATCTTTGCTTCTACTCTTGTAGAACTTGTTGAAGTTCTTCACCATTAAGCTCAATTCTTCATTTAAGTTTTGTTTCTCACTTGATGATGTGGGAGCTTCACATGAGGCTTTGTAGGCACCACTAGATTTGTTGTGAAGTTCCTCTTTATCCTTGAGCGACATCTCATGAGCTACAATTCTTCCAATGACCTCCATTGGCTTGAGATCTTTGTAATTGGGCATCATTTGGATCAATGTGCACACGGTATCATATTTTCCATCCAAGTCTCTTAGGATCTTCTTGATGATGAATCTATCGGTCATCTCTTCACTCCCTAAGCCGGCAATCTTGTTTGTGATGAGAGCAAGCCTAGAGTATATTTCAGCGACACCTTCACCATCCTTCATTTTGAACTTGTCAAGTTGACTTTGGAGCACATCCAATTTGGATTCCTTGACGGAGTCGGTACCTTCATGCATATCAATCAAAGTATCCCAAATTTCCTTTGCATTCTCAAGACGGCTGATTTTGTTGAATTCTTTGGGGCACAATCCGTTGAAGAGAATATCACAAGCTTGAGCGTTGTATTGCAGCATCTTCAACTCATCCGCGGTAGCTTCACGGTTTGGTTCTTTCCCATCAAAGAAGTCACCTTGCAAACCAACACACACAATAGCCCAAACGGCGGGGTTATGTCCAAGAATATGCATTTTCATTTTATGCTTCCAACTAGCAAAATTAGTACCATCAAAGTAAGGACCTCTACGGTGATAATTTCCCTCGCTAGACGCCATACTCTCCTAGGTTGTGAAACCAAGGCTATGACCACCAAAAGCTATGGAAATCAAAGCAAATGGAGACCGAAGCTCTGATACCACTTGTAGGATCGGAAGTATGTCTAGAGGGGGGGGGGTGATTAGACTACTTGACCAAATAAAAACTTAACCTTTTCCCAATTTTAGTTCTTGGCAGATTTTAGCAACTTTTAGGACAAGTCAAGCAATCATCACACAATTCAAGCAAGAATGCAAAGAGTATATGAGCAGCGGAAAGTAAAGCATGCAACTTGCAAGAATGTAAAGGGAAGAGTTTGGAGAATTCAAACGCTATTGGAGACACAGATGTTTTTCCTGTGGTTCGGATAGGTGGTGCTATCCTACATCCACGTTGATGGAGACTTCAACCCACGAAGGGTAACGGTTGCGCGAGTCCACGGAGGGCTCCACCCACGAAGGGTCCACGAAGAAGCAACCTTGTCTATCCTACCATGGCCATCGCACACGAAGGACTTGCCTCACTAGCGGTAGATCTTCACGAAGTAGGCGATCTCCTTGCCCTTACAAACTCCTTGGTTCAACTCCACAATCTTGTCGGAGGCTCCCAAGTGACACCTACCCAATCTAGGAGACACCACTCTCCAAGAAGTAACAAATGGTGTGTTGATGATGAACTCCTTGCTCTTGTGCTTCAAACGATAGTCTCCCCAACACTCAACTCTCTCTCATAGGATTTGGATTTGGTAGAAAGAAGATTTGAGTGGAAAGCAACTTGGGGAAGGCTAGAGATCAAGATTCATATGGTAGGAATGGAATATCTTGGCCTCAACACAAGGGTAGGTAGTTCTCTCTCAGAACATATGAGTTGGAAGTATAGATGTGTTCTGATGGTTCTCTCCACGAATGAAGAGGAGGTGGAGGGGTATATATAGCCTCCACACAAAATCCAACCGTTACACACAATTTACCAATCTCGGTGGGACCGAATCAACAAAATCGGTCGGACCGAAATAGTAAACCTAGTGACCGTTAGAGATTTTCGGTGGGACTGACATGCAACTCGGTAGGACCGATATGGTTAGGGTTAGGGCATAACGTAATCTCGGTGAGACCGATTACACAAACTCGGTGAGACCGATTTTGGTAACAAGCTAACCAGAGAGTTGGTCAGGTAAACTCGGTGGGACCGATTTGCTCTTTCGGTGAGACCGAAAAGTTACAAAAGGGAAACCGAGAGTTTACATTGCAATCTCGGTGGGACCGATCCGCTCTTTCGGTGAGACCGAAACGTTAAGAAAAGGAAACAGAGAAATTGCAATCCCATCTCGGTATGACCGGGATCCCTATCGGTAGAACCGATTTGCTAGGGTTTGGCACTGGCTTATGACATGTGAAACTCGGTGGCCCCGGATAGAAGGAATCGGTAGGACCGAGTTTGGCTTTGGGTTTAGGTCATTTGTGGATATGGAAAAGTAGCTGAGGATTTTGGAGCATATCATTAAGCACATGAAGCAAAAGGCTCATTAAGCAACACCTCATCCCTCCTTGATAGTATTGGCTTTTCCTATGGACTCAATGTGATCTTGGATCACTAAAATGTAAAATGAAGAGTCTTGAGCTTTTGAGCTTGAGCCAACCCTTTGTCCTTAGCATTTTGAGGGTTCCACTTTCACCATCCGTGCCATGCCAATCATGGAGCTTTCCTGAAATAATTGTCTTGAAATAGCATTAGCTCAATGAGCTATATGTTGTTATGAATTACCAAAACCACCTAGGGATAGTTGCACTTTCACCTGCTTTCTGACCTTCTGTTGGAGGAGCCGCACATGGGGGCAGACAGCTAGGTGGTGCTCAATTACCTCCCTGGGAACACCGGGGATGTCGGATGCTTGCCATGCAAACACGTCGACATTCGCCCGCAGGAAGGTGATGAGTGCGCCTTCCTATTTGCTGCCGAGGGTGGAGCCTATGGTGAAGGCCCCTCCCGTGCCATCCTCCACTACAAAAAAAGACACATCCATGACATTTTGGGCCGAACGAATTTTTTTCTGTCATACATATGACACTTCTATGACGATAATTGTGACAAAACCCAGTATCATCATAGATGTGGTGGGCTCCTACTTCTATGACAAAAAATCAATGCAGAAAATGGGCTTTTCGTCCTGGGCGGGCCGGAGACGCAGCTGCATGACATTCTTTGGGCCGTCCATGACGGTAAAAACCATGGTAGAAGCAAGGGGGAGGAAAATTTTGGGGAGTTCCCGATTACGGTGGGAGGTCGGGGGCCGAGCGATGCACGTTTCTCTCGTACACGTACGCGCGTGTGCGCGAGGCGTTGGCTCTAGATGAACCCGAGCGAGGCGTTGGGCTCTAACTGAACCCGAGCGATTGCACTGCAGGCTACGCGTTACTGAACCCGAGCGATCGATCGATGGCTGTTAACTGAACCTGATCGAGCGATTCCTTCGCTACTGCTGCTAACTGAAGCCGATCGATGGGACGAACAGTGAGCATTGCGGGGGGGGGGGGCTGGATGAACAGTGAGCGGTGGCGTTGCCTCTGGATGAACAGGACCCCGTGGTGTGGTGGAGGGCTGGATGAACAGTAGACGGTGGAGGGGTGCCCGTGGAGGGCTGGTTGAACAGGACCCCGTGGTGTGGAGGGCTGGATGAATAGTAGACTATGGAGGGGTGCCCGTGGAGGGGTGGTTGAACAGGACCCCGTGGTGTGGAGGGCTGGATGAACAGTAGACGATGGAGGGGTGGTTGAACAGTAGCCGGTGGAGTAGCGCGCGGTGGAGGCTGGATGAACAGGAGCCCGTGGATGAACAGTCGCAGGTGGAGGCTGGAGGAGGTCGACGGTGGATGAACAGTAGCCCGTGGAGGTTGGCGGGGGTCGACGGTGGAGATGAACAGTATCCCGTGCAGTCCCGTTTTGCGGTACGCCACACCCCTACCGATGAACAGGACCCCCGTTTCGACCGTAGCTCTCCAACACAAGTCCGTTTCCTCCGTTTTGCGGTACGCCACACCCCTCCCGATCAACAGGACCCCCGTTTCGACCGTAGGAGGTTCGTTTCCTTTGTTTTGCGGTACGCCAGACCCCTCTCGATGAACAGGATCCCGTTTCAAATGTGGCCGGTCGAACACAAGGCCGTTTCCTCCATTGTGTGGTACGCCAGGCCTCGTTTCCATTGCCTATTCCGTCCAAGCCCTCCCGATGAACACGACCAGACATTCCGTTCCGACCCAGCCAATTGGCTCCCACGCGTTCCGTTGCCTCCCGATAAAGACGACGCATTCCGTTGCCTCCCCATGAACACGACACATTCCGTTGCCTTCCCATGAACACAACGACGACACTGTTTCTCCTTCCCGACCCAGCCATCTACACGAGCCCTCGCCGTACGTATGCGTGAGTAGGCGTTTGAGACCCCGCCCGTATGTACACATACGTGGCCGTATTTTCTTTCTTGCACCCTGGCCGCTGTACGTACGTGTACATGCTACGTGCGCGCTTCTACTACGACACGTACGCGCCTCTACTATGACACATGCGCGCCTCTACATCCACCAGTATATATGTACATACACGTTTGCGACCAGAATGACAACGCTACGTACGCTTCGACCAGGTGGGTCCCGACTGTCAGGCACTTCCTTGCCTGCGAAGATGTAGCTGGTGGGTCCCAGCAGTCAGGGGGCGAATCGTTTTTTTTACCCGGACGCACTTCCTTGCGTGCGAAGATGTAGCTGGTGGGTCCCAGCAGTCAGGGGCAAACTTTTTTTCATGAAATACGGTGGCCCGTCCGGTGGGTCCCCGTTGTCAGGTGGAGGAATAATTATTTCACACGTAATAAGGAGGCACTTCCTTGCTGCGGCCGTGGACCCAGCTGTCAGCCTCTCCACGTATAGTCCACGTCCGATGGAAGCCGTTCCTTGACCACGTTGACCACGCCGCGCTGAGAGCACCAGGGCGGTGGACGACGACGAGACCTAGGAAGGGGACGACGCGGAGCCGGGGAAGATGCGACAGTGGATGCCCACGCGTAGAGGAGTACGAGGGTTCACTGGTTCGCTGCGGTGTGAGGCTGCCGTCGCCGCAGAATAACAGGGGGTGTTGGTGAGTAGAGGGATGGCCTGGCTAGCGGTGGGAGTAGTAGGGGGCGGTGAGGCCTCCGCCGCATCGCAACCGACCACGGGAGGCAGGAGCACGAGGCACGACCGGCGCTGGTTTGGGCGGCTGGAGCAAGAAGACCAGAGGTTGAAGAAGCACTGCGGCTGTTGGATGGACATCCTACGGTCACTGGATCAAGAATCGTGCATATTGACTAAGTTGACAAAGTCCTCCGTCCCCGTCAACTTAGTAGGCCCACAAGTCAGCCTCCCACCAAGGTGGGTCCCAGCTAGCAGGGGGTATTCATTTTTTGTGCGTAATAAGGAGGCACTTCTGGTGAGTCCGAGCTAACAGCACGGGGAACGTTTTTTTCACGAAATACGGTGGCCCGTCGGGTGGGTCCCAGCAGTCAAGGGCAAACGTTTTTTTCGCGATATACTGGTGGGCGTCCGGTGGGTCCCTACTATCAGGTGGAGGAATAATTATTTTCTACGTAATAAGGAGGCACTTCCTTGCGGCTGCCGTGGACCCAGCTGTCAGCCTATCCACGTACAGTATTCTTCCGACGGAATTCGGTTGCTAACCACATTGACCACGCCGCGCCGAGAGCACCACGGCGGTGGACGACGGCAAGGCCTAGGAAGGGGACAACGTGGAGCCGGGGAAGACGCGGCAATGGATGCCCACGCGGAGAGGAGTATGAGGGTTCACTGGTTCGGCTACGCTGCCGTCGTCGCAGAATAACAGGGGGTGTGGGTGAGTGGAGTGGAGGGATGGCCTGGCCAGCGGTGGGAGTAGTATGGGGGCGGTGAGGCCTCCGCGGCAGCACAGCCGGCCACGGGAGGCAGGAGCAGGCGGCACGACCGGTGCTGCTTTGGGCGGCTGGAGCAAGAAGACCAGAGGTTGAAGAAGCACTGCGGCCGTTGGATGGACATCGTACGGTCAGTCGAGCTAGAATCGTGCATATTGACTAAGTTGACAAAGCCCTTCATCCCCGTCAACTTAGTAGGCCCACTATACTGGGTCCCAGCTAGCAGGGGGAGTATTCATTTTTTTGTGCGTAATAAGGATGCACTTCCTTGCGTGCTAAGATATAGCTGGTGGGTCCGAGCTGTCAACGGCGGTAACGTTTTTTCACGAAATACAGAGGCCCTTTCGGTGGGTCCCAGATGTCAGGTGGAGGAAGCATTATTTTGCGCGTAATAAGGAGGCATTTCCTTGCGTGCGGTCGTGGACCCAGCTGTCAGTCTCTCCACGTACAGTCCACTTCAGATGCATGTCGGTTGTTGACCATGCTGACCACTCCACGCCGAGAGCACCAGGGCGATGGACGACGGCGAGGCCTAGGAAGGGAATGACACGGAGGTAGGGAAGACTTGGCCGTTGTTTTTGTTTCCCACTCGGAGGGGAGTACGACTGTACGAGGGTTTATTGGTTCGTCTGCCGTCGCCGGAGAATAACAACAGGTGTGGGTGAGTAGAGGGATGGCTAGGCCAGCGATGGGAGTAGGGTGGGGCGGTGAGGCCTGCACGGCAGCACAGCCGTCCGCGGGGAGGCGGGAGCAGGCAGTCCCGCCGGCACTTGTTTGAGCGGCTGGAGCAGGAAGAGCAGAGATTGAAGAAGCACGACGACCGTTGGATGGACATCCAACAGTATACAGGCCTTCTGTGGAAAGCCTCAAATATGTGGAAAACATCATACAACCCATCTGCCATTATTTCAAATAATTTATAGCCCATTTGCTAATTCTTACGGGTTTTTTTGGAACCCATATTCTTTTTGTTAGCATTATAGCCCATATTGTGGCCACGGTTAAAAAATTATACGAACTTTTGCATATGTCGGTGCGGTCTGAACTGTTTTTAATCCCGAAATTTCGAGTCACATTCAGACTGATTTTAAAAAGAAATGTATATCAATATAAAATCCAATAAATTGTCCATGCATAAAAATCAATGCAATTTAAAATCTCGAAATGAAAAAAAGAAATTTGAAAATAATTGCCGGTTTGACATGTTTTAAAAATGTACAACCCATTTCTCATTACTGATAGGCCATTTTCTCGGCCAGCCGAATGAAACTCTCCTCGTCTTGAAAGATTTGCAGCCCAACAGGCCTGATAAAGCGACTTACTTTACAAATCACAAAAAAAACTGGGCTAGCCATTTTGAGAAAGAAAAAAAACTACTGGGCTAGTTTGTGGTAAACATAAAAGAAAAGGCTGTCTAGACAGGCCAGAGTGTCTTGCACAGCCTAGTTGACACCGTGCTTCCGTCTCAAAAACAAATTAGATAAATGGCACTCCAATTATAGCGATTCATAAAAATGCCACTGCAATTTCCAATCTTTAAAAAATGCCACTGCAATTTTTGCAAACTTTGAAAAACGCCACTGCGGTTTGCTAACTTTGAATAACGCCACTCCAGACTTCGAAAAATGCCACTGGAAATGGCATGAAATGGCATTTTTCAAAGTTTGGAAATTGCAGTGGCATTTCTCGGATACACCAGATTTGGAGTGGCATTTATCAAATTAACCCAAAACAAAAATAACTGGGCGAGCTGCTGGGTCCCTGGTGTCAGCCGCTCGTTGTGCAATTCTCTCGTTTATTGACTACGTTGGCAATGGCATGGGACCCAGATGTCAGAAATCCACTAGGAGGAGCCATTTTTTATTGGCTTGAAATAAGGAGGCACTTGCTTCCATACTGCCATGACCTTGGCGGGTCCCTGCTGTCATCCTCTCCACGTACATTCATCTCCTAATTGTGTACAGTTCAACTTGCTAGGCCCACAAGTCAGCCTCTAAACCCGTGGAGGACAAATACAACCCATTTAAAAAATAACAGCCCATTCCATATGTTCAAACGGAAAGTTCAACATTCAGAGCAAAGTAACAGGTCTGATCCACATATAGAGTACTGAACTTCCATGTTGACAACCATCATAGCCAAGTTAACTATCTACTCCCACTAACACTCTAGTAGCATACAAGTACTAACTTACTCTTAGCTAACTAGACGATGCCGGCCGCCATCTGCTGTCCATGCTAAACGCCGGCACCGGCGTCCTCCGCCTCGCCTCGGACTTGCCAGAGGTGCGCTAGGGCGTGTTGCTCGCGCGCGTTGGCCCTTTCCATGCCGGCGTGGTCCACCGAAGCTTTGGCTCCCAAGCGGGAAACCCACTTGACGAGCTGGTAGTAAAAATCGGCGTCGCGAACGCGTGCGTGCCCGACAGCCCCCAGGGCTATTTGCCGGGCGCCAGCCTCCACGTAGTCGTCCCAGTTGCGGGCGCTCTGCTCGCGACTCTCAGCATCGGTGCGCTGCTGCTCCATGTCCTGCTGGCGGCGCAAATTGGCGATACGCTGCTCCTCCGCCAGGCGGTCGCGCTCCAACAACTCCTGCTCCTCCGCCATGTAGTCGCGCTCCAACAACTCCTCGATCTCCGCATTGCGATCTAAAGACAGATAGAATGCCTCCTCCCTCTGTCTGCCTTCCGGTGAAAACCCGAACACTAGTTCCGGCGGTGACCGCCTCCGGCGTTGCCTACCGCGGACAGGCGGGGGCATGGCGGACGTGGCGAGCGACGTCGGGCCGGTGGGGGCTTATGAGGATATGGCGAGTTGGGTCACGGTGGCACCAGAGAAGGCAGGGAAACAATACTTATAGGCGGAAGGTAGCGCGACGGTCATCGGAATTCAATGCATAATGGCTTAGCGCGCCAGCTTGCCGTTGAAAACTAGAGAAACTGAAATTATGACTGTGCCGTCCCGTCCCATCTGGGTCGCACGCCGGCATGGCGGTCGAACAAGTGCACTCGAATCATCTCCTTCCTTGTCAATAATGATCCCACGGATTTAAAGCATATCTTTTTTTGCATCAGTTAGCTACCTTAATTACGGCCGGCTGCATGCAGGCACTCAGAATCGCTCGCAGGAAGTACGCGAAGCAGCATGCAATGAGTCGCAGCCGAGGGCATGCATGCAGCCACTTAAATCGCTGGAATTAATTAGGCTTAAACTTCTGCATGCCGTTAATTATTGCCATGCCTTGGTCTTGCTGCTTTGCTCATGGGACTAATAAACCCGGACGGAGGGAGTACCTTGGTTGGTGAGAGGTTTTAATTAAGCCCTGCAAACCGGAGAGGAGGTACTAGTACGTGCATGATCCGCTATTTATTCATGTAGGATCGAGTAGGTCGTTTCTTGAATTGAGCCCTGCAAACCGGAAAGGAGGTAGTACGTGCGTGATCCGCTATTTATCCGTGTAGGATCGATAGTGTAGCTTGTTAGTTTCTTCGGAGGTAGGCATCTTTATCCGTGTAGGATCGATAGTGTAGCTTCTCAGTTTCTTCAGAGGTAGGCATTTTTATTCAAAAAACTGCCACTTCGCGTCTTGCGTCGCAACTAAAACTGCCAGGAGCGTATTTGTAGGCTAGCTAGTGATCGATCAGTAACTTGTAAACACTGAGCGAACAGAAATAAGTAACTGTTAATGCATCTCAATGATTCACAGATCATATACAAATATGTAGCTCCAAAAGCAAAGATCAGCCACTTCAGATCTTGCACGCAACTAAAACTAACTAGTACGATTCCCATACATAAGATCAACATGTTAATGCATCTCAATGATTCACAGATCATATACAAATATGTAGCTCCAAAAGCAAAGATCTAGAAAAAACATCTGTTCTTCCTACTAACATGGATGCTTCTCTTGGCCAACATTCAGTATAGACTAAAAGACAAATTTGTTTGTGAAGTCTACAATTCCTGTTGCAAACGTAAGTGGTTTGACCAACAGCCAGAACCATGAGAATGAACCACACATGATGGAGTAACATCCACTGCAATATGATTTGGTCTTCTCTCGATCACACCGCGAGACTATTTTCGGAATACAAACTTTAACTTAGGCAAAATGATGCCCATTGTATAATCAGACCAAAGCAATGAAGCACCTAGTGTTGGCCAATAAATAGTACAATACTACTTTTTTGCAGTCCATGAAGTGACTATCCAATCTTTCTGTGTCTATTTTCAAGTGGCACTGCATGCAGTAACTATACTATTCTCTTGTGCAATTCAACCAAAATTGCGGACACTTTGTTTGTTTGCCAAATAGCAGCGGGCAGACATCTCTGTCTACACAAAGATCAAGCAGCTAGTAAACATATACCACACCTTGTATTTTCAGTTTAAACATGTCTCTTCCGCTTAGCATGTGTCATGTTTTGCACTGGACAATCTAATACAGTTAAGTTTTGCCCTGGACAATTTCATACTGAATTGATTTGCTGGTTCAGAGCAGAAATATAGCGCCTATTCTTCATCCGACCAAGGATATCCATGTTCGCAGTGATGGAAGAGGTGAAATCGATACAACCGAAATTGAGCATCCAATCATTGAATCCTGTCCTGCACCTCCAATGTAGGTTCACCCTGCCAATAAATTCACATGCAAACCACTAGTATTACTATCTAATGGCAGTACAAAAAGAGTAGCAAACCATGTACCTTCGTAATGAACAACTCATAGTGCCACCAATTGGATATAAAGGTTTGGAAAAAACATGCTCCTAATGTTGAACCAGTTGGACTTTTTGTGCAGTTCCACTAAAATCGAGCATCCCTGTTTGAATAGATATTGAAAGTGTGATTACTCTAAGAGTGGCACTAGTTGAAGCATAGACTCACAAATATAAGCATTCCAATTTCTTAATGGGAAAAGGTAGCAAGACTGTTTCTAACCACCTGTTTGAAGGAATAAATAAAGCAACAACGGCTGATGTTAGGAAGGCATACATAGTTTTTTCTGGAAAAGTGAGCCATTCCTCTTCTTTTAAGCAAATTTTGTGCAGTTCTACAAAAATAAAATGCCATCACCTCCTTGACAATTCAGTGACACTGTACAAAAGGAAATGACTTAACATTACATCATGATGTCAGGTATGTAGTCGACAGGCATTAGAGACAAACATACGGACCTCCTTCGATAACATAATGAACATTAATTTTAACAAAGGTGTGACTAGCTTTACCGGGATAATTTGCGTGAAATCTACACCCTTTGTTCTTAATATAAGACGTTTTCGTGGTTCAATTTAAAGTACCCAAACATCTAGTATTTACAAAAACAGGTAGTATATTTCTTGAGCACATATCTGGGAAAGCTTGCCACACATTATTTATGTCCATACGCTAATGCAACACCATTCGAATACTACAAATATACACTAATCCAGTGGCTAGTGCAACATTAGAGTAGTTAGTTTATTATAGGGTACAGTACAATGGTTTTATTGAACAGATTTCAATAAACTCTAGCACTGGAAGGTTTCTATAAGAATTAACAATACAAAATGCAAAGGTAACAAGTTTTAGCATTGGTATA
Organism: Aegilops umbellulata; assembly: GCA_032464435.1. NCBI lineage: Eukaryota > Viridiplantae > Streptophyta > Magnoliopsida > Poales > Poaceae > Aegilops > Aegilops umbellulata. The sequence goes on from CP136060.1 coordinate 358,856,784, forward strand.
CTAGCTGTGCATGAGCATTAAACCAAATACAAAAGTCTGAAGGTAACTAGCATTATTAACTAATGACAGTATAAAAAATTGCAAACCATGTACCTCCAAGGTAAATATCATTTCGAACTCGGGGGACCTTAAAAATTGCTATCCCAATCTTGATAATCGATCAAACATAAAAACTTGATCGAACGAATCAAGAGAACAGCCGGAGGAGGAGGTGCCCACTCTTGACCTTTCCTCTTGTCTTCATAATTGTCTGTGCAGTTTAACCAAAATAAAATGACATCAACGCCTTGGCATTTTGATAACACTGTACAAAAAAATTAACTTATCTCATGAAAGTGAGGTATGTAATCTATAAGCATTAACAGTGCAAAAATCTGAAGGTAGTAACAAGTTTCATCGTTGGTATACTGGCTGTGCAACAGCATTATAATGCCTTAGCTGAAAAATCTTTAATACATCCACAATCAACAGCTAACCCTAAAATAATCCAGTGACATTAAATGGCATTGGTTAAATTTATGGGTGGCATTAGACTGAGAGTGGCATTAGTTAAATGTGGCATCACTTTAGCAGTAGCATTGCTTGACTTGACTGCTGGTGTTATACTAACAGCAAAAAAGTGGCAATAAGAGCATGGGAGGCCCATTCAGACAGTTGGCGCACTAGTACGATGTACCTCCACGGACGCAGAATGGTGAGGGAGGTATGGTTGCCCAGAGCAACAAATATCCAGGCAGCATATGTGGATTACGTCCCATTTTTGTTCTCTTTAGCCACCTTTTTCCTATGCGAGGACAACAAACCGATTGACCTGGTCATTCTCTATTGCGTTGTCATGCCTTTCTACCCTTCTTCAACCAAGAGACATGAGACTCGTTCCTTAGCTACTGATTTTCCCCTTTTCAACCTAGATGCGGGTTCGATGCCTACTCTCTTGGACAGTACAGTCTGCCTTCCTTTTCTTATTCAATCCAGACATGGATTAGTCTGCATGAAGTAGGGTTTCCTTTAATAGTGCAAACTATGGTTTTCGTCTGCGTGGCCAGCAGAGCAGAGGATAGCAAATTGGGAAGATGGTGGAGTGGAAAAAGATCCACATGCAATGACGTGGAAGATGGGGCAATAAAACAAGGTTATGGTTCGAAAAGAGGTAGCATACCTGAGGGTCGGCGGGAAGTGGCTTCGCTCGTGGTCGTCGTCCTCCGCACATACTACGGCAGCGAGCTTGGGGACGGAGGCCATCCCGCGCGAGCGCTAGGTCTGAGAGGACGGCCTTGTCATCAGTGCGTGACCTCGCTCGCCGACGACGAGTGCGTCAATGTTGCACGTCCTTTTCTTTCCCGGCGGATCTGTGACCACCGTGAGGAGGGAGAGAGGGGCCGTCTTTTTTAGATCTGGAGAGAGGGTGGTAGTGTGAGAAGCAAGTGGGCAGCCCTTAGCAAGAAAGCGCTGAAGCTCCTACCTATATATCTTTTTTATACTACTAGTACTGGAGGTGGAGTAGTGGTAGAGTAGTTTATATTTTCTCTGCGTACAGTACCAGTTAGTCGTGCTTCAAAACTGATCGGCAGGCCATTAAAAAATAAAGGTCGATAACTAATGCGGCACCTCGGGCCAACGCGGCCAGATTGCATTTTGCACGAGAAATTATACACCATGTTCCGTTGACATGTGGTCCCGTTCCAACATATCAGTGAGACGATGGCAAGTAGTAGGAGTATTTCTGAATGGACGTGTAGGCCGGGGCGCCTCTTCGTGAACCGTGGAAAACTCGCAACCGTCCACCGACTCTTCGCCTTTCCCTCTCGATTTGGAACTGCTGTCGCACGCTCTTCCTCTCCCTCCTCCATTTTCCTTCAGCCCTTCACCCTTTCTTCTGCCATTGTTTGATCGTCTTCTCCATGGAGGGAACAGGCTGGAAACGACCCCATTATTCTTGCCCCGATCTGAAAGATGACGTGGTGGAGGAACTCATTGATCGGTGCGACGTCATCACCTCGGCTAGCATGGCAGGTTCGTTCAAGCCCATTCTCGACTCAACTAATAACATCATTGCAAGGAACCCAAGAGTCAAGGAGCGGTTTGATCCCCCCTATCTTCTTCGCCGTGACCCTGATGACTGGCGCCGACACGACGGAGGCCTCGCCCTATGCAAGTTGACGCTGCTTGATAATGATACGTATGATGGTAAGATGCCATCGCTTGAGGGCAAGGCTTGGGCGGGCGCAGATGGAGATTGGGATGTTTACATTGGGTCCAACTGCGAGTGGGAACTTGTGAATGTGTACACTCGTGGCCGGGTTCCACTTCCAAAAATCTCAGCACACTGCCCAGAGGTTGAGCACACCGGTAATTTACGCACGTTCAAATACGATCATGGTGACTGCCTTCTACGGAAGATAGCAATTTGTCGAGTTCCCAACTGCCCTTGGAATTACACAACTATGAAGTTGTTTCTATCTTCGACAAGCTTGTTGCCGTCATTGATGGTTTGACTCGATGGATATTGCTCAAAAATCAGTTTCTGTACACGGATGAGTACTGTGATGCAATTCAATACGAGGACCTTGTGTTTGCCGCCACCACTCGTGGCACTGTTTTTGCACGGATCCTCGTAGTTTCGGTATGTTTGTCTTCCACCGTAATTATAATTGTTTCATGCACATGCATGCGGGTTAGCAAGTTTCCCTTTACTAATTAACCTTTTTCTTGTGTTTCCAAGGTCCTGTGAACATCCCACCACCTATACTTGAAAAATTTTATAACCAAGAGGGAGATGCCGATGGTGATGATCACGAGCAGCGCCCATATACTCTGTGGCGCCTGGCAACTAATTCCGATGGATCACCTCTTCTTGTGTGTATACAGCCCACTAATGATGTCACTGCTAAGGAAGCAGGTGTCTCCCATGGTCGCACTCTCCGGACCTATTCCAACACCCGTTGCATGGTATTCGGGATGGTTACTAGTGTGCTAGGGCCAACTCCTTCTCCCTGGCACAGAATTGATAGTCTTGGAGAAAACTCGCTCTTCCTTGGACAAAACTATCTGATGATGGTGAAAGGCGATCCAACTGCTGTTGACACAACGTTACTAGAACCATTTATGAGAAGCAACTGTGTCTATACCTCGGACATTTGGGTGGTTCCCTACCCTGGTACTGATATTGTAGGCCGCTTCAGCCTAGATGATTAGTCCTGCGTTGGTCTCCAGATCGACAATGGATGGCCCGTCCAAGAGAATCACTTGTGGTTCAAAGCAAGCATTTCCAACGCCGCGGAATGGTTGAGTTGAAGTTCATTTCATGGCATGTTATTTGTTGTGTGGTGAAAACTTTAGTATTTATAATGTATCCTCGTTGTCGATGTGGGTTGATGACCTGTTGTATGTAATAAAATGATATGCATGTGATAAACTTACTAAATTATGAATGGTTTTCGAGTCGCTTGTCTGAGTGAGTGGTGCGACGAGGCAAAAAATATTTTCCGAATACATAATTGTACGTGCATTGCAATAGGTTATTGGATGAGGCCAATCAACAATAGTAGTACACTATTTGTACTAGCTTCACATGCTTCGCACGTCGGGCGGGTGTTTTTACTGTAGCCATATGTTAATGTGTTCGTTGTACGTAACCAACACCTCGAATCCTCGATACTAGTACTATATAGTAGGAGTAAGTAGTAAAAGTAGTAGGGTGGCATGGTCCAGAACAAGCATTCATGTCCAGGAGTACGGCACACGCCACCACTGCGACATCCAGCTGACACCATATTATTTCTTGGAGTCCGTGCTAGAGCAATCTCTTCAACCTCGTCGTTTCTCTAACTTCAGCCATCGCGTGGCGGGCGAGGTGGGGGTTTGCTGATTGTTGGTTTCCTTAACCCGGTCCCACTTGTAAGGCCAACTCCAACGCACGACCCCAAACGGACCTCCATTTTGCACGAACTCCAACGATAATTTTGACTAGAAAAGCAAGACCAAAGAAAACAAGAACCACAAGAATACATTTTACTACTCTTGTAAGTTGGATTAGTGCCTTCTCGATGCATTCATTGTTGATCTGCGGAGGCTCGATCTTGCATGCTTCTTTCTTCTTCGAGTGTAAAGAAGTAGACGTCGCTTCCTCGCATTTAGTCTCATGTCTAGCCTCTATTCTAGTAGGAGTATCAACAAGTGCACTAATCTCATCTCTAGCCTCTGTGTTACTTGCTAAAAGTGATATAACATCTACTAAATTGCGCTCTATCAATATATGGATGTACTCTTCTTCCCAATACAAAAAATTGCATCCATTCTACTCCCTCCGTTGCACAATACATGCCTTCTATTTGTCAAAATATATATGTATCTAGACATGTTTTGGTATATAGGTACATCCATTTTTGGACAAATGGAAGTCAAGTATTTTGGAACGGAGGGAGTACACAATAAATTTTTTAAGCTAGCACAACTAGTCTAATCCGAGAGCACAACCGAAGATTTGGTCGGGTTCTTCCTCCTTTTGCCGACACGTGGGACATCCAGCATCCAGGTCATGTCATGAAAGAAAATAGAGTGGTAGTTGAAGCCACGAGATGTGCATCTTGGGTTAAACTGTAAATAGAATCTTACTACTCTTGAGTAACTCCAAAAGGGGCCACCGAAAATCTTTATTGGATTTGTTTTTCATCACCAGCACGTCGAGGTGAAAGATGTGCAGGTTCAGTGGGTCCTCTTGCGTTTTTACTGACATGTGGGGCCGCATGTGAGCAAACAGACGATGGGCTCCGCGCGTCCGCTGGCTGGCTGAGAAGAGAGATAGAGGAGGGCTGAGCACGGACTATAGGAAATTTGTTCTACGTACCTCGATATAGGCTCGATATAGTGGGATGGCATGGGCCATAACTAGCATTCACGTCTAGCAGTACGACACACACCACCCACATGAGTCCCATCCGACACCAATTTTCTTGGAGTCCGTGCTACAGCCATCTCTTCTCCCTCCTGTTTTCTCAGCCATCGCGCGGTGGGCGGGGTGGGGGTTTGCCGATAGTCGGTTTGCTCAACTGCGGTCCCACTTGTAAGTGAAAATGCAACACCGCACGCATTCCCGCTTGAGCGGCGTGCCGGACCAACCGTGTGGGGGTGCGACGCGAAGACGACAGGCTTTTCCTTTTGAACTCGTAACTTGTAAAATTTGGTTCTGCTCCATGGCGCGACCGATAGATAGAAAATAATGATTTTGCCTAGAGTAATGAGAAGTTTGGTTCTGGCGCGTTCATGCATGGAGTACGTACAAAAATTATGAAGTTGATGCGAATGGTAAGATAATTACTGTAGTATCTACATGGATTTGACGGAAAGATAAAAATACATACGGATCCATCAACGTTCAACGACATCCTCACGCCCTAGTGCGCCGGGTCACCAACCGACGTGTGAGGAGCAGCGGTGTTGGCGGCGAGCTCAACGTGCTTCTGAACAGTGCCGTTGGTCAAATTATTACGTGTTACTCCTCACAGTGAAGTGACAAGACCCTGCGCCGGAGATGACACCTGAGTATAGGCGTCGTGTTCGGCATACCATAGTCAGCCTCACCGTCTGCAGTCACTATCATCATGGCTGTAGTGCTAGCCTGCTTACAACTAGCCCTGTTCGACATAATTTCCCGTGCGTAGATGCCCGTGCATTGCACGGGGCACAAAGATTCTGGGTGGACGGCTCCGGCAGCGGCCATCGCGCCAGATTTTTCCACGGCCTTCTAGATGTGGTGGGGAGGAGATAAGGCTGATTGTGAGAGACAAGGAGTTGTTTGTAAATAGGGAACAAGTGCGGGCATCTTTTTGCAAAAATGGAGAAGCTTGGTTTGTATGCATCAAATCTAGATTCGACGGCTATTGGTGAAACATGGGAGGCACAACATCATCACCAACTCAGGACCTGTTTGATTCGCAGGATTTTGAAAACGCAGGAATAGGACACGGCAATATTACAAGTTTCAAACTGATATTACAAATTTTAGGAGTAATGTTGCACCTATCAAGAGGGAATTACTAGGAAGTTTACGTAAGAACTTTCGTTACTTTACGTGGATGCAGCATTATCGTACAAACTAAAATCCACCGCCCTGACAAGTCACTAATGGGCAAATAAGTTTTCGAATCTCTGGTTGATGTTTCAAAAACAAATTCAGCTTCTGCGGCGACTTTGTCATTTAGGCTTAGAAGCTTGCGGTGATCAGCACGCCATTCATTGTTGCACCAGAGAACGCCAAACCTCATTACCTTGAGCACACTTGCCTCCAGAACAAAGAACCTGGCCAATTTAATCTTAGATGTGCTGCCTCGGTAGTCGATCAAATCAATTTCTGCAAGATGGATATCAAGGCATTCGATGAGATTGTTATAGTGCAGCACATTTTTCACTTTTGGGTCTTTTTTTATCTGTAAAAGAAGAGAACATATTAGAGCAGCTGGCTGCATAAGATTGCCGTGTCATCAAGAGGTACCAATATCATTCGCTCATACGATAGGGTTGGCTGGCTAGTGATATTTGTTCACTCTCTCTCTCTCTCTCTCTCTCTCTCTCTCTCTCTCTCTCTCTCTTTCTTTCTGTTTCCTCTCATTTAACTAGGAGCACGTGAAGAGCTTGGGCATTTGTTGCCTTCCACTATGTGGCCGATGCCATATTTCGCAAAAGTATGCCACATAATATGCATCAATGTCAAATCAAAAGATTTTGGCACCGCTCTCGCAATGTGAGAGAGTTGGCACCGCTGTGCACACAGACCCACATGTATAAACAAATCAATCAAACCAACTACACCAGCCTCTCACTCTCCCAAACAAGTGTTTTTTTATTGCCTCAGTCCTCTCTCTCTCCCACGCAGTGTTTTTTCATTGCGTGAGTTAATTTGGCACCGGAGCAAAGTAGGTGATCCAGATTGGGACACCAGGTGAGCAATGGAGGGGCATCGATGCCAAATGCATCACAAGTGAATTTGGCACATGTTTTGGCCTACATAGCCCACTTTTGTACTCCCTCCGTCCCAAAATTCTTGTCTTAAATTTGTCTAAATACGGATGTATCTAGTTACATTTTAGTGTTAGATACATCCGTATCTAAACAAATGTAACACAAGAAATTTGGGATGGAGGGAATACTACCTCGTATTTAGTATAAAATTTTGACCATAGATTTACCTAAGAAAATGCCAATGCATGTCACTAAAAATTACACCATTTGAAATTATGTTCAAATATGATTCCAACGATATAGTTCTTAGTGACATGCATTAACATTTTGTCAGTTAAATCTATGGTCAAATTTTGATACTACAAAATTGGAAGAGTAAACTAGGACGGAGGTAGTACTTGCTCTTAGGGTAACCATAGAGTTACTGGAGTAGTCTAAGTTACTTTCCACTATGACTAGCCTAGGCTACTATAGTAGTACAACATATAAACGATGCAGGTGATCACGTGAGAAAAAAAATACTAAAAACATTTCTTTTGGTGCAGTGCGTAGATGCAGTTTTGAACACTACATTTGTCATCGTAATTTGGGAAAATTACGAAAAAATTGAGCTACGTTGTGATTACCGTTTACTTATAGGAAAAAAGTTTCACCTCGATGAGTAGCTTCTCCGTGCACGAAAAGCATGTAAGGAATCCAACAACTTGATCCAGATTGGGGCTGATAGATTTTAGTGCTAAGATCTTCACTGTGCGCATGGACTAGGTCAAGCTTATGGGAATCATTTTCGGGAAGATGGTCGTAAATACATCAAGAAGAAATTTAAAAATGTGAATTTCAAGAAGACGGAGAAGAAGATGAGTGCTGTACCTGAACGATTACGGATCCAATAAAGAGTTCGGAGAATTTGGCAGACAAGTACACCAACGCTGTCAATTTGGGCGCGTCAATGACCCTGATTTTTGTTGGACCTTCTAGATCCGATACAAGCAATCTCTCAAGGAAAGCCGCATTCTCAATGACCATAATGTGGAACAGCTGGAGTGATCTCTTCCCAATTGATGTCTTATTGCGGGGCCAACAAGACACATAAATCCATCGGAGATTCGTCGAGGCGATGTGGAGGCTAATGAACCCGTGGATCTGCTCAAGACGAAGGTACTCGAGCACAGTACAGCTGCGGAGCAGCTGCTCCATAGCCTTCTTCGAGATGACAACATCGAAGAGGTCGAGCTGCTTGAGTTGAGGGAGAAGAAGGGCAGGCGCGACATTAATCTGGGGAAGATAGGAGGAGCTGAAGCTGGCGCGGTGCAGCGTTGGCGTGAGGCGGAGCGCGGACGGCGGTAGAGAGCGACATCGTCCAGCTTCAAAGCTAAGCTCCTTGAGCTGATCTAGGGCGAGGGATAAGAACCACTCGTCGAACTTGGGTTGGACCTTGCAGTTGGTACTGAACATGCGGATGTCAAGGGGTCTGGCTGACCCAGGGTGCGATGAAAGGATCTTGGAGACTGCGGCCATGCGTTTGCAATCCCCGTCACAGAGGTAGCTATCGACGGTGAGGTTGAGGGGGACGCAGTGCCAGAGGGGGCGCCACCGCCGGGAGAGCAGGGCGGTCCGCACGGTAGATTTTGTGGGGAGGAGGCCGATGATGACGAGTAGCATGTCGTCGGGGAGGCTGCTGCTGAAGTCCAGGCTCGCTGGATGCGGTTTTGGCTCGAGCCGCCTCCGCTTGTTGGCTGCCTCGCCGTCCATCTCAACCGGCGGCGATGCCGGTGTACACGTGTGCTAGTGTGTGTTCTGTGCTGGGTGTGCATGAGTGCGTCCTTCTGTGCATGACGCCGCGCAGTGGTGAATTGTGCGCGAGTGCGTCCTTCGCGCGCAAGAAGTTTGTCCTCAATGCGCCCTCAATTTACTAGCGTGCGGGGTGCTACCCCGAGAGGTTTCAACTTTGTTTACTTCACCGCGTGTCAGATGGGCCTCTAGTTTACTTATTTTCACCCACTACCATATGGGCCAGCACACGAAGATACATAACTCGAGTTGACAAGGCAGCATGTGGATTGGTTGACCGATCAACTAAACAATATACGGAGCTATACACTGACAAAGTGAGGATATAATCCGTCGGCATAGAGAGTTCGAGTGAGAGGGGAGGCCCGTGAGAGATAGCAGAGAGAGAGAAAGAGCTACTCCCTTCGTTCGATAATCTAGTTCAAACATTTTTTTAAGTCAAACTTTTGAAACTTTGACCAAGTTTATACAGAAATTACTTATATCTACAATACCAAAGATAAATGATAGTATGAAGTACATGTTATTATGAATCTAATGATCGTTCCAGATGTAAATGTTTTTCTCCACATATACTTGGTCAAACTTTTCTGAGGTTTGACTTTTCAAAACATCCATATGCTTATGGACGTGACAGAGTCCCTAACTAGAGAGAGAGAGAGAGAGAGAGAGAGAGAGAGAGAAAAGTGTGTGTGCGTGTGTGAAAGAGACATGGACAACACACGATAAAAGTAGAGAAAAAGCATGCGTGTCTTATGCAAACATATCACACATGCATCTTCGACAACGGAGGCAAGGTGAGGAGATAGTGTGTGGTTGCTTGAAACCGAGAGAGCAAGACCCCTAGCACGTGGCCTAGAGGGGTCTGACAAACAAGGGAGAGAGGTCGAGAGAGACGTACGGAGAAAATGCAGACATGGGGAGGAGAGAGTGTATGTTTGTCATAGAGAGACCCCCTGTAGATCGTGATGGGACTACATGGGTGGGAGATCGAGTGACAAGGTGTGTGCGCGATAGAAGATGCCCGAGAGATATCGAGATAGACGTATGGATGGAAGGAGACAATACGTGTGTTCCTGATGGCTAGTAAGAGATAATCATACTTAGGAGGGGGGAGTGCTTGCGCCTATGATGGAGTGAGGGATTATGGTAGTTAGGGGGGTGCGTGTCACATGGAGAGAGAACAAGGGCGGAGAGTGTTGGATGGGTCTATATGTATAGCGCGAGCGAGACATGTGTATGTGTGAACCAGGGAGATATAAGGCCAGTTTGGCTTGCGTCCTGAGCATCTTTTGCCTGGCCTGGGGTTGTGGCTGGATTTCATGCACGCTTGTTTGGTTGCTACCCTGTGAAAAAGAAAGCCCGCCTGGCCTGGGTTCCCTTGCACTTTAATTAGCCTGGCTGAACTCCAGACACTTCAAGTAGCCTGGCCCAGGCGACCGATTTCGAACGCCATGCCGTGCCTGGTCGTGTGGCCAGGAGGCTAACAACAACATGGATGGATATTAGCATTAAATAATTGATGCATGGATTGATTGATGGGACGTTGATGCTTTGCCTGGCCCAGGCATGAACCAAACGCTTCAGCACCACACAAGCCTGGCTAGGCAGAAATATTTTACATCTCACGTCCACACCAGGCAGTACCGGCCATCAAGGCATGAGGGTCAGGTCATGAACCGAACTGACCAATAAAGTTTGAGAGAGATTGAGGAGCCCCGATAAGGCTGAGTGGTGCGTCAGATAGCTGAGAGGGGGAAAGAGATATTCCATCTGCTCGATAATGCAGTGCATGTACATTTTTAGAAGTCAAACTTTGGAAACTTTGATCAGGTTTACGCAAATGTTATTTATATCTACAATACCAAGATACATCATACAAAACTACATCTCATGGTGAATCTAATGGTATATGTTTGCCATACTAGATGTAATTCTTTTTCTCCACATACATGGTCAAACTTTGTGATGTTTGACTTTTCAATAAATCTATATGCTATGGACCGAGGAGAGTGCCTAAGTCGAGACAGATCAATTGCGTGTGAAGGAGAATGAGTAAGTGTGCAAAAAGATTATGTGTGTGAAAGAGAAAGTGACAACAAACGATAAATTAGAGAGAGAGTGTGTTTTTTCGTTTCTTATGCGAACATATCACGCATGCATCTACGAGATGTAAAAGCGAGGTGAGGAGATACACGAAGATAGCTAGTGTGTGATTGTTTGCAATGGAGAGAGACACCCCTGTAGCACATGTCCAATAGAGGTCTGACCAACAAGGAACAAAGGTCGAGAGGGACACATGGATGGCATGGATGCATGGGGAGGGAGAGAGGGTGTGTTTGTGATAGAGAGATCTTGTCGAGATCGTGAGGGGACTATATGGGTGGGAGATCGAGGGAGTGCGTGCGTGATAGAAAGATGCCCCGAGAGAAATCGAGATAGACCATGCACATGTTTGTGATGGAGACTAAGATTAGCTAGTCATATACATATAGGGGGGACTGCGTGTGCCTACAATTGAGTGAGAGACCATCATACTTGGCTAGCTGGGCATGAGATTGTGTGTGTGCGCGTGTGAGATGGAGAGAGAACGACAGGGAGAGATAGAGTTTTAGATGGGCCTATCGAGTGCGAGTGAGATATGCATGTGTATGTGTGACCCAGGTGGATGGAGAGTTTGAGAGAGGGGGGGAATAGCTCCGAGAAGACATAGTGGTGCGTGAGAGAGTTACGGGCAAAGAGCCAAGGAATTTGTGTGCGTACGATGAGTGCACCCAAGATATCTAGCTTGGACTAGCTAGATTATCATACATAGTGTGCGAGAGAGACCTATAGATGATGTATATATGCATGCGAACTAGAAAGACCCCCCACACACAAAGAGAGAGAGAGAGAGACAGAGAGAGAGAGAGAGATGGAGAGAAAGGGAGAGGGACCAACAAGGTTTTTGTGTGGGATGCATGCGACAGAATTGAAGATTGTCGGAGAGAGAGAGAGAGAGAGAGAGAGAGAGAGAGAGAGAGAGAGAGAGAGAGAGAGAGAGAGAGAGAGAGAGAGAGAGAGAGAGAGAGAGAGAGAGAGAGAGAGAGAGAGAGAGAGAGAGAGAGAGAGAGAGAGAGAGAGAGAGAGAGAGAGAGAGAGAGAGAGAGAGAGAGAGAGAGAGAGAGAGAGAGAGAGAGAGAGAGAACAGGAGTCTGGGAGAGGGGGAGGTCACGTTTTATGCATCAAAGACTGATATAAACCATGTTTCGATATAAACTTGCATTCAAATATTTAAATTGGAGAACATGTTGTCTGCAATCCACACATGAACGGATATATGCGTATATCAAACAAGTTCATTAATTTGACTTTCAACATGTTCATGGAGTACTATAATACTGTACAACATGCTACTCGATTGAGGTGTTCAATTTTGGATTTAGTTCACTATTTTGACCTACTGAACGAGTTATTTCACTGAATGGAGATATTTCATTTTGGGTTTGATTTGCGTTTTTGAGTGGGTCAACTATTTGTCATATAGTACATCGCTAGCAACGAGCATGTTAAAACACATTACTCCCGAGCATCATCTCTCCATATAAAAAAGAAGTGGCAAGCTAATATTTCAAAATTTGATCCGAATCGACTTGGTAAGGTAGACGTGGATGCTCGTTCTCCCAAAATTTGAACGAACCGTTAAACATCCTCTCTGCTCGGTGGAATTCGCCCGAGCAAATAAATGGGAGACGCGAAATTACCATCCTATGTGGGACACACATCAATTGGCCCGTTGTACATCGAGGGTAGGTTCGTAACTTCATCCAAGCGCGCCTTCTCCTCGGACGAAATGACATGTGCCAAATAATTCATCAACCATGGTCGGCAAAACACGCTCTCCTCGCCTGAAATAGCTCGCGCCCACTATTTCAAAACACGCTCTCCTCGCCGAAATTGCTCGCGCCCACTATAGTTCAAAACACGCCCTCCTTGCTCAAAATCGCTCCCGCTCACTATTTGGGGAGAAGCAAAGTTACTCTACTATCCCCGACCCTCAGTACACAGACCCAAGCCGAGAAGCCTATAGGCAAGGGTAGAACTGTAACTCCCCCTCACATTTCAGACAAATGCATCCGTAAGACATGGTTCCACTCCCCTCCCAATTCCCCCTCGCACGCCCCCATTCATACCTCATGGGCGCCAAATCACCTTCTCCCCGGGAAGCTCCCTTCTCCCGAGCCGCGAAACCTCCCCCACCTCCATGGCGCCCCCACCGCACCAATTTCACATCCGCCCTCCTCCCTAATGCCGGAGACGCTGTCCATTTGCTGTCGTGCACTGGGCCGTGTGCCTCTTACTCCGTGCTGCTGGTGTTGCCTCGACGACGGCCGCGTGAACCGTACCGGAGCCGATTCACCCCCGCCGTTGTTCACGGCACCGGAGCGGCTCCAACTTCGGATCCGTCTAGAGTCCTGGCACTGCTTCGGTGTAGCCGTCGATCGTCGCGACATTGCTCTTTCCCTGCCGCCGGTCGCCACCGCAACCGCGCCGGCCTCACCGATTCGGCAGCTGGACCTGCCTACTTCACCATGCCGCCAGATAGGTTGCACCCTCATCTCAAATCACTTTATTTAGGCGTCAGTTGTCTGAATATTTGTTCTGGGCCAATCGGTTCCCAATGGGAAGCAACACCCCTCGAGGCGGCGGAGCTCCTAGGCTGCCGGCTGGGTGGTGTCTAACGTAAGGGTGCGGGGCCGCAAGTTCGCCGCGGAAGCAGTGCTTAGATGGCTATCTTTTAGAGTTGCGTGGGTTGAAGGTACTGCCACCACCGAATCTGGATGACGGGGAGTCTTTGTGGATTGGCCCGGGGGCGGCGCAACCACGACAGTGCGGTGGGGCGGGGAGCAGGGTTTTGGCCGGGGCTGCGGACGGCGGAGGCAGGCTGCTCTGCCGTTGGTCGTTGGCTCTTCGGGGAAGATTCCGAACAGTGTCAGCCGGGAGGCACAAGACGACCAACCATCCGGCGTAGATCGGACAGTACCAAAATAAAATAAAATCGTGTGACCCCAGTTTAGTCTTCGGTCAACAGACGTGTGACCACTCTCGTACCTTGCTGTTGATCTCTTAGTGTATTTCTTCAGATCAAAGAGATATGTCGTTCTTAACATTATGCGTTATCTGCATCTTCAGACACACCGTCTTCCGACTCACCGCAGCTGCTCCAACAAGGGAAGCATACACTAGAAGGGAGCTATAGTCCCCACTCAACAGTTCCCTGCATCGAATGCGCGTGCCCGACATGGACAGCCACAACAACTGCAGGGCCATCGACAAGTCAGCACATGATGCTCACTCCTATGGATGGCAGCCAGATAGGTTGTACCCTCATCTTACTTGTGTGCAACATTTATGGCTTTGTTATTCATCTAAGCATGGAAAATAGATCATCACATTTCACTATATATTCATGTTGATCTCTTACGGGTCTTGTTCAGGAGTTAACGCCGTTCCATAGTTCAGCTAAGATACTTGTTCTTTAGGTAACACTGTTCCATAGTTATCATCCATCAACCAATGCTATCCCACAGGCTGGTGATTATAGTATTATACCACTTCTAGTATTACCTGTGCTGTTCTTTAATACTTTTGTGTGCCATCTAGTTAATCTCGAGTACAAACGATACATATTCTATAGCTTTCATCTGTGTTCTCCCTTTAGTTTATGAGACCTGTTGCTGCTAGTTAACCCTAGTCCTACTATTTATGTCGTCTCCTACAGGCACTCATTACATAAATCTAACTACTAGTTGTCTTCCATGCATGTCAGATATAATTGCACACACTGATATATCCACAAGAACCTCATGGAGCAATGTAAAGGCCAATAAACTTGATGTCAATGATACCCAATATGATGGAACATGTAAAGGCAGTTCTTCAGAAGACTTGCAGAAAGATGACGAATCCTCTTCACCCCACAAGGTCCTTGCTCTAACTTGGCCTGTGATATGGGTACAACATGCATATAATGTCCTGGAGTGTATCTACTCTGCTGCAATGCCATGTGCTTAGCATGCTAATCATGCATGTAAATATGTCATGCCTTCCTGTTTTTCAGTACCTATTCCATTCATGATAACATGTTTTCAAATTCAAGTACTGTCATTCTACTCTATCGCAATGCCATCTGCTTAATTTGGACATCATGCTTCTGAATATCTTATGCATAGTTATCATCAGTATGTACTTGATCTGTCTACCATACCATGTTTTTTTACATTGAAGTGCCATTCTAGTCCTCTGTTGCAATGCCATCTTATTTTCCCAATCATACACGTGTATGTTGCCTTAGTTATTTCTGTACGTATTCCGCTAGCATACAGTTTTACATTCAACTAGTGTTTTTTTTGCTGTGTTGTCCTGTCGTATCCCTAGTTGTATGTATGCCGAAATGGATAAAAAAGTATGTATATAGAACTGAAATACGCCTAGACCCATCCATTTTTTTCCGGATGGAGGGAATACATGTCAATATGTCATGCCTTTCTATTCATCAGTACCTATTCCATCTCTCTGCTGCCGCATGTTTTATAATTAAAGCACCATTCTTCTATACCAGACATGCAAGGTGAAGACGACTATGTTAGAATCTAAAGGGTTACAAACAAGGCCTTTGCAAAATATCCAAATGCCAGGAGATAATAAAACAACTCCAGTTTTTATAGATACTGCTCCAGCACAGAGAAACACAACTCCTACTGATAATAAGCAGATTCCACTGGCCAAAGAACTAGTCCGCTCCAGTCCAGCAAAAATATGTCAACTCAATTCTAAGAAGTGTGTGCGTATCCTTGCATCATGAAATTTTATAGCATGCTGATCATATTTTCTACATGTTTCTTACCCATCTCTCTTTTAGAAAATAAGCTTAACAGATAGAAGATTTTCTGCAATGGTATCGTTTATGAGGAACGATTCTTGCAGGAATTCTCTGTGCTCCAATGTAAATGGAAGTACCTGTTGTATATCACTATATTTTTACATCAACATGTATTTTGTTAATCGACGTGAATCCAACCTTTATCTGATCTAAATTTAGTTGTACCAAAATGTATGATTAAAGGCCACAATGTTGATTTTTGCAAGGAAAACTACCTGGTAGTTTTGCATCCTGAGCTGCATGAGTGTACTATCTCATATCAGTGGGTTTGAATACTTTGGTTCTGCAGTGGGTTTTTCAGTGTTTTTTATTGTGTTGTCCTGTCGTATCCCTAGCTCTTACATCATACTCCCTCCGTCCGGATTAAATGTCACAGAAATGGAGAAAACTGGATGTATCTAGAACTGAAATATGCTTAGACCCATCCATTTATTTCTGGATGGAGGGAATACATGTCAATATGTCATGCCTTTCTATTCTTCAGTACCTATTCCATCTCTGTTGTAGCACGTTTCATAACTGAGTCACCATTCTTCTATATAAGGCATGCAAGGGGAAGACGGCTATGTTAGAATCTGAAGGGTTACAAACCAGGTCTTTGCAAAAGATCCAAACGCCAGGAGATAATAAACCAACTCCATTTTTCATAGATACTGCTCTAGCACAGAGAAACCCAACTCCCACTGATAATAAGCAGATTTCAGTGGCCAAAGAACTAGTCCGCTCCAGTCCAGCAAAAGAATGTCAACTCCATTCTAAGAAGCGTGTGCGTATCCTCGCATCATGAAATTTTATAGCATTCTGATACTATTTTCTACATGTTTCTTACCCACATCTCTTTTAGAAAATAAGATTAAACGATACAAGACGTCCTCCATTGGGATCGTATTCGAGGAAAATATGTTGTGGGAATTCTCTGTGCTCCAATGCTGATGTAAGTACCTGTTGTATATCACTATATTTTTACATCAGCATGTATTTTGTTAATCGGCGTGAATCTAAACTTTATCTGATCTAAATAGTTGTAGCAAAATGTTAAAGGCGCCAATGTTGATTTTTGTAAGGAAAACTGCCTGGTAGTTTTGCATACTGAGCTGCATGAATGTACTATCTCATATCACGCACATTACTGAATTGTAGTGCTTCTCTGGTTGCCCATTCATTCTTTGTGTCAATGTTGCTTTCGTATTACCTTACTTGGCTGATGATAGCTGTGCCATATTGTGTTAATTTGTTGTAGGCTAGTTGCCCAAACGTTCGTTGTGTCAATGTTGCTTTCCTATTATCTGACGTGGCCAATGATAGCAATGCTAGTGTGTTAATTTTGTGCAGGCTGCTGAAGATAAGAAGACAAACTCTGAAAACAGCAAGGCAACCCCATTGTTTCTTTCCAGTAAATCTAGGCCAGGTAATATGTCAATAACTCATGATTAATCTGTTTGGTTCCCATCCTAATTTATGTTATGATGCAGTGGTCGAGACACTCTCCACTATCAATAATACAAGCCTACCAAAATCGCCATCTAAATTTGTTCAGTATCCTTTGTCTCGAATGCAATGGAATAAATGTATGCTTGTGAACCAATTAATGGTTGAAGCAATGAATTAAATGGTGGATGAATCAGAGGTGCAGAGTTGTGTGACACAACAACTGATCAATGTTTTAAGAGACAGTGTAGCAAAGCAGCAAGAACTTGCCCACATGCTTATGGGCGTCATCTGTGCTGAGGTTGCAGATTGTGACGTTGTAGATGGTTAGGTTCTGCTCATTTATTTGCACTGGCATCAATCTTTGATTGCCCAGTGGATGTAATTTCCTGTAATATATGCTGGATGTGCAATGTTATTCCCTGTATGCCGTACCTTTGCTCGTTGTAATGGGCTCAAATTATCTAATTTGGCCTAAAGACATAACAAACTTTAGTGGGCCCATTAAGTTAATGGGTTGTTACTAGGCCGAAAGTTAATGGTCGACCCTCTTACCTCCCGGGTCGTTAACAGGCCGACATCGAAGCAGGCAACAGGTGGCCCCAATTTATTTCACGGGTCGTTAACAGGCCGTTACTAAGTTTGGGCTACATATGGCCCAACTATACTGTAGGCCTTTAGCAGGCCGAAAGAGACAGCAGGCTTGTACTGGACCATGAAGAGCATGGGCCACTAAGAGGCCGAAAGTCAGGTCGTATTGTAAATGGCCCAACTGTGTTGTGGGCCTTTAGCAGTCCGAAAGAGAAACTGAGCTGGTATTGGACCATGAAGGGCATGGGTCGTTAAGAGGCCAAAACTAAGGTCCAACCACGAATGGCCCAACTCATTTATGGTTCGTTAACAGGACGAAAGGCACACATGGCCGGGAATTGGCCCAACACTTAAATGGGTCGCTAAAAGGCCAAAACTCAGGTTCGACTACAAATGGCCCAACTGAATTATGGGCCGTCAATAGGCTGAAAGTGACACCGGGCCAGAAATTGGCCCAACACTTAATTGGCCCGCTGAAAGGCCGAAACTCAGGTCCGACTACAAATGGCCCAACAGATTTATGTGCCGTCAACAGGCTGAAAGACACACCGGGCCAGAAATTAGCCCAACATTTAAATGGGTCGCTAAAAGGCCGAAAGATGTACATCTTGAAAATTGGCCCATCCATTAAATGGGCCGCTAACAGGCCGAAATCTCATCAGGCCGATATTGAGCCCAAATATATAGCGGGATGTTAACGGGCTCAAACTGACGATGGGATGCAATGGTGTCAAATCTTTAACGGGCCGAATTGGCACATCTCGTATGGGCCGTGGGCTTAAGTGGACCCGACACAAGTAGGCCTTATATGGGCCGGCCTGCTAATTTTTACTGGGCTGACCTTTTTCACCGGAATGGGCCACTGTTGGGCCGTGCCACGTGTCGACCTATCATAGGCGCCTCCTGTCCAATTAGTGGATTACATCTGTGCCAACGATGAGCCGACACGTGTTTCCTCTAGCCAATGATGATTTTACACGTGGAAAATCCCCATTGGTCGGGGCTGTTGACGGGTTATCGGATCCAAAACCCGACCCGATAGCTTAACAGTGTTCCGTTACGGTGGATGCCACGTGTCGGTCACCCTTGACGAAAGCACTTCTGTGCGCAATTTATTGTCATGGAAGTGGACACTTCTGTGATGATAATTTTGGTAATGTCATGGAACACTTGTACGACAACACAGGTATGACTATCTTGATTCTATCATAAATTTGTCATGGATGTACATGCATGACAAAAAATGCGACCTACTGTGACAAACACGTATCATCACGGAAGTGTATTTTTTTGTAGTGCTCCCTGGCGGACACCTTCTTGGTTTGTGGTGGTTCGGCTATGGATCTCTTGCTCTCGTCGGTAG
Source organism: Aegilops umbellulata (assembly GCA_032464435.1). Lineage (NCBI taxonomy): Eukaryota > Viridiplantae > Streptophyta > Magnoliopsida > Poales > Poaceae > Aegilops > Aegilops umbellulata. The sequence goes on from CP136060.1 coordinate 358,875,836, forward strand.
AGTTCTCTGGCATGTCCTCGACAACAGCACAACTCTCCGAAGAGGTGCGCTTGCCGGAGTGGGTGCGAGAGGTCTTGCCGGGCTTCTTCCTCCCTCCCGGGGCTTCAGCGGCAGGAGCAGGTGCCTTGGCGGCAACTGCTGCAACTGCCTCCCGGTAGAGTTGGTCGGCACAAATCATCGCGTCCTTCTTGTCGGAGGGGACGGAGATGATGGTCAACGGCCCGAGCATCTTTAGCATGTTGTAGGCGTAGTGTGATGCTGCCATGAACTTGGCTAGTGCCGGACGGCCGAGGATCCCGTTGTAGGGCAAGGAGATCTCGGCCACGTCGAAGATGATCCTCTCCGTCCTGTAGTTCAACTCTCCTCCAAATGTCACAGGCAGTGTGACCTTTCCCTTCGGCTGGCTCCTCCCCGGATTGACCCCTTGAAACATGCCCATTTCCTCGAGGTCTCCATCAGGGATTTGCAACCTTTTGATCATGACAGGCAAGATCAGGTTCAGGCCGGCCCCGCCGTCAACCAACATCTTGTTCACCCTGAGGTTGCGTATCGTTGGTGAGACCAACAATGGCAAACACCCGACCGCGGTAGTGCGGCCAGGGTGGTCCTCGGCATCAAAGATGAGGGGCGCGCTGGACCACTTCAACGGCTTCTGAGCATCGAACGACGGCTCTGCTGCTGTAATCTCACGTGCCCACTGCTTGAGCTAGCGGTGAGAGGTATGCAGCGAGGCGCCGCCATCGACGCACATGGCCTCCGTAGCCTTCTGGAACCCCTGCTCACCAGACTCGTCGTCCTCGTCGTGATCATCGTCTTCTTGTTTCTTGTCACGGCCCAGGGCGGGCCTCTCTCGCTGGTTGTCCTTGCCGGGGCGGTCTCCTTGGCCACCACGCTTCTTGTCGGATCCCTCAGCACCGTCCTAGTCCTTCTCCTTGTCCCGCCTCTCGTACTCGGCCTTTTACTTCTCGACAAGCAACTCGACTTGTCGGCAGTTCTGGAGGTCGTGGCCCTTGGTGCGGAGGATCTTGCAGTATTGCTTGCCGGAGCTCCCTGGTTTGTTTGTAGCCGCCAAGGCCCGGCAGGCGGCGCACCCGGCAATCTCCTTGTCGGGAGCGCCTCCCTTGGCCTTCTTGCCAGCACCGGTGTCGTCAGATCCCTCAACGGCAAGCGCGGCCTTGCCCTTGCGTTTCCTGTTGCGACGCCGGCCCTTCTTCGTCGGGGTAGCAGCGTCCTCATCGGTAGAGTCGGTTTCCACGCCGGCGTCTCCGTCGGGGTACTTCCTTCCCTCTTTAGCCCAGGCACATCTGTCAGGCAGAACATACAGCTCGGCCACATCCTTAACCTTGGTCATCGCCAGCTCCTCGCGCATCTTGCGATTGCGCATGTTCTGGTGGAACACGCTAATCACAACGGCTGGATGAACGTCGGGGATGTTGTACTGCACCGGGCTGAACCTCTGGATGTACTTGCGCAGGGTCTCCCCTTCCTTCTGGGGAATGATATGCAGATCACTGGCCTGGCCATGAGCTTGGTGGCCTCCTGTGAAGGCGCCAACGAACTCATGGCACATATCCGACCAAGAAGAAATGGAATCCACCGGCAAGTGCATCAACCAAGACATCACATTGGGCTTGAGCGCCAGCGGGAAATAGTTGGCAAGCACCTTGTCGTCGCGAGCCCCAGCAGCCTGCATCGCGATGGTGTGGATGCTATGGAACTCGGACGGATGGGTCTTGCGAGTGTACTTCTCGCCATCGTCGGGCTTGAACATGTGGTGGGCCGGCCACTGGAACTGGCGCAGCTCACTGGTAAAGGCTGGGTAGTCCACCACGTAAGGTAGGCTGCGAGAGCCCCCCGGTGCCGGGTGGTCCATAGCGGGTCCCGCCCGCTTGTCTGACTGGCAGCGCGTTTCGCGCTGGCGCTCGACAGTGGTTCGAGAGTCTTCGTGAGCTCGTTCCCGAAGGACCTGGCGCTGGTCGCGGAGGGTCCGCGGGTCGGACGATGCTATGGATATGTTATCACAAGCGTTGTCGTGACGGGCCGACGCTTGCGGCGGCTGGCGAGGAGGAGGAGAGTGCACCGTGGCCGCAACTCCCCCGGTCCTCCCAGGGCCAGCATGCGGTGGCTCGGTGGAGCGCTGACCCAAGGGTCCCGCCGGTCACGGATCGTCTTTGTTAGTGACGGCAACGAGGCTCCGGATGGTGGCCCTCCACTCGTCAAGCTTCTCCGCAGCAGGAGGGAAGTCGAGGAGCAGCTGCGCGCGCGCCAAAGCTTCTGCCAGCATGGGCGGCGGCGACAGCTGCGTGGATCGCGGCGCGCTTCAACTTCTAACTTCAGCGGGCTTGCTGAACCCCTTCATCCTGCGGACGACGCATGGGGATCTTCCCACGGCGGTGCCCAGGGTCACTAACGTGGTGACACTGCTCGACGCGCACACCATGGGAAGAGCGCGCGATGGTCGCCGGTGTGGGCGTCCTGGAGGTCGCCGCGCTGCCCGGAGATGGCACAACGACACCCCTGGAGGGCCCCAGCCCCGTCTTTGGATCCAGCGACGTGTAGCCGGTCGTCTGGTGCGCGAACGATGCTGCTCGCTAGGCTCTGACTACCAGGGCGATGCTGGTGCTCGCGGACCGCGGCCCGGGTCCTGTCTACGACCGGTCCACTGCCCGCCCGCACCGGCACGGGCTGTTCGGCCCCCAACGGGCCGACCGTCGTGGCCATCTTCTTCTTAGGAGCCATGGGCGATGAAGAACTGCTAGGCTAACTACTAGACCAGATTCTCACAGTTGCGCCCCCTACCTGGCGCGCCAAAGATGTCGGTGTGGAATGACACCTATGGGATCACAAGAATCCCTTCTACGGTTGCCGTGGCGCAGGGTTGCGAGAAGAGCAGGGCTAGTAGACATCACAATGATCGTTTACCCAGGTTCGGGCCGCGAGGATGCGTAAAACCCTAGTCCTGCTTTGGTGGGTGTATTTCAGAGAGTTCTTGAGCTCTCGAACTAGCTGTGGTCAGTGCATGGTTCGAAAGAGCCGAATCCCTCTCCAGTATGCCATGGGCCTGCTTTTATAGTCAGAAGGGGCTGCCACAGTAGCACACAGGAGGTGGAAAGGCATACAGTGCCCTGAGCTTATCGCTCGTATTACAGGACAAGACGCATTTAATGCGTAGCTTAGGTGTCCCCTTGCTTTATTGGGGACGGGGGCGAGGCCCGTCCCGTCCGTCGTTGCTCCTCCTCTCTTTGACATGCGCCCTGGCCAGTGAGGCGCGTGGTGCCATGTAGGCAGGCAGACAGCTGAATTGGCGCAGTGGCGGAGCCTTCACGAAGATCTGCATGTCGCCACGCAGGCGCTTGGTGAGTTGGCTCAGGAGCTGGATGATGCCACGCAGGCGCTCGATGAGTTGGCCTGGGAGCTGCATGTTGCCATGCAGGTGCCCGCCCAGCTGGTTGGGCTGGTAGCTGCATGTGAACGGCGGTGGAAGCTTGGTTGGCGTGGGCCTGGCGATGGCCCTGCTAGTGTTCTTGGTGAGGGCCTTGCCGGGTGGCCCGGCAAGGGTCTTGCCGTGGCGCGCTGTCGTCCCCGGCAAGGGCCTTGCCGGGGGTCTGGTGGCCTTCCTCGGCAAGGATCTTACCGAGGATCGTCGTCTTCTATTCCTCATCTGATCTTGAATATGTCTTCACAAAGATCTGCATGCCACCACGGAGGTGCCTCCCGAGCCCTGGCCCAACGTGATGTTGGAGAAGTGGGGTCAAGGGTGGCCCGCTCTATTGGTGCGGGGCGAGCTGTCCCGGCAAGGATCTTGTCGGGGCTGCTGTGGCTGCCCCGGCAAGGATCTTGTCGGGGCTGCTGTGGCTGCCCCGGCAAGGGTCTTGCCGAGGGAACCTGCTTCGTTCCTCTGCTCTTCGTGGTCTCGGCCTTGGCGTTGCTCTTATTATCTCAGGCTTTGGTCTTTCCTTGGCTCACCTCCCCTGCTCTGCTTGGCGTGACCGTAGGCGCGGCTCTGACTGCCCGTGCACAGGTATAGGGGTACAAAGACGCACCCCTCTTTTTGTACACCGACATCAAGGACAACCAAGATCCTAAGCTTGGGGATGCCCGGGAAGGCATCCCCTCTTTCGTCTTCTTTCATCGGTAACCTTACTTGGAGCTATATTTTTATTCACCACATGATATGTGTTTTGCTTGGAGAGTCATTTTATTTTATTTTGTTTTGCTTGCTGTTTGAATAAAATACCAAGATCTGAAATTCTTAAATGTTAGAGAGTCTTCACATAGTTGCATAATTATTCGACTACTCATTGATCTTCACTTATATCTTTCGGAGTAGCTTGTCATTTGCTCTAGTGCTTCACTTATATCTTTTTAGAGCACGACGGTGGTTTTATTTTGAAGAAATTGATGAACTCTCATGCTTCACTTATATTATTTTGAGAGTCTTAAACAACATGGTAATTTGCTTAAGTTATGAATTTAGTCCTAGTATGATAGGCATCCAAGAGGGATATAATAAAAACTTTCATATAAAGTGCATTGAATACTTTGAGAAGTTTGATTCTTTATGATTGTTTTGAGATATGAAGATGGTGATATTAGAGTCATGCTAGTGGAGTAGTTGTGAATTTGAGAGATACTTGTGTTAAAGTTTGTGATTCCCGTAGCATGCACGTACAGTGAACCGTTATGTGATGAAGTTGGAGCATGATTTATTTATTGGTTGTCTTCCTTATGAGTGGATGTCGGGATCGCGCGATGGTTAACTCCTACCAGCCCTTCCCCTAGGAGCATGCGCGTAGTACTTTGTTTTGATGACTTGTAGATTTTTGCAATAAGTATGTGAGTTCTTTATGACTAATGTTGAGTCCATGGATTATACGCACTCTCACCCTTCCACCATTTCTAGTCTCTCTAGTATCACGCAACTTTTGCCGATACCATACACCCACCATTACCTTCCTCAAAACAGCCACCATACCTACCTATTATGGCATTTCCATAGCCATTCCGAGATATATTGCCATGCAACTTTCCACCGTTCTGTTTATTATGACACGCTTCATCATTGTCATATTGCTTTGCATGATCATGTAGTTGACATCGTATTTGTGGCAAAGCCACTGTTCATAATTCTTTCATGCATGTCACTCTTGATTCATTGCACATCCCGTTACACCGTCGGAGGCATTCATATAGAGTCATATCTTGTTCTAAGTATCGAGTTGTAATTCTTGAGTTGTAAGTAAATAAAAGTGTGATGATCTTCAATATTAGAGCATTGTCCCAGTGAGGAAAGGATGATGGAGACTATGATTCCCCCGAAAGTTGGGATGAGACTCCGGACGGAAAAAATAAAAAAAGAGGCCAAAAAAAGAGAAGGCCGAAAAAAATGAGAGAAAACGAGAGAAGGGGCAATGCTACTATCCTTTTACCACACTTGTGCTTCAAAGTAGAACCATGATCTTCATAATAGAGAGTCTCCTATTTTGTAACTTTCATATACTAGTGGGAATTTTCATTATAGAACTTGGCTTGTATATTCCAGTGATGGGCTTCCTCAAATTGCCCTAGGTCTTCGTGAGCAAGTGAGTTGGATGCACACCCACTTAGTTTCTTTTTGAGCTTTCATACACTTATAGCTCTAGTGCATCCGTTGCATGGCAATCCCTACTCACTCACATTGATATCTATTGATGGGCATCTCCATAGCCCATTGATACGCCTAGTTGATGTGAGACTATCTTCTCCTTTTGTCTTCTCCACAACCTATAGTGCTATGTCCATGGCTCACGCTCATGTATTGCGTGAAAGTTGAAAAAGTTTGAGAATACTAAAGTATGAAAGAATTGCTTGGCTGAAACCGGGGTTGTGCATGATTTAAATATTTTGTGTGATGAAGATAGAGCATAGCAAGACTATATGATTTTATAGGGATAGCTTTCTTTGGCCATGTTATTTTGAGAAGACATGATTGCTTTGTTCATATGCTTGAAGTATTACTATTTTTATGTCAATATTAAACTTTTGTTTTGAATCTTATGGGTCTGAATATTCTCGCCACAATAGAGAAGATTACATTGATAAATATGTTAGGTAGCATTCCACATCAAAAATTCTGTTTTTATCATTTACCTACTCGAGGACGAGCGGGAATTAAGCTTGGGGATGCTTGATACGTCTCCAACATATCTATAATTTTTGATGGTTCCATGCTATTATATTATCCATCTTGGATGTTTTATATGCATTTACATGCTATTTTATATGATTTTTGGGACTAACCTATTAACCTGGAGCCCAGTGCCAGTTTTTGTTTTTTCCCTTGTTTTTGAGTTTTACAGAAAATGAATACCAAACGGAGTCCAATTGACCTGCCAATTTTTGTGGATTTTTTATGGACCAAAAGAAGCTCCCGAAGTAAAAGAGTTGGGCCATAAGAGTCCCGAGCCATACACGAGGGTGGAGGGCGCGCCCCCTACCTCGTGGATGACTCGGAGACCCCCCTAACATGAGACCGACGCAAAAAATTCCTATAAATACAGAAACCCTCGAAAAGACACCAAGATTGGGAGTTCCGTCGCCGCAAGCCTCTGTAGCCACCAAAAACCAATCGGGACCCTGTTCCGGCACCATGTCGGAGGGGGGAATCATCACTGGTGGCCATCTTCATCATCCCGGTGCTCTCCATGACGAGGAGGGAGTAGTTCACCCTCAGGGCTGAGGGTATGTACTAGTAGCTATGTTTTTATCTCTCTCTCTCTCTCTCTCTCTCGTGTTCTTGATGTGGCACGATCTTGATGGAATGCGAGCTTTGCTAATATAGTTGGATCTTATGATGTTTCTCCCCCTCTATATCCTTGTGATGAATTGAGTTTTCACTTTGAAGTTATCTTATCAAATTGAGTCTTTAAGGATTTGAGAACACTTGATGTATGTCTTGCGTGGGATACCTGTGGTGACAATTGGGTATTCTATTGATTCACTTGATGTATGTTTTGGTGATCAACTTGCGGGTTCCGTGACCTTGGGAATATATGCATAGGGGCTGGCACACGTTTTCGTCTTGACTATCCGGTAGAAACTTTGGGGCACTCTTTGAAGTTCTTTGTGCTGGTTGAATAGATGAATCTGAGATTGTGTGACGCATATCGTATAATCATACCCGCGGATAGTTAAGGTGTCATTGGAGTATCTAGGTGACATTAGGGTTTTGTTTGATTTGTGTCTTAAGGTGTTATTTTACTATGAACTCTAGGGATGTTTGTGACACTTATAGGAATAGCCCAATGGATTGATCAAAAAGAATAAATTTGAGGTGGTTTCGTACCCTACAATAATCTCTTCGTTTGTTCTCCGCTATTAGTGACTTTGGAGTGACTCTTTGTTGCATGTTGAGGGATAGTTATATGATCTAATTATGTTATCCTTGTTGAGAGAACTTGCACTAGTCAAAGTATGAACCCAGGGCCTTGTTTCGAAGCATTGCAATACCGTTTTCGCTCACTTTTATCATTAGTTACCTTGCTATTTTTATAATTTCAGATTATAAAAACCTATATCTACCATCCATATTGCACTTGTATCACCATCTCTTCGCCGAACTAGTGCACCTATACAATTTACCATTGTATTGGGCGTGTTGGGGATACAAGAGACTCTTTGTTATTTGGTTGCAGGCTTGTTTGAGAGAGACCATCTTCATCCTACGCCTCCCACAGATTGATAAACCTTAGGTCATCCACTTGAGGGAAATTTGCTAATGTCCTACAAACCTCTACACTTGGAGGCCCAACAACGTCTACAAGAAGAAGGTTGTGTAGTAGACACTAGGGAGCATCATGGAATTGGCGATGTAGAAGGTTTGGCAATGACGAAGAACGAAGATCCCCCTCTCCGGAGCCCCAAACAGACTCCAGATGTGCCCTCCCGAGGAGGAACACGGCTTGGCGGCGACTCCGTCTCGTGGATAGTGATAATTCTTTCTCTTTGATTTTTTCTCTCCGAAAATAGGAATTTATAGTGTCAGGGTTGAGGTCTGCTGGGCCACCAGGTGGGTACAACCCACCTGGGCGCTCCAGGAGAGGGGGGCGTGCCCTGGTGGGTTGTGCCCACCCAGGTGCCCCTCTCCGGCAAGTCTTGGCTCGAGAAATTCTTATTATTGATATAAAAAATCCTCACAAAGTTTCGTTCTATTCCGAGAACTTTTATTTCTGCACAGAAATAACACCATGGTAGTTCTACTGAAAACAACATCAGTCCGGGGTTAGTTACATACAAATCATGCAAATTACAGTCCAAAACAAGAGGAAAAGCGTGAGAAAAAGTAGATACGTTGGAGACGTATCACATGACACTAGGGGTGTTACACTTGTATAGGTAGATAAATAAATTGCAAAATAAAATAAAAGTTAATAAATTGCAGCAAAGTATTTTTAGTTGACTTGAGCAAGATTCTCAAAAAATTAATACTGATGCACCTAGTCCTGCTAGTAATAAAAAGAAAAAAGAAAGATGCTCGGACTTTGCATGCTTCTAGTGAAGCTGTTGTAGTCACACCTGAGAATCCAAATGGTACTTATATTTCTGATGCTGAAACACAATCTAGTGATGAACATGAACCTAGTGATAATGTTAATGATGATGTTCATATTGATGCTCAACCTAGTAATGATAATGATGTGGAGATTGAACCTGCGGTTGATCTTGATAGCCCACAACCCAAGAATAAACGTTATGATAAGAGAGACTTCATTGGTAGGAAGCATGGTAAAGAAAGAGAACCATGGGTTCAGAAACCCATGCCTTTTCCTCCTAAACCATCCAAGAAAAAGGATGATGAGGATTTTGAGCGCTTTGTTGAAATGCTTAGACCTGTCTTTTTGCGTATGCGTTTGACTGATATTCTAAAAATGTCTCCTTATGAAAAGTATATGAAAGAAATTGTTACTAATAAAAGAAAGATACCGGAAGCTGAATTTTTCACCATGCTTGCTAATTACACTTTTAAGGGTAGAATACCAAAGAAACTTGGAGATCCAGGGATACCAACTATATCATGCTCCATTAAGAGAAACAATGTTAAAGCTGCTTTATGTGATCTTGGAGCCGGTGTTAGTGTTATGCCTTTCTCTTTATATCATAGACATGATTTGAATAAGTTGACACCTACTGAAATATCTTTGAAAGTGGCTGATAAATCAACCACTATGCCCATCGGTATTTGTGAGGATGTACATGTCGTAGTTGCAAATGTTACTATTTTAACGGACTTTGTTATCCTTGATATTCCCGAGGACGACAGTATGTCGATCATCCTTGGTAGACCATTTTTTAATACCGCAGGGGCTGTTATTGATTGCAACAAAGGCAATGTCACTTTTCATGTTAATGGTAATGAGCATATGGTACACTTTCTGAAGAAACAACCTCAAGTGAATAGTATCAATTCTATTGGAAATTTTTCAACAATTACTATTGGAGGTTTTGAATTCCCTATTACTACTGTAAAAAAGAAATATGATATTCTTATTGCTGGGGACATGCATATCCCCGTTGAGGTAACCTAGTGTTATACAAAAGTTCTCCGATTTCATGTCACTCAGAAGAAGTTTGTTAATAAGACTTGATCAACCTTGTTAATGGGTTCCTTTTGATGAGCATGAGATGGATGAATTTAGTAAACACAAATTTCTGTACCCACCTTTTACTTTCTGTTATTTAGAATAAGTAAAGCAAAATACTATTATTTGTCTATTTTCTGAATTATCCGTGCAATAAAAAATGTTCCAAAAATAAAAGTTCTCCAAATGTCGTGAAAATTTAGTATGTTTTTTATAGAATATTTGAGAATTTTTGGCACCGAGAACACACCAGGGGGCTGCACCAGTGGGCCACACTAGTGGGCCACAAGCCCTGGGGGTGCACCCACCCCCCTGAGCACACCCTGGTGGCTTGTGGGTCCCACGTGGGTCCCCCTCACTTATTCCAGCACCCATCCACTTCGTCTTCCTCCGAAAAAATCATCCCATTTCTCAAACCTGTCTTTTTGCTCATCTTGCTGCCATTTTCGATCCCCTTGTGCAAATCTCCATTTGCAAAACTATTTTGGGGGATTGCTCATCGGTATGTGACTCCTCCAGTGGTCCAATTAGTTTATGTTCTACTGCTTTATTTATTGCAAATTTCTGCTGTTGTGATGACCTTGTTCTTGAGCTTGCATGTCAAATTTATATGGCCCCAAGTAGTTTTGTTGCATGATATAGCCTCCAGGCACTTGTGAGAGTAGTTGCTATCAATTTTGTTGAATTTGGTTCACTTTTATTTTGAGTCACTAAAAATTTCAGAAATTTTTCAGAGGAAGAAATACCAAGGTGGTTCCTCGAGGAAGAAAGCCCCAATGCTCGCGATACGTGAGCCGAACCTTGAACCACCAACGGAAGCTCAAGTATGGCCGTCAGATCAATTCATGGTTCATGCAGGTTTCAAGGACGAGTTTGATGCATACATACAACTTCGTGTGAGATAAGTGTCAGCAGTACTATCACCTCGCTGATTCATTTGTGCGAAGATTTAAATTTACATCCCAGCGCAATACTCATTCTGTCCCGTTTGATCTTTATGATAAATCATATACCATGGACCTAGAATATTTTAATGAAGCATGCAAAATTCCACAGTGGGACATTCATAGTGAACCTCATAAAACTGAGTATAATGATTTCCTTGCTAGCATCACAGTGGGAGAAACAGGAAATATTACACAAGCCACCATAGGGAGCATTCACTTTCCTGCCATACATTATTTTGCTCTCTTTATAGGAAGATGCATTAATGGTAAGCATGATCATAGCCACCTTTGTGCATCAGATCTTAGTGTTCTCAAGTGTGCGGTAATGGGTGATAAACGATATAACTTGGGGGCTATTATTACGAGGAGGCCACATCTTAATGCTAAAGATGGAGATTTCTTGGTGGGATTTATGCCACCCATTTAGCTAATTATCTTGGGGTACCCATAAGGGAGGATGACATTGAGTTACCACCTGCTTTTGTTGATTATAATGTTATGGTACGCTACCAGTTTCTTGAGAGGAACAAACAGTCCCTCCTGTACCGACTGATCTTTCAAAGGCAGCGTGTTGTCCATATTACCCTTCCTTCTCCTGCCTTCTTTAACTTTCAGGTAAAACGGAGATATTTCATAACCAGAGAGGAGGCAGACGAGTATGAGAGACAGGTGGAGGCTGCTTGTCTCCATGAGGCAGCTCTCCAAGCAGTAGCTGTCGCGTCTCAGTACAACCCCGATTACAACTTTGGATATCCGCCAGGCCAGCCGTGGCCCTAGACCAACTTAGGCCAAAAGCCTAAGCTTGGGGGAGTACGTATTTCTCACTAACATTACATTCATGTTCACACACTCAGTTGTCGGTGTTCATACTTTTTCATTGTATCATCCATGTTAGTTTATTTTTCTTGCTTTATTCTTGTGTGTTTGAAAAACTTTGAGAAAATCCAAAAAAATAGTTGTAGCTTCTTTTTAGTTTTTCTTTCTATGTTTGTTTAGTAGTAGTACTAAAAGAAAAAACAAAAAGATTTCTCATTCTTCTTTTGCTTGTTGGGAGCTTTCCCGTGTAAATAGTTTTTCTCGTTCTTATTTTACTTTCTTCAGAAAAACAAAAACTCTAAAAATATTTTAGTGTGTTTCTTTGAAGTTCTTTTCTTCTCTTTGGGTCGAGAGGAGAAGACCAAGATGAAAATGTTGAGTGGCTCTCATATCCTTTATTGTTGATCTAACAGAGGCCCATATTAACTTGTCTTCTCCTTTGAATAAATGTATGTAGATTCCAGCTTGGTCCAATGCATGTGCACTCTTATTATTATTCACACCATTCGGTCGTGCAAGTGAAAGGCAATAATGACGATATATGATGAAATGATTGAGATGAGGAAAAGCTGGTATGAACTCGACCTATTTTGTTTTTGTAAATATGATTAGTTCATTGTTCTTGATTCAGCTCATTATGAATGAAATATGTTTGCAATGAGAATTAGAGATTATAGTTACTCATGCCATGCTTAATTAGGTAGGAGTTTATAATGGTTTGTCTTGAGTGCCAACATGCAAATTAAAATGGTTATGATGTAGTATGATAGGATGGTATCCTCCTTTGAATGATTCAGATGGCTTGACTTGGCACATGTTCATGCATGTAGTTGAAACAAAATCAACATAGCCTTCACGATATTTACGTTCATGGGGATTTGTATCCTACCCATGCTTGCACTCAATGTTGGTTAATCTCAATGCATGTTTATGACCGTTGTCGCTGTGTAGTTGGTCGCTCCTCAATGTTTTGCTAGCCTTCACCTGTACTAAGCGGGAATACTACTTGTGCATCCAATTCCATAAACCCAAAGTTGTTCCATATGAGTCCACCATACCTACCTATATGCGATACTTACCTGCCGTTCCAAGTAAATTTGCATGTGCCAAACTCTAAACCTTTAAATAATAATCGGTTTTGTATGCCCGAATCGCTCATGTAGTGCCTGGGGGCTGTCAGTATCTTCCATGCTAGGTGGGTTTTTCTCAGATGAGTGTTTATTCACTTGTCATTCACGAGAAAGTGGCTGGTGATCGGGATGCCCAGTTCCATGCTCTAAATCGAATCAAAATATAAATATCAAACAAAACACCCCTAGGACTGTTGTTGGTATGGACGGTACCCATTGTTTCAGATTAGGCATGGAGTATGATTGTTGGTGGAGGGGGAGTAAAAACTTTACCATTCTGTTTGGGAACCACCTATAATGTATCTAGCATGGAAGATACCAAGATCTCTTGGTTTTTATGTTGACAATGAAAGCATACTGCTCAAAATTATATTCATCTCTATTTTAAAGCTAGAGCTCTGGCACCTCTACAAATCCCTGCTTCCCTCTACGACGGGACTATCTATTTACTTTTATTGTTGAGTCATCATCCTCTTATAAAAACACCAGTTAGACAGCACCACTGTCATTTGTATGCACTGTTATTAATTGATATTAAGTATGACTGTGACTGGATGATGGTAGCTGCAACTACGTCGGTATTTCCCCGGAGAGGGAGGGATGATGTAGCACAATGACGGTAGGTATTTACCTCAGTTATTAAACCAAGGTATCGAACCAATAGGAGAACCAAACAACACAATGTAAACAACACCTGCACACAAACAACAACACCTCGCAACCCGACGAGTTAAAGGGGTTGTCAATCCCTTCCGGGGTACGGCGCCTCAAGATAAGCAAGCGGACGTGAGGTAAGTTGTAGTAGATAGATAGATCGAACGCCAAATAAAATAAATAAAGATAAAACACAGCATGGTATTTTTGAATTTTTTGGTTTAATAGATCTGAATAAAAATGCAAAGGAAAAGTAGACACAAGGCAAATATATGAGAAAGAAGGCCCGAGGGCCGTAGGTTTCACTAGTGGCTTCTCTTGAGAAAAATAGCAAACGGTGGGTAAACAAATTACTGCTGGGCAATTGATAGAACTTCAAATAATTATGATGATATCCAGGCAATGATCATTACATAGGCATCACATCCAAGATTAGTAGACCGACTCCTGCCTGCATCTACTACTATTACTCCACACATCGACCGCTATCCAGCATGCATCTAGTGTATTAAGTTCATGGAGAAACGGAGTAATGCAATAAGAACGATGGCATGATGTAGACAAGATCCATTTATCTATATGGTGATAGATATAGATCTCGTCTTTTTATACTTAATAGCAACGATACATACGTGTCGTTTCCCTTTCTGTCACTGGGATCGAGCACCGTAAGATCAAACCCACTACCGGGCACCTCTTCCCATTGCAAGATAAATAGATCAAGTTGGCCAAACAAAACCCAAATATCGGAGAAGAAATACGAGGCTATAAGAGATCATGCATATAAGAGATCAAAGAAACTCAAATAACTTTCATGGATATAAAAAGATATGACTGATCATAAACTTGAAGTTCATCAGATCCCAACAAACACACTGCCAAAGAGTTACATCATATGGATCTCCAAGAGACCATTGCATCAAGAATTCAGCGAGAGAGAGAAAGCCATCTAGCTACTAACTACGTACCCAATGGTCTACAAACAACTACTCACGCATCATCGGAGAGGCACCAATGGAAGTGGTGAACCCCTCCGTGATGGTGTCTAGATTGGATCTGGTGGTTCTGAACTCTATGGCGGCTGGATGAATATTTCGTCGACTCCCCTAGGGTTCTGGTATTTTTGGGGTATTTTTAGAGCAAAGAGGCGGTCCGGAGGGCACCCGAGGTGGGGACAACCCACCAGGGCGCGCCAGGGCCTCCTGGCCCGCCCTGGTGGGTTGTCCCCTCCTCAGGACTCCCCCAGGTGCAACAAGGGCCCATCTGCTTCCTTTTGGCCCATAAAAAACATTGTGAAGTTTCGTGGCATTTGGACTCCGATTGATATTGATTTCCCGCGATGTAAAAAACATGGAAAAAACAACAACTGGCACTTGACACTATGTCAATAGGTTAGTACCAAAAAATGATATAAATGATTATAAACCATCCAAGATTGATAATAAAACAACATGGAACAATAAAAAATAATAGATACGTTGGAGACGTATTAGCCAAGCTTAACTCCTACTCATCCTCGAGTAGGTAAGTGATAAAAAACAGAATTTTTGATGTGGAGTGTTGTTCATCAAGTCATATCATATTATTTTCTTTATAACATGGACAATTGGACTATTATGTGATTCAAAGCAATAGTCTAGTTTTGACATAATAATTTAGATACTCAAGCATATCGACAAGCAACCATGTCTTTCAAAATATCAATGCTAAAATAAGTTATCCCTAGCCCATCATGCTCAAACATTGATCCATTCATGAAACACACTCGGATATTAACTACACCCAATACTTGAGCATGATCATATTGGGTCCTAGTTGGTGCTTTTTATGAGAGAAGATGGAGACTCAAATTTCAAAATAAAAAAATGCATAAAATAAAAGAAAGGCCCTTTGCAGAGGGAAGTAGGGATTTATAGAGGTGCCAGAGCTCAAAGCGAAAAATTAGAGATAAAAACATTTTGGGAGGTGTATCCATCCCACCAACGACAACGACTCAGAGTTCTGAATAATTTCCATGCTAGATATGCCATAGGTGGTTCCCAAACAGAAAATAAAGTTTATTCCTTTTTCCACCATACTTTCACTTTCCATGGCTAGTCGTATCCACGGGTGCCCTCCATACCAGCAGTTTCCAAGGAATTTATTATTTGACAACATAAAGTAAATATTTTTTTGCATTTCAGGACTGGGCATCCCTAAGATCTTTGCCTTACTCTCGTGCAATGACAACTGAATAAACACTCATCGTAAGAATAATACATCCAGGATGGAAAATATTAGCCACCCGTTACCGTTCTGCGAGCGAAACAAACACACAAAAGAGAAGTTTATTTTGAAAATTAGAGATGGCACATGCAAATTTGCTTAGAACGACAAAAGAATACCACATATAGGTAGATATAGTGGACTCATGTGGCAAAACTAGTTTAAAGGTTTTCGGATGCACAAGTAGAGATCATACTTAGTGCAAAATGAAGGCTAGCAAAAGATTGGGAATCGACCAACCAAGAAACGAATAATCTCATAAGCAAGCATTAAGGATAATTAACACTGAATAATGCACCACAAGTAGGATATAATTTTCATTGCATGAATATTGACTTTCATGCATGCATAGGGAATCACAAACCTTAACACCAATATTCCTACTAGAGCATAATTACTCATCAACATAACTCACATATCACATCTTCATATCTCAAAACTATTACTAAGAATCAAGTTTATTTTGTCCAATGATATTCATGACATTTTCTTTTACCTTATCCTTCTTGGATATCTATCACTTTGGGACTAATTTTCATGTGCTGATTTTCATAAGCTCAAACAAATATAAGTGAAGATCATGATCATAACAAATTTTCTTTCTCTCAAAATAATTTAAGTGAAGCAAGAGAGAATTTCTTCCAAGTTTTACTAAATATCAAATAAATCTAAGTGAAGCAAGAGAGCATTTCTTCAAAAATAACAAAGCACACCGTGCTAAAACATATATAAGTGATTAGTGAAGCACTAAAGCAAGTCCTAGCTCATAAAAGATTTAAGTGAAGCATAGAGAGAAATTCTAACAAGTCATGATATAATTATGGCTCTCTCAAATAGGTGCGTACAACAAGGATTGATGACCTAAAACAAAAAATAAAACAAGCAAAGACTCATATCATACAAGACGCTCCAAGCAAAACATATATCATGTGACGAATAAAAATATAGCCTCGAGTAAAATATTGATAGTTGTTGGAAGAAAGCGGGGATGCCACTCGGGGGAATCCCCAAGCTTAGTTGGTTGCACATTCTTGGATAATAGCTTGGGATGCCGGGGCATCCCCAAGCTTAGGCTCTTACATACTTCCTTCATCCATCGTAAGATAACCCAAAACTTGAAAACTTCAATCACACAAAACTCAACAAAACCTTTGTGAGATTCGTTAGTGTAAGAAAAATAAACCACTACTATAAGTGTTGTATCAAACCAATTCTTATTTTGTTTTTGTGTTATATCTACTATATTCCAACTTTTCTATGGCAAAAACTCATCAAAGAAAACCATAGAGCCATCAAAATAAGCACACAACACAAAGAAAACAAAATCTATCAAAATAGAACAGTCTGTAGCAATATGATATTTGTGAATACTTCTGGAACTCCAAAAGTTCTACCAAATTAGGAAGACCAGGTAATTTGTATATTAATCTTATAAAAAAAGAATTAGAGCAAAACCTCATTTCTGTGATTTATGAAAATTGTTTTCGCGAGCGCAAAGTTTCTGTCTTTTTCAGCAAGATCAAACAACTAACACCCAAGAAGATCCTAAAGGCTCTACTTGGCACAAACACTATCTGAAACAAAAAAAACACAATCATACCAGTAGCATAATTGTGTAAACACTCAAGAACAGAAAGAAAAAAGAAAAAATAAATTTTATTCATTGGGTTGCTTCCCAACAAGCGCTATAGTTTTACGCCCTTAGCTAGGCGTAAGGCAAGGATCTAAGTTTTGTCATCTTTGGTTCGAGATCCATAAGATGCCCTCATGATTGATTCATAAGGTGGTCTGATTTTTGTTCTAGGAAAGTGTTCCATACCTTTCCTCAAAGGAAATTAGAAATTAATATTGCCTTCTTTCATATCAATCACGACACCGATAGTGCATAAAAATGGTCTACCAAGATAATTGGACAAGACAGATTACAATCAATATCAAGAACAATAAAATCTATGGGCACATAATTCCTATTTGCAAGAATAAGAACATCATTAATTCTTCCCATAGGCTTTTTAAGTAGAATCCGCCAAGTGCAAATTCAAGGAACATTCTTCAAGATTGGTAAGACCAAGCACATCACATAAAGATTTCGGAATTGTAGAAACAATATCACCAAATGACACAAAGGAAAACACTCATAATTTTTAATCTTGACTTTGATAGTAGGTTCCCATTCATCATGCAATTTTCTAGGAATTGAAACTTCCAATTCCATTTTTTCTTCCAAAGCTTTCATCATAGCATCAACAATATGTTTGTAAAAGTTTTATTTTGTTCATAAGCATGGGGTGAATTTATCATGGATTGCAACAAACAAATACAATCAATCAAAGAGCAACTATCATAATTAAAGTCTTTGTAAGCCAAAAGAGTGGGCACATCACTAGTTAAAGTTTTGACCTCTCCAAACCCACTTTCCTCAATTTCCTTAACAAGATTTTCACCCTCTGAAATATTGGGACGCCTTCTACCTAAAGTTGACTCTTCTCCAGTCCCTTTTTCATCATTCTTAACTTTACTAAACAAGGAATCAATAGAAGAAACACCAATCATTTTAAGATCTTCATCACTTTTGCAAGAATAATCACTAGAAAAAGCTTTTTCTAAAAATTCTATTTTAGCTCTAAGCATAGTAGTTATTTTCTTACTTTCATCCATAGAAACATAAAGAGCTTTAACTGATTCATCTACTTTAGGCACAAAAATTTTCATCTTGAGATTTTCCATATCATGAGCAATTCTATCAACACTTCTAGACAAATCATCAATCTTATTCAACTTTTCTTCTATGGAAGTGTTGAAAACTTTTTGTGTGCTGATAAATTCTTTAATGTTATTCTCAAAATCAGAGGTGTTCCTATTATTATTGTAAGATTGATTTCCATAGGAATTACCATAATTATTAGAGGAATTACTAGGAAAAGGCCTAGGATTAAAATTACCTCTATAAGCATTGTTGTTGAAATTATTTTGAGAAATAAAATTCACATCTATGGCATCACTATTTTTCTCAATCAAAGTAGACAAAGGCATATCATTAAAATCAATAGGAG
This sequence comes from Aegilops umbellulata, assembly GCA_032464435.1. Taxonomy (NCBI): domain Eukaryota; kingdom Viridiplantae; phylum Streptophyta; class Magnoliopsida; order Poales; family Poaceae; genus Aegilops; species Aegilops umbellulata. The sequence continues at coordinate 358,894,318 of CP136060.1, forward strand.
CACTTTTACTAGCAACCAATTTCATAAGAGCATCAACTTTATCACTCAAAGAAGAAATTTCTTCAACTGAATTAACTTTTTTACTAGTAGGAGCTCTTTCGGTATGCCATTGTGAATAATTTGCCATGATATTATCGATAAATTTGGTAGCTTCACCCAAAGTAATTTCCATAAAAATACCACCCACGGCGGAATCTAAAAGATTACGAGAGACAAAATTCAATCCTGCATAAAAGTTTTGTATGATCATCCAAAGATTTAACCCATGAGTTGGGCATTTCCTTAGCATCATTTTCATCCTTTCCCAAGATTGTGCAACATGCTCATGTTCAAGTTGCTTGAAATTCATGATCTGGGTTCTAAGGGAGATAATTTTTGTGGGAGGAAAAATACTTAGTGATAAAAGCATCTTTGCACTTGTTCCAAGAATCGATACTATTGCGAGGCAAAGAAGAGAACCAATTTTTTGCAGAATCACGCAAAGAGAACAGAAATATTTTCATCTTGACCACGTCATTGTCCACATCTTTTTTCTTTTGCATATCTCATAATTCCACGAAGGTATTAAGATGGGACGCGGCATCCTCATTAGGAGTACCGGAAAATTGGTCTTTCATAACAAGATTCAGCAAAGCGGTATTAATATCACAAGTCTCCGCACTAGTGGCGGGAGGAGCTAGCGGAGTGCCAATAAAATCATTGTTGTTGGTATTTCAGAAATCACATAATTTGGTGTTCTCTTGAGTCATGATGACCACACAACAAGATTGCACTCAAAAACAGATCCGACAAGAAAACGGCGAACGGAAAAAGAGAAGCGAATAAGACGGCAAATTTTTGTGAAGTGGGGGAGAGGAAAACGAGAGGCAAATGGCAAATTATGTAAATTGCAAGGAGATGAGATTTGTGATTAGGAATCTGGTTATGTTGAAGATCCTCCCCGGCAACAGCGCAAGAAATTCTCCTTGATGGTAGCTGCAACTACGTCGGTATTTCCCCGGAGAGGGAGGGATGATGTAGCACAGCGACAGTAGGTATTTCCTTCAGTTATGAAACCAAGGTATCAAATCAGTAGGAGAACCAAGAAACACAACATAAGCAACACCTGCACACAAAAAACAACACCTCGCAACCCGACAAGTTAAAGGGGTCATCAATCCCTTCTGGGGTACGGCGCCTCAAGATAGGCAAGCGGATGTGAGGTAATTGTAGTAGATAGATAGATCAAACGCCACATAAAATAAATAAAGATAAAATGCAGCAAGGTGTTTTTGTATATTTTGGTTTAATAGATCTGAATAAAAATGCAAAGGAAAAGTAGATCGCAAGGAAAATATATGAGAAAGATGACCTGGGGGCTGTAGGTTTCACTAGTGGCTTCTCTCGAGAAAAATACCAAACAGTGGGTAAAAAAATTACTGTTGCGCAGTTTATAGAACTTCAAATAATTATGACGATATCCAGGCAATGATCATTACATAGGCATCACATCCAAGATAAGTAGACCGACTCCGGCCTGCATCTACTACTATTACTCCACACATCGACCGCTATCCAGCATGCATCTAGTGTATTAAGTTAATGGAAAAACGGAGTAATGCAATAAGAAAGATGACATGATGTCGACAAGATCTGTTTATCTATATGGCAGTAGATATAGATCTCGTCTTTTTATCCTTAGTAGCAACGATACATATGTGTCGTTTCCCTTTCTGTCAGTTGGATCGAGCACTGTAAGATTGAACCCACTACCGGGCACCACTTCCCATTGCAAGATAAATAGATCAAGTTGGCCAAACAAAACCCAAATATCGGAGAAGAAATATGAGGCTATAAGAGATCATGCATATAAGAGATCAAAGAAACTCAAATAACTTTCATGGATATAAAAAGATATGACTGATCATAAACTCGAAGTTCATCAGATCCCAACAAACACACTCCAAAAGAGTTACATCATATGGATCTCCAAGAGACCATTGTATTGAGAATTAAGCGAGAGAGAGAAAGCCATCTAGCTACTAACTACGAACCTGAAGGTTTACAAAGAACTACTCACGCATCATCGGAGAGGCACCAATGTAAGTGGTGAACCCCTCTGTGATGGTGTCTAGATTGGATCTGGTGGTTCTGGACTCTGCGGCGGCTGGATGAATATTTCGTCGACTCCCCTAGGGTTCTGGTATTTTGGGGGTATTTAAATAACAAAGAGGCGGTCTGGGGGGCACCCGAGGTGGGCACAACCCACCAGGGCGCGCCAGGGCCTCCTGGCACGCCCTGGTGGGTTGTCCCCTCCTCGGGACTCCCCCAGGTGCAACCATGGCCCATCTGGTTCCTTTTGGCCCATAAAAAATCATCATGAAGTTTCGTGGCATTTGGACTCCATTTGATATTGATTTCCTGTGATGTAAAAAACATGGAAAAAAGAACAACTGGCACTTGGCACTATGTCAATAGGTTAGTACCAAAAAATGATATAAAATGATTATAAAACATCCAAGATTGATAATAAAATAACATGGAACAATCAATAATTATAGATACGTTGGAGACGTATCAGCATCCCCAAGCTTAACTCCTACTCGTCCTCGAATAGGTTAGTGAAAAAACCCAAATTTTTTGATGTGGAGTGTTGTTCATATAGTCATATCATATTCTTTCCTTTATAGCATGTACAATTGGACTTTTATGTGATTCAAAGCAATAGTCTAGTTTTGACATAATAATTTAGATACTCAAGCATATCAACAAGCAACCATGTCTTTCAAAATATCAACGCTAAAATAAGTTATCCCTAGCCCATCATGCTCAAACATTGATCCATTCATGAAACACACTCGAATATTAACTACACCCAATACTTGAGCACGATCATATTGCCTCCTAGTTGGTTCTTTTTATGAGATAAGATGGAGACTCAAATTTCAAAATAAAAAATTGCATAAAGTAAAAGAAAGGCCCTTCGCAGAGGGAAGTAGGGATTTGTAGAGGTGCCAGAGCTCAAAGCAAAAAATTATAGATAAAAACATTTTGGAAGGTGTATCCATCCGACCAATGAAAACGACTCTGCGGTCCGAATACTTTCCATGCTAGATATGCCATAGGCGGTTCCAAACAGAAAATAAAGTTTATTCCTTTTTCCACCATACTTTCACTTTCCATGGCTAGCCGTATCCACGGGCGCCCTCCATACCAACACTTTCCAAGGAATTTATTATTTGATGACATAAAGTAAATATTTTTTTGCATTTCAGGACTAGGCATCCCTAAGACCTTTGCCTCACTCTCGTGCAATGACAAGTGAATAAACACTCATCTTAGAATACCTCGTCCAGCATGGAAAATATTAGCCACCCGTTACCCGTTCCGCGAGTGAAACAAACACACAAAAGAGAAGTTTAATTTGAAAATTAGAGAAGGCACATGCAAATTTGCTTAGAATGGCAAAAGAATACCGCATATAGGTAGATATAGTGGACTCATGTGGCAAAACTGGTTTAAAGGATTTTGGATGCACAAGTAGAGATCATACTTAGTGCAAAATGAAGGCTAGCAAAAGATTGGGAAGCGACCAACTAAGAAACGAATAATCTCATAAGAAAGCATTAAGCATAATTAACACTGAATAATGCACCACAAGTAGGATATAATTTACATTGCATGATTACTGACTTTTGTGCATGCATAGGGAATCACAAACCTTAACACCAATATTCCTACTAGAACACAATTACTCATCAACATAACTCACATATCACAACAAGATCAAACAGAGTTTGTAAAAGTTTTTCTTTGTCACTTTCAGTTTATCAACTGAATTGCTTGAGGACCAGCAATGTGTTAAGCTTGGGGGAGTTGATACGTCTCCATCATATCTACTTTTGCAAACTCTTTCTCCCTTGTTTTGGACTCTAATTTGCATGATTTGAATGGAACTAACCCAGACTGACGATGTTTTGAGTAGAATTGCCATGGTGTTATATTTGTGCAGAAATAGAAGTTCTCAGATTGACCTAAAAATTTACGGAGAATATTTTTGGAATATATAAAAATACTAGTTAAAGAATCAACCAAAGGGGGTCCACCCATTGTCCACAAGCCTGGTGGGCGCCCGCCCTCGGGAGCGCGCTGGTGGCTTGTGGGCCCCCTGGACCTCCTCCAACCCTAACTCCAACTCTATATATTCACATCCGGAGAGAGAAAAAACCAGAGAGAAGGATTCATCGCGTTTTACGATACGGCGGCGCCGCCGCCTCCTGTTCTTCATCGGGAGGGCTGATCTGGAGTCTGTTCGGGGCTCCGGAGAGGGGGATTCATCGCCATCATCATCACCAACCTTCCTCCATCACTAACTTCATGATGCTCACCATCGTGCGTGAGTAATTCCGTCGTAGGCTTGCTGGACGGTGATGGGTTGGATGAGATTTATCATGTAATCAAGTTAGTTTTCTTAGGGTTTGATCCCTAGTATCCACTATGTTCTGAGATTGATGTTGATATAACTTTGCTATGCTTAATGCTCACTAGGTCCCGAGTGCCATGATTTCAAATCTGTACCTATTATGTTTTCATGAATATATATGTGTGTTCTTGATCCGATCTTGCAAGTTGTATACACCTATTACGAGTTATGATCCGCATACCCCAAGGTGACAATAATTGGGATTCTTTCCGGTGATTACCGTAGTTTGAGGAGTTCATGTATTCACTAATTAAGTGCTAATGCTTTCTTCTGGTTCTCTATTAAAAGGAGGCTTTAATATCCCTTAGTTTCCATTAGGACCCCGCTGCTACGGGCGGGTAGGGCAAAAGATGTCATGCAAGTTCTTTTCCATAAGCACGTATGACTATACATGGAATACATGCCTACATTATATTGATGAATTGGAGCTAGTTTTGTGTCACCCTAGGTTATAACTGTTGCATGATGAATGCCATCCGACATAATTATCCATCAATGATCCATTGCCTACGAGCTTTTCACATATTGATCTTTGCTAAGTTACTTTCGCGTTGCTACTGTTACATTTGCTACAGAACTGCTACTGTCACTTTTATCACCGTTGCTGTTACTTCTATACTACTTTGCTACTAAATACTTTGCTGTAGATATTAAATCTTTCAGGTGTGGTTGAATTGACAACTCAGCTGCTAGTACTTGAGAATATTCTTTGGCTCCCTTGTGTCGAATCAATAAATTTGGGTTGAATACTCTACCCTCGAAAATTGTTGCTATCCCCTATACTTGTGGGTTATCAAACGCCATCCCCTCAAGTGTCGCCCGCACTCCGCAGACTTCGCAGAGGCCCAAGGCCTTCTGTCTCCATGTCTAGTATCCTTGAAGAGGATGTGCAAACCACCAGCTGAGTCGCACGTCAAGTGTTTCCTGAAGCCATCCCTTCACATACTGCTCAAGAGTCTAAAGCCAAAGAGGCTGAAGATATTCCGGCTACATCAGCTGATGACACCCAAGGAGGAGAAGATCATGCTGTGATACCCCGTGCTGAGACTGTTGTGATTCCTGACGTCAATTTATCTGACCCCCTGTCACTGAAGCTAGTGATGCTGTTGCTGCCATCCAGACTGAAGCTAGTGATGTTCTCATGGCTGAAGCCAATCCGCAGCCTGAAGCCACTCTTCACATTGAAGCCAATGCCACCACTGAAGAGAGTCATCCATCCACCTCGGATGCTGCTGCTGCACCTGTTCTGCACACCATGGCGAGGGCGTTCAATCGTGAAGGAGAGCTGATTAGTGTCAGATGGCTTGTCCTTACACCACCTGAAGCTCGTGGGCCACTGTATGACTATCATATTGAGCAAAGGCCTCAAACGCAAAAGCCCATGCCAAGAATGCCAAGGCTTCCCAGCGCAGTCACCACTCAGAGCTCCTTCAGTGTGTTAAGTTTCAGAGAGCACAACACTTCCTTTGACAAGGCAAAGAACCCCTACAAGAAGACAAACATGTCTTCAGATAGATTCTGGAGTCATTTGCAACGAAGCTACTACTCCTTCATCCTCTACAACCAGGACAAAATCTTTCCTCACAAGTGCCTTTGCTGTGACGCCATGGCTGTCCTGCCGTTTTTAGAAGAAGCCCTTGATTGCTTAAGCGATGTTGGTCTACTCCTGTTTGTTGTTGATAAGGAGCACGGGAATGAAGAACTGTTGCTCCAATTCTATGCAACAATGCACATATCTGTGTACAACAAGGATCCGAAGACATGGGTCCTTGAGTGGATGACATATGATGTGCATCATGAAGCCAAAGCTCAAGATATCGTAGAGCTCACATCCCTGCCCACTCCTGGTGATTTATATGAGCCAGGTTGTGAAGCCCATCGAAAGGAGTTAGAAAGCATCTTCCAGAAGCTAGAGCCCAATATGAGCCAAATGCTATCTATGATGAAGCCATTTCATGCGGATGCTGAGTACCCCGCTCATTTCTTCGTCAATGACCTCGAGTACTTTCCTCACACCATCTACCACATTGTGAGGCATACTCTGTGGCCAATCAAAGGGCACTTATCTTATGCGAAGCTTGAAGGCGCCATGAAGACTTTCGTTTTCTATATCCTCAATGGCATCCGCTTCAATACACATGATTTCTTCAATAGGCAGCTGGCAACCTTAGTCATTGATCTCTTTGGCCAGAAACTCTATGCTCCATGGATTATGCGGCTGCTTCAGCTTCGCTCCAGCATCAACTATTAAGCTTCAGCGCGCAATCATGTTGTCTTGTTGCCTAAAGTGGATATGTCACATGAAGCCATCTATCCTGAGCCTGCCAAGGAACCAGTCCATGAAGACAATGCTTCCTCCAAATGCTATTTCTTCTGGTCCCCTTGTCGGCCAGCTTTGACTAATGCATTGTGTTAACACTGATGCTACCACCAGCACAGTTCCTCAGAGGGCTCAAAAGCGTGCTCACGTCTTGAATGACAATGAACTTCTTATTTCTCTCCATCAGAAGCATGATAGGCATCATGATTGGATGAAGCACCAGATGCAAAGTCTTCTTGTGGACGTCAATCAGATTCGCAACCTCTTCACCAAGAACTCTTTGGTTGCTCATGAAGCCTGTAGGCGTGCTTGGAAGAGCCTCACAATGCTCTGTTCTAAAGATGATCTTATTGTAGGTGGCTTCACAGAGCGATTCAAATTCGACTCCAAGCTCCCTGAATCAGCCAAGTGGCATCCTGCATCTTCCATTGAAGATTCTGATTACTCATCATCCGCTCCAACTGTCATTGCGCGTGTCATTAGTGAGGAGGACGATGCTACTTCACCCGCTATGGCTTCACTACACCAAGACACTGTGTCAGGCCCCTCTGCACCGCCCAACTCCAGCATCGACCCGGCTGCCCCAACATCTTCACCAACACCTCCGGGGAACGCTTAGATACCCTATGTCTTCATTCCTTTTTGGTCATTCGATGACAAAAGCGAGAGAAGCATACGGCTTGATAGTCTTCAAGCGGGTCTATATGGGTTAGGTGCCTTATTTTGTTAAGTTTTTGCAACTCTTGTTCGTGAACAGTTGGTTTTTGAGTTGTAACACTTAAGTCCAGATGGGACGTCTGCTACATTTTCTGCTGTTTTTGATTGTGCGGTTGAATTTTTATTTTATGTGCATGAAATCATTCTGCAAATGCCCATTTATCATTGTGCATATCATTATCTTCAATACATTCTTGTATGCACTATGATTTGACTTCATGAATAGAGGGAGATCTCCACAAAGCAAAACCTGCAATGTGCATTTGCATTCAAAAGCAAATTACTTATATGCACATCTTCAGGGGGAGCCCTGTCAACTTCATGAAGTCAATGACCATGTTCTTTAACTTTCACATATTTTTATCCCCATTGAAAACTTCAACCGGTGTGTGATCAATCACCAAAAAGGGGGAGATTGTAAGTGCATCCAGTGCCACCCCTAGTTGGTTTTGGAGTATTGACGACAAACGTGGTTGAGGGACTAATGTGTTTGTGAGATTCACGAGAGAACACAGGTAGAAGTCCCTACTGATTCGGTTTACCCATCGAAGATGACCCCTAAAAAGGTATGAAGACATTGAAGACAATGGTGGTTCGCAAAGACATTCATGTCAAAGATAATGATGCATGAAGACATTCATTTGAAGACAATGGAGTGCGAAGACATAGTTTCTTTCGTAGTTTCATTTTCTTCTTTCTTGAGTCGTAGGAACCACCGAACTGTCAAGTGGGGTTCAAGTGAACAAAGTTAGAAAACTGACGTGATGCTCAACCCAAATCCTATGTCTTCGAGTGAAGACAGTGAGAGAAAACCTTATCTTGAGTTGGATAAGTCAGCTTTACATCTAGCCCAAGTCAAGCTGTCGCGTATGTTTGAAACCCGACCGTTGGACACGTGTCGGTTCCTTAATGACCCATGGTCATTTCGGACATATCATGTCGGGTTGCACCTTGGCTATAAATAGTCACCCCCTCCACCATAAATTGGTGGCTGCTTAGAGTTAGTGCATGACTGTTGTCGTTTGAGAGCAACCCACCTCCGAAGTCTTTGAGAAAGAATCCTTGCGAGGACAAAACCCAAAACACCCAAAGCCCAGAGAGTGTTTGGCATAACTAAAGTCTTTCTGTCTGCGTGATCCGAAGACTTGTTACACTTGAAGACTGTGATCCTCCAGTCGGTTAGGCATCGTGCTCTGAGAATCCAAGAGTCATTGTGGATCATCGGTGAACGAAGTCTGTGAAGGTTTGGAAGTCTACCTTGAAGACTTACCTGAGTGATTGGGCGAAGACTAAGTGACCTTAACTCAAGGGAATAAGGTGAAGACATGGTCTTCTGAGTTCAGTCTCAGCCTCCCTAACCAGACATATAGTTGTCATAGCAACTGGAACTAGTCTACCAAATCCTTGTCTTCGTCAAGCAACTAGTTCTATCTCCTCACTCCTTTACTTACAGTTTAGTGATACGTCCATTTTGCATCATGCTCTTATATTGATATTTATTGCATTATGGGTTGTTATTACACATTATAGCACAATACTTATGCCTTTTCTCTCTTATTTTACAAGGTTTACATGAAGAGGGAGAATGCCAGCAGTTGGAATTCTGGACTAGAAAAGGAGCAAATATTAAAGACCTATTTTGCACAACTCGAAAAGTCCTGAAACTTCATGGATAATTATTTTGAAATCTATAAAAAATATTGGGCAAATGAAGCACCATAGGGGGCCACCAGCCATCCACAAGGGTGGGGGCGTGCCCTACCCCCTGGGTGCACCCCCTGCCTTGTGGGCCACCTGGCAGGCCCCCTATGCCCATCTTCTACTATATGGTGTGTTTTGACCTGGAAAAAATTAAGGGGAAGCTTTCAGGACGAAGCACCGCTGTCTCGAGGCGAAACCTGTGAAGAACCAATCTAGGGCTCCGGCGGAGCTATTCTGCCGGGTAAACTTCCCTCCGGGAGGGGGGGAATTGAGCCATCATCATCACCAACGATCCTCTCATCGAGAGGGGGTCAATCTCCATCAACATCTTCACCAACACCATCTCCTCTCAAACCCTAGTTCATCTCTTGTATCCAATCTTTGTCTCAAAACCTCAGATTGGTACCTGTGGGTTGCTAGTAGTGTTGATTACTCCTTGTAGTTGATGCTAGTTGGTTTATTCGATGGAAGATCATATGTTCAGATCCTTAATGATAATTAATACTCCTCTGATTATGAATATGAATATGCTTTGTGAGTAGTTACGCTTGTTCCCGAGGACATGGGAGAAGTCTTGTTATAAGTAATCATGTGAATTTGGTATTCGTTTGATATTTTGATGAGATGTATGTTGTGTACCCTCCAGTGGTGTTATGTGAACATCGACTACATGACACTTCACCATGATTTGGGCCTAGGGGAAGTCATCGGGAAGTAATAAGTAGATGATGGGTTGCTAGAGTGGCAGAAGCTTAAACCCTAGTTTATGCGTTGGTTCATAAGGGGCTGATTTGGATCCATATGTTTCATGCTATAGTTAGATTTATCTTAATTCTTCTTTCGTAGTTGCGGGTGCTTGCGAGAGGGGTTAATTATAAATGGGATGCTTGTCCAAGGAAGGGCATCACCCAAACACTAGTCCACCAACATATCAAATTATCAAAGTAACGAGCGAATCATATGAGCATGATGAAAACTAGCTTAACAGTAATTCTCATATGTCCTCGGGAGCGCTTTGCTTTATATAAGAGTTTTTCCAGGCTTGTCCTTTGCTACAAAATGGATTGGGCCACCTTTCCGCACTAAGTTACTTTTGTTACTTGTTACTTGTTACGGATTATCTTATCACACAACTATCTATTACCGATAATTTCAGTGCTTGCAGAGAATACCTTGCTGAAAACCACTTGTCATTTCCTTATGCTCCTCATTGGGTTTGACACTCTTACTTATCGAAAGGACTATGGTAGATCCCGTATACTTGTGGGTCATCAAGACTCTTTTCTTGGGCCGTTGCTGGGGAATGAAGCGCCTTTGGTAAGTGGAATTTGGTAAGGAAACATTTATGTAGTGTGCTGAAATTTACTGTCACTTGTTACTATGGACAATAATCCTTTGAGGGGCTTGTGCGGGGTATCTTCACCTTGACCCGTAGAGCAAAGAGTTTCTCCTCAACCCAATTAACCTACTGAAAATATTTATTATGAAATTCCTTCGGGTATGATAGAGAAACTACTAGCTAATCCTTATACAGGAGACGGAACATTACATCCTGATATGCATCTAATCTACGTGGATGAAGTTTGTGGATTATTTAAGCTTGTAGGTTTGCCCGGGGATGAAGTCAAGAAGAAGGTCCTCCCTTTATCTTTGAAGTAGGAGGCGTTGACATGGTATAGGCTATGTGATGATATCGGATCATGGAATTACAACCGATTGAAATTGGAATTTCATCAGAAGTTTTATCCTATGCATCTGGTTCATCATGATCAAAATTATATATATAATTTTTGGCCTCGTGAAGGATAAATTATCACTTAAGCTTGGGGGAGGCTTAATTCAATGTTATATTCATGCCCCAATCACGAGCTCTCAAGAGAAATTATTATTCAGAATTTTTATGCTTGATTTTCTTGTAATGATCAATCCATGCTCGATACTTCTTGTATTGGTTCTTTTATGAAGAAGACTATTGAATTCAAATGGGATTTATAGGAAATAATTAAACGCAACTCTAAAGATTGGGAACTCAACGAAGGTAAGGAGTCAGGTATAAACCTTAAGTTTGATTGTGTCAAATCTTTCATGGACACCGATGCTTTTCGTGATTTTAGCACTAAATATGGACTTGACTCTAAGATAGTAGCTTCTTTCTATGAATCTTTTGCTACTCATGTTGATCTCCCCATGGAGAAGTGGTTTAAATATCATCCTCCCATTGAAGTGAAAGTAGTAGAACCTATTAAAGTTGAAGAAGAAACTATTACATATAATGTTGATCCTGTTATTCCTACTGCTTATATTGAGAAACCACCTTTTCTTGTTAGGATAAAGGATCATGCTAAAGCTTCAATTGTGGTTTGTAAGAGTTATACTAGAACACCTACACCCCCTGAACAAATTAAAGTTGAACCTATTATTGCTATGGTTAAAGATCTCTTGGTCGATAATATTGATGGGCGTCTTATTTATTTCTGTGATGAAGCTGCTAGAATTGCTAAACCCGATACTAATGATAAACATAGACCTATTGTTGGTATGCCTGTTGTTTCTGTTAAAATATGAGATCATTGTTATCATGGCTTATGTGATGTGGGTGCTAGTGTGAGTGCAATTCCTTTTTCCTTACATCAAGAAATTAGGAATGATATTGCTGTCGGCGTTCTGGGAACGGGGGTCCCCAGACTTGCCTGCCTGCGGCCTGCGGCGTGGCTCGAGTGGGGGCCCAACGTGGCCCATCTTCATCAACACAAGGCACAAGACCCTCGCGAGGGACCAAGCCTCACGAGGCGGACGACACGGCGCTTCCTCCAGCACGACCTCCTTAGGTTGGCTCGCGAGGAGGCGGAGAGATCAAGGTGGGGCACCTCATGAGGTGCCCATGACGCAAGCCATGACGACCAAGGGTGCCAGGCGGGCGCCTGTCGGCGTTCTGGGAACGGGGGTCCCCAGACTTGCCTGCCTGCGGCCTGCGACATGGCTCGAGTGGGGGCCCAACGTAGCCCATCTTCATCAACACAAGGCTCAAGACCCTCGCGAGGGGCCAAGCCTCACGAGGCGGACGACACGGCGCTTCCTCCGGCATGGCCTCCTTAGGCTGGCTCGCGAGGAGGCGGAGAGATCAAGGTGGGGTACCTCACGAGGTGCCCATGACGCATGCCATGACGATCAAAGGTGCCAGGCGGGCGCCAGTCCGCGCAGCGTCCTCCCTTTCCTCTTTGGTGCAAAGGGGGCAAGCGCAGGCGAGAGGATCATGCAAAGGCACCCATTTCGGTGCAACGAGACCAAGACCAGCTCCACGACAAGGAGGAAGTCACTGTGGAGCCCAAGCCGGCGTCATCACTAGAGCCTTTGGCAGGCGAAGTCCAACTTTAGTCAGGATAAGTGTACCCGATGTTCCCCTTCAAATTGGCCAATTGTTGGCGCCCTTCCCGCTCAATATTTGGGAAGAGGCCCAGGGCCTTTTCCTATAAATAGGACTAGCCGCCCCCAGAGTAGAGGCAACCGGATGGAGCATCTAGAGAATGGGAAGATCGAAAGAGCAACCCGACAATCAGTTAGATAGGCAGCAGACAGAGAGAGAAGGGCGATCGAACTCCCCCCAACAGTTCATCCCCTAGCCAAGAACAGACCCTCGCGAGGTCGTTACCCTTTGTACTGTTCTTCCTCATCAGCCCTAGAGGCAATCCACCACACCACACTGGAGTAGGGTATTACACCACAATGGTGGCCCGAACCAGTATAAATCATGTGTCTCTTGTGTTGTTCTTGCAGTAGTTTAGATCCTAACGAGACGGAGAGGTAGAGGGCTTGATCTCCGCGCGCACCCCAGAGTTCGAACCTTAAGGGTCTGCCGGAACCCGTGATCCGACATTTGGCGCGCCAGGTAGTGGTGCGCCGGAAGCAGTCTTCCACCGCTTCGCTCTCCTCCGACCACCGCATCCATGTCTGACGCTCGTCGGGCCCGCGCCGAGCGCCGGGCCGCCATCGCCTCCCGCTCCATCCAGACGGCCCCTGTCGGGGGGCGTCCTCGTCGTTCCCCGTCGCCCGCCGTCAACGCCGCCACCGGCCCGCCGGGGAACGAGCAGCAAGCGTCCTCTCAACACCCGTCCGTGCGGCGGGATGGCCGCACCGCCACTCCATCGCTCACCCCAGCCGGTTCTTCGTCACACGCGCTGCGCGCGCCCTTGGAGGCTCGAGCTGCGCTCATCGCGGCGAACGAGCTCCTGCGCTACCGCCCCGTCGACGACGTCTACGAGGAGTGGCTCGACCGCGTCGCCGAGCTCGTCGGCGCCGCAGGGGGCTCTCCCGCGCCTTCCGCACCACTGCGCCGCACTCCGCCCCGCATGAGCAACAAAGCCCCGGGGGCGTTCCAGCCACCACCTCTCCAAGAAGATGCCATGGCCCCAAGGCGCGCAGCTCCTGGGCGGAACCCGCTCCGCCATGCGCCGGCCCAGCAAGAAAGAAGCTGCCAAGAAGTCCCGCGACCGCAAGAGGCCGCCCGGGCGCTCCTGTCCCCGGCTCGCCGGGACCCCGCTCTAGCTCCGGCACGTCAAGACCCCGCGCTGCTCCCAGCTGCAGCGCAAGGGGACCCACAAGGTCAAGCTCTCCCGCAACCAAAACCTCCCGCGGCCACCGTTGGCTGTCGCGCCTACACCCCCGAGCTGCGTAGCGTCGCGTGGCCCGACAAGTTCAAACCAGACCTGCCTCCTCGCTACGATGGCACAACTGATCCCATGGAGTTCCTACAGCTCTACGAGCTGGGAATCGAAGCTGCCAGCGAGGACGAAAAGGTCATGGCGAACTGGTTCCCCATGGCACTGAAGGAAGGTGCTCGCACTTGGCTCCTGAACCTGGCCCCAGGCACGATCTCCTCCTGGGACCAGATGCGCACCCGCTTCATCGCCAACTTCCAAGGTACCCGCGACCGGCCTCCCGCCGTGAGCGACATGCGCGCATCAAGCAGCAACCTAGGGAGACCCTGCAGAAGTACATCCAGTGCTTGAACAGCGCGCGCCTCAAGATCCCCAGGGTATCCGAAGAAGCCATCATTTCGGCCTTCTCTGATGGCATGCGCGACGTCAAGATGAAGGAGGAGCTGGCGATGCATGAAGACCTCTGCACCGGATCCGAGCGGCAGCCGGTACTGTGTGTACCACGACCTACACACCCACAACACCAATGAATGCCAAGAACTCCGCGCCGTGCGAGAAGGAAGAGTCGGCCAGCGCCCTGACCGTGCTGACCGGGGCTACGGCCGGGGAGGAGGAAGGAACCCGGGACGCTGGGAAGACCACGGCCCACGTCCAGGCTGGCGCGACCAACCTCGCGAGGACCGCTGGCGTGACCCGCCTCGTGAGGGGGACTGGAGGGATCAGCCTCGTGAGGATCGCCCCCACGGCAACCCAGGGCTGCCGCCGTTGCCGCCTCAGCCAAGAAGGAATGAAGACCGCCACCAAGACGAGGGGGCTGGGGGCTTCCAGGAGCCTCGCGCCATCGCCTGCATCCTGGGCGGAGCTCAAGCCCCAGCCTCCCAACGCATCTTCAAGGAGTTTGCTCGCGAAGTGAATGCAGTCCTCCCCAAGCTTGAAGCAACACGTCCCCTCAGGTGGTCAGCCTGCACCATCACGTTCAGCTCAGCAGACCAGCTCAAATGCGCAGCCACAGCCGGAGTCCTCCCGATGCTTTGTTCCCCAGTCATCAGCAATGTTCTGGTCACCAGGACCCTCATCGACGGAGGGGCAGGGCTCAATGTCTTGTCCATGGAAACGTTCAACGGCCTCCAAGTGCCCTATGACCAGCTCCAGCCAACCAAGCCCTTCTCCGGAGTCACCGACAGTTCCACGATCCCGATCGGGCAGGTCCGCCTCCCAGTCACCTTCGGCACCTACGACAACTACCGCACCGAGCTCATCGACTTTGACGTCGCCCACATCCGCCTGCCGTACAACGCCATCCTCGGGTACCCGGCGCTGGCCAAGTTCATGGCCGTGACTCACCATGGCTACAACGTCCTCAAGATGCCGGGAAGCGGCGGCGTCATCACGGTGCCATGTCAAGAGAAGGATGCAGTGTGTGCCTTGGAGCGAGCCTTTCAGGCCGCGTCACTAGAAGACCCAGATCGCGGAAGCAGGAGGCTTCCTGAGACCACCCTCAAGAAGAAGAAGACAACGTCAGACTCAGACCCTCAGGAGGCAGGCCCTTCAAGGCCCGTGTTCGCCCAGGGGGACCCTCCTTCAATCGCATAGGGAAGCGCGCCCAGCGCCCTCCTCAGGCAGGGCTCGGGGGCTCTCACCTGGAGAGCCACCGACCTCACCAAGGTCACGAGGGAGGCGCTGGGGAGCCATGTGGAGGCGTGCTTCGAAACACGCTTCCCTCGGAATGAAGCCAGGAAAAGAAGGTCAGACCAGCAGGAGTTTGTTAGCAAGGCCATACGAGAACTACTGGAGTCAAGGATCATGAGGGGTTGCCATCGCCCACCAGCTGTGGCTCCCCATCCAGGTGAGGATGGTGGGCTGCGCGTCTGCGTCAACATACCAGGGCTCAATCAGATCGCCACGACGGAGCGCCTCTGGCCCTCACAAGTGGGGCGCTGCGGAGGATCACCCCACAGCTATGTTCGCATGCCTTATGGCCTGCCAAGCGTGGCTGCGGCGTACCAGCGCATCATGAGGGGCATCTTGGAGGCGCAAGAAGGCAGGCGGTCCGCAGCCCTCGCGGAGATGGAGGCCGCTCACGAGGAGCCGCCAGTGCCTCCGGAGCCTCCTGAGGCCCCCGGGCCTGGGGGCTCGTGAGGATCGGCTTCCGCAGCCTACCGAGTCTGCCGCACCAGCGCCACTGCATCAACGACATCTTCAGGTGACATCTTTTAAGTTTCATTCTCAGCTGGGAGCGCCCTCCCAGGGTTGCGTCATTCCCAGGCCGCGTGGGTCCGTCCCTGTGGCATGTATCCCTTTTTAGCTTTTCAATCGTTAGCTTGCTTTGCTGGGGGCGCCCCTCGGGCTGCATCATCCCCAGGTCGCTCGGGTTAGACCCAGCGGCGTGTATCCCTTCCACGTTTATTTCCAGTTATGCATCATTACTCGATGCCGTCTCCGGCGCCCTTCTTCTTCATGTCGAACACTTGCACGTTAAAGGGGGGGTTCCTGAGCATCGCGACTCAGGGCTCTTACTGGCTCTCCAGCCCTCACCCTCTGGCCTTGTCCACGGCATCGCGACCTGGCATACCAGCAACGGCTGAGACAAGCTCGAGGGCCGGGACCCGAGGACGTAGAGTGCCCACATCTAACCAGATTTTGCAGGAACACATCTCAAGATATGGCCAGGCGCAACCCGCCTAGAGGTAGGGCCTCGTGAGTCCCGCGCTGGCTCACGGGTGCCCAGATACACCTCACCTAGCTCTACCGTGCCAGCCACGTGTCAGGGCGGGGCTGTACACGCCCCGGGTGCTCCTCCTAGAGGGGAGCCCCCTCCCACGTACCAGTGGAAGCACCATGCTCCGCGCTGGCTGATGACACTGCCGAGGAGCGGCTATGCCCGTACACATACGGAAGCGCTATGCTCCGCGCTGGTGATAAACAACTGAGGGTGGCCCCCGGGCCGCGTTAACCTCAGGGAGCCCTGAGCTCAGTGGCCGGCCTCATCGCAACGCCTCCCCCCGGGAGCGCCGCGCGAGGGGGCTGGGCACGGGGGCTACGACTGGGTCACGCCCAGCCGTACGCCCCAGCCAGGCCCCTCGGGCCTGGTTCGTCGCGCGTCTCTCCCCGAGCGGAGCCAAGGTACGAAGGCCGTTTGCACATCAAGGGGGTCTCCTGAGCATCGCGACTCAGGAGCCTAACTGGCTCCGTAGCCCCTCACTCCTTAGTTCCGAAAGGCTATGCTGGGTGAGGTACGCGCGGGGTCGGGCTCTGCAGACGTAGAACGGTAGCCCCGCCTGCATTTCATCTCGCCACCTGCTGTTCGCGCGTCAAGGGGGACTCCTGAGCATCGTGACTCAGGAGCCTAACTGGCTCCGTAGCCCCTCACTCCTTTGTTCCGAAAGGCTATGCTGGGTGAGGTACGCGCGGGGTCGGGCTCTGCAGACGTAGAACGGTAGCCCCGCCTGCATTTCATCTCGCCACCTGCTATTCGCGCGTCAAGGGGGACTCCTGAGCATCGCGAATCAGGAGCCTAACTGGCTCCGTAGCCCCTCACTCCTTAGTTCCAAAAGGCTATGCTGGGTGAGGTACGCACGGGGTCGGGCTCTGCAGACATAGAACAGAAACGCACCTACATCGCGCTTCCCTATTTGTTGCTCGTGCGCTAAGGGGGACTCCTGAGCATCGCGACTCAGGAGCCTAACTTGTCACGTGGCCCCTCATTCCTTTGGTCCAGTCCTGGTTTCCGGTCGGGGCTGATGCTGGGTGAGGCATGCGTGTGGCCGGGCTCTGCCAGCGTAGAGCATAAGCAAGTAGGGAAGAGGAACATAAAATCCAAGGAACTTAAAAACGAATATTACAACCCATCATGTCGCCTTGGTTCCAAACGCAAATTTAAATGCCTCCTCGAGGCGTCGTGCATGTGCAGTAATCGAAAGAAGAACATGAACGATAGCAGAGTCACTTGGCGGCAGCGGAGTCGCGTGGAGTGGCTTCACCTTGCGGGGTAGTAGGGTCGGCGGTGCCTCGCTTCGGCTTGGTGCTGAAGGCCTGGAACTTCCCCAGCAGCGCCTCCGCGCGCCCCTTCACGGCCTCGACAGCAGCAGCGGCGCCTTCGCCACTCACCGGCTCCAGCAGGCTGTCAAGGTCGGCGCTGGGGTCGCGAAGGTAGACATGGGCAAAGACCCGCGTCAGCGCGGCGGAAGACAGGACACGTGCCTCGGCTTCGACCGTGGGGACAAGTCCGAGGGCGACATCTCCGAGAGCCTTCACCAAGAAGGGAAGCAGTTTGGCAGGGCCGTCCCCGTCGCCAGCCAGCGGGCAGTCCAGGCCACTCTCGTAAAGCGTCTTCAACGAAGCGTGGGCATCCTTCTCCATGTCCGCGAAGGCCACGCGATCCTCGGCAAGAACCCGGGCCTTGACGTCCAGCTCGGCCTTCGTCGTCTCCAGCTCCTTCTTCAGCGCACCCAGGTGGCTGCGACGCTTCTTGAGCTTCGCCTCCTGGTCCTCGAGCGCCGCCTCGCGAGCCTTCACCTCCTTCTCCTGCTCTTGGCGAAGGCGAGTCTCTTCTGCAAGCTGACCACGCAGGCCTTGCAACTCGTCCTCCAGCTCCTTGCAGCGGCCGTGGAGTCTAACCGCCTCTCCCATGGCCGTGTCACGGGCAGCCTTCGCCTCGAGGGTAGCCTCCTTCTCCTCGTCACAGGCCGTCGAGGCCTGAACCAGCGCTGCCCATATTGAGGCGTCGGAGCGAATCCATCCCGAGGCCAGCTCCAGGCGCTCGGCCACCAGGCAAGGGTCAGCGCCTAGAAGATCCTGCCGCAGCCGGTCCAGTCCAGCAGCAGCTCGCTCCAGGATGGAAGAAGAAGGCGGGGAAGCGTCAGAGCGCTTCGGGGCAGCAGGAGGAGTCCCGGAACCAGCAGCCGGCGGAACAGGAGGAGAAGGTAGCGGCGGCGAGGCTGCAGTATCCCGAGGCGGAGTCTGCTGCGCCTCCCCGGCCATAGCAGCAGCACGAGACAAGGGCACCTCTGGGGTCGACCGAGCCATGGGGGCTGCAGCCCCAGCCAGATCAGCCAAGCCCCGCAAGGGCGAGTGGGCAGGGGGAGCCTGTGCGTCGCGGTCGCCCTCCCCTGCAGGTGGGGGTGTCGTCGCAGCCGGGGCCTCAGGAGCCCCCTTCAGCTTCTTCGTCGCGGGCGCCAGCCTGCTCAGGAGAAGTGATCGTCAAGCCTCGTCAGCGGAACAAGAAACCAGGAATCAAGGATCAAGCGCTTACAGGTCGTCGGCAGAAAGCTCCGGTGGTCTCCTGCCAAACTTGAAGCCGGAGAGCCGGCCGGAGGGGTCGACCTCGGAAGCAGAAGGTGCGTCCGCGGTTCGCCCAGGAGTCAGGGCGGACCCGCGGGGGATCAACCCGGTCCTTCCCTTCTTCGAGACCGGAGGCGAGCTCCCGCTGCCCAGCACGTCGTCATCGTCATCATCATCACTCGGCGAAAGGCAGAGAGCACGGGGCTTGCGCTGGAGTGAGGGAGTCCTAGACTCTCCGTCGGTCGCCTCGGAGTCGGAGGCTGCCTCCTCCTCCTCCTCGCCCCCGCCTCCGCTGGAGTCGCCGGAAGACACATTCACCAGATCCTCGGGAGCCACCGCGGGCACGAGACCGTCTCCGTTAAAGACGGGCATGGACTCCACCACTCGCTCCCAGTCGTCGCGGAGGAACAAGGGCAAAGGCGCTCCCTCCGGCATTGCTTCCTCGCCCCCGACCAGGGACTGGAGAACCGCAGTCACATCCCCTTTGCCCATGGCTGCGAGACTCGGGTGAGGCCTCCACATCGGAGGAGAATACCGCCGAAGCGGAGCCAGTTGGTGCTCCAGGAACTCCCTCAGCAACGACGCCCCAGTTAGCTTTGCCGCCGCCAAGCTGGTCGGCTTCAGATCGGCGTCCATCCTCGCTAGCACCGACTTCGCGCAGGGATCCGTGAGCTCCGCCCGGCTCCAGTCTTCCGAGCTCACGGCCGGCTCCGTGGGAAGGGCCAACCGAGGATCGACGCACCCGGCGTCAACCAATACCCAGTTGCTCCGGAAGCCCTCGATCCTCTTCCCTGGATTCGAGATGGCCATGGAGCTGCCGCACGCGACGAAGCCCGCGCATGCAGAAGGAGAACCCTTTGAGGTCCAGAGGTAGAAGTAGTGGCGCAGCAAGGCCACTGAAGGCTGCACCCCCACATACGCCTCGCAGTAGTAGGCGAAGATCACCAGGAGAAGAATGGAGTTGGGGTGGAGATGCAAAGCTTGCAAGTTGTAATGGCGGAGGACGGCGAGGAAGAACTCAGTGAAAGGAGGCACCAGGCCCGCTGCAATGGAGCCCACGAAGAAAGGATAGAAAGTGCTCCCTTGGCCTTTAGGGACATCGGAGCCAGCCTTGAACATCTGCGCCCCGTCAATGCACTGCGCCGCGGCCATCCGGTGAAGTAGGGTGAAGCTCGCCTTCGACACGTTGGGCGAGTCCAAAGCGGGCGAGAACCAAGATTCAGCCGGGGTCCGGCGAGGCGCCATGGCTACCTGGGACAAACGGAGGAGCAGATCTGGAAGCTTGGAGGAAGGGGGAAGAAGCGCGAGGAAGGGGATCTGAGCAGCGGATGAAGAAGGAGAGGAACAAAGCCCGAGCAGATGCCACGCCTTTAGTATCCTGTGCGGTTGCAAAAGTGCCCACGTCCAATCAACCGCCACGCGACGCCCGAGGCCGCAGGCTGTTAGGGCCCGCGGCGCTTCGCCCTTGCCCTTTTGCCTCTCGGCACGGCCAAGTCCATGCGCACCTTGGGCCCGGGGGCTACTGTCGGCGTTCTGGGAACGGGGGTCCCCAGACTTGCTTGCCTGCGGCCTGCGGTGTGGCTCGAGTGGGGGCCCAATGTAGCCCATCTTCATCAACTCAAGGCTCAAGACCCTCGCGAGGGGCCAAGCCTCGCGAGGTGGACGACACGGCACTTCCTCCGGCACGGCCTCCTTAGGCTGGCTCGCGAGGAGGCGGAGAGATCAAGGTGGGGTACCTCACGAGGTGCCCATGACGCAAGCCATGACGATCAAAGGTGCCAGGCGGGCGCCAGCCCGCGCAGCGTCCTCCCTTTCCTCTTTGGTGCAAAGGGGGCAAGCGCAGGCGAGAGGATCAAGCAAAGGCACCCATTTCGGTGCAACGAGACCAAGACCAGCTCCACGACAAGGAGGATGTCACTTTGGAGCCCAAGCCGGCGTCATCACCAGAGCCTTTGGCAGGCGAAGACCAACTTTAGTCAGGATAAGTGTACTCGATGTTCCCCTTCAAATTGGCCAATTGTTGGCGCCGTTCCCGCTCAATATTTGGGAAGAGGCCCAGGGCCTTTGCCTATAAATAGGACTAGCCGCCCCCAGAGTAGAGGCAACCGGATGGAGCATCTAGAGAACGGGAAGATCGAAAGAGCAACCCGACAATCAGTTAGATAGGCAGCAGACAGAGAGAGAAGGGCGATCGAACTCCCCCCAGCAATTCATCCCCTAGCCAAGAACAGACCCTCGCGAGGTCGTTCCCCTTTGTACTGTTCTTCCTCATCAGCCCTAGAGGCAATCCACCACACCACACTGGAGTAGGGTATTACACCACAATGGTGGCCCGAACCAGTATAAACCCTGTGTCTCTTGTGTTGTTCTTGCAGTAGTTTAGATCCTAACGAGATGGAGAGGTAGAGGGCTTGATCTCCGCGTGCACCCCAGAGTTCGAACCTTAAGGGTCTGCCGGAACCCGTGATCCGACAGCGCCAGCCCGCGCAGTGTCCCCCCTTTCCTCTTTGGTGCAAAGGGGGCAAGCGCAGGCCAGAGGATCAAGCATAGGCACCCATTTCGGTGCAATGAGACCATGACCAACTCCACGACAAGGAGGAAGTCACTGTGGAGCCCAAGCCAGCATCATCACCAGAACCTTTGGCAGGGGAAGACCAACTTTAGTCAGGATAAGTGTACCCGATGTTCCCCTTCAAATTGGCCAATTGTTGGCGCCCTTCCTGCTCAATATTTGGGAAGAGGCCCAGGGCCTTTGCCTATAAATAGGACTAGCCGCCCCCAGAGTAAAGGCATCTGATTCAGTATCTAGAACAAGTAGAGGGAGAGAGAGAGAGAAGGGCGATTGAACTCCCCCCAGCAGTTCATCCCCTAACCAAGAACAGACCCTCGCGAGGTCGTTCTTCCTTGTACCGTTCTTCCTCATCAGCCCAAGAGGCAATCCACCCACCACAAACTAGAGTAGGGTATTACACCACAATGGTGGCCCGAACTAGTATAAACCCTGTGTCTCTTGTGTTGTTCTTGAAGTAGCTAGATCCTGACGAGACGGAGAGGTAGAGGGTTCGATCTTCGCGCGCACCCCAGAGTTCGAACCTTAAGGGTCTGCCGGAACCCGTGATCCGACATTTGGCGCGCCAGGTAGGGGTGCGCCGAAATCTGCCTTCCACCACTCCGCTCTCCTCCTATCGCCGCATCCATGTACGACGCACGTCGAGCTCGCGCCACGCCAGCAACCCTCGCTGCTGGACGTCCTCGCCGTTCCCCGCCGCTCGCCGTCAACACCGCCATCGGCCCGGCGGGAGGTGAGCAACAAGCACCACCCCGGCGCCTGCTTATGCGACCAGGCTGCCGCACAGCAACGTCGACGCTCCCGGTCGTCGCGGCTCTCCTGGGCGGCTCGCATGCGCCACCAACGAGCCGCCACGTGAAGCCGTTTGCCCGACAGATCGGCGTCGTTTCCGCACGGCAGGGGGCTCCCACGGACCGGGCGGCGCGCGAGGTCGGCCTGACCTTTAGCTCGGAAGACCACCCAGCTAACTTGGCCGGTTCGAGCGCGCCCCCCCTGTTGTGCACCCCCACCATCTGCCAGGTGGCCGTCACCAGAACCCTCGTCGATGGCGGCGCGGGCCTCAGCGTGCTTTTGGTCGAGACCTTCAACCTCCTCCGCATACCCCGGGAGCGGCTGCAGCCCAGCCGATCCTTCTCAGGCGTCGGGGGTGGGTCGTCCGACTCCTTGGGACAGATCCGGCTCCCGGTGACCTTCGGCACCTACGACAACTTCCGCACGGAGATGGTCGACTTCGACATCGCCCCCATCGGCCTCCCTTACAACGCCATCCTCGGCTACCCGACACTGGCTCAGTTCATGGCCGCCACGCACCCGGCGTACAACCTCATGAAGATGCCCGGGAGCCACGGTACCCTCACCGTGCACGGAGAGACCGGGGACGCCCTGCGAGTACTCAAGATCGCCTTCAAGACGGTGGCATCGGCGCAGCCCGCCGACGCGGGGACCCCTGAGCCCAAGGGGGCTGCGCCTACCAAGAAGAAGCAGTTGTTCACCCAGGACAAGGCAGAAACCAAGCAAATACCCGTTGACGAGGACGGGTCCTCCAGCGCCACTTTCACCATTGGTGCCAACCTGGGGCCTGAGCAGGAGGGGGCCCTGGTCAAGTTCTTGCGTGCAAACAAGAAAGTGTTTGCTTGGGAGCCCGATCAGTTGGCAGGGATCCCCAGGGACGTCATCGAACACCACCTCAACGTATGCCCAAATGTGCGCCCCGTGAAGCAGAAGGCCAGGCGGCAGTCCGTAGAGAAGTAGGCCTTCATCGTCCAAGAGACCTGCAAGTGGGAAGCCGCTGGAGTTATTCGCAAGGTCCGGTACCCAGATTGGTTGGCCAACACTGTCGTTGTACCCAAGAAAGGGGGGAAGGAACGCATGTGTGTCGACTTCACCAACCTCAACAAGGCATGCCCGCAAGATCCATTCCCGCTCCCTCGCATCGACCAGATCGTCGATTCCACCGCCAAATGCGACCTGCTGTGCTTTTTGGATGCCTTCTCAGGATTTCACCAGATCAAGATGGCGATAGAAGACGTTGAGAAGACCGCCTTCTTGACCCCGTGCGGGGTATACTGCTATACGTGCATGCCGTTTGGACTACGCAACGTAGGGGCAACCTTTCAGCGGCTGATGCACATCACCTTGGGCCCGCATCTCGGGAAGAATGTTGAAGCATACGTCGATGACATTGTGGTGAAATCTCGAGAGGCCAGGACCCTGATACAAGACCTGGAGGAGACCTTCGCGAGCCTCGACGCAGTGAACCTGCGGCTCAACCCGAAGAAATGCGTGTTTGGCGTTCCCTCGGGCAAGCTTTTGGGATTCCTCGTGTCTCACCGTGGCATCGAGGCCAACCCCGAGAAGGTCAAGGTGGTCGAGTACATGAGTCCGCCAAAGACCCTCAGAGAAATGCAGAAGCTCACTGGGCGTGTGACCGCGCTAGGGCGCTTCTCTCCAAGTTGGGAGAACGAGCGCTGCCTTTCTTTCAGCTTATGAAGAAAAAGGGGCCCTTTGAATGGACTGAAGAGGCAGATAAGGCGTTTCAAGATCTCAAGAGGTACCTAACCAGTCCCCTGGTCATGGTGGCTCCGCGCCCTCAGGAGCCTCTGCTGCTTTACCTTGCCGCCACTCCCTACTCTGCCAGCGCACCACTGGTGGCGGTTAGGGAGGAGCGCTAGTCCAAGACCACAGCGGCAGCCCGAGGTCAGACGAGACGGGAACAGGGAAAGCTCGAGAAAGCCGAAGCTATAGATGAAGAGAGTCAACCGCCGAGGGACGCACAAGAGACACGAGAAGCAGCTTGCCCGAATGGTCCACCTCCCGAGGACACAACACCTCGCGAGGTGTCCTCACCTCCCGAGGGCGCCACGACCCAAGCTGCCCACAGCCTTGTTGAGCACCCGGTCTACTTCGTTAGCACGGTGCTGTGGGACGCGAGGGCCCGATATCCGATGCCCCAGAAGCTCCTCCTCGCGCTGCTGGTGGCCTCGCGCAAGCTGCGGCACTACTTCCAAGCTCACCCGATCAAGGTCATCTCATCGTACCCCCTGGAGAGGGTGCTCAGGAGCCCTAACTCAGCCGGAAGGATCGCTGAGTGGAACATAGAGTTGCAAGCGTTTCAGCTCGAGTTTACCACAACTAGGGTCATCAAAGGAGCCGCGTTGGCGGATTTTTGTGGCGGAATGGACGGAGGCGCCGGGCCTCAAGGATGACGAGGATCGCTCCCTCTCCCCAGGGAGCGAGGCGCTGGAAGGCTGGGTCATGTACTTCGACGGGGCATTCTCCAGGCACGGCGCGGGGGCTGGTGCTGTGCTGATATCACCCACTCAGGATAAGCTTTGCTATGTAGTACAACTCTGTTTCCAGCAAGGAGAAAAGGTCTCCAACAACATAGCAGAGTATGAGGGACTGATAGCAGGGTTGAAGGCTGCAGCGGCCTTGGGAGTGAAGCGCCTCACCGTCAAAGGTGACTCGCAGCTCCTAGTCAACTTCTCCAACAAGGTGTACGAGCCGAAGGACGAGCATATGGAGGCCTACCTAGCAGAGGTCCGCAGGATGGAAAAGCAGTTCTGGGGGCTGGAGCTGAAGCACATGCCCCGTGGCACCAACCAGGAAGCTGACGACATAGCCGGACGGGCGTCCAGGCGGCTGCCGCAGAAGTCCGGTGTCTTCGAAGAGCGGCTCTTTAAGCCTTCAGTGCAGCCAACGCTGTCAAGCACAGCTCAGCCTCGGGAGGAGCTCCCTCAGCCGCCAGCCTTGGGAGCCCCGGCCTGCGGGCCGACCTCTGGAGCACGTTTGCTCCTGACGATGGAACCTCAGGAGGAACGCTGGATCACCGAGCTCCGGAATTACCTGATACATGGGACCCTGCCAGAGAAGGAAGAGGAAGCAAAACATGTAGCGTGCCAGGCCACGGCATACTGCATCAGAGACGGAGAACTCTACCGGAGGCGACCCAACGACGTATCTCTGTGCTGCATCTCCAGGGAGCAAGGAAGGGAACTACTGGGGGACATACACGGCGGAGACTATGGACACCACTCGTCATCACGAACCCTCGTCGGCAAAGCATTCCGTAGTGGGTTCTATTGGCCCACCGTGCTCAATGACGCGATCGAATTGGTAAAGGCTTGTGAGGCCTGCCAGTTCCATTCCAAGCAGATCCATCAGCCGGCAGGGAGCCTGCAGACTATACCCCTCTCGTGGGTATATCTCCCACGTGTCGAAGCACGACTTAGAGGCATAACCGCATTGAAAGCAATGTCGCAAGTGAGGTAATCTTCACACAACCCATGTAATACATAAGGGAAAGAGATACATAGTTGGCTTACAATCGCCACTTCACACAAATACATGAATAAAACATTACATCATACAGTTACAATCAGGGCCCGACTACGGAGCCAAAATAAAGGAAGAAACCCCAAAAGCGACAAAGGTCCACGATCGACCCCAACTGGGCTCCACTACTGATCGACTAGAACGAAACAACATAAAGGACAAGATCTTCATCGAACTCCTCTTTGAGCTCGGGTTGCGTCACCTGCACGGTTTCATCGGCACCTGCAAACTGGTTTTGGAAGTATCTGGTGAGTCACGAGGACTCAGCAATCTCACACCTGCGAGATCAAGACTATTTAAGCTTATAGGTAGGGTAAAAGGTATGTGGTGGAGCTGCAGCAAGCGACTAGCATATATGGTGGCTAACATACGCAAATGAAAGCGAGAAGAGAAGGCAAAGCACGGTCGGACAACTATGATCAATAAGTGATCCTGAAGTACTTACGTCAAACATAACTCCAACAACCGTGTTCACCTCCCGGACCCCGCCGAGAAGAGACCATCACGGTTACACACGCGGTTGGTGTATTTTAGTTAAGATCAACTTCGGGTTTTCTACAACCGGACATTAACAAATTCCCATCTGCCACATAACCGTGGGCACGGCTTTCGAAAGTTCAAAACCCTGCAGGGGTGTCCCAACTTAGCCCATGATAAGCTCCCGCGATCAACGAAGGATATTCCTTCTCCCCGGGAAGACCCGATCAGTCTCGGAATCCCGGCTACAAGACATTTCGACAGTAATAAAACAAGTCCAGCAAAGCCGCCCGATGCGCCGACATCCTGATAGGAGCTGCACATATCTCGTTCTCAGGGCAACACCGGATAAGTCAAGCTACGAGTAAAACCAGGCCTCGAGTTTCCACGAGGGGGCCCCACAGGCTGCTCGGTTCAGACCAACACTTAGACAAGCATTGGCCCGGGGGGGGGGGGCTAAATAAAGATGATCCTCGGGTTGATCAGACCCAAGGGAAAGGGATAGGTGGTAGGCAAATGGTAAAACCAAGGTTGGGCCTTGCTGGAAAAGTCTTATTCAAAGCGAACTGTCAAGGGGGTCCCATAAATCACCCGACCGCGTTAGGGACGCAAAATCCGGGAACATAACACCGATATGACGGAAACTAGGGCGGCAAGAGTGGAACAAAACACCAGGCATAAGGCCGAGCCTTCCACCCTTTACCAAGTATATAGATGCATTAATTAAATAAGATATATTGTGATATCCCAACAAATAAGCATGTTCCAAACAAGGAACAACATCTCCATGTTCCAACAAGGAACAAACTTCATCTTTACCTGCAACTAGCAACGCTATAAGAGGGGCTGAGCAAAGCGGTAACATAGCCAAACAACGGTTTGCTAGGACAAGGTGGGTTAGAGGCTTGGTTTAACAATATAGGAGGCATGATAAGCAAGTGGTAGGTATCGCAGCATAGGCATAGCAAAAGAGCGAGCAATCTAGCAAGCAAAGATAGAAGTGATTTCGAGGGTATGGTCATCTTGCCTGAAATCCCGCAAGGAAGAAAAACGAGTCCATGAAGAAGACAAACAGACGTAGTCGAACGGGTCCTCACAAATGCGATGATAACGGAATCAACCCGAAGAAGCAACACCGGAAAGAAGCACACAACAAAGTAAACAACCACCACATAAACATGGCATGATGCACAAACAAGAATGATGCATGTCCGTTTTAATGATTCATGGCATGGCAAAGTGCAACAAACAACACTACAAATTAAGTGAAGCTCAATATGCAACGAGTTGCATATTGATGAAACACCACAACAATTATTTAGTTCTCTCTTGTTTATGTACCCAACGATATTAAATGTTGATTAACATGGCAAGGGGTGAAGCACAACAAAACTACCTATCTAGACAAGTTTAAATGAGGCCGGAACAACAAACAACAATTCCAGAAACTCCTCATATGCATATATTGAATTTGGTACTGTTCTGCCTAAAACCATATTTAAAGTTGTTAAACAGGAAAATAAAGTGCAACATGTTAAACTAGGCATTTTTTTACCCCATTTACATATAAAGATTATTAAATTCCGAGTTACGGTTATTTAGTTATGAATTAAATCATTTTAACATGGCATAGGAGCAAGTTTAATCAAACATCATTTTAAACATTTTAAACATGGGTGAAAATGACATATCATGAAACTAGATTAATAACTAAGCATTTTACATATTTAAATTATTTACAATGATGCATAGTTTGTGAGTTATTAAATGTATGTTGTATGAGGGGTTTTCTGCAATTTCATAATCTCAGGATAATTGGACAAATACACCGATCTGAAAAAAAAACCACTGGGCCGAAACCAGGGGCGGCTGGGCGCTCACCATGGGCCTTGGCCCGGAACTGTGGAGGAGAGAGGCTAGAAGAGGCCCTGGCCTACGCGCTGGGCCTTGGCGCTGGGGGCAAAGACGCGGTCAACGCGAGCGCTCTCCTCGTTTCTGAAGAAGGAACAGCAGCAGGTCGAGGCAGGGGCCAGGCGCAGCGCGTGTCTTCTCCTGCTCGATGCAGGAGCAGGGGAGACCGGCGATGGCGCGAAGACCGGCGAGGTTGGGGAGGTCCGGCGCGCGAGGAACGGCGTGGGGAAGGAGGGCTGGCGCGGGTCCATAGCGCGGGGCAGGCGACGGAATGGAGCAGAGCTTGGGCGCGGCTTGGAGTTCCCGGCGACGATGTTGAGCGAGACAAGGCGGGCACGACGGCGCTGTCGGAGGAGATGCAGGCGACGAGCTGGACGCGGGGGAGGCCGAGTATGGGCAGCGGAGCATGCTCCCGTTCAGGTCCAGCCGGATCCGGCGCGGGGTTGGACGCAACGACGGTGGACGGCAATGCGAGCTGCTGGGGAGACGCTGTCCATGGCGGGCGTCCTGCGAGCAACGCACATCGAGAAAGAGAGAGAGGGATCAAAGACGGAAGGAGAAGTGAGCCAGGGAGGAAGGGAAAGAAAATGGCGCGCGACGGGGCTGGCCTGGCGATGGATCTGGAGCTGCTGCTCGCCGGTGGCTCGGCCGGACGGGATCCTGCCGGATCCGAGGCCAGGGCGGCGGCTCGTTGCTGGCCTTCGGGAGGAGCTCGGGAGGGAGGCGCAGGCAAGCAGGGAATGGAGCCGAGGAGGAGGCCGGCGGCATGAAGCGAGAGCGAGCTCCCGCTCGTTCCTGGGGTCGAGGTCGCCGGCTGGCACGCTCGCCGGGGCGGCGCGAAGACGAGGGGCTCGGGATCGAGGATGCTGCGATCTGGTTGGACGGTGCTGAAAGCGAGGTGAAGGTGCTCGGTGGATTTGGATCGGGAGGATCCTGTCACATCCTACCTAGTTCATGCATTAGAGTGTGCATCATGTTTTCTTTTGACAAGAAAATTGAAATGGGGAAGGCAGAACCCCCAGCACCCCTCCTGAATCTACTAGGGTTTACTAAAATCTTTTTCAATGAACCTGAAATGCCCTTCTAAAATGTTAATCATCTTTGCTTTGGTCCTAAACCTCTGGCAAAAATAGTGCACATTTTTCTAGGTCAACAGAAGGTCATTGAATTAATGCATAATTATTTGAATTTGGGCATTTTAAATTTATAAAACATTTCAAATGCCCAAATTTCTCCAAACTAAAATGTTTCTTGCTGGAAATATTCCAACTAAGGACCAGGTGCAGTTTGGTGATTTTTGGAGTTGTGCTAGTATTTTAAATAAGTCTACAAAGTTACAAAGAAATAGAAAAGGAAACAAAAGTCAGAAAAGGACTTACCTGGCGCCTACCAACCGGCCCACCTGCCGGCCCAGCCCAGCTGCCGCGCCAGCGAGCTGCTTGGCTCGGCCAGGCAGGCACGCAGGTGCTCGACGCCGGCACCAGCGAGCGCCACGCAGCTCCCCGCCGCCCTGCTTCACCTCCTCGCCGCCTCGCTGCCCTGGATGAGTTCCACGTCGTCGCCTTGAGCCCCTGGACACGCCGTTCGCCCCTGCCTCGCCTCCCTCGCTCTCCCCCGCCATGGCCGACGCCATCGTCGCCGCTCCGCCGTCATAGCCGTAGCCACCGTCGTCCCCGTGCCACGAGACCGTGTCCAACCTCTCCGCCGTCGTCGACTTCGTCGAGCAGCACGAGCCCGAGCGCTCGCGTGCCCCGAAGCCACCGCACCGACCCCACCCGAGTCCACCGTCGCCGGAGATCCCCTTCAACGCCGTCGCCGCACCAGCTCGTCCCCGACCACGCCGTCTGGCTCTGCGAGTTCGCTGTGAGCATAGCCACCTCCCCATCCTCTCCTTTCCTCCTCTCGTGCACCACAGCGACTGCACGTAGTTCAACCGCACGCGCCGCCGCGGAGCTCGTCGCCGACGAGGCTCCGGCCACCCAACGGCCGCGCCACCCTGTCCACCAGCCTCACCGCACACCCAGGGCCCCGACGCATCACTCCACGCGCCTCGCCGTGCCCCGCAGCCCCGGTTTCACCTTCGCCCGAGCCCCGGCGCCGCCAAACTCGTCGCCGGCGCCAACTCCGGCCACCCCGACCCCAACTGACTCCACCAGTAGCCGCGGTTCGTTCCCAGGAGTGCGCAGATGCCTTCCGCGCCCCATTTGGTGGCCGGAACGGCCAATTTCACTCTGCTCCGCCGCGTCTGGCCTCGCCGGCGGCTAGACGCCGGCGAGTTGACCTTGACCTTGACCACGGGTGGGCCCTGGTTGACTCTGTTGAGTCAATGACAGGTGGGGCCCCCTTCTGTTAATCACCAGATTAGTTTTAACTAATTAAACTAGTTTAATTATCCACTGACATGCGGGTCCCACTGGTCAGTTTGACCTGGACGACTCCGTTGACCCCTGACGTCACGCTGACCTCATGCTGACGCCACAATTAATTTTCTGGATTTATTTTTGCACAGGAAATTCCAGAAATTAGTTCAAACTTCAAAAATTCATAGAAAATTATCTATAACTCCAAATGCAAAGTTTTATATATGAAAAATTATCAGAAAAATCCAACCTATCCATTGGTACTGGTTTCATGCATGTCAGAACAAGTTAACCCACTGTTTAGGCATTACAAGTTGATACACTAATATGATCTTCATAAATGAGCTACCATTTGAATCTTTAGTTCAAATGGGTTTATTCCCTTTTGGTTTAACCTGCACTAGGTCAGGACACATTCATATTGCCATGTCATAGCATGCATCATATTGTTGCATATCGTCATGTATTGATTGTGTTCCGTTGTGCTCATCGTGGTAGGTTCTGCTTCCGAGGATATCTCCGGGTATCCAACTGAAGGGCAGTATCCCACGACCACTCCATCAGGCAAGCAACCCATTGATCATTCCGATACAAACCCATGTTCTCGCTTCTGCTCTTGTTTACTGCATTAAGGCAACGCGTTTCAAACTGCTGTGTGCTGCGGTAGTTGAACCCACTTCCTTTGCATGACCTGTCATTGCCACAGTAACTAGATGAAACCCACTAGCATGTGTAGGAGTTGATTGAGCCAATACATGTGTGTGTGTTCCTACCATGCTATGCTTGCTATGCTTAGAGTTGTGTCAGGTCTGGCTCATCGGGATGATGAACTGGAGTGAAAGGTTGTGTCGGTGACAAGAGTGAAGTGTTGAACACGATTTGGTAAAGGAATCGATGAGAGGCCATGTAGGAGTACATGGTGGGTTGTTTCATTGAGGCCGTCCTTAAGAACTGAGATCTGTGTTTGTGATCCATGATACAGTTACTACCACACATTGGGCCCTGAAATATGACCCCGCTCGACTTCTTATCCACCCTTGTCCTCTGTCCAGGAGTTGCAAGTAGTTTCTGGTGTTTGTAGTATGCTGGGGGCCGCACGCGGCGCTGACCATCGGGGTGGGCTGTGTTGCGGTAGGCACGTGGCACGGTGTACCGACTCACCCGTTTGGTGTCTCGGGAACCCTGTTCACATCGTTCGGGGCCGTTAGTGGAAACCTCGGCCGGACTCCCTGCGGATGGAACCCGAATAGGCGATAAACCTGGACTAGAGACTTGAGTGTTTAGGTAGGTCGTGGTCTACACCCACGTCGGCTTTCGCTTGAAGTCTGCCGAGCACATGTCGTGTGCAGGCGCTAAGTGGTGGAAACCTGTGTGAAGAAGTACACCCCTGCAGGGTTATAAATGATCTATTCGAATAGCCGTGTCCGCGGTAATGGACTTCTGGGTTGCCTATATCAGTTCATAGACAAGTTAAATGGATACTACTAAAAATCTCAAGATAAGTGTGAGTACCGCGGATGGCCCTCTCGTAGGATGGCGAGAGAGGATCCACGGTGGAGTATTGTGATGGTGATAGTGGACTCGTGTGCGACAAATGATTTACAAATGGTGTCTATCGTAGGATAGTTTAGCCAAGAGTCAAAGCTGGCTTGCTGCAATAACCCCACTACCTTCTTGAGAATGTGCATGTATAGTAGGTTCCTGTTGTAAGACTTGCTGAGTACCTCCGTACTCATGTTGCTTTAATCATGTTTTTCAGACGACTGCACCAACCCCTCTGATGGGTTCTATATAGACCTCGACGTTGACGAGTGACTTATCACCCAGGTGGTGATCCAAGACTTGTGAAGGGTCTTTGTAGATAGACAGGCTTCGTCAAGCCTTCTTTCTTTCTAGTGTCTGTACTCAGACTACTTTGCTTCCGCATGTGCTTGTATGTTTGTATGACTTGAGTGTTGGGTCATGAGACCCCTATCTGTATGGATGATATGTATGGCTCCTCGGAGCCTTCTAAATAAAGTACTTGAGTCGTAGAGTACTGTTGTGATGCCATGTTGTATTTACTCATATCGGGCATATTGTGTGTATGATTGAAATGCTTGGTATGAGTGGGATCCGACTATCTAGTTGTTTATCCTTGGCAGCCTTTCATATGGGGAAATGTAAGTCTTGTGCTTCTGAGCGATAGTAGTCCGCTACAGCCCGGTTCACCGGAGTCCTGCTAGCCCAGCACTACTGCTTGGACACTTGACTGGCCGGCATGTGTTTCACGTTGTTCCTATGTCTGTCCCTTCGGGGAAATGTCACGCGCTGATATTCGGAGTCCTGCCTAGCCTGCTACAGCCCGGGTTACCGGAGTCCTGTTAGCCCAGTGCTACAGCCCGAATAGATACGTTGATGACCGACATGCTCGATGTGATTCATGTATGCCTGTCCTCATAGGCTAGCGCCGCTTCGGGTTCACGACTAGCCATGTCGGCCCGGGTTCTCTGTCATATGGATGCTAGCAACACTATCATATACGTGAGCCAAAAGGCGCAAACGGTCCCGGGCCAGGTAAGGTGGCACCCGTGGGAATACCGTGCGTGAGGCCGCAAAGTGATATGAAGTGTTACACGCTGGATCGATGTGGATTAGAATCGGGGTCCTGACAGCGTTGGTATCAGAGCCGGACTGCCTGTAGGTTCGCTAAGCCAAACTGGTCGATGTCGAGTCTAGAAATGCTTTAGTTATATGTAGGGGAATTGATTGTGGGAGGGAACGTAAGGCTCTTTTACTCCTTTACCTTATGCCCTCTATTCTGAGTCATTCTCTTCTCATTCTACGTGGGTTAAGGACTAGGCTCTCTGCTCTCTATCAGGTTCACGTGCTACTAAATCCGTAGTAACTTATAGGATTGTTGGATACAACCCAGTTCAGTTCTACTAAAGTTTAGTATGTTGCCAATTGAACCAGAACCTTGATATGTTGTTGTTGAGTGGTTTCGCAAACTGTTGTGGATGTCTCAATTCTTTTTCTGAGCATTTACAGCCGTTATGCTGTCCAATTTCATCCAGAAATTCTAATGCCTTTGCACTATTTTGTGCTTTCAGATGGCTACCCGTCCCCAAAACCAAGTGGTTCGTCTGACCCGTTGCATCGGTGTATGTGGTCATACCGCCATGTTGGTTCGAGTGATGGTTGAGGCAGGTTACCGATGGTACCCTGAATACACCGTCGAGGAGCAGTTTAGAGATTTCAACCAGAGCCAATATCTGTGCACGGTCAGGATATATCCATCTTATCCCGGAGCCACGGAACCACTCCACTGTTCTTATGGACTCAGGATCACTATTGGGATGTCCGTTCAAGATACAGCCTACTCGATGATGACCATTATGCGAGCTAGAACTGCCTTGTTGAGCAACACTGAATTTCGCTACATGCCAGCATCCCTCCCTGGGGCGCATGGTTACCTTCAGGGCATGTACAGTGATGCATCCCATGAAGACTCACTCCTTTGCACCACTACTGAGATGTTGGAAGATAAGGACCGTGAAAACCGGGCCTTGCGTATGGAGCTCTTTAATGCTCGTGCTGATCATTGGGCCACCTTGACGAGGTTTGCACCTGCTGTGCAAGCCGGATACATGGACACGAGAGACTTGTACCCTGTGCGGGCTAGTCTGCCAGACTTCATGGAATGGCGTGAGGTGGGAGGCATCACCCCTCCTCGTGGACCTCTTCTGCCGCCATCTGTTGGACCGAGGCCGCACCCAAGTCCCTATGGTCCACAAGCACCGCAGGACCGTCTGTTCCCAGATGACCATGTTCCGCTCCCAGGTCTGGGTGGTGACTTCTATGAGGACTTCTACGGAGCCGTCTGAGCTAGTAGTAGTCTCGCTAGTATTGTAATAGTTGTATGTCCACCGTCCTGCGTGATTGTGGAATATAACTTAGTGTGTATCAATTCCGGAGGTGTAGAAAAATAATGTATAGGAGCTTGGAATGCCTCCGATGAGATGTAACGTCTTTCGTCTTAGTTGTACTTCAGCTTGAGCTTGTACTAAACTATGTATGATGTGTATGACCGTTGGTATATATATGGCAGTTTCCATATTACCATGTCATACGGATGATCATCTCTGCATTCCTTGTTATCCATTACATTCCGCACTTCTTTGGCCAGATTTTGCCATCCTGGTTTAAATCGCTGTTTTGTTTTCCCAGGATGGTTAACACCCGCAGCAACCCTGCTGCTTCGGAGCAGGGAGAAGCTAGTGCACCTAGAGAGGAAAGTCTGCCTCAACCACCTTCTCTGGCCGAAGTGATGCTGGAGGCAGAGCGCAACAGGCGCGACACCAACCGCTTGTTAGAGCGGATTGAGCAGAACACTGCACGCCAGCAGAGGATCAATTCGGTGTCCATCAATGACTTTGTCAAGCTGTACCCGCCAAAGTTCAATCATTCCATCGAACCTCTCGATGCGGATGACTGGCTCCGCAGCATCGCCCACAAGCTACGTTCTGCCAACGTGGCTGAAGATGATAAAGTCACCTTTGCTGCCTATCACCTCGAAGGCCCTGCCAGCCTTTGGTGGGAGAATTACGAAGCTATGCGCCCAGTCGGCCAACTCACTACTTGGGCTGATTTCAGTGCCGCTTTTCGTGAGCATCATATTCCGGAAGGTCTCATGGATCGCAAGAGGGAGGAGTTCTGTAACTTCACCCAGGGGAAGCTGACTGTGGATGCATACAGTCGCGAGTTTGGAAAGCTTGCACGCTATGCTCCCGAAGAGGTATCCACCGATGCCAAGAAGCAGGCAAGGTTCCGCAAGGGACTTAGCCCTGAGCTCCGTCGTGACCTTCGTCTGCATGATTGCACTTCTTTTCCGAAGCTAGTCAATAAGGCCATCAGTGCCGAGACAGGGCAGAATGATTTTGAAGCTTCACGCAAGCACTCCCGTGACTATGGATCTTCATCCGGCTCTGGATCTCAGAAGCGCCGGGTCTGGGTCCCAAATTCTGCTATGCCACCCATGTATACCCCGAGGCCATCTTTTGAGGCGCCTCGTCCCAACCAACAGTATGTGCCGCCCAAGACTTTTGGTGGCCCCACTGCCAATGCTGCTCCACGCCCCAATTCGATAACTTGCTTCAAGTGTGGTGAGCCGGGCCACTACATCCGTGAGTGTCCCCAAAACAACCCCAGCCAGTTCGGAAAGTCTGTTGGACGTGGTAAGTCAACAGCGAAGGTGCTTGTCGCCAAGCCAGCCACCACTGCTCGTGGCCATGTCAACTACGTTTCAGCTGAAGAAACTCAAGAGGACCCCAACGTCGTTCTCGGTACGCTCCTTGTTAATTGCCATCCGGCAACTGTTCTCTTTGATACTGGAGCATCTCATTCATTTATTTCTGAGAGCTATGCTCGTTTGCACAACACCACCTTTTGTGACATGCCCACCTCCATGGTAATTCAAACCCCTGGTTCTAAGTGGCAAACCTCTAGAATCAGCCATGGAAATGAAATTCTTGTTGACAGATTGGTCTTCCTTGCGTCACTAATAGCTCTCAAGTCCTCAGACATTAACATCATCTTGGGTATGGACTGGATGTCAGCTCATTACGCCAAGATTGACTGCTCAACTAGAACTGTTCAACTAACCCATCCATCGGGCAAGACAGTCAATGTTCTGACCCGAGTATCGGAGCGTCAACTCTACTCTCTAAATGCCAATCCCCTTCCAGACCTCGAAGATATTCCGGTAGTCCATGACTTCCCGGATGTCTTTCCAGAGGAACTGCCAGGTGTTCCACCTGACAGAGATGTCGAGTTCGTGATAGACCTTGTTCCAGGAACTGTCCCAATCTCTAGGAGACCTTATAAGATGGCACCCCTAGAACTAGCTGAGCTTAAGAAACAACTCGATGAGTCCTTGCAAAAAGGTTTCATCCGTCCTAGTTCATCTCCATGGGCTTGCCCCGTCCTCTTCGTCAAGAAGAAGGATGGAACGGATCGGATGGTTGTAGATTACCGACCTGTCAATTTGGTCACTATCAAGAACAAGTATCCGCTCCCCAGGATCAACGACCTGTATGACCAGCTCGCTGGATCCTCAGTCTTTTCCAAGATGGATTTGAGGTTGGGCTACCATCAAATCAAAATCAAGAACGGGGACATTCCCAAAACGGCCTTTGTCACTCGTTACGGCCAATACGAGTACACCGTCATGTCCTTCGGTTTAACCAATGCTCCAGCCACCTTCTCTCGGTTAATGAACTCGATCTTCATGGAGTACTTGGATAAATTCGTCGTGGTATATCTCGATGATATACTCATCTACTCCAAGAATGAGGAAGTACATGCCGAACATCTAAGGTTAGTATTGATGAAACTTCGAGAGCATCGCCTTTATGCCAAATTCTCCAAGTGCGAATTCTGGTTGCCAGAAGTGACCTATCTGGGCCATGTAATCTCTGGCAAGGGCATTGCTGTCAATCCCGAGCGAGTTCAAGCTGTCCTTGATTGGACTCCACCTGAAACGGTCAAACAAGTTCGGAGTTTTCTTGGTTTAGCGAGCTATTGCCGCCGCTTCGTCGAGAATTTCTCCAAGGTTGCTAAGCCTCTAACTGAACTCCTCAAGAAAGATAAAAAGTTCGAGTGGACCCCACAGTGCGAGTTCAGCTTTCAGGAACTGAAAAGACGCCTGACGTCTGCTCCCGTACTGGTACCACCAGACTTCTCTAAGGACTTTGTTATCTATTGCGACGCTTCGCGACAAGGACTAGGTTGCATACTCATGCAAGATCGTCATGTGATTGCCTACGCATCTCGACAGTTGCGTCCACATGAGGATAATTATCCTACTCATGATCTAGAGCTTGCAGCAGTAGTCCATGCACTCAAAACCTGGCGACATTACCTCCTGGGTAACCGTTGCGAAATTTACACTGATCACCAAAGCTTGAAATATATCTTCACCCAACCGGATTTGAATCTCAGGCAAAGACGTTGGGTCGAGTTGATCTCGGATTACGACTTAGGAATAACCTACACCCCAGGCAAAGCCAATGTCATGGCTGATGCACTAAGTCGTAAATCTTATTGTAACAATCTGATGTTACAACAAGGTCAACCATTTCTCCACGAGGAATTTCATAAGCTTAACCTTCACATTGTTCCTCGAGGATTCCTTTCCACCCTGGTGGCGAAACCTAACCTTACGGATCAAATCATAGCTGCCCAGAAGCGCGATAAGGGCATATCTCGGATTAAGGAAAACATCGCTAGCGGAGTTGCTAAATGTTTTTCCATGGATGAACGAGGTGTTGTCTTCTTCGAGAACCGCTTGGTGGTTCCCAAGAAACAACATTTACGACAATTGATCCTTAAGGAAGCTCATGAATCCCCTCTCACCATTCATCCCGGTAGTACTAAAATGTATCAAGACCTACGCCAGAGGTTTTGGTGGACTAGGATGAAGAGAGAAATCGCTCAATACATTGCTAGTTGCGACGTCTTTCGTCGTGTCAAAGCAGAGCATCAACGGCCCGCTGGCACCCTTCAACCATTGCAGATTCCTGAATGGAAATGGGATAAAATCGGTATGGATTTCATTACCGGGTTTCCCAGAACCAACAGAGGGAATAATGCTATCTTCGTTGTTGTCGATCGTCTTTCCAAAGTAGCCCACTTCTTACCTGTTCGCGAGAGTATAACCGCTAGCCAGCTAGCGGATTTGTACATCTCTCGAATAGTATCTCTCCATGGTGTTCCATTGGAAATTAATTCAGACCGTGGAAGTCTTTTCACCTCTCGATTTTGGGAAAGTTTCCAAAATGCCTTGGGAACTCGACTCTCCTTTAGCACCGCCTTCCATCCGCAATCAAGTGGTCAAGTAGAATGAGTCAATCAAATTCTGGAGGATATGCTCCGAGCTTCTGTCATCTCTTTCGGTATGAATTGGGAGAAGTGCCTTCCATTCGCCGAGTTCGCTTATAACAACAGTTATCAAGCTAGCTTGGGTAAAGCTCCTTTCGAAGTTCTTTATGGACGAAAATGTCGAACGCCTCTTAACTGGTCAGAAACCGGCGAGAGACAACTCTTCGGCCCGGACATGATCCGGGATGCAGAAGAGCAGGTTCGTATTATTCGTGAGAAGTTGAAAACCGCCCAGTCTCGACAAAAGAGTCAGTATGACCGCAAGCATAAGCCCATGGCTTATGAAGTCGGCGAGATGGCTTACCTTCGGGTTACACCTTTAAAGGGAACCCATCGTTTCGGTATCAAAGGTAAATTGGCTCCTCGTTACATTGGACCTTTTCGCATTCTTGCCAAACGAGGGGAAGTTGCCTACCAACTGGAACTACCTCCGCATCTCTCCAGAGTCCATGATGTCTTCCACGTCTCTCAACTCAGGCGTTGCTTCTCGGATCCTATCCGTGGAGTGGACCACGAAACGCTTGATCTCCAAGATAACCTCACCTATCGAGAATACCCCGTTCGTATCCTTGATCAAGCCGAGCGTACCACTCGACGCCACAATATCAAGTTTCTCAAGGTTCAATGGTCACATCATTCCGAGCAAGAAGCTACATGGGAAAGGGAGGATCGTCTTCGACTTGAGTACCCCACCTTCTTTCCGACAGATCCTAAATCTCGGGACGAGATTCTTTTGAGTGGGGGTGAGTTGTCACATCCTACCTAGTTCATGCATTAGAGTGTGCATCATGTTTTCTTTTGACAAGAAAATTGAAATGGGGAAGGCAGAACCCCCAGCACCCCTCCTGAATCTACTAGGGTTTACTAAAATCTTTTTCAATGAACCTGAAATGCCCTTCTAAAATGTTCATCATCTTTGCTTTGGTCCTAAACCTCTGGCAAAAATAGTGCACATTTTTCTAGGTCAACAGAAGGTCATTGAATTAATGCATAATTATTTGAATTTGGGCATTTTAAATTTATAAAACATTTCAAATGCCCAAATATCTCCAAACTAAAATGTTTCTTGCTGGAAATATTCCAACTAAGGACCAGGTGCAGTTTGGTGATTTTTGGAGTTGTGCTAGTATTTTAAATAAGTCTACAAAGTTACAAAGAAATAGAAAAGGAAACAAAAGTCAGAAAAGGACTTACCTGGCGCCTACCAACCGGCCCACCTGCCGGCCCAGCCCAGCTGCCGCGCCAGCGAGCTGCTTGGCTCGGCCAGGCAGGCACGCAGGTGCTCGACGCCGGCACCAGCGAGCGCCACGCAGCTCCCCGCCGCCCTGCTTCACCTCCTCGCCGCCTCGCTGCCCTGGATGAGTTCCACGTCGTCGCCTCGAGCCCCTGGACACGCCGTTCGCCCCTGCCTTGCCTCCCTCGCTCTCCCCCGCCATGGCCGACGCCATCGTCGCCGCTCCGCTGTCATAGCCGTAGCCACCGTCGTCCCCGTGCCACGAGACCGTGTCCAACCTCTCCGCCGTCGTCGACTTCGTCGAGCAGCACGAGCCCGAGCGCTCGCGTGCCCCGAAGCCACCGCACCGACCCCACCCGAGTCCACCGTCGCCGGAGATCCCCTTCAACGCCGTCGCCGCACCAGCTCGTCCCCGACCACGCCGTCTGGCTCTGCGAGTTCGCTGTGAGCATAGCCACCTCCCCATCCTCTCCTTTCCTCCTCTCGTGCACCACAGCGACTGCACGTAGTTCAACCGCACGCGCCGCCGCGGAGCTCGTCGCCGACGAGGCTCCGGCCACCCAACGGCCGCGCCACCCTGTCCACCAGCCTCACCGCACACCCAGGGCCCCGACGCATCACTCCACGCGCCTCGCCGTGCCCCGCAGCCCCGGTTTCACCTTCGCCCGAGCCCCGGCGCCGCCAAACTCGTCGCCGGCGCCAACTCCGGCCACCCCGACCCCAACTGACTCCACCAGTAGCCGCGGTTCGTTCCCAGGAGTGCGCAGATGCCTTCCGCGCCCCATTTGGTGGCCGGAACGGCCAATTTCACTCTGCTCCGCCGCGTCTGGCCTCGCCGGCGGCTAGACGCCGGCGAGTTGACCTTGACCTTGACCACGGGTGGGCCCTGGTTGACTCTGTTGAGTCAATGACAGGTGGGGCCCCCTTCTGTTAATCACCAGATTAGTTTTAACTAATTAAACTAGTTTAATTATCCACTGACATGCGGGTCCCACTGGTCAGTTTGACCTGGACGACTCCGTTGACCCCTGACGTCACGCTGACCTCATGCTGACGCCACAATTAATTTTCTGGATTTATTTTTGCACAGGAAATTCCAGA
Organism: Aegilops umbellulata; assembly: GCA_032464435.1. NCBI lineage: Eukaryota > Viridiplantae > Streptophyta > Magnoliopsida > Poales > Poaceae > Aegilops > Aegilops umbellulata. The sequence goes on from CP136060.1 coordinate 358,935,360, forward strand.
AATTAGTTCAAACTTCAAAAATTCATAGAAAATTATCTATAACTCCAAATGCAAAGTTTTATATATGAAAAATTATCAGAAAAATCCAACCTATCCATTGGTACTGGTTTCATGCATGTCAGAACAAGTTAACCCACTGTTTAGGCATTACAAGTTGATACACTAATATGATCTTCATAAATGAGCTACCATTTGAATCTTTAGTTCAAATGGGTTCATTCCCTTTTGGTTTAACCTGCACTAGGTCAGGACACATTCATATTGCCATGTCATAGCATGCATCATATTGTTGCATATCGTCATGTATTGATTGTGTTCCGTTGTGCTCATCGTGGTAGGTTCTGCTTCCGAGGATATCTCCGGGTATCCAACTGAAGGGCAGTATCCCACGACCACTCCATCAGGCAAGCAACCCATTGATCATTCCGATACAAACCCATGTTCTCGCTTCTGCTCTTGTTTACTGCATTAAGGCAACGCGTTTCAAACTGCTGTGTGCTGCGGTAGTTGAACCCACTTCCTTTGCATGACCTGTCATTGCCACAGTAACTAGATGAAACCCACTAGCATGTGTAGGAGTTGATTGAGCCAATACATGTGTGTGTGTTCCTACCATGCTATGCTTGCTATGCTTAGAGTTGTGTCAGGTCTGGCTCATCGGGATGATGAACTGGAGTGAAAGGTTGTGTCGGTGACAAGAGTGAAGTGTTGAACACGATTTGGTAAAGGAATCGATGAGAGGCCATGTAGGAGTACATGGTGGGTTGTTTCATTGAGGCCGTCCTTAAGAACTGAGATCTGTGTTTGTGATCCATGATACAGTTACTACCACACATTGGGCCCTGAAATATGACCCCGCTCGACTTCTTATCCACCCTTGTCCTCTGTCCAGGAGTTGCAAGTAGTTTCTGGTGTTTGTAGTATGCTGGGGGCCGCACGCGGCGCTGACCATCGGGGTGGGCTGTGTTGCGGTAGGCACGTGGCACGGTGTACCGACTCACCCGTTTGGTGTCTCGGGAACCCTCTTCACATCGTTCGGGGCCGTTAGTGGAAACCTCGGCCGGACTCCCTGCGGATGGAACCCGAATAGGCGATAAACCTGGACTAGAGACTTGAGTGTTTAGGTAGGTCGTGGTCTACACCCACGTCGGCTTTCGCTTGAAGTCTGCCGAGCACATGTCGTGTGCAGGCGCTAAGTGGTGGAAACCTGTGTGAAGAAGTACACCCCTGCAGGGTTATAAATGATCTATTCGAATAGCCGTGTCCGCGGTAATGGACTTCTGGGTTGCCTATATCAGTTCATAGACAAGTTAAATGGATACTACTAAAAATCTCAAGATAAGTGTGAGTACCGCGGATGGCCCTCTCGTAGGATGGCGAGAGAGGATCCACGGTGGAGTATTGTGATGGTGATAGTGGACTCGTGTGCGACAAATGATTTACAAATGGTGTCTATCGTAGGATAGTTTAGCCAAGAGTCAAAGCTGGCTTGCTGCAATAACCCCACTACCTTCTTGAGAATGTGCATGTATAGTAGGTTCCTGTTGTAAGACTTGCTGAGTACCTCCGTACTCATGTTGCTTTAATCATGTTTTTCAGACGACTGCACCAACCCCTCTGATGGGTTCTATATAGACCTCGACGTTGACGAGTGACTTATCACCCAGGTGGTGATCCAAGACTTGTGAAGGGTCTTTGTAGATAGACAGGCTTCGTCAAGCCTTCTTTCTTTCTAGTGTCTGTACTCAGACTACTTTGCTTCCGCATGTGCTTGTATGTTTGTATGACTTGAGTGTTGGGTCATGAGACCCCTATCTGTATGGATGATATGTATGGCTCCTCGGAGCCTTCTAAATAAAGTACTTGAGTCGTAGAGTACTGTTGTGATGCCATGTTGTATTTACTCATATCGGGCATATTGTGTGTATGATTGAAATGCTTGGTATGAGTGGGATCCGACTATCTAGTTGTTTATCCTTGGCAGCCTTTCATATGGGGAAATGTAAGTCTTGTGCTTCTGAGCGATAGTAGTCCGCTACAGCCCGGTTCACCGGAGTCCTGCTAGCCCAGCACTACTGCTTGGACACTTGACTGGCCGGCATGTGTTTCACGTCGTTCCTATGTCTGTCCCTTCGAGGAAATGTCACGCGCTGATATTCGGAGTCCTGCCTAGCCTGCTACAGCCCGGGTTACCGGAGTCCTGTTAGCCCAGTGCTACAGCCCGAATAGATACGTTGATGACCGACATGCTCGATGTGATTCATGTATGCCTGTCCTCATAGGCTAGCGCCGCTTCGGGTTCACGACTAGCCATGTCGGCCCGGGTTCTCTGTCATATGGATGCTAGCGACACTATCATATACGTGAGCCAAAAGGCGCAAACGGTCCCGGGCCAGGTAAGGTGGCACCTGTGGGAATACCGTGCGTGAGGCCGCAAAGTGATATGAAGTGTTACACGCTGGATCGATGTGGCTTAGAATCGGGGTCCTGACAGATCACGAGAGAACAGTGGCGGCGGCGGAGAGGGATCGATGGGACATCTCCCTAGAAGTTAGGGTTTGTCCAGATTTAGACTAGGGAGTTTTTATATAAGGGAAAAGAGGGGAAGTTTAGGGTAGATTCGGACCTCCGATCAAAATCGAACGGTCGGGAAAAAACAGGTTATGGAGTCCAATTAACAAAACGGAGATGTTTTGTAGACGTTTGGGGATGATCCGAATCCAATGGTGACGACTGTCCGGGTCGGGTCTGGGGCAGCTTTCGGACGCGCGTGCGAGTAGGGCCGCGGGCTGACGAGAGAGGTTAGGTTGGACCTGGCGGAGTTTTGTAGACGTTCTCGAGCTGAGAGAAGAGAAGAGAGATTAGGTGGTTTGACAAGAGGGAACCGAAAACACGGTTGGTCTCGGAACGGGCAACGAAGGCAAGGGGGGGACGCGGCAACTACGAGCAGATGCAAGTTTTGAAAAAATGACGGAAACGAAGTGCTGATGCAATGCGGGTGATGCGATGAAGAATGCAACAAACAAATAAAACACACAGCGGTCACGCAAAACATGGAAGGCGTCTGGAGCATCGGTCTCGGGGCGTTACAACACTCCACCACTACGAGAGGATCTCGTCCCGAGATCTAGAATGGCACCGGAGGGACAACGGAAAAGAAAGAGAAGAGGTAAAGCTAAGTTGCTTCTTTGACAAACGAGTGAAACCATGAACCTTGAGAGGTTGAAAAGTTGAAGAAAAGAACACAACGGAGTTGAACGAACTTGAAAACACTTCGTTAGATAAGATGAACAAGGAACGTTGCAAGAACCTTGTAGGTTGAAGGACAAGAAAACAAGAGCTTAACAGACGACAAAGACAATGAGCACCTCGGTAAAATGAGATATTCAAGGAACAAGAGTGTCAGAATTTGGACAGCACTCCGGTAGAAACGAGATGTACAAGGAATGATAAGGATCAATAACGACAACACTCCGGTTAAACAAGATAGAGAAGGAAAAGGAATGAAATAATTTTGACAGCACTCCAGCTGTAAATGGAAGGAAAATAACATGAGCTTGGCAAGATGAGAGGATACTTGATGAGATCAACAACATACTGCCTTCGGAACTATCGAATGAAAGGCACAGTGGGTAAGAAAGATTTCATACGGCACTCCGGTTAAGAAGGGGGGCAAAGCTTGTTAAGATGATAGAATTTGAATGAATGACACGACACTCCGGTTGAATGGATAAGCAAAAGCAAAGAACATGATCCTCACCATTCGAGAAGAATAGTGAAGGGAGCAACATCACAATGCCTCCGGAAGAAAGAATAGAAAAATAGATCATTGGAATAAAGGAATGGAGAAGAAAAATGATAACTCCCGCAAATAAAATTGAAAGAGAAAGCTTACGAAGAAAAGGTTGAACGGAGTTGTTGGATTATCAACAACGAAATCTTAAGCTTGATGTGGACTTATGGGAGACATCCCAAAATTATGAGGTGATAACCTGCCACTAACGAAAACCAAAGATTGGATTGATATCACCAAGGAGACGAGAGACTTATTTCACCGGGAGGATAAATGAAGAACTTGGATCATTTATAAGCACCATAAATAGCAACAATCCTTAGGGAATGCTTTAGGTGAAATATAACCCAAGATAACTCCAATGAAGAGATTGATGGATTTAAAATACCTCATTCTTGACAACATGTGAGTCATGAGACGTGAACTCCAATAATCAAGAATGACATAGTACCACCTCGAATGATACGGTTGAAAGGATTGCACTTTAAAATGCAAGATAAAGAATACTTGAGCTCCTCTGAAAAGAATCTCGATGAACACTTCGAGAAGGAATTAAATCCTTGATGAACCATCATGAAGAAACTCCTTGAGGAACTCCGGCAAAAGGATGATAGAAAGAAAGAGAAGTTGAAAACACAAACTGAAGCCTTGCAATGGTTTAGATGGAGCTTTGAGATGATATAACCGAGGAAAATTTGGAACTCCGGAAAGAAAGATGAACAAATGAAATCAAGAATTTTGATAAGCCTCTGGAATAAGGAATTGAATTTAATCGATGAAACAGGAATAAGAATTACATTATGCTTATCCTTCACCAATTTAAATTGATGACAAGCAACGGATTTGGCATACTACTTATTCTCGTCGAAAGGATTAAGTGAGATATAGCGCAAACTTGGGAAGGTCTTCAACGAACCACCGGTAGGATTGAAACAACAAATAAATCTATATGATAACGAAGGAAGAAGGATCTTGAACGAACCACCGTAAGAATTTAAAATGGACGAAGAAAAGATAAAGAAACACCGGAAGAATTAGCAAATGAACGAAGAAGCTTGAGGGTATTTAGATACAAATGAACGAATAGATCACGAGCTGATTAGAGAATACTTGAATGATGCACCGGTACGATTTGGAGAACGAGAGCTGAAAGCTGAGGGTGAATAATTCTAAGATGAAAGGCTCCGGATGGGTGAAAAGAATTCTCACAATCGAAAACAATTATGAGAGGATGGCATCAAGCTAGAACCATGAATCTTGAAGAGAATGGGGCAAGATTTAAGAGAAACTCTTCTTCAGTCTTCAAATGTTGAGAACGATGATGAGAAACACCACCAAGAATTGTTGAGGCACTCCGGAATGAAAATTTGAAAGGTTGAACCAATGATGAAAAGAATTTGAAGCGATTCTGGAGAAAGACATTTGACTGATGATAATTCATTCTTACGTCAAACTTTGAAATGAATTTTTAATCTTCAGGAAAATTAAAAGAGTCAGATAAGAACCTGGGAAAAAGACCTGTGGGTTAGGGCCCACTCAAAAGATACACTGTTGAACGATTGCTTGAAAGGGATATTGCACCGGTAGAATTAAATGGCTAGAATGAGATAACATCCTCAAAGAACTTGAGTGAATTGGGAATGGAAACTTGATTCTTCTGAGATATGTTCATCACTCCGGAACAAATGGAAAGCGAGAGGTGAATGATTAAGAAGTGCACCGGTACGAGAAAACATTAGAAACGAGGAAAAGATATGATCGATAAAGCTTGAATTGGATCCACCGGAGAAGAAAAGAATGACGAATGATGAACTTGAAACTGTTGAGCATCTTCATGGGAATCACCGGATAAGAACATTGAAGGAAAGAATGAAGAAGCTTCACATGAATAAAATGGATACTTGATTGAGAAATCTGAGTCGTTGAAGAAATAAGGGTGGGAGGGCGGGAAAACAAAGGCAACTTGGAATGGATGAAGCAAACACCGATGCAAAGAACTGATAAATGATCTGGCAGAAATTGAACGAATATGATGAACTTGAAGGGAAACACACCGGTTGAAAAGGAATTAACATGACAACCTCGATGATCAAGAAGGATTGGTATCCACATCAGAGTATGAGAACACCGTTTAGAAAAAGGTATGGAATCAACACTTGACATCGAAGCAACTCGAATACCACAAATAAAACAAAACAAAGGATTGGCTTGCAGAATAGGCCGAAACAACCATATGATAGATCCCATATCTTATCATGTGTCCGTTGGAAAGATATCCTACGAGATACTTGAATTCCCACTTATAAACTCCCGAAACTTTTTGGTTATGCAATCAGGTGTTGGGGATACAGGGGAAGCATAATATCTCACCCAAACTAGCAAATCCTACAACCAGCTATATCCATCCTTCAACACATAACCAAGAAATCCTCGGAAATCATCTACCTCAACCTTCAAAAACACATCCGTTATACAAGTCATGGCAATACTCCTGCACTCGCCTCAGTACTGGGCTATCAGGGTTATCTCACCAACAACTGTACAAAAGAGATTTTCGATGTCGGCGTACTAAACTCAGGTATTCCAAAACCGCAACGATAAAATTATGACAACAACACCTCGGAGCTCAACTCCCCGGGACACTGCCACAACCCCTAAATGTCAGGAGGCAACCAAGACAATGTTGTCATCATAAAACCATCGGAACGATTGTAATATACCCGCGTGATCCTAAAATTTTTTTTAGTGAAATTTGAGAAGAGAAGAGTCAAAACTCTACGTCAGGATGCCTTACCAGAAGGTCGAAGGGACTGGGAAGTAAAAAGAATTCCTAAACTCTCCGATATATAATTCCTAAATGACTCAAAACATTTTTCTAGACACAACTCGGCCACTAAAGACGATCAAACAGTGGGGGCTCCTAAGGTCGGGGAAGGCTCTGATTACCAACTTGTAACACCCTCGATGCGGCTATATCTCCCACGTGTCGAAGCACGACTTAGAGGCATAACCGCATTGAAAGCAATGTCGCAAGTGAGGTAATCTTCACACAACCCATGTAATACATAAGGGAAAGAGATACATAGTTGGCTTACAATCGCCACTTCACACAAATACATGAATAAAACATTACATCATACAGTTACAATCAGGGCCCGACTACGGAGCCAAAATAAAGGAAGAAACCCCAAAAGCGACAAAGGTCCACGATCGACCCCAACTGGGCTCCACTACTGATCGACTAGAACGAAACAACATAAAGGACAAGATCTTCATCGAACTCCTCTTTGAGCTCGGGTTGCGTCACCTGCACGGTTTCATCGGCACCTGCAAACTGGTTTTGGAAGTATCTGGTGAGTCACGAGGACTCAGCAATCTCACACCCGCGAGATCAAGACTATTTAAGCTTATAGGTAGGGTAAAAGGTATGTGGTGGAGCTGCAGCAAGCGACTAGCATATATGGTGGCTAACATACGCAAATGAGAGCGAGAAGAGAAGGCAAAGCACGGTTGGACAACTATGATCAATAAGTGATCCTGAACTACTTACGTCAAACATAACTCCAACAACCGTGTTCACCTCCCGGACCCCGCCAAGAAGAGACCATCACAGTTACACACGCGGTTGGTGTATTTTAGTTAAGATCAACTTCGAGTTTTCTACAACCGGACATTAACAAATTCCCATCTGCCACATAACCGCGGGCACGGCTTTCGAAAGTTCAAAACCCTGCAGGGGTGTCCCAACTTAGCCCATGATAAGCTCTCGCGATCAATGAAGGATATTCCTTCTCCCCGGGAAGACCCGATCAGTCTCGGAATCCCGGCTACAAGACATTTCGACAGTAATAAAACAAGTCCAGCAAAGCCGCCCGATGCGCCGACATCCTGATAGGAGCTGCATGTATCTCGTTCTCAGGGCAACACCGGATAAGTCAAGCTACGAGTAAAACCAGGCCTCGAGTTTCCACGAGGGGGCCCCGCAGGCTGCTCAGTTCGGACCAACACTTAGACAAGCATTGGCCCGGGGGGGCTAAATAAAGATGACCCTCGGGTTGATCAGACCCAAGGGAAAGGGATAGGTGGTAGGCAAATGGTAAAACCAAGGTTGGGCCTTGCTGGAAAAGTCTTATTCAAAGCGAACTGTCAAGGGGGTCCCATAAATCACCCGACCGCGTTAGGGACGCAAAATCCGGGAACATAACACCGATATGACAGAAACTAGGGCGGCAAGAGTGGAACAAAACACCAGGCATAAGGCCGAGCCTTCCACCCTTTACCAAGTATATAGATGCATTAATTAAATAAGATATATTGTGATATCCTAACAAGTAAGCATGTTCCAAACAAGGAACAACATCTCCATGTTCTAACAAGGAACAAACTTCATCTTTACCTGCAACTAGCAACGCTATAAGAGGGGCTGAGCAAAGCGGTAACATAGCCAAACAACGGTTTGCTAGGACAAGGTGGGTTAGAGGCTTGGTTTAACAATATAGGAGGCATGATAAGCAAGTGGTAGGTATCGCAGCATAGGCATAGCAAAAGAGCGAGCAATCTAGCAAGCAAAGATAGAAGTGATTTCGAGGGTATGGTCATCTTGCCTGAAATCCCGCAAGGAAGAAGAACGAGTCCATGAAGAAGACAAACGGACGTAGTCGAACGGGTCCTCACAAACGCGATGATAACGGAATCAACCCGAAGAAGCAACACCGGAAAGAAGCACACAACAAAGTAAACAACCACCACATAAACATGGCATGATGCACAAACAAGAATGATGCATGTCCGTTTTAATGATTCATGGCATGGCAAAGTGCAACAAACAACACTACAAATTAAGTGAAGCTCAATATGCAACGAGTTGCATATTGACGAAACACCACAACAATTATTTAGTTCTCTCTTGTTTATGTACCCAACGATATTAAATGTTGATTAACATGGCAAGGGGTGAAGCACAACAAAACTACCTATCTAGACAAGTTTAAATGAGGCCGGAACAACAAACAACAATTCCGGAAACTCCTCATATGCATATATTGAATTTGGTACTGTTCTGCCTAAAACCATATTTAAAGTTGTTAAACAGGAAAATAAAGTGCAACATGTTAAACTAGGCATTTTTCTACCCCATTTACATATGAAGATTATTAAATTCCGAGTTACGGTTATTTAGTTATGAATTAAATCATTTTAAGATGGCATAGGAGCAAGTTTAATCAAACATCATTTTAAACATTTTAAACATGGGTGAAAATGACATATCATGAAACTAGATTAATAACTAAGCATTTTACATATTTAAATTATTTACATATGATGCATAGTTTGTGAGTTATTAAATGTATGTTGTATGAGGGGTTTTCTGCAATTCTGTAATCTCAGGATAATTGGACAAATACACCGATCTGAAAAAAAAACCCACTGGGCCGAAACCAGGGGCGGCTGGGCGCTCACCATGGGCCTTGGCCCAGAACTGTGGAGGAGAGAGGCTGGAAGAGGCCCTGGCCTACGCGCTGGGCCTTGGCGCTGGGGGCAAAGACGCGGTCAACGCGAGCGCTCTCCTCATTTCTGAAGAAGGAACAGCAGCAGGTCGAGGCAGGGGCCAGGCGCAGCGCGTGTCTTCTCCTGCTCGATGCAGGAGCAGGGGAGACCGGCGATGGCGCGAAGACCGGCGAGGTTGGGGAGGTCCGGCGCGCGAGGAACGGCGTGGGGAAGGAGGGCTGGCGCGGGTCCATGGCGTGGGGCAGGCGACGGAATGGAGCAGAGCTTGGGGCGGCTTGGAGTTCCCGGCGACGATGTTGACCGAGACAAGGCGGGCATGGCGGCGCTGACGGAGGAGATGCAGGCGACGAGCTGGACGCGGGGGAGGCTGAGTACGGGCAGCGGAGCATGCTCCCGTTCAGGTCCAGCCGGATCCGGCGCGGGGTTGGACGCAACGACGGTGGACGGCAATGCGAGCTGTTGGGGAGACACTGTCCATGGCGAGCGTCCTCCGAGCAACGCACATCGAGAAAGAGAGAGAGGGATCAAAGAACGGAAGGAGAAGTGAGCCAGGGAGGAAGGGAAAGAAAATGGCGCGCGACGGGGCTGGCCTGGCGATGGATCTGGAGCTGCTGCTCGCCGGTGGCTCGGCCGGACGGGATCCCGCCGGATCCGAGGCCAGGGCGGTGGCTCGTTGCTGGCCTTCGGGAGGAGCTCGGGAGGGAGGCGCAGGCAAGCAGGGAATGGAGCCGAGGAGGAGGCCGGCGGCATGAAGCGAGAGCGAGCTCCCGCTCGTTCCTGGGGTCGAGGTCGCCGGCTGGCACGCTCGCCGGGGCGGCGCGAAGACGAGGGGCTCGAGATCAAGGCTGCTGCGATCTGGTTGGACGGTGCTGAAAGCGAGGTGAAGGTGCTCGGTGGATTTGGATCGGGAGGATCCCGAGAGAACAGTGGCGGCGGCGGAGAGGGATCGATGGGACATCTCCCTAGAAGTTAGGGTTTGTCCAGATTTAGACTAGGGAGTTTTTATATAAGGGAAAAGAGGGGAAGTTTAGGGTAGATTCGGACCTCCGATCAAAATGGAACGGTCGGGAAAAAACAGGTTATGGAGTCCAATTAACAAAACGGAGATGTTTTGTAGACGTTTGGGGATGATCCGAATCCAATGGTGACGACTGTCCGGGTCGGGTCCGGGGCAGCTTTCGGACGCGCGCGCGAGTAGGGCCGCGGGCTGACGAGAGAGGTTAGGTTGGACCTGGCGGAGTTTTGTAGACGTTCTCGAGCTGAGAGAAGAGAAGAGAGATTAGGTGGTTTGACAAGAGGGAACCGAAAACACGGTTGGTCTCGGAACGGGCAACGAAGGCAAGGGGGGACGCGGCAACTACGAGCAGATGCAAGTTTTGAAAAAATGACGGCAACGAAGTGCTGATGCAATGCGGGTGATGCGATGAAGAATGCAACAAACAAATAAAACACACGGCGGTCACGCAAAACATGGAAGGCGTCTGGAGCATCGGTCTCGGGGCATTACAGACCTTCTCTTTTTGGAAAGGGCCCTGAGCCTGTGAAGAAGGCGAACGCCTGTGAAGATCTTCTCTTTTTGGAAAAGGCCCTGAGCCTGTGAAGAAGGCGAATGCCTGTGAAGATCTTCTCTTTTTGAAAAGGCCCTGAGCCTGTGAAGAAGGCGAATGCCTGTGAAGCTCGTCACCTCTAAGGAGAAAGGCCCTGAGCCTGTGAAGAAGGCGAACGCCTGTGAAGATCTTCTCTTTTTGAAAAGGCCCTGAGCCTGTGAAGAAGGCGAATGCCTGTGAAGCTCGTCACCTCTAAGGAGAAAGGCCCGGAGCCTGTGAAGAAGGCCAATGCCTGTGAAGCTCATCACCTCTAAGGAGAAAGGCCCAGAGCCTGTGAAGAAGGCCAATGCTTGTGAAGCTCGCCACCCCGTGACACTCTCACGTAATAATGAGTGGGGCTGTACACGCCCCGGAGTCTCAGGAGCGCCGGCCTCAGGCCCTGGGGCTCCCTCCCACGACCAGTGGCAGCACTTAGCTCCGTGCTGGTGAGAAGACGTCGAAGACTAGACTAGGTGTCGGACGCGACTTTTTCATTTGCTTTCCGCATTTGGCGTGTTTTACTTGTATTTGAAGTCTTATCGAAGCTACCGCCGTTGTTGATTTGTGGTTTGTTGATTTTCGCTCCCACGCGGCCTGGGAATGATGCAGCCCTGGGAGGGCGCTCCCAGCTAGAAATGAAACTCGAAAGATGTCACCTGAAGATGTCGAGGATGAAGGGGTGTTGGTGCAGCAGACTCGGTGGGCTGTGGAAGCCGGTCCTCACGAGCCCCCAGGCCCAGGGGCCTCGGGAGGCTCCGGAGGCGCTGGTGGCTCCTCGCGAATCATCTCCATCTCCGTCAAGGCTGCGGAATGCCTTTCCTCTTGAGCCTCCATGATGCCCCTCATGAGGCGCTGGTACGTAGCAGCCGCGCTCGGCAAGCCGTAAGGCTTGCGAATGTAGCTGTGGGGCGGACCTCCGCAGCACCCCACTTGCGAGGGCCAGAGGCGCTCCATCGTGGCGACTTGGTTGAGCCCTGGTATGTCGATGCAGACGCGCAGCCCACCATCCTCGCCTGGATGGAGAGCCACAGCCGGTAGACGGCGGTACCTCTCATGATTCTTGATTCCTGTAGTTCTTGAATGGCCTTGTTGACGAACTCCTGCTGGTCTGACCTTCCTTACCTTTCTCCTCCTTGAGGGAAACGTGCTTAAACGCAGGACGCTGGGAAGACCGTGGTCCGCGCCAAGGATGGCGTGATCAGCCTTGCGAGGATCACTGGCGAGAGCCGCCTCGCGAGGGAGACTGGAGGGATCAACCTCGTGAGGATCGTCCACAAGGCAACGCAGGCGTCCCTTCACTGCCGCCTCGGCCAAGGAGGAACGAGGACCGCCATCAAGACGAAGGGCTGGGGGCTTCCAGCAGCCACGCGCAATTGCTTGCATCCTGGGCGGAGCTCAAGCCCCAGCCTCCCAACGCATCTTCAAGCAGTTTGCCCGCGAAGTGAATGCAGTCTTACCCAAGCTCGAAGCAAGGCGCCCTCTCAGGTGGTCGGCGTGCACCATCACGTTCAACTCAGCGGATCAGCTCAAGTGTGCGGCCACAGCTGGAGTCCTCCCGATGCTTTGCTCCCCAGTCATCAGCAACATACTGGTCACCAGGACCCTCATCGATGGTGGGGCAGGGCTCAACGTCCTGTCCGTGGAAACATTCAACAATCTCCAAGTACCCTATGACCAGCTTCTGCCAACCAAGCCTTTCTCCGGTGTCACCGACGGCTCCACGGTCCCGATTGGGCAGGTCCGCCTCCCTGTCACCTTCGGGGCACGCAGCAACTACCGCACCGAGCTCATCGACTTCGACGTCGTTCACATCCGCCTGCCGTACAATGCCATCCTCGGGTACCCAGCGCTGGCCAAGTTCATGGCCGTAACTCACCATGGCTACAACGTCCTCAAGATGCTGGGAAGTGGTGGAGTCATCACGGTACCCTGCGAAGAAAGGGACGCAGTGTGTTCCCTGGAGCGAGCCTTCCAGGCCGCGTCACTGGAAGACCCAAATCGCGGGGGCAGGAGGTTTCACGAGACCACCCTCAAGAAGAAGAAGACATCGTCCGGACCGACTCCTCAGGAGGCAGGCCCCTCAGAGCCCGCGTCTTCCCAAGGGGAACCTCCCTCCATCGCATAGGAAAGCGCGCCCGACGCCCTCCTCAGGCAGGGCTCGGGCGCTCTTCCCTGGAGGGCCACCGACCTGGCCAAGGTCACGAGGGAGGCGCTAGGGCACCACGTGGAGGCGTGCTTCGACACACGCCTCCACGTGGTGCCCTAGCGCCTCCCTCATGACCTTGGCCAGGTCGGTGGCCCTCCAGGGGAGAGCTCCCGAGCACTGCCGGAGGGAGTATATTATACGTTCAAAAACGAAACAAACATTGAATCCGCCTTAGGTATCTCATGATTTGCGGATGCTATGATCACCGTTTCAAAATTTTGAATCCGCCTTAGGTATCACGTGCCCCCACTCGTTCCCTCTCGATTTCATCTCGGGGTCCGGAGATCTATTGAAAGAGGACTAGGGTGGGTACATGCGAATGATACTCGGTGGAATGTTCAAATGAGGCACACGGGAGGATGGACTCGACTGGAGGGCGACATGATCGATGGAGAAGAGGGTTTGAGAGGAATGAGAAATAAGCAAACGCCACATGATTATACTTGAACGGCTCAAATAAACAATAAATTGTCTCGCTTGGCCTACATAGTGAAAGGCCTAATGCGCAACGCGGAGCACTGATGCTCGAATATGGACGGGAAAACAGGGAAACCGACATGTGGGGCACACCCGTCGGGACGACGTAGCGCAGACTAGTCCAATGGAGGAGCTGGCCCATGACCTCCTCGCCATCGACAACCGTTCATGTGGGTCATTGGGCCCAACAACAGGGCGCAGCTCCAGCACCGCCTCTGGACACGGCGACCGCGGTGAGCAACACGCTCATATCGTCGCTAGACACGGTCGGTTTCAGTGTGCCGAGGGTGGTGTTAGTGCTGTGGCACGACCAACGGTATGTTTGGTTTGTGCCCAAGGTTTCCCCATCAAAGCATTGGGTAGCCAAAATTTTGCTTGAGATATTGCTTGCCCATGATTTGGCCGACATTGGCAAGAAAAATGAACTAGAGTTGCCTAGAGTTCATTGGCATGCCAAAGAAATGGCAACCATCCAAACAAAGACCAATCTTTGGGTCATGACCAAAATTTTGGTTGAGGTATTGGTTGCCCATGATTTGGCCGACATTGGCAAGAAAAATAAAATAGAGTTGGCTAGAGTTCATTGGCATGCCAAAAAATGGCAACCATCCAAACAAAGACCAATCTTTGGGTCATGACCAAAATTTTGGTAAGGTGCACTTTGGCCACAATCCAAACACACCCCAACACCCGACTCGTCGAGGATGCACGGGGTGCCACGACGCGTCCGCGGAGTGATGTAGTGCGGCCAACTGCATCCTATGGACCTGAGACCATGCCAGGTTGTCTTGCTTTTTCAATGACATGCGGGGATCGCATGTGAGCAAAGGGCATCTCCAATGTTGCCACGACCGCAGATAACTACCCTGGCACACCAAAACCCTCGTCCCTCGCGCCGTCGCGCGGTGCGTTCCTAGTCGGCGCCAGCTGCCCGCATTCATGTCGTTCATTCGTATGTCGTCATGAAGAGGGTCGGCGCCCGAGGAACCAACTCCGTCGACTTAATGACACACCCGGGCGCTTGGCCTCACCGGAATGCGCTACTTAAAGCGGCAACGCCCAGCTAACCTCCACACCATAGCACATCGTCCTCCTACTTGGCACTACATCCGCCATGACCGCAAGTGCGAACGCTCTGCGGGAGAGCTTGTCTTCAGGGATGAAGCTATAGGTCGCCGCCCTCGCTCAAGTCGCCTCTCGCGACGCAATAGCGGCATAGCCGGACGCGGACGGAACCGCACAAGCGGTGGACACGCTGGCGGCCGACGACGGGAGCACCGTCAGCCACGCGTCCTACTTGCCGCCGTCCAACGTCCGGCACTGCCGAGGTCGGGGACTCCTCCGAGGATGAGTAGGGCATGGTGTGCCAAATGGCCGGTCCGTATCCCATGTTCTACTCTTCCTCGTCGGAGACCGCACCTTCACTTCACGGGTCTTGAAACCCGCCCCCGTACATAGAGATCGTAGATGGAGGACGTCGGCCGCCGCCGTAGAATAGGTTTAGGGTCGGGTTTCTTTTATTTTTCTATCCTATAAAACTTCGAAATGTAATGAAAATCTGCCGTGTTTGCATTAATCTCGGCCGGTGTATATGAACTTTCACAATAATATACATATTGTAGGAGTACTAGCAAGATACCCGTGCATTGCACGGAAGATCAAGACCTTGTGGGAGAAAAGGATGAACGAGGGAAAGCCTTATCTGCAAATGTGGAGAGGAGTGCGGGTAAATTGTCATAGTTTCCTTCCTATCCATTAGATATAGATCAGACGACCTATATTGCAGCATGACAGGCACACCATCATCACCAACTCTGCTTTTTATTGAACCGAGACAAATCTAACATGCGAAGTAAAATAAACACATAGGGTCTATTCATACACAAATTATCTTAGGCACTCCAATTGTACGTCCACTACACATTCACGCATTTCACATCTTTCTACATCTGCGGGAACCTACGAAAGGGTTAACGTAAATTGCCTCTCTCTCTCCTCCCCTGATTTTCATGGTGGTGGGCCCCTCCCTCCCCCCAATCTACAATCAACAGCTCACACGTTTCACATTACGTTAATAACGTAACAGGGATTACGTAGGTGTAGCATTACTCGTCCTAAAAAACCCAACTAAGCCAACCTCCCGGCATATCGCCCGGGAAAAGACCCGACCGCGCCGTTTTAGTCGGGATTACCGGATTAATAGTAGTAGTATCGATGGATCGCGCGAAGCAACAAATTTTTTTTGAGGGGGCGAAGCACCTAGTTTAAAAGGAAAAAAGGTGGTACACTCACAACACTCCTGTCGCGGTCGCTTTGCACCCCACACACGTTCAGTCCTGCACACGGCTCATGCAAACGGAACGCGCTTCGGCTTGCCTGTTCACTGATACGTGGGACTGCACTTGGAGAAACCGACCATGCGCCAAACTCCCGCCGCCCACCGCGCGAAAATCCTCCCCCCCCCCACACCCAAAAATTCCCCCCAAATCCGATTCAACCGCCCTTCGGCCAACTAGCTAATAATATTCCCCAAACCCCCTCCCCCTGTCCCCCTCCACTCCATTCGCTCCGCCAAAGCCGCCCTCCCCGCTATGCCGATACGTCGGCGCCGCGGTTCGGCGATCCTCTCGCTCCCACAGTACGCTCTCGTAGACTGCCGTCCTCTAGCCGCGCCGCCACCACTGGCTACGTTCTTGTGGAGGCGCATGGCGGTCAGCGCCGCCACCGCTGGCGACGTTCGTGTGGAGACGCACGGTGGTTAGCTTCTCCCACGGTACGCGCATTCTAGACTGAGGCCCCGTTCATGTCGGTGTAGTGCTGAATGTTAGCTGATAGACGCTGTTAATCTCACTGTTTGTCGATGTAGTTTACTATCAATATGCTCTGCTTAAGAAGCTTCCTTGCCCTGTTCTGCACTTAATCTGCTTAGCTGAGATGGCCTCCCAAGGCCGATTAGTTGCTAAAATATCCTGCCATATATTTATTATGACGTAGATTGCCATGGTCTAGTAGCCAATCTGTTAGGTGAAATAGCTCTACACCGTTTTATACTCGATCTTTGTTGCTGCGATGGCCTTCGATAGTTCGATGGCCGTGTGCTCGGCCTCATTTACTGCTGAAATAGCCTGCCATAATTTGGCACTCAAATCTGTTTGCTGAATTAGCTTTACATATATTCCGTTACTTAGATCTGCTCATCCAAATATCTTGCCATAGCTTTAGACATCGACCTAGGTATATTTTTCTAGACTTCATAAAAAAGCATATATGTTTTTCCTGTAATATCTAGTAGAAGAACTAATTGGTATGTCTAACAGATGGACAGGACTTGGATAACTTCTGCTTGAAGATTCTCCGCTGCATATGTCGAGGGGGTTGAAAACTTCATGAACTTTATCAGAGCTGAGTACGGTGGTCCGAAATCAGATGTGCTCTGCCTGTGTAGCAGTTTTACGAATTCAGTTACAAGACCTCAGTCAACTGTGCAAAATCTTCTACACTTGTATGGGATGTCGGTCACATATACTAGGTGGGTTCATCATGGTGAAGCTATGAACGTCAATGTTATTGACTACGTGGAAGCAACAGATCACCATCTTGATCTGCCTGATGCTCAGGTGGAAGAGGAGGAGGAGGTGGTGGTGGCGGAGCCAGTGAGTTTGACCAACATTGAAACAATGCTACGAAATGCTCATGCATTCCGTGAACTTTCACCTGCAGAAGAAAAACAGTGGGCCCGCATGTTGGAACAATGCAACGTTGCTGTCACCCTAGGAAATAAGATGTCAGTATTCTTAGCTATGGTCACGTTTCTTCAGGTGAAGACATCTGAGCGGATGACCAACAAATCATTCGATGGGATGTTGGCTGCTTTCCGCGAATCTTTCCCAGATGCATCTGAGCTGCCACACACCTACAGTAAAATGAAGAATTTCCTTCGTGGAGTTGGAATTGGATATGATATGATCCATGTTTGTAATAATAATTGTGTTCTGTTCTGGAAGGATTATGCCAACTTAAGTGAATGCCTAAAATGCAAATCATCAAGATGGAAAGATGGCGATGCTGTGAAGAGGATTCCTCATAATGTTCTGAGACATTTTCCAATTACACCAAGATTGCAGACGTTGTTTCATGATGCTGAAACAAGAGAGGATGTACTGTGGCATTCTAGCAACCAGGAGTACAGAGATCAGAGTAATGAGCCATCCATCTCATGGTAGTGAGTGGAAAAGCTTCAATGATAAACACAAAGAGTTTGCTGTTGACCCGATAAACGTTAGACTTGGCTTAGCTTCAGATGGATTTAACCCATTTGGCCACCAGAGCGCCACATATAGCATGTGGCCAGTGCTTGTTATCCCTTACAACATGCCTCCAAATGTCTGCACCAAAGAATCAAACTACATGATGGCCTTGCTCATCCCAGGTCCAAAAAGTCCTGGAAAGGATTTTGATTTGTTCATGGAGCCTCTTGTGGAGGAACTTCAATAGCTATGGAAGGGTGTTCTCACTGAGACCTACATAGCAGCCCACCAGCTGATTTCTTTCTGCATGCTGTTATAATTTGGTGCATCCATGATTATCCGGCTTTGGGCACTATGTCAGGGCGAACGACACATGGTTACAATGCATGTGTTCGCTGTGACAGGAATCCGCTGTCACACGCAATACTTAGCAAGATCTGTTACATTGGACACCTGCGTTTCCTTGCCAAGGACAAGCCGCATCCTAGAAAATACCGAAGACATGTGTTCAATGCAAAGCATGAAAACCGTGATGCGCCAAAGAGGCTCACCGCCGATGAGTTGCAAGTGGAATTAGAGAAGGTCAGACATATTACACTAGGAAACCATCCTAGTAATGGTAGCGGGAAAAGGAAGCGTGGCAGGGTAGAAGAGAGATTATTGTTTACCCGCAGGTCCACTTTGTGAGACTTGGAGTATTGGAAAGATTTGGATATGCGGCATAATCTTGATGTGATGCACATCGAGAAAAATATATGTGACAGCATTATCGGCACACTTCTTAATATTGAAGGCAAGACGAAAGATACCATAAAATCTAGGATTGATTTGACACACCTGGGTATTAGAAAGGATTTGCAGGTGCAAGATGAAGGTAAACCACGTGATATGGCACCAGCTGTGAACGTCGTGGACAAGGTAAAAAGAAAAGAATTCTGCGAGGTCCTGTCACGTGTGAGATTCCCACATGGATTTGCTTCCAACCCTGAAAGGAGAGTCAGTGCAGAGGGAAACAAGGTACAAGGGTTGAAAACTCATGACTGCCACGTCCTACTTCAAAGGGTTTTACCTGTTATCCTTAGAGGATTGGGCCGCCCTGACTTATACAGAGCAGTTGCAGAGTTGGGACAATTCTTCAGGGAACTCTGCAGTAGGAATATAAGGATAGATGCTTTGGAGCATCTTAGAGACAAGATACCAACTATCCTATGCGACCTTGACAAGATATATCCTCCAACCTTCTTTGATGTGATGGTGCATTTGGCTGTTCATCTACCTGATGAGACACTACTTAGAGGTCCAGTACAGTATGGTTGGATGTACCCTATTGAAAGGCGGCTAGGCACTTTCAAGGGCTATATTAGGAACAGAGCTAGACCCGAGGGTTCCATTGCAGATGCCTACATTGCTATAGAAGCGTTGACATTCTGCTCAAAATACATTGAACCAACTGATCAGCTTAGCAAAGAGGTGGGTGAAGACAATCCCGGGCTCAATGTTTTCGATTATTCTGTTCGAGTTACAGGGAAGAGTCGATAAGAGGACAAACCTAAAGATTTGGACAAAATGGTTTGGTATGTGTTGAATAACTGTCCTGAGATACTACCTTATATCAAGTAAGTGCAGTACTGTAGCTTATACATCGTAATCTACTAAACTTGCAGCACATTCTTATATATTACATGTTTGACACGATCACTATGTTGTGCAGCATCTACAAAGAGGAGTTACTGCTGCAAAATCCAAGAAACATTGACAAACTGGTTATGGTAGGATTTGTGAAATGGTTCAAGAACCGTGTAAGCTTTTGAAGTGCACTGTCAGTTTTTTTAATATATTGAGTGCATAAGATGACCAGCTTGTCTATTTTCTAACCATAGGTTAAGAAGATGCGGGAGGATGGGCAGGCAGTTGATGATGCCATTTACTCACTAGCAATGGGTCCTGATACTCGGGTAAGACATTATGAATCTTGCTTTGTTGGAGATGTGCGCTACAACACCCTAGCACAAGACGAAGGCGGGAAGACACAAAACAGTGCCATCATGAGCATGGATACGTATGACAAAGAGACAACTGAAATGTATGTTAACATAACAAACATTGTTCAATTGTAGTATATCTCCAGTTTCGAGGATCATCGGTGTGTGGTTCTGTTGTGCTGTCGTTGGTGTAACCTGTTTTCCAGGATCGCAAAACCCAGAGCTGATGATTATTTCAAATCCATTAATGTCAAGGCGGCGTACCAAACCAACGAGCCTTTTATTTTGGCAAATCAAGCAACACAGATATTTTTCTTGGAAGACACATTTACACGTAGCGATGACTGGAGAGTATATCAAAGGTTTGAGCAGAGGAATTTGTTTAATGAATTTGCACAACAAGATGATGCTTACACTGCTCCTGATGTACAAGATAACACAAATGTTCCTAATATCTTTGAGAACCATCACGTCAATGACGCCGGCGAAAAGATTGCCTGTCGTGCTATGGACATACAAGAGTTGATCAAGCAGAAGCCAACGTTCGAGGACGTTGAGGACGAAGAAGAAGATGACACCATGGGGAATTACGATTCAGAGTGATACACATGGCGAAGATGTTGACGCTGCTGCTGCGGATGATGATTACATTGCTTTTGTCGTATTTTCCAGTCAGAAGACATTTTTTATCTACTATGTGAAATTGTGTTTGCTATGACAACTGAAACCTGATGAACATGTTGTTTAGTATTTTGCTGTGAGAACATCACTTGTTATGTATGCTGATTTGTGTTTGGTGATTGTATGACAACAAAAACATGATGACATTGTTGTTTAGTTGTACTCATATTTGGCTGTGAAACTTGAATTTGATGACATAGTTTGCTGTTGGACTGCAATTTTCTCGACGTCTTCGAATGAGAACAAAGCTGACCCGATAGGGCCTCCGCTATTTATTTATTTATATGAGCAAAAGGGGATACCCCCTAATTTCCGTTAATAGAAATCATTAGATGTTCACAACACTACGCCCAACATGCTACACAGGTTTCATTCATTACTAGTTTCAGCAAAGTGCTCATGTCATAGCCACTGAATACATCATGAGTGCTACATACACTGCAAATAAAGAGACAATCATTCTACAGAGTACATCAATTTTGCCCATTATCTTCACAAGCTCTTTCATCTCCTCATTGCTGTCAAGGCCGTTCAACAGCTATTGCTTGGTCATGATCAGAGGAACTACATCTTTAACCTTCTGCTCTGCATCTTCCTCTTCTGTAGTTCCTTCAGTTACTTGTCCAACACCCCAACCTACTGGTATTGGGATTCCTCGGCTAACCAAATAATCAGCGTAGTTGCATTCCCCCACATCAGCAACTTCCCAAAAATACAAATCACGCGAATCTTCCCTTTTCTGCACGGATCAAATTGGAAGATCATCAACCAAACTATTAAAAAAATCAGCAACTGAAAGCAGCAGAACAACACTTAAACATATTATTACCCCATGATTCGGGCATTTGTAGAAGACTCAGCCAGGGTTGTGGATTGTGGTTGAGACGCGACGGATGACTCTGCATGATTTGCAGCAGTGGCACCACACCAACTACAGCGGGTTGCGATGAGCAATCGGCTGCGGTGCGCGTACCGGCAGGGGTGTGATGAGACCCACAGGCGATGGTACGGGTGGTGACTTGACGCATATCTGGTTGTTGCCTGCTGAAGAGCACATGGACGAGCAGCCAGCGGACATGGTTGCTACGGCCAAAGCTTCTGATGCTAGGCAGAGTAAGTAGAGAAGAGGAGAAGCGAACATTGGATATGTCAGTTTCATTACTTGCAGAGTATCATAGCACCATATATAGTCATAGTCTAGGTTTGGATTCGAACCAGCTACAGGAGCACGTCTTTCTTTTTTCTAAAACTCGGCAACGTCTCTTTACTGGTACACTAGCTTGTTTTGTACGCCTTCCCAAGTCTTTGATTTTCTTTCCCTTTTTTTGCGAGGAAGGAAGGAGGACAAAATTGAGAGTTCCTGGGACTCGAACCCAAGACCTCTTGGTTGGAAACCAAGGGTGCTAGTCACTTATGTGGCGAACATTCCCTGTGAGGAGGACGACAGACGAACACATTTTCCTCGCAGTTTTCTTCCTATATATAAAAAAGTAAGCTACTTGGTGTCCGCTTAGTCAACAAACGATTGTGCCAACCTTGAACGTTGGATTGACATTCAACGTCTGTCGCGTTTCTTCAATCTCTTCTTCCTCGAGCCGCCAAAGCCAAACTAGCGCAGGCGGGACCGCCTGCTCCCGCCTCCCACGGCTGGCTGTGATCTTCCCCGGCTCCTGTTCGTTCCCGTCCGAGGCCTCACCATCGTCCTCCGCCTTGGTTCGCTCGCCGCGGCGCCGCCCTCCGGTGTTGTCAACATGGTCAACAACCGAGAGGAATAAGGAGATGACTGTACATGGTGAGGATGACAGTAGGGACCCAGCAGCGCGCGCAGTAATTTTGTTTTTTTGGGACGGAGAAGGGTATCAACTGGGTTGTGCGGGACCCGTGGCCCGTCTAGCCCAGGCTTTTATTTCATATGTTTAGCACATGACCAGCCCAGTTTGTTTTTTCCTTTCTGAAAATGGCTAGCCAGCTATTTTGTTTTTTGCAGAATAACCAACGTAGGCCTACTTGCTTTTCTACGCCCTGTTGGGCCGAAAATCTTTCAAGACGAGGAGGGATGCATTTTGCCCAGAAAATGGGCTATAAGTAATAAGAAATGGGCTATAAGTAATAATAAATGGGCTGTAAAATGAAAAAATACAGCAAACATGCAATTAGTTCCAAAATACTGTTTTGTTTCGGATTTTGATATTTTAAATTTCATTGTTTTTGTGCGGGTAAAATTTCATTGAATTTAAATTAAGGTATATTTAGATTTAAAATTAATTTAAATCTGGCTAGAAATTTCGGGCTGTATGCTGTTTGGGACAGATTTGGAGGCTGACTTGTGGGTCTACTAGGTTGACGTGTACTTTGGCTTTGTCAACTTAGTCCACAAACGATTCTAGCAGCAGTGATTGTTGGATGTTAATCCAACGGCTGTGTTGCTTCTTCAATATCTGATCTTCTTGCTCCAGAAGCCCAAACTAGCTCCGGTGGGACTGCCTACTCCCGCCTCCCGTGGCCAGTTGTGCTGCCGCACAGGCCGCACCGTCCCACCCTACTTCATTGCTGGCCAGGCCATTCCTCTACTCACCCACACCTCTTGTTATTTTCCGGCGACGGCGGCCGTACCAGTAAACCCTCGTACTCCCCACCGCGTGGGCAACCATTGCCGAGTCTTCCCCGGCTCCGTGTCGTTCCCTTCTAGGCCTCGCCGTCGTCCACCGCCATGGTGCTCTCGGTGCGGCCTAGTCAACGTGGTCAACGAACGACATCCATCGGTCGTGGACTGTACGCGCAAAATAATGATTCCTCCACCTGACAGCTGGGACCCACCGGAAGGGCCTCTATATTTCACGAAAAAACGTTCCCACCCATGACATGTATGACCCACCAGCTATATCTTCGCACGCAAGGAAGTGCCTCCTTATTACGCACAAAAAATGAATACCCCTGCTAGCTGGGACCCACCATAGTGGGAGGATGACTTGTGGGCCAACTAATTTGACGGGGATGGAGGGCTTTGTAAACTTAGTCAATATGAACGATTCTAGCTCTAGTGACCGTACGATGTCCATCCAACGGTCGTAGTGCTTCTTCAACCTCTGGTCTTCTTGCTCCAGCCGCCCAAAGCAGCGCTAGTCGTGCCGCATGCTCCTGCCTCCCGTGGCCGGCTGTGCTGCCGTGGAGGCCTCACCGCCCCTACTATTCCCACCCCTGGCCAGGCCCTGCGGCGACGGCATCCTCACACCGCAGCCGAACTAGTGAACCCTCGTACTCCTCTCCGCACGGGCTTCCACTGCCGCGTCTTCCCCGGCTCCGCGTCGTCCCCTTCCTAGGCCTTGCCGTCGTCCACCGCCGTGGTGCTCTCGGCGTGGCTTGGTCAGTGGTCAAGGAATGACTTCCATCGGATGTGGACTGTACGTGGAGTGGCTGACAGCTGGGTCCACGGCCGTAGCAAGGAAGTGCCTCCTTATTACGCGAAAAATAATGATTCCTCCACCAGACAGCTGGGACCTACCGAACGGGCCACTGTATTTCGCGGAAAAAACGTTCCCCCCTGACTGCTGGGACCCACCAGCTTCATCTTCGCATGCAAGGAAGTGCGTCCGGGCAAAAAAAAACAATTCGCCCCCTGATTGCTGGGACCCACCAGGTACACCTTCGCACGCAAGGAAGTGCGTCCGGGCAAAAACAAACGATTCGCCCCCTGACTGCGGGGACCCACCGGCTACATCTTCGCACGCAAGGAAGTGCGTCCGGACAAAAAAACGATTCGCCCCCTGACTGCTGGGACCCACCAGCTACATCTTTGCAGGCAAGGATGTGCCTGACAGTCAGGACCCACCTGGTCGAAGCGTACATAGCGTTGTCATTCTGGCCGCGAACGTGTACGTACATTCGATGTAGAGGTGCGCACGTGTCGTAGTAGAGGCGAGCACGTAGCATGTACACGTACGTACAGCGGCCAGGGTGCAAGAAAGAAAATACGACCACGTATGTGTACGTACGGGCGGGGTCTCGAACGCCTACTCGCGCATTCGTATGGCCAGGGCTCATGTACATGGATGGGTCGGAACGGAGAAACATCGTCGTCGTGTTCATGGGGAGGCAACGGAATGCGTCGTGTTCATGGGGAGGCAACGTAATGCGTCGTGTTCATCGGGAGGCAATGGAACACATGGGAGCCAACCGGCTGGATCGGAACGGAACGCGTGGTCGTGTTCATTGGGAGGGCTTGGACGGAACATGCAATGGAAACGAGGCCTGGCGTACCGCACAACGGAGGAAACAGACCTCGTACGTTCGGAACGGGGTCCTGTTGATCGGGAGGGGTGTGGCGTACCGCAAAACAGAGGAAACGGACCTCCTACGGTCGAAACGAGGGTCATGTTGATCGAGAGGGGTGTGGCGTACCGCAAAACGGACGAAACAAACCTCCTACGGTCGAAACAGGGGTCTTGTTGATCGGGAGGGGTGTGGTGTACCGCAAAACGGACGAAACGGACCTCCTACGGTCGAAACGGGGGTCCTGTTCATCGGGAGGGGTGTGGCGTACCGCAAAACGGGACTCCACGGGATACTTTTCATCTCCACCGTCGACCTCCTCCAGCCTCCACGGGCTCCTGTTCATCCAGCCTCCACCGCACACTACTCCATAGGCTACTATTCAACCACCCCTCCACCATCTATTGTTCATCCAACCCTCCACACCACGGGGTCCTGTTCAACCACCCCTCCACGGGCACCCCTCCACCGTCTACTATTCATCCAGCCCTCCACACCATGGGGTCCTGTTCAACCACCCCTCCATGGGCACCCCTCCATCGTCTACTGTTCATCCAGCCCTCCACCACACCACGGGGTCCTGTTCATCCAGAGGCAACGCCACCGCTTACTGTTCATCCAACCCGCCCCCCCCCCCGCAACGCTCACTGTTCATCCCAGAGG
Organism: Aegilops umbellulata; assembly: GCA_032464435.1. NCBI lineage: Eukaryota > Viridiplantae > Streptophyta > Magnoliopsida > Poales > Poaceae > Aegilops > Aegilops umbellulata. Next base: position 358,960,772 of record CP136060.1, read on the forward strand.
CAGCATCGATCGGCTTCAGTTAGCAGCAGTAGCGAAGGAATCGCTCGATCGGGTTCAGTTAACAGCCATCGACCGATTGCTCGGGTTCAGTAACGCGTAGCCTGCAGTGCAATCGCTCGGGTTCAGTTAGAGCCAACGCCTCGCACACACACGCATACGTGTACGAGAGAAACGCGCATCGCTCGGCCCCCTACCTCCCACCGTAACCGGGAACTCCCCAAAATTTTCCTTGCCCTCTCTTCTACCATGGTTTTTTCCGTCATGGACGGCCCAAAGAATGTCATGCAGCTGCGTCTCCGGTTCGCCTAGGACGAAAATCCCATTTTCTGTCATGATTATTTGTCATAGAAGTAGGAGCCCACCAGATCTATGATGATACCGGGTTTTGTCACAATTATCATCATGGAAGTGTCATATGTATGACATAATTTTTTTTCGTTCGGCCCAAAATGTCACGGATGTGTCTTTTTTTGTAGTGGCGTGTCGAGATGGGGTGGGGCTGCAACGGACGGGACGGGCTCTGTTCCCGTCCCCGATAAAGCTAGAGGGCACATGAGCGGCGCATTTAATGCGTTTGTCCTTAAATGACCGAGATAAGCATCTGCACTATAGATAATTTACACCCCCTGTATGCCACTATGGCAGCCCCTTGGTCATATAAACAGAGGCCCACGACGTACTGGAGAAGGATTCGGCTTTTTGGACCTCTCAGCCCAACCTGCATGCATAGCAACGAGCCGAAGCTCAAGAACACTCAATACACAATCAAGCAGGACTAGGGTTTTACGCATCCCTGCGTCCCGAACCTGGGTAAAGACCTGTGATGTTGATCACTAGATCTGCTCTTTGCTTAGCCCTTGTTCCCTGCCAAACCGTAGAAGGGATCCCCATGGTCTCATAGGTGTCATTTCCCCGACATCTTTGGCGCGCCAGGTAGGGGAATAGGAGCTTTGAAAACCCGATCTAGCGATTAGCACGTCGTTTCATCGATCACCATGGCTCCCAAGAAGAAGGGATCACAGCGATCGGTTCGTCTTGATCTGAACCGTCCGTACCAGCACGGGTGGGCGACGGGGTGGCCGCGGATGGTGGCGGAGGTGTGGCCCACGAGTATCCACGACACTCTGGCAATTGAAGCCAGGCGAGCGGCATCGTTAATGCCCGAGATGATGAGCCACACGCCGCTGGGTCCAAGGGCGGAGCCGTGCTGCCCACGGGCGGCGTGGCGATCTCCAAGGCACCCCAGCCAGCGCCCGCGCCACGGCCTTCCCTTGTCGCGTGTGACGAGCAACGCCGTGGCGCTAGTGTCCTCGGGCACCGTCGCGGGGAGAGCCCTCTGCATCACTCTCGAGATGCACCAGGCCAGCATGCATGCCCAGATGTTGGCAAAAACGGCGTGCGGCCGCGAGACCGTGGTAGAGCTCCTTCTAACATGGATAGAAGTCAGAGCGCGTCACGGTCTACGCATCTTTCACCGCTACCCACGCCAGTAGAAGCATTGGCACGTGTGCAACTGCTCCTCGACCTTCCTCCTCCTGCGGAGAAGCTCGACGAGTAGAGAGCTACCATCCGGAGCCTCATCAGCTTCACTTATAACGATGAACCATGACCAGCGGGACCCTCGTGTCGGCGCTCTGTCGAGCCGGTGCATGCTGGTGGTGGAAGGACTGGAGGTGCTGTGACCACAGTGCACTCTCCTCCTCCACGCGAGCAGCAGCAGCCACCGGCTCGTCGGGCCGACGCCTGTTACAGTGTTTCCACAGCGTCGTCCGACCTGCGAGCCCGCCGCGACCAACGTCAAGTTCTCCGAGAGCGACTCCAGGAAAACACCCGGACCACTGTCAAGCGGCGACGGGAAGCGCGCCATCAGTCAAATAGGCATGCGGGGCCCACCGTGGACCGCCCAGTGCCAGGGGGTTCTGGTGACTTACCTTATGAGGTAGGTTATCCAGCTTTTACCCATGAGGTGCGACGATTCTAGTGGCCCACCCACCGCACATTCAAGACTGAGGTCGGAGAGAAGTACAACAGCAAGACTCACCCGTAGGAATTCCTCAGCATCTACACCATCGCGATGCAAGCTACCGGGGCTCGCGACGACAAGGTGCTTGCCAACTACATCCCGTTGGCGCTTAAGCCCAACGTCATGTCATGGTTGATGCACTTGCCAGTGGATTCCATTTCTTCTTGGTCGGATATGTGCCACGAATTTGTTGGTGCCTTTACCGGGGGCCACCAAGCTCCTGGCCAGGCAAGTGATTTGCATGTCATCCCCCAGAAGGATGGCGAAATCCTGCGCAAGTACATACAGAGGTTCAGCCGTGTGCAATACAACATCCCAGATGTTCAGCCCGCCGCCGTCATTAGTGTGTTCCATCAGAATGTGCGCAACCGTAAGATGCGTGAGGAGCTAGCGATGAACAAGGTTAGGGATGTCGCCGAGCTTTATGTTTTGGCCGACAGATGTGCTCGAGCTGAAGAAGGGAGGAAGTACCCCGGCGAAGATGTCGGTGCACAAACTGACTCCACGGACGAAGACGCCGTCGCCCCAGCAAAGAAGGGCCGACGACGCAATAGGAAGCGCAAGGGCAAGATCATGCTCACCGTCGAGGGATCCAGTGACCCCGACACCGCCAAGAAGGCCAAGGCTGACGGCCCCGGCAAGGAGGTTGCAGGGTGCACCGCCTGCCGGGCCTTGGCGGCTGCCGACAAGCCAGAAGGCTCCGACAAGCAGTACTGCAAGATCCATCGCACCAAGGGCCATGACCTCCAGAATTGCCTACAGGTTGAGCTGCTTGCAGAGAAGCAGAGAGCTGAGTATGAGAGGCGCGATAAGGAAAAGGGCTAGGATGGTGCTGAGGGGTCCGACAAGAAGCGTGGCAGCCGAGGAGGTCGCCGCGGCAAATATAACCAACCAGAGAGGCCCGCTCGGGGCCGCGACAAGAAAGAGGGAGACAATGATCATGATGAGGACGACGAGTCTAGCGAGCACGAGTTCCAGAAAGCTACGGAGGCCATGTGCGTCCACGGTGGTGCCTCGTTGCATACCTCTCACCGCCGACTAAAACAGTGGGCGCGTGAAGTCACTGCGCCAGAGCCATCATTCGTTGCCCAGAAGCCACTGAAGTAGTCCAGCACGCCTATCATTTTTTACACCGAGGATCACCCTAATCGCACAACGGCGGTCGGGTGTTTGCCGTTGTTGGTATCACCAACAATACGCAACCTCAAGGTGAAAAAAGTGCTAGTTGACGGTGGGGCCGGTCTGAATTTGATCTCGCCCACTGTGATCAAGAGGCTGTAAATCCCCGATGGGGATCTCGAGGAAACGAGCATGTTTCAAGGGGTTAACCCGGGAAGAAGTCGACCAAAAGGTAAGATCATGTTGCCCGTTACATTTGGGGGCGAGATGAATTATAGGATGGAGAAGATCATTTTTGATGTTGCCAAGATCCCCTTGCCCTATAATGGGATCCTCGGCCGCCCAGCACTGGCCAAGTTCATGGCGGCATCACATTATGCCCACAACACGTTAAAGATGCCCAGGCCAATGAGCATCATCACTGTCCCCTCCGACAAGAAAGACACGCTCATCCCTTCCTGCGGTCGAATGTCGATGTGTTTGCATGGCAAGCATATGACATCCCCGGCGTTCCCAGGGAGGTGATTGAGCACCATCTTGCCGTCTGTCCTCATGCGCGGCCCGTCAAGCAGAAGGTCAGGACGTAAGCTTTGGAGCGGCAAGAGTTTATCATCGAAGAGATCAGGAAGTTGGAGGCGGCAGGCTTGGTCAGAGGGGTGCTCCACCCAACATGGTGGGCCAACCCGGTGGTGGTGCGTAAGGCAAATGGGAAGTGGAGGCCGTGCATTGATTATACAAGTATCAATAAAGCATGCCCGAAGGATCCTTTCCCTTTGCCGCGCATTGACCAGATCGTGGACTCCACTGCCGGGTGTGACCTGTTGTCGTTCCTTGACGCCTATTCGGGATACCACCAAATCTTTATGACGAAGGAAGACGAAGAGAAGACCGCCTTCATCACCTCATGTGGCACGTATTGTTTTGTGCGAATGCCTTTCGGGTTGAAAAGTTCTGGTTCGACATTTGCAAGAGCAGTTCAGATTGGTTTTGAGCCCCAGCTCCATAGAAATATGGAGGCTTACATGGATGACATAGTGGTCAAAACCAAGGACGGGGCAACACTTGTGCAAGATTTGGAGGAAACATTTGCAAATTTGCGCAAGATCAATCTCAAGCTCAACCCTAAGAAGCGTGTCTTCGGTGTCACATCCGGTAAACTTCTCGGGTTCTTTGTGTCTCAACGCAGGATCAAAGCAAACCCTGACAAGATCAAGGCAATCGATCAGATTGAAGCACCAAGGCGAGTCAAGGATGTGTGTCGGCTTGCCGGCTGCGTTGCCGCTTTAAGTATGTTCATCTCCAAATCTGCTGAGCGTGCCCTCCCATTCTTCAAGATTTCAAAGGAGGCAGGGCCCATGGAATGGACCCCGGAGGCTAAGGCAGCACTGCAGGATTTGAAGAGGTACCTCTCCACTACGCCAATACTAGTTGCACCCAAACCACAAGAGCCGCTGCTGCTATATCTGGCAGCTACGAATCAAGTGGTTAGTGTTGCGCTAGTGGTGCAGAGGAAAGTTGACGAAAAAGTGCTAGCGGTGGCAGGACTGCCGGATGATGAGCCAGAGTTCCCCCCGACAGGGTCTGGTGCCAGCGAGGCAGGACCCCCGGCAGAATCTGGCACTAGCGAGACAGGAAACCCAGCAAAGTCTAGCGCCGGCAAGGCAGGATCAACACAAGCAAATGAAGTGGCACAGAGGAAGAAGATGATGCAGCACCCAGTTTACTTCATTGGCTCCCTCTTGCAGGGAGCTAGATCAAGGTACTCCGGTGTGCAGAAGTTGCTCTCCGGCCTCCTTATGGCCTCGAGGAAGCCGCGTCATTATTTTCAAGTACATGAGATCACCATCATCACTCGCTTCCCGTTGCAACGGATCTTACACAACCCTGATGCAACCGGAAGGATTGTGGAATGGGCGTTGGAACTGTCAAGCTTTGGTCTCAGGTTTTGAAAGCACTTCGACAATCCAGAGCAGGGATTTGGCGGAGTTCATTGCAGAATGGACCTCAATGCTTGACGAAGAAATTCAAGGGACCACTCTCCCCGGCAAGGAAGCAAGCCGCGTCTGGGTTATGTGCTTTGATGGGGCTTTCTCGCTGCAAGGCGCCGGTGCCGGTGTGTTGCTTGTCGCGCCCACCGGAGAGCACCTCAAGTACGTAGTCCAAATGCATTTTCCTCGGGAGAAATCAACGAACAACACCGCGGAGTATGAGGGGCTGCTCGCCGGTCTCAGGATCGCGGCAGACCTTGGGATCAGAAAGCTGATTGTCCGTGGGGATTCACAACTCGTGGTGAAGTAAGTGAACAAGGATTATCAGAGCCTGCTAATGGAAGCTTATGTAGATGAAGTGAGGAAGTTGGAAGAGTGTTTTGACGGTCTACAAGCAGAGCATGTTCCTCGAGAAGAGAACAACATTGTTGACAACCTGTCGAAATGTGCTGCCCTCAAGTTACCTGTGGAAAGAGGAACCTTTGTGCTCCAACTAACTCAACCATCCGTAGAACCATTGGCAGGACAGAATAAGCGAAGAAAATCAGGCCCCGACAAGTACTTTCCTGCCGAGCCCCCAGGTGCCGCCGGCAAGGATGTTGCCGAGAACGCCAAGCTTGCCGAGGAGCAACGGGCTCCGGCAGGGCCTCGAGCCCTTGCCGTAGAGACAACCGCTCCCACGGCAGTAGACATGCCTTTAATCCTTGCCGTCGAGCCTCAGGCTCCGTTATGGGCGCGGCACACCATTCAGTTCCTCCTAACAAGGGAACTCCTCGAAGAACAGGAAGAAGCGGAGAAAGTAGCCCGTCGGTCTGCCATGTACCAGTTTGTGGACGATGTCCTGTACAGGAAAATACCGAACAACGTGAAATTGAAGTGTATTCCCCGGGGGGACGGACTGGAGCTTTTGGCAGAGATACATGGAGGCATATGTGGCTCTCACATAGGATCAAGCGCCCTTGCAAGCAAGGCATTCCGGCAAGGTTTCTTCTAGCCCACTGCTCTCCAGGATGCATCTGCACTAGTAACCAGGTGTGAAGCGTGTCAGTTCCATTCAAAGAAACTCCATCAACTAGCTCAGGCTCTTCAAACAATCCCTCTTTCTTGGCCGTTTTCAGTCTAGGGGCTCGACATATTGGGCCCCTTTCCCCATGCTGTCGGGGGCTTTGAGTACTTGTACGTTGCAATTGACAAGCTCACAAAGTGGCCAGAAGTGGAAGCGGTGACAAAGGTGACAACACAGTCAGCCATCAAGTTCTTCAAAGGGCTAGTTTGCCGTTTTGGTGTGCCAAACAGAGTCATCACCGACAACGGCACGCAGTTCACAAGCCGCGCCTTCATGCAATACGCCCAAGACCTTGGCAGCAAGATATGTTTTGCTTCTGTTGCACACCCACGAAGCAACAGCTAGGTGGAGAGGGCAAATGCTGAGGTGTTGCGAGGCCTCAGGACGAGGACTTTCGACAGGCTGCACAAGTGCGGAAGACGCTGGATTGACGAGTTGCCGGCGGTTCTTTGGTCAATCAAAACAACGCCAAATCGAGCCACCGGCCAGACACCCTTCTCCCTCGTGTACGGGGCAGAAGTAGTTCTCCCCATGGAACTCACATACGGGTCACCTTAAGTGCTCGCTTATGATGAGCTTGAGCAAGAGCAGCCGCGGCAAGATAATGCCACGCTCCTTGAGGAAGATCGTCTTTAGGCTGCTGTGCGAGCTGCATTCTACCAGCATGCCTTGTGCCGCTACCATAGCTGCAAGGTTCATGCCTGAAGCTTTGAGGCAGGCGACCTTGTTCTTCAGCGTGTTCAGTCGGCCAAGAATTCTAACAAGTTGACACCAAAGTGGGAAGGCCCTTATCGAGTAATACGAGTCACCAGGCCTGGTGCGGTCCGCCTGGAGACCGAAGACGGTATTGATACGTCCTCAATGTATCTATAATTTATGAATTATTCATGCTGTTATTTCATCATTCTTGGATGTTTTACAATCATTTTATAGAAACTTTGTATCATTTTTTGGGCTAACCTATTGACCCAGTGCCCAGTGCCAGTTGCTGTTTTTTGCTTGTTTTTTACATTGCAGGAAATGAATATCAAATGGAGTCCAAACGCAACAAAAATCTACGGGGATTTTTTATGGACCAGAAGGAACCTAATGGGCCAGAGCTGCACCTGGGGGGTGCCCCGAGGGGGGCACAACCCACCAGGGCACGCCAGGCCCCCCTGGCGCGCCCAGGTGGGTTGTGCCCACCTCGGTGGCCTCCCGCAGCCCTTCTTTGCACTATAAATTCCCAAATATTTCGAAACCCTTTGGGGTTAACCTAGATCAGAAGTTCCGCCGCCGCAAGGTCTCTGTATCCACGAAAACCAATCTAGACCCTGTTCCGGCACCCTGTCGGAGGGGGAATCATCTCTGGTGGCCATCTTCATCATCCCGGCAGCCACCATGATGAGGAGGGAGTAGTCCACCCTCGGGGCTGAGGGTTTGTACCAGTAGCTATGTGTTTAATCTCTCTCTCTCTCTCTCGTGATCTATATCATAGGCTTTGTTAATATAGTCGGATCATATGATGTTTCCACCCTCTATACTCTTGTTATGATGAATTGAATCTTTACCCTTTGAAGTTTTGTCTTGTTGGATTGAATATTCAGAGATGAGAACATATGATATATATCTTGCGGTATGAATACCTGAGGTGACAATTGGGGTATCATATTGGTTCACTTGATATGTGTCTTGGCATTCAACTCGTGGATTCCGACGGTGATACTGGGGTAATCTATGCATAGGGGTTGATGCATGTTTTTCTCCAGTAGAAACTTTGGTGTCTCCTTGTAGTTCTTTTTGCGGATTGAGTATTATGAATATGAACTTTCTTTGGTGTTATCTTAGTACGGACTCTAAGATAGATCGAACGGAAAAAATAGCTTTGTTTTTATTTTAGTACGGACTCTTGAATAGATCGAATGAAAAGAATAGCTTTGAGGTGGTTTCGTACCCTACAAACAATTCCTATCTTTTGTTCTCCGCTAATAGGAACTCGGGAGTGATTCTTTATTGCACTTTGAGGGATAATCATATGATCCAACTATGTTAGCACTGTTGAGAGATTGCACTAGCGAAAGTACGGACCCTAGGCCTTGTATTCAAGCATTGCAATACCGTTTTTGTGCCCGTTTACTAATTGATACCTTGCTGTTTTTATTTATTCAGATTATAAAAATATATTTCTACCATCCATATTACACTTTTATCACCATCTCTTCGTCGACTAGTGCACCTATACAATTTGCCATTGTATTGGGTGTGTTGGGGACACAAGAGATTGCTTGTATTTGGTTGTAGGGTCATCTGAGAGAGACCATCTTCATCCTACACCTCCCACGGATCGATAAACCTTAGGTCACCCACTTGAGGGAAAATTCTTACTGTCCTACAAAACTCTACGCTTGGAGGCCCAACATGAGTATACAAGAATAAAGTTGCATAGTAGACATCAGGTATCCCAGTGAGCAACTCCTGGAACATCGAACATCTTTGCAAGTTTTACCCGTAAGGCGCGGCTGCCGGGCCCCCCGGCAGGCCACCATTTGTACAAGCCTTGCCGGCAAGGCATGTGACCGTTTGTACAAAGCCAGGCGCAGACCCTGAGCAACATATGAATAAACGAAGCGCTGGCGCCCAAAGAATTAGCATGCATGTTAGATTGTGTTTCTCTCTAGTAGGGTTGATAGTGCTTAGCAGCAACTAACCCCTAGCATAGAGGTCGAGTGCGCGTGTCTTTTCGTCGCTTCTGTTGGGGAATGTAGTAATTTCAAAAAAATTCCTACGCACACGCAAGATCATGGTGATGCATGGCAACGAGAGGGGAGAGTGTTGTCCATGTACCCTCGTAGACCGAAAGCGGAAGTGTTATGACAATACGGTTGATGTAGTCGTACGTCTTCACGATCGACCAATCCTAGTACCGAACGTGCGCCACCTCCGCGATCTGCACACGTTCAGCTCGGTGACGTCCCACGAACTCACGATCCAGTAGAGCTTCGAGGGAGAGCTTCGTCAGCACGACGGCGTGATGACGGTGATGATGAAGCTACCGGCGCAGGGCTTCGCCTAAGCACTACGACGATATGACCGAGGTGGATTATGGTGGAGGGGGGCACCGCACACGGCTAATAGATCAATGATCAACTTGTGTGTCCATGGGGTGCCCCCTCCCCCATATATAAAGTAGTGGAGGAGGGGGAGGGCTGGCCCTCTACTATGGCGCTCCCTGGGGAGTCTTACTCCCACCGGGAGTAGGATTCCACCCTTTCCAAGTAGTAGGAGTAGGAGAGAAGGAAGGGGAAGAGAGAAGTGAAGGAAGGAGGGGGCGCCGCCCCTCCCCTTAGTCCAATTCGGACTAGGCCTTGGGGAGGAGCGCGGCTTGCCCTAGGCAGCCCCTCTCTCTCCCCCCTAAAGCCCTATAAGGCCCATATACTCCCAGGCGAATTCCCGTAACTCTCCGGTACTTTGATAAATACCCGATCCAATCAGAACCTTTCTGATGTCCGAATATAGCCATCCAATATATTGATCTTTACATCTCAAACATTTCGAGACTCCTCGTCATGTCCCTGATCTCATCCGGGACTTCGAACAACCTCTGGTACATCAAAACACATAAACTCATAATACCGATTGTCACCGAACGTTAAGCGTGCGGACCCTACGGGTTCGAGAACTATGTAGACATGACCGAGACTCATCTCCGGTCAATAACCAACATCGGAACCTGGATACTCATATTGGCTCCTACATATTCTACAAGGATCTTTATCGGTCAAACCGCATAACAACATACGTTGTTCCCTTTGTCATCGGTATGTTACTTGCACGAGATTCGATCATCGGTATCTCAATACCTAGTTCAATCTCATTACCGGCAAGTCTCTTTACTCGTTCCGTAATGCATCATCCCGCAACTAACTCATTAGTTACATTGCTTGCAAGGCTTATAGTGATGTGCATTACCGAGAGGGCCCAGAGATACCTCTCCGACAATCGGAGTGACAAATCCTAATCTTCATCTATGCCAACTCAACAAATACCATCAGAGACACCTGTAGAGCACCTTTATAATTACCCAGTTACGTTGTGACGTTTGGTAGCACACAAAGTGTTCCTCCGGTATTCGGGAGTTGCATAATCTCATAGTCATAGGAACATGTATAAGTCATGAAGAAAACAATAGCAATATACTAAACGATCAAATGCTAAGCTAACGGAATGGGTCAAGTCAATCACATCATTCTCTAATGATGTGATCCCGTTAATCAAATGACAACTCATGTCTATCGCTAGGAAACTTAACCATCCTTGATTCAACGAGCTAGTCAAGTAGAGGCATACTAGTGACACTCTGTTTGTCTATGTATACACACATGTACTAAGTTTCCGGTTAATACAGTTCTAGCATGAATAATAAACACTTATCATGATATAAGGAAATATAAATAACAACTTTATTACTGCCTCTAGGGCATATTGCCTTCAGTCTCCCACTTGCACTAGAGTCAATAATCTAGTTCACATTGCCATGTGATTTAATACGAATAGTTCACATCACCATGTGATTAACACCCATAGTTCACATCGCCATGTGACCAACACTCAAAAGGTTTACTAGAGTCAGTAATCTAGTTCATATCGCCATGTGATTAACACTCAAAAAGTACTAAGGTGTGATCACGTTTTGCTTGTGAGAGAAGTTTAGTCAACGGGTCTGTCAAATTCAGATCCGTATGTATTTTGCAAATTTCTATGTCTACAATGCTCTGCACGGAGCTACTTTAACTAATTTCTCCCACTTTCAATATGTATCTGGATTGTGACTTAGAGTCATCCAGATCGGTGTCAAATCTTGTATCGAGTAACTCTTTACGACGAACTCCTTATCACCTCCATAACCGAGAAATATTTCCTTAGTCCTCTAAGGATAATTTTTGACCGCTATCCAGTGATCTACTCCTAGATCAAAATTGTACTTCCTTGCCAAACTCAGGGCAGGGTATACAATAGGTCTGGTACACAACATGGCATACTTTATAGAACCTATGGCTGAGGCACAGGGAATGACTTTCATTCTCTTTCTATATTCTGCCGTGGTCGGGGTTTGAGTCTTACTCAAATTCACACCTTGCAACACAGGCAAGAACTCTTTCTTTGACTGTTTCATTTTGAACAACTTCAAAAACTTGTCAAGGTATGTACTCATTGAAAAAACTTATCAAGCGTCTTGATCTATCTCTATAGATCTTGATGCTCAATATTTAAGCAGCTTCACCGAGGTCTTTCTTTGAAAAACTCCTTTCAAACACACTACTGGAATCAGAGAATTTGCCATCAGCCAGTTCTTTGCCGTCAGCCAGCTGATGGCAAAGGAGCTCTTTGCCGTCAGCTTACAGAAAACGGACGACAAAGAACTGGCTGATGGCAAAGACCTTCTTTGCCATCAGCCAGTTCTTTGCCGTCCGCTAGCAGACGGCAAACAGGAAGGTGGCCCACACTAACAGGCTGATTAGGGAAAACCTAACGGGGCCCCTCTTTGTCGTCTGCTAGCAGACGACAAAGAGTAAAAAAGCGGACGGCAAAGGGGGGCGGACGACAAACATTTAGGCTACTAACGGCCGAGCCCCACCCCGCCCATCTCTCTCTGTGTCTGTCCTCCTCCTCCCCGACGACCACCGCCACCCACCACCGCCCCCGCCACCCACCGCCGCCCCCTTGCCTCACCTCCCCTCGCCTCGTCGCCCCACCGTCCCAACCACCAGCCGCCGCCGCCGCCACCCGCCACCGCCCCTGGCCCCACCGCCCCTCGCCCCGTCGCCCCCACCACCCGCCACCGCCCCGGTGCCCCGTCGCCCGAACGGCGCCCCGCCCCGGCGCCCCGTCGCCCGAACGGCGCCCCCCCGGTGCCCCGCCGCCTCCACCACCCACCCGTCGACCCCTGCGCCCGCGCCGCCCCCGGAGCCAAGCTCGCCGCTGGCTCCTGCGCCTGCGCCGCCCCTAGAGCCAGGCTCGCCGCGGGCCCCCTGCGTCCGCCTCGCACCCCCCGGAGCCAGGCCCACCGCCGCTGCCCTAACCGCGACCGTCCACCACCACCCTGCGACCATCCTCCATCCTCCATCAAGAGGAGCCAAGGTGAGCATTTTTTTGTTTTTTCTACTATTTCTTTGCTGTTTAGGTTTAATTAGGTTATTGATAGGTTTAGGTTAGTGGTTGGTTTAGGTTAGTGCTAGATTTAGGTTTAGATAATTAGAAGAAGAAAGTTGAAAAAAAGAAGAAGAAGTAGAAGAAGAGGAAAAAGGAAAAAAGGAAGAAGAATAAGAAGAAAGTTGAAAAACAAAACAATATAATAGAGGAAAAAGAAGAAGAAGAAGAAGAAGAAGAAGAAGAAGAAGAAGAAGAAGAAGAAGAAGAAGAAGAAGAAGAAGAAGAAGAAGAAGAAGAAGAAGAAGAAGAAGAAGAAGAAGAAGAAGAAGAAGAAGAAGAAGAAGAAGAAGAAGAAGAAGAAAGAGGAGGAGGAGGAGGAGGAGGAAGAGGAGGAGGGAGAAGAAGAAAGAAAAGAAGAAGAAGAAAGAAGAAGAAGAAGAAGAAGAAGAAGAAGAAGAAGAAGAAGAAGAAGAAGAAGAAGAAGAAGAAGAAGAAGAAGAAGAAGAAGAAGAAGAAGAAGAAGAAGAAGAAGAAGAAGAAGAAGAAGAAGAAGAAGAAGAAGAAGAAGAAGAAGAAGAAGAAGAAGAAGAAGAAGAAGAAGAAGAAGAAGAAGAAGAAGAAGAAGAAGAAGAAGAAGAAGAAGAAGAAGAAGAAGAAGAAGAAGAAGAAGAAGAAGAAGAAGAAGAAGAAGAAGAAGAAGAAGAAGAAGAAGAAGAAGAAGAAGAAGAAGAAGAAGAAGAAGAAGAAGAAGAAGAAGAAGAAGAAGAAGAAGAAGAAGAAGAAGAAGAAGAAGAAGAAGAAGAAGAAGAAGAAGAAGAAGAAGAAAGAAGAAGAAGAAGACGAGGAGGAGGAGGAGGAGGAGGAGGAGGAGGAGGAGGAGGAAGAGGAGAAGAGGAGGAGGAGGAGGAGGGAGGAAGAGGAGGAGGAGAAGAAGAAGAAGAGAAGAAGACCCCGGCCCGACCCCCGACCCCCTCACACCACACCCTGACCCCGACACCCCGACCCCCGACACCCCGACCCCGAAACAGCACCCCGACCCCGACACGGCACCCCGACCCCGACACCCGACACCCCGACCCCGAAACAGCACCCCGACCCCGACACGGCACCCCGACCCCGACCCCCGACACCCCGACCCCGACACGCCACCCCGACACCCCGGCCCGACACCCCGACCCCGACACGCCACCCCGACACCCCGGCCCGACACCCCGACCCCGACCCCAACCCCCGACACCCTGACACCACACCCCGACCCCGACACGACACCCCGACACCCGACCCCGACCCCGACCGCCCGACACCCCGACACCCGACCCCCTGACCCCCCAACCCCGACACCCCGACCCCTACACCACACGCCGACAACCGACCCCCTGACCCCCTAACACCGACACCCCGACCCTGACACGACACCCCGACCCCTGACCCCGAAACAGCACCCCGACCCCGACACGGCACCACGACCCCCGACACCTCCCGAAAAGGTGTTCTTTGGCCTTCCAAAGGCCGACGGGGTCATATATTTGTGAATTATTAGTTAAGTCATATATTTTTCGATTTTGTTATGAAAAATATCATATATAATTGTGTTGATCGGGTAGATTTAAATGTGCAGTTGTTTCATCGTTGCGAGGTTTGGTGTTCGACGACCTCGCCGTGCGTTTGACGAGCTCTGCCCCTTCGTTCGTGGGTGATCACAAATGACATGTCCTCCTCCCCCATTAATTATTTGCTCTATTCCGGTGTTCGTGCCGATGAAACTTGATAGCTAGCTATATATGTGTCTTGAATCATCAGTATGCGTAACCAATATATGTCTCCCGTTCGAAAGTGTCATAGTTATAAATATGCATGCATTTGCATATTTATAACCTTGATTCTTTCGAATTATCCAACGCTATCCATGGACAGCCCGAGGATGTGTACATTGGGTTCATTTTCCCATATGCTTTGCTCCGGATCCGATGCATAAATTTCACTAGTGCCTCCCCTCTTGTTCTCCGGGTACACATCCTCTCTGTTTATTGCAGAGACGTGCATCAGGAGAACAGCGGGGAGGTGCTGCCGAAATTTTGCACCGGATCCGGAGCATAGCATGGGAAAATGAACCCAATCTACACATACTCGGGTGGGATTAGGACCTATCATTACCTATTAGAGTATAGGTTGCATGGACGTAATAAAATTGACAAAGTAGATCAACTGATGAATATATACATGGTGAATTACATATATAATTGTTGTGTGTCCAGTAGCTCTGAAAGTCAAGATGAGTGATCGTGCGTGGATGTATACTGGTCACACTGGTCAGAACAAATGGAGCGCTGAATGGTTCACAAAAACCAAGGGGTTTGTGGAAGCCGCATTTGCAAATGGCCAGAGGAAAACCTGGTGCCCCTGTTTCCGGTGCGGCAATTGGGAAAATAGGACAGAGGCTGAAATGGGGAAACACCTGCAGAAGAGTGGTTTTACGCCCGATTATACGGTGTGGACATTTCATGGTGAGTCTGCCCAACGTGACCGAGCTAAGGTGGATCGTTGTCGCACCGACGAGCATGGTACCGGGATGGAAAACATGGTGCAAGACTATGATGATGCTCGGGATTCGGACGAGGAGATGGAGGAATCTGCAAAGGCCTTCAATGAAATGTTGGAGTCTTCAAAACGTCCGCTCCATGAGCACACTGAGCTTTGTGAGTTGGATGCCATCTCACAAGTAATGGCTCTGAAGGCTCAGTTCAACTTGGGCAGAGAATGCTATGACGCAATTATGACAGTATATGGACGCTTTCTACCCAAAAGGCCATGTAATGCCTGCAAACCTATACCAGTCGGACAAAATCCTCCGTGCACTGAAGATGCCCTATGAGAAGATACATGCCTGTGAGAAAGGATGTGCCTTATTTAGGCTTGACTATGAGGACTTGAACTATTGTCCCATTTGCAAGTCTTCCAGGTATATTGTGGTAGACAACGGTATGGGTGAGAATACATAGACCAAAATCCCCGTTAGTGTTCTTCGGTATATGCCAATCGTACCAAGACTTCAACATATTTTCATGGTCGAAGAGGCGGCCAGACAGATGACATGGCACAAAACAGGCAAAAGAACCGAACTAGATGCAGATGGGAATCTGATGATGGTACACACATCGGATGGTGTTGCGTGGAACAAGTTTGATGAATTACATGCTGACAAAGCGGCAGATCCGAGGCATCCTCGAGTCGGCATCAGCACGGATGGGTTCAGTGTGTTTGGTATGACGACAGCCCAATATAGTTGTTGGCCCGTATTTGTCTTTCCACTCAATCTCCCCCCGGACAGATTATGCAAAGAAAGAACATTTTCCTGACGTTGATAATTCCAGGGCCCAACTATCCGGGGAAAAATATGAATGTGTACATGCAGCCGCTTAAGGACGAATTGCAAGAAGCCTGGGATAATAGGTTCAAGACACACGACCCCTATAGCAAACGGAACTTCATAATGCGTGTCTGGTACATGTACACGACGCATGACTTGCCGGCGTATGCGCTATTCGTTGGCTGATGTGTGCATGGAAGGTTCTTGTGCCCCACTGTCGGATTTCGGGTTCCGGCAGACCCTTAAGGTTCGAACTCTGGGGTGCGCGCGGAGATTGTGCCCTCTACCTCTCCGTCTCGCAAAGATTTAACTACTGAAAGAACAACACAAAAGACACAGGGTTTATACTGGTTCGGGACACCGTTTTGGTGTAATACCCTACTCCAGTGTGGTGGGTGGATTGCCTCTTGGGCTGATGATGATGAACAATACAAGGAAGAACGGCCTCGCGAGGGCCTGTTCTAGATGGGACGATGAACTGCTAGGGGAGTTCAGACGCCTTTCTCTCTCTCTCTCTCTGTGTGTGTGTCTGTGCCTGTTCCTTCTAAAATCTCCTCCTCCTACCCTGGGGGTGGCTAGTCCTATTTATAGGCAAAGGCCCTGGGCCTCTTCCCAAATATTGAGCGGGAAGGGCGCCAACAATTGGCCAATTTGAAGGGGAACATCCAGTACACTTATCCTGACTAAAGTTGGTCCTCGCCTGCCAAAGGCCCTGTGGTGACGCTGTTCCAGGCTCCACGATGACCTCATTCCCACCGTTGGATTGGTCTTGGTCTCGTTGCACCGAAATGGGTGCCTTTGCTTGATCCTCACGCCTGCGCTTGCCCCCTTTGCACCAAAGAGGAAAGGGAGGACACTGCACGGGCTGGCGCCCGCCTGGCGCCCTTGGTCGTCATGGCTTGCATAATGGGCACCTCGTGAGGTACCCGGCCTTGATTTCTCCGCCTCCTCGTGAGCCAGCTTGATGAGGCCGCGCCTGAGGAAGCACCGTGTCATCCGCCCCGTTAGGCTTGGCCCCTCACGAGGGTCTTGGGTCTTGTGTTGATGAAGATGGGCCGCGCCAGGCCCCCTTTCGAGCCACGCCGCAGGCCGCAGGCAGGCAAGTCTGGGGACCCCCGTTCCCAGAACGCCGACAGTAACCCCTGGGCCCAAGGCGCGCCCGGACTTTGCCGTGCCGAGAGGCGAAAGGGCAAGGGCGAAGCGCCGCGGGCCCTAACAGCCTGCGGCCTTGGGCGCCGCATGGTGGTTGATTGGATGTGGGCGTCTCCGCTCCCGCACGACGCCTCGATGATCGCGCGGATTGGACAAGTCCCTGCATGCAAATCGTGTCATGATTACCTATGATCGTGGAGTCCGACGGTTGGCCTTCGCCGGCTATAAGTACGGCACCGCGCGTGCCCTTCCAGTCCATCTCTCCTTGCTTTCTCCTTCGCCTTGATTCTTGCGCCGCTTTGCCGTGATGGCTTCGATCCACCGGCTTTCTGCAGCGGAGAAGGGAAAGGCTCTTCAAGAGGGACCAGACCCGCTCCCGCCAAAGAAGCGACCTGCCCTTCGCGGCCGATACGAGGAAGACCGTCTAGTGGTGTCGAGGCCTTGGTACGAGCGGCCTCCGCCGGGGTTCCTGCTTCCCTTGTATGCCCACGTCGAGGGCCTCGGAGTGGGCGATGCCGATCCCCGCGGCCGGCGCCGTTGTCGGCGCCAACGGGTCACGAAGATGTGGGTCGTTCCTCCTGGAGTCCATGCCGAGGGCTCCTCCCGGGAGCTCGTGCTCCACGCCGCCATGCCTCCGCGACCTTGGATTCGCTTTCCCCCCTTCTTCGCCTTCATCTTCCCGCAGGGGAGACTCCTGGAGTTATGGCTGCAGCACGCCGACTGCAGCGCCCCCGCGACCGAGGCAGAGGTCGCGGTCCTTGCCTCGGGCAAGGTCTTCATGACCCGCGGCTGGGGCGAGATTGCTCGGGGTTGCAGAGCAAGGGGCGCCCTCACGATCCACCTGGAGTACGACGGTGCTTCGGTGATGTTCTTCAAGGTCTTCGACGCGAACGGGCGCCGGCTGGAGTGCTGCCCCAGGAGAGGTGGCCAGGACCCTGCCATGGTGAGGGCTAGGCCCGTCGACCGCTCCCTGGACGGCTCTACAAGCGACGGGAGCGCCAGGTGATCTAGCGATCCCAGCGAGGTCTTCGCGACTCCGGAGACGAGCGACGACAGCTACGAGCCCGCGAGCCAGCGCCGCTCCCGGAGCAGAGCGGGCTCACTCGGCCGTCTCTGACTCTTATCTGGATGGGGTTGGCGCCGGTGCTTGACGGCCCATTGTTGATGATGGCGTCTTTTGCAGAGGCGCGTGTAGATAGCATCCCTTAGGATCTGTTTCCTGCAAGGAATCATACTGCGCCCAATGGGGGCTTGTAAGGTGTCTGTGATCCTTCTTGTTAATATGTGACTTTTGCTATGAAACTGTGCGAGTCGTCAATTCCGTCGTAGCTTAGTTCTCCCTTTCGAACCTCGCGAGGGCTTGGTGCTCTGCGTCGACAGGTCCCAGTCCCAAGGCGGCGTCAGCCGTCGCTGGTATGCCAGGTCGCGATGCCGTGGTCAAGGCCAGGAGGTGAGCGACCCGGGGTCCGGTAAGAGCCCCTGAGTCGTGATGCTCAGGAGGTCCCATTTCGCGCCCAACCAGCCGTCGCTCAGCGAGAAAGGGGAGCGACGTCACTAGTACAATAATTGCATTAAGTGCGGGGGTAATGCCACAGTAGCCGGTGTCTTCGGGCGGTGACTTATCTTGCTGATCAGGGGCTGCTCCTGGTGTAGCGTCAGGTCCGCGCGGCAGTGGGAACGGAGTTGCTTGGCGAGGTCTTCGCGCGCGCCTCTTCTCCCTCGCCTTTGCTCCCCTTTTTGCTCTACGTCCTCGGGTCCTGGCCCTCGAGCTGGTCTCAGCCGTCGCTGGTATGCCAGGTCGCGATGTCGTGGACAAGGCCAGAGGGTGAGGGCTGGAGAGCCAGTAAGAGCCCTGAGTCGCGATGCTCAGGCACCCCCCCTTTAACATGCAAGCGGTTCGCGCGGACAAGGGAGAAGGGAACTCCGCGAGGGCCTCGGCAAGCAATTCCCTCAGGGGATCCTGCAAGCTCATCATAGAAGGAAAAGAGGGTTGCCATGATGGCTATCAGTCGGTTGTTAGTTGCTCTAGTTGGCGCAGGTGAGGTGTACTTGGGCGCCCGTGAGCTAGCGCGGGACTCACGGGGCCCTACCTCTAGGCGGGCTGCGCCTGGCACTGGGCCATATCTCGTGATATGTTCCTGCAAATTTGTTAAGATGCCGGCACTCTACGTCCTCGGGTCCCGGCCCTCGAGCTTGTCTCAGCCGTCGCTGGTATGCTAGGTCGCGATGTCGTGGACAAGGCTAGAGGGTGAGGGCTAGAGAGCCAGTAAGAGCCCTGAGTCGCGATGCTCAGGTACCCCCCCCTTTAACGTGCAAGTGGTCCACATGGAGAAGAAGAGGTGCCGTGAACAGGCATCAAGTAATCAAGCATGATAGGCGAATGCATAGTTCGAAATAAACGCAAGGAAGATACACGCCACTGGGCCTGGCCCGAGCGGCCTGGGGATGATGCAGCCCAAGGGACGCCCCCAACAAAGCAAGCTAATGACCGAAAACTAAAAAAGGGATACATGCCGCAGGGACGGACCCACGTTGCCTGGGAATGAAGCAGCCCTGGGAGGGCGTTCCCAGCCGGAAATGAAGCTTGAAGGATGTCACCTGAAGTTGTCGAGGATGAAGTGGTGTTGGTGCAGCAGACTCGGTGGGATGCGGAAGCCGATCCTCACGAGCCCCCAGGCCCAAGGGCCTAAGGAGGCTCCGGAGGCGCTGGTGGCTCCTCGCGAATCATCTCCATCTCCGCCAGGACTGCGGAACGCCTGTCTTCCTGAGTCTCCATGATGCCCCTCATGAGGCGCTATTACGCAACAGCCACGCTCGGCAAGCCGTAAGGCATGCGAACATAGCTGTGGGGTGGACCTCCACAACGCCCTACTTGCGAGGGCCAGAGGCACTCCATCGTGGCAACCTGATTGAGCCCTGGTACGTCGATGCAGACGCGTAGCCCACCATCCTCGCCTGGATGGGGAGCCACAGCCGGTAGACGGCGGCAACCTCTCATGATTCTTGACTCCTGTAGTTCTTTAACGGCCTTGTTGATGAACTCCTGCTGGTTTGATCTCCCTTGCCTCACTCCTTCTTGAGGGAAACGTGCTTCGAAGCACGCCTCCACGTGGTGCCCAAGCGCCTCCCTCGTGACCCTGGCTAGGTCGGGGGCCCTCCAGGTGAGAGCCCTCGAGCCCTGCCTGAGGAGGGTGCCGGGAGCGCTTTCCTATGCGATGGAAGGAGGGTCCCCTTGGGCCGACGCGGGCCCTGAGGGGCCTGCCTCCTGAGGGGCGGTCCGGATGACGCCTTCTTCTTCTTGGGGGTGGTTTCGGGAAGCCTCCTGCTTCCACGATCTGGGTCTTCTAGTGACGCGGCCTGAAAGGCTCGCTCCAGGGAACACACTGCATCCTTCTCTTCACATGGCACCGTGATGACTCCGCCACTTCCTGGCATCTTGAAGACGTTGTAGCCATGATGAGTTACGGCCATGAACTTGGCCAGCGCTGGGTACCCGAGTATGGCGTTGTACGGCAGGCGGATGTGAGCGGCATCGAAGTCGATGAGCTCGGTGCGGTAGTTGCTACGGGCCCCGAAGGTGACTCGGAGGCGGACTTGCCCGATCAGGATCGTGGAACCATCAGTGACTCTGGAGAAAGGCTTGGTTGGCTAAAGCTGGTCATAGGGCACTTGGAGATTGTTGAATGTTTCCACGGACAGGACGTTGAGCCCTGCTCCACCATCGATGAGGGTCCTCGTGACCAGTACACTGCTGATGACTGGGGAGCAAAGCATCGGGAGGACCCCAGCTGTGGCCGCGCACTTGAGCT